>OW388292.1:1106885-1794385 GCA_936450465.1 Gibbula magus | reverse complement strand
AACAATACATCCAAACCATTCATAAATGTGTCCTGTTCATTATCGTTATCAGGACTGTTTCGTCCAAACAGTCCTGATATCTGATACACGGACACTTTCAAAACCACTTTTAAACGAAATAAGTTACAGTTTATCAGCGCCAATGACATAACGATTTAACTAAACATTTGATTCACTAAGTCTAAGGTTAATGCGTAAAAAAACGAATTTATTTGATGTAATATTCAATATGGTTGGGATTAAAATACGAATGAATTGATTGACTGGTTACCCTTGGCTGGTTTTAAAATAAGCATTCAATGGTTACAATAGGTTTACTGTGTGAAAGACTTGCTTAAAACGAGCGTAGTTTCATTGATGAGTTTGTTAATCAATTGCCACATGCGTAATGTATGAATGATGGAAGCGGGACTCTTTTGGCGCATGAAAAAACCATCTTGCCTTATATGGAATTAGCGTACTATGAATCTTGTTTATGAATGAATGAAGTGTAAATTCATTGACTCGTGCTGTATGTTCCTTAATAAATGTCAATTATGTAAAGATAACAAAATGCATACCAATGTATGTGTGCATTACACTCACAGCCATTGTGTTTCATAAATTTTTATTTGGCAGTAATACGTGCCATATGTGCTGATTTCAGTTCAAATAATTTCACTCAACTTGCATATTCATCGCCAATAGCCAATTATATCATGGTTTCTAGTTTTAGTTAAAATTTAGCAACATCATTATACATGTACAGAAACCGAAACTACACATCCCATTTACATGCACAGCAGTTATAAGACATATTAAACCCAAAGTTGTCTGTGTCTATGGTGAAAATAGGTTTCCAAAGTTACGTTTGACCAATTGACGCGGGCCACACGCTGTGTATGTTGTCCGGTTTTCGATAAAAAAATCGACATATTTACATTTACATCGTCAATACTGTCACTATACTAGATTGACTATCATCAAAATGGCAATTTTCGGTAAAAGTCAGTACTTCTCGAAAGATTAACATCATTTATAAAATTTGGCATACACTACTGTGCAGAATTAAGTACCCCGTGTTCGCGAACATTTCGCGAACATTTCGCGAACATTTCGCGCACATTTCGCGAACATTTCGCTGATTGTTAGGAAGCTACACGCATCATGTGGTATAAGATTATAATCCTTATTATTAAATCATTTTAACTATTGGATAATATAGTTCACAATTCATCTGCTATAGATACCAACGACAATGACATTGCTCTGGTTTTCATTACCAAGCTTTCGTTAATCATTTTACTGTTTTAATTGGTACATGGCATTTAGGATGTCTCTGGGCTATGATGTTTAATCAATTAAACACTATTCGATTTAGAGCAAGTAGTGATATAAAGTATGGTCTATGTCTATGTACACACAACTATAACACAATCGCATCTAGTTAACTCATATTTCCGAAACGGTACCTATAAATCCTGTCCTCCCGTTAACGAATATCGTATTATTTAAATACCTATCTGTTGACTAGACCTACTTTGCCTTACCTCCCAGGGGTAATGCTATTTCAACCTTAATACAGACGAACTTGAAGAATGGATGAGGGGTGCGTAAAATCCCTTATCCAAGGGCCGGTAAGTCTAGATGGTCTCGTGACGTCACTACCGGTTCATATCACTCTCCTAAAAGTTGCAGAGCAAGGCAGACGTGTTTTGTTCTGTGACTGGGGTTTTAGCGACTTGGGTTGCTAACTTGCTATTTTTCTCTTGTTAGTTCAAGAGATATCATCAACGTTGTTCTTCGTTAGTGCAGGTTGTGTTTACAATCTGTTTTTCAAGTAGGTGTTAGATTTCAAGGGGCCTTGTTGACATGTGCTAGCTAGCGACCATCCGGAGTAGGTGGATTGCATGCGCCGCACGTGCAGCTCGTGATTCTTTGTTTTCTCTCACCTGACTGTTGGGTGTTTGACTTGCGTAGGGTAAAGGAGCAGTGGTATCTCTCCTACGGGGGTGACTCGCTTGCTTGTCATCCGCTTTCGCTTGGTCATTCGCCATTCGTTCCGAGTGCTGACTGTTAGGTGTTTGTCTTGCGTCTGGTAGAGGAGTAGTGGCATCTCTCCTAATCGTTTGACTCGCTTCGCTGGCCATTCGCTTTCGCTTGTCACGCGCTTTCGGTCTGTACTTTAGTGTTAACTGTGGGTTGTTGACTTGCGTACGGTAAAGGAGCTAGTGGAATCACTCCTAATTCGCTTGTCATACGCCTGTCGGTTGTACTCTAGTGCTAACTGTTAAGTGTTTGTCTTGCGTATCGTAGAGGAGTAGTGGTATCTCTCCTAATTCGTTTGGCTTGCTTCGTTTGTCATTCGCTCTCGCTTGGCTTACGCTTATCGGTCTGTACCTTAGGAAACTGTGGGTTTGACTTGCGTAATGTAAAGGAGCAGTGGTATCTCTCCTACGCGGGTGACTCGCCTCGCTTGTCATTCGCTTGTCGCTTGTCATTCGCCTGCGGTCCGTACTCAAGTGCTTCGCGTCTCGCTTGGCTTCTCGCCTCGCCTGTCACTGGCTCGCTAGTTGTTCGCCTTAGGTGAGTCACTAGCTTGGTTAAGGAGCAGTGGATACACTCCTCGTCAGTGACTCGCGTTGCCCGTTGCTAGCTTTCGCCTACCATTCGCCTTAGGTGGATTCTACGTGACTCACCCTTAGGGTGATTCACTTTGGTTCAAGTGACTCGCTACGCCAGTCACTTAGGGTTTGGTTCGACTTAGGTCGATTATACGTGAGTCACCCTTAGGGTGACTCACTTTGGTTCAAGTGACTCGCTACGCCAGTCGCTTAGGGTTTGGTTCGACTTAGGTCGATTATACGTGACTCACCCTTAGGGTGACTCACTTTGGTTCAAGTGACTCGCTACGCCAGTCACTTAAGGTTTGGTTCACGCACGAATGTTATGTGAATAAAGATTGAATTATCTTGTTAGTGTTTAGCCTATTTTTTGGTTTGGCTTGTTCGTCTTTGTTTACCTTGGCGGGTGGTTACTTGATTTTGACTTTGTGCTCTTCGAGTTCAGAGTTTTTGTTGCGACGCTGTGTAGGTGACTCGACTGTCTCTACCTTCGCTTACGTTACGCGTTTTATCGTTACCGTTCGCCATGTACTCCGCCTTCTGCACGAACTGCGGAGGCAGGAAGTCCGCCTCTAAGGATCCGCACTTGTTATGCAGAAAGTGCAAGGACCTTTGCGAAGAGGATTACCGTTGCGACGAGTGCGCTCCTCTCTCCGAATCGGAGTTCCTCGCGTACGTTTCCGCCATACGCAAGTCGGTGGCCGATAGGGCTGCGTCACAGAAGCGTACGTCGTCAGCTCAACGTAGGGAGGTGTCTCCCATTCGTCATCCGTCTCCGGTGGAGGATGTTGACATTGTCCTCACGGAACGGGCGGATGAATTCGACAGGGAATCGGACCTGTCCGAACCCGCTGGGGGGTCGAAGTTACGCTCCCCCCCTCCGCCGTCGTGTTCCGGTTCTCGTTCGCGGACTCACCCGTTGTCCCCTCCTTCGCCGGACCAACGGTTGTCTCCGCTTAGACTTAAGGTGGGCGGACCCGCTACGCCCAAGAGCAAGAAGAAGAAGTCCAAGAAGGCTAGGTTCGACAAGGTCGATCCTTCCCTCCTTCTGGCATCCGTCAAGGATATGGTCTCTTCCTTGCTCGATGCGCGTTTGGGTCCGCGGAACTTACCTACTCACACTACGACTACGCGTTCGTGTGAGCCCTATGCGGATGACGTACCTCAGGGTGCGCGTTCCTCGTCCGCTAGGGCCTCCGCACCCGCGACTCCTTCGCGTACCCCTCGCACCCCGGAGCGGCGTGTCACGGTGATGTCACCCTTACGTGACTCCTCGCCGGACTCACCGGAACGTGACACCCGTTACGTGGACGTGTCGAACCCTCCGTTCATCAGTATAGAAACGGAGGCGGAGGGTACGGGATCGTCGGAGGATCCTCCAGTGGTTGACGCAATAGCTATGCTATCCGAAGTGGCTTCGTTCGCGGACGTTCCACTTAGCCAAGTCAGCGTGACGGGTCCGCGCACGTCGGCGGCCAGGAGGGCTTCCTTTGGCCCCGATGGCGAGGTACCTCCCGCGCGTCTTGCCCTTCCACCTCATAGGCTTCTTTTGGAGGCCACCGAGGATATGGAGCAAGTCGTATCATCTGCGATGCCCAATCGTTTGCTTCCGCCTTTGGTGGTGCCGGACAAGCGCAGACGGCGTCTGCCCTTGTATCCGGTCCCTTTTCAGCTTGTTCCGCCTCCCCTTGATCAGGGGGCGTCCCGGTTGTTTACCACCAACCTGCTTCACCGCGTGTCTGAGGCACAGTTCTCTCATCTTGACAGGGAGGCGCGTTCGGTGTTAGGCTTGGGGAACAACGTGGCTTTCACATGTCAGGCGATGCTGGCTTGTGCTAAGCAGGCGGGCATGGAGGCGGGGGACCCGGTGTTGTTCAAAGCGTTTGGTGATGTGGCTGCGGACCTTGCGCAGATCATGTTATCAGCGTCGCGGATTTCATCGAGTATAACAGTGCTTCGCAGAGACAATTTCCTCTACCGGTCAGGTCTCAACCCAGATCATAAGAATTTCCTTCGACATGCCCCTGCTCACGCTGAAACTCTGTTTGGTGGTCGTATCCCGGAGGTTTTGAGAGCACGACAGGAGGCCCAACAGCAAGACCTCACTAATCGGCTCGTCACGCAGAGGCAAACGACACCAAAGCGTCCGCAGACCAATTTTCGTCAGGGGCAAGGGCAGGGCAGTGGCCAACCTTCCCCCAAGAAAGCGAAAACGGACTTTCGGCGGGGAGGTCGTGGCCGTGGATCCACGGGTCAGTCCCCCAAGTCCCCCCGGCCTGGCGCCGGAGGTCGTACCCCGCAAAAGAAGTGGAGGAAGTGACTCGTGGTCACCCCCGCTGCTCCCTCCTCCACTCGTTCCGGTGTCGGAGGGCTTGGTGGGGGGTCGCCTCCAAGACTTTGTCAGCAACTGGGTACAGTTAGGGTTAGACCCTTACGTGTGTCGGATTCTGGGTCAGGGGTTCCGCATTCCCGTCTCGTCTCCGCCGCCCCTCACCTGTACTCCAATGGAGCGTCCCTTAGCAGGGGACCGGCTCAAATTGACATTGGAACAGGTGGAGATATTAATCTCCAAACGGGCGGTGCAGGAGGTCCTGACCCCGCATCTAACGCCGGGGTTTTACTCCCCAGTGTTCGTAATACCCAAAAGGAACTCGAAAAAATGGCGGCTAATTCACGATTTGAAGGTGTTCAACCGCTCCTTCCTCGTTCGGCCGCCATATTTTCGACTCTTGACGCTTCCCTCAGTGATGCGGTCCTTGGAGCGCTCAGACTGCATGGTGTCTCTCGATCTACAGGATGCGTACCTGCACGTGCCGATTCACTATCGGGACCGCAGGTACCTCCGCTTCATCCTGGACGGCAGACATTTTCAGTGGTGCGTGCTCCCGTTCGGGATCTCGTCCGCCCCCTGGTTATTCACACGGGTGACTCAGCCCATCGTCCAATTCCTTCACCAATGCGACATTCAGTTCCTAATGTACTTGGACGATGGGATCGCTCACGACCGCTCCCCGGTCGTTCTCGAGGCGCAGCTCAGGTTCACGATGGACCTGTTCCGTCGTCTGGGGTGGCTAGTGAACTTAGAGAAGTCGGACTTGGTTCCGGCAACTCGTCTGAAGTTCCTAGGGGCTATCCTAGACACCCGGCTGTTCCGCGGTTTCGTCACGAGGGAGCGGATGGCTCGTTACGATCGCCTTATGGATCGCGCGCTCGATGCCTCGCTCTCCCTACGTCAGTGGCAAAGAGTGTTGGGGTTATTAACGTCAGCTCAGGACCTGACCCGCAGGGGGAGGTTGTTCCTTCGCCCGTTACAGGTGTTCCTGAATCCCCACATCAGGGAGACGCGTTGTCGTCACGACATAGTCTTAACCCCAGACCTACATCGGTTCCTAGCTTGGTGGCGGGTAGACGAGAGTGTGTTCGCAGGCGTTCCACTTCGTCCTCGCCCCCCCTCAGCTCACCTGTTTGTAGACGCCTCCACCCAAGGGTGGGGAGCGCACATGAGTCACGAACAGGTGGCGGGAGTTTGGTCCCCATCAGAGCGGAACCTACACATCAACGTCCTCGAGTTGGACGCAGTACGTCTTGCCATTCAGCACTGGCAGGTCCCCTTGAGGGGCCAGTGCCTGCTAGTACACACGGACAGTTCGGCGGCTGCTTGGTCGATAAACAAGCAGGGGTCCACCAAGGCACAGTCTCTGCTACGCGTGTCACTCCAGCTCTTCGAGTTGGTGGACGAGGTGGACCTGGACATTCGAGCGGTCCACATTCCAGGTGCCAAGAACGTCTTGGCGGACGCGTTGTCACGTCCGGATGCCCCTCCCCCAACGGAGTGGCAACTGAATCCGGTGGTTTTCAGGGGGTTGTGTCTCCAGTTCGGCACCCCGCTGATAGATCTGTTCGCGACGTGTCTCAACCACCAATTGCAAACCTACATCTCCCCAGTGCCAGACCCGCTAGCGATGGGCTTAGACGCGCTCTCGTTAGGGTGGGAGGGGATGGACGCCTATGCTTTTCCGCCGCCGGCCATCCTCTCCCAAGTTGTAGCCAAGATAGGGGAAACTCGGATTCTTCGTCTCCTGCTGGTCGCCCCTTGGTGGCCAGCCCGGCCGTGGTTCGTTCCTCTCCGTCGGCTCTGTCGGCAGGAACCGGTTCCGATTCAGATACGGAGGGATCTGCTCATCAGCAGGCCAAGCGGAAGGTTACACGAGAACCCTCAGGTGTTCTCCCTTCACGCTTGGCTTGTATTAAAAGAGGGTTAAGGAGTAGTGGATACTCTAAGTGCGTCGCCAACGCAATAGCTACCTCGCATAGGAAAACCACTAGGAAGCTCTATGATTTCCAGTGGCAGGCCTTCGCCTCGTTCTGTGCTCAGAGGGATTTCATTCCGGCAGAGGCTTCAGTGCCTCAGGTTGCGGAGTACTTGGTGTACCTTCGCAACACTAGACATCTTAAGGCGTCGTCAATTAACACCAACATGTCGGCCATCCTGTCGGTTCTCAGGAAGAGATCGCCAGGATTGGATGTGTCGGTCCTCAAGGGCCTAATTAAGACCTTCCGTTCGGTGGACGGCAGGTCCAGGCTTCGCCCACCTGAATGGGACTTAGCCATTGTGCTCAACCACCTGCGCTCCGATAGGTATGAACCGCTCTCCGACGTGCCTCTCCTCCCTCTCACCATCAAGGTCATTTTTCTGGTGGCCATGGCCTCTGCAGCGCGGATTTCAGAGATCCATGCGTTGCAGGCGGACCTGCTACGTTTTGAGGTCAGGGAGGGGGGCTCCGCCTCGCTGGGGTTGGCTCCTGATTTTGTCTGTAAGAACCAAGCAGCGGATGAAGCGGGACGTACGTTCTCTATCCCAGCTCTGGGTTCGGACTCAGATGAGGTGGATCTCTCTTTGTGTCCAGTAAGAGCCTTAAGGGTGTACACGCAGCGTACCCGCAGGCTGAGGGATGGCAGGCGTCGTCTGTTCTTGCCTCACTCACCCAGGAGCACCAAGGAACTAGACAAGCGAGCGTTGGGGGTGTATCTAAGATCGGCGGTAATTGATGCGTACAAGGCCGCTGATTTGCCTCCGCCGTCGCGTTCCAATCCTCATGAGATCCGCGCAGTTTCAGCCACGATGGCGTATCACTGCAACATCGCGGTTTCGGATGTCATGGCAGGGTGTTTTTGGCGTTCATCAGAGGTTTTCGCCAACCATTACCTGCGAGATGTCTCCACTGCTGATCTTGAAGGCATCTCTAGGCTGGGTCCACAGGTCTTCGCGCAGACGAAGGTGGTCCCCCCAACCAGACCAAGAAGGGGTCATCCTTCTTAGACGCGTTTGGGACTTATTGTAAATAAACAGGGGTTACATTGCTTACTCTCGTGTCTGTTGGTTTTTTCTTTAACTTCGTTTTGACCCCCCCCTCCCTGTTGGGGTTTGGGGGGCGGTATGTTGATCGGAAGTTGAGTGGCAGGGTTGTCTCTTCGATCCGCTTAGCGGTAGAGATGGTATCTCCCGGGCTGTGCCTTGTCCTCACCACAGGGTGGAGGACTCGTAGGTTAGCTTACACTCAGGGCTAGTCGCTGGTCTCGTCACTACCATGTATCTACTGACCCGCCTCCTTGCGGTGGGATTCTAGGCAAAGTAGGTCTAGTCAACAGATAGGTATTTAAATAATAGTACGTTTTTGATTAAACGTAATTATTTATACTTACCTGTTGACTAGACCTACGCTCTAGGCCCTCCCATCCTCCCCACTTGGTCTGTCTTGCCTTTGGGACTTTCGGAGAGTGATATGAACCGGTAGTGACGTCACGAGACCATCTAGACTTACCGGCCCTTGGATAAGGGATTTTACGCACCCCTCATCCATTCTTCAAGTTCGTCTGTATTAAGGTTGAAATAGCATTACCCCTGGGAGGTAAGGCAAAGTAGGTCTAGTCAACAGGTAAGTATAAATAATTACGTTTAATCAAAAACGTACTATTATAATCAACTATCCTCATTGGCTTAATCAAGTGTACATTGTCATGGCGTACTGACATGTGAACTATGTAGAACATAGATTTAGTCATCGAAATTAAGAATTGCATGTAAGTAATACAACTACGAGTGTGTTGTGAATTCACTCCAGAAGACACGATATATAAATGGATGGAAAATGTTTTATACTTAACGTCTACATGCTATGCCGAAATTATGAATGTTTGTATGTTATATATGTATATTATACACTACTGATGTTATATCTGTTACATGTTGTGCCTGTACGCTTGTAATATATTTTGTTATTCTTATAATCGTGTACTATACTCTTGTATAGTATTGTGTATTTTAGTGAAATGTGTAAAATGTGATAAAATATTATATTGAACTGTCATTCAGTGAACTGTCTAGTTTTAATCCCCGATTATGTCAAGTTTTGATACGTGTTCATTTCATCATGTTCTGTTATAAATAAACACTTTTGAGGTGAGAGTGTTATTCAACTTTTAATACGAGGATGGTACAGACATCTTAGAGTTAATATAGCCAACGTTTCTTGGAACTAAAGTGTTATGCACATTTTCGATTTCGGAGGAACTTTTAAAGGTACACTGTAAAAATCGCGTTTAGCAATTAAACACCACCGTTACATGTTTAATGCTCCACATGTTTAGGATAGTGCTTAATGGCTAAGCACAAGAACGATATTACATCTGTTATTTAAACATGAAGAGCTTTTAAACACATTTCTAAACGTGTTTAGACAGACATTACACCATTGGCTAAACACTTTCCTAAACATGTTTGAGAATTTCCCCAATGGGTCGGGTTACATTGGTCAGTTTGGGCGGGAGAGTTAATTAAGAACAGATGTGTATCCCTGTGGCCGCCATATTTCTCCAGCATCCTCTCGTCTATTTACACGTTGTTGATGCACACGTTTCTGGTCATTCGAAGTGCACATGAAGCCAAAAGTTGATGTTACTGTGAATATATGTCTCCATGTTCCCTGAACGACACACTTATGGTTCCAATCAAGACTTTGAAAGGTAGGTTGATTTGAGATTTCACAACGTCGTCCGATTGCTTTCTATGTTGTTTTCATTTGTCAAAGGAGTTTGTAATGAGTCATTTAACGTACGTTTATTATATGCTTAGCACCAACAGTACATATATATTTTAGTAATATTTGTTATTTATATAAATGATATATATGAGAGTTCTGATAATGTTTATATATCTAACATGAAGTAATATCCATAAACCACATGTTACTATCGAATTCCATTGTAGTGAGGTTTGACTAGTGTAACTGGTTGTGTTTAATTACTTGAATTAAGATGTGTAATAATGGTGTAGATGTTTAACAATTGTATTTGCTAAAATAAGTTCTGAAAGAAGCATATGACACTATGTTCATCATTAAATACTTGGTTGATGCTCATATAGCTCATTTAGGACCAGACCAGTATATTTAGATGTATCTATGTTATGCAGTTGGAGAAGGACTTTTCCTGATGACAGTCTGCCTTGACAAGAAAGATGATGTGATGAAGAAATACAAGAAACTGTTAGCATTGACTCAGCTGTGGTGAGTAAATATTGAACCAAATTCCTTTATATTTAAAGACTATCACAAATACATAACAATTGTATGGATATATTTTGGTAAAAAAAATGTTGTATCTGCCATTTTATTTTTGACTCTTTTGTGACTTATTTTTGCCCTTTTTGTAGGAAACCAGAACTGACAGGATCAGTGATTACAGAACGTTGAAGTCCCACTAAAATAATGACAGTTTTTACTGATTGATCACTTGATTTGATGTCAGTTAATTTTTCACAACAACCATTTGTATATACCCAATTGAGTTATTCCATAACATGTTACACTTTACTACATTTGTTAAAATGTTTTCAGGAGACTGGATATGTTCATCTATAGTGTTATTTTTTGTCATGCTGCATTTCGATGGTAAACTAAAAGTTTCTTCATTCTTGTTTCAGGTGAAGGATGCCAAAGAAGATATAATGCAGTTTACAAAAGACCATCCTGAATCTCAACCACCTTTCCAAATCCTTTGACTTATACAGATCTTTTAAGGGAGTAAACTACAAAAGCTTTGTAAACATATATATTACTATAACATGTTTTCTCCAGAACAAAGGGATTGAGCATTAACCTTTTTTTTTTAAAAATGATTCTGATGGTGTGAAAATATTATGTTGAAAACACCCAAACTTATTTTAAAGGATTTATTTAGTTATTAATTCATATGCAGACACTCATTAATGTTTAACATTACGTATTAGGATTAGAATGTTGCTAAATTGCCTTGATTCTAAAACCACTTTTTAAATATTTGTGTCTGAAAATTTAACTGCCAAATGAACATTGTTCAAGCATATATAAGCATATATATTATATGTAGATACCTTCTTATCCATGTATATTGTAAGAATAATGGTTGTCTTATAAATTTAATATTTGGTGAAATCGATGAGTTGATTGGTGTGTATGGTTATTTTATCAATAATTTTTAATAAATCTTTTCGAGAAATTCCTGATTTTGAGTCATTATTAATCACCCCTATAAAAGGGGTGATGCAGACCAAATTTATTTCTTGTATCATACACTTATATATTATATGTACTTATATAATTTTTATTAAGCGCCATGAATTTTTTGGTGTTGGCGGTGTGTAAGATTGAATTACAAGATATAACATTGGTCTTCATTGATTTAAATATTTTGTATAGTTGCAATGCTTTTATTTTCAGGCGTGCTGGAGAGTGTGGTTTTGTGTTGAAAAGCTTAACATAATACTAAGCGCGTATCTTGTCCTGTTTTTTTTACACGTTTAGACCCATAAACACGTTTAGATACCTAAATGTGTTTAGGAATGTGTTTAGTTGCTAAGCACATTAATAAACGTGTTTATGTAGCTAAACGTGATTAGTTGCTAAACACATTCCTAAACACATTCAGGTAGCTAAACGTGTTTAGGGGTCTAAACGCGTAAAAAAAACAGGACAAGATACGCGCTTAGTATTATGTTTATATGCTAAACACCATTTTTACAGTGTATATATTCGATTATTTAGATGTAATATATAATGAACAATATAGTAAAAACAAGCAAAAATGTGTGCGTGGCTCAATAATATCCCCGACTGACATTTTTATTTTACTTACAGAGAGAGGTGTCGGCATAAACTATGAAATGTAATTGCTAAGATTAAAGTGTTTGTGAAAAGGGTATGACAAATTTCTTCGTGTAAAATAGGTGGTTTTGGAAAAGTAGGAGTAAGAATAACTTGAAAAGGTAGGGATAACATAATACACTACTGCAATTACCACTGATTTCAACTTTATTTTGGAAATAAATTTATCATAATGATTCATTCGAGTGACTTGAAACAACAGGCACATGGAGGCACACCCGTGTAAGCACAGTGAGGGATATACAGCAGTTTATGACTGAAAGGAAGGTAAATTTAACTTGTTTCCAAATGTAACCGGAAAAATAAAATAATAAAATCAACAAAAACATAGAAGTAGCTTTTGATGAAAGTTACATGAAAACGAAAATGATAATGTCAACAAATGCCAAACGAAGAAGCGGCTTCATTCATTCTAGCTCCGAATTAGACTAAGTAACAAAATAAAAAAAAGTCGGCAATTTTGTTTAAAAATCACTTAATCATGTTTCATTTCGCACTGCACCTCTCCTAGTGGTGAAGAAGACTCGTGCCACATCTGAAAAGGATGAGATAAATAGTTGTTCTGTAATCGATCAGACAAAAAATGCTCAGAATATGACTAAGTTAAATACTACCAAAAAATCGTCAATTCAGTTTGAATTTCGCACTGCACCTCTCCTAGTGGTGACGAAGACTCGTGCCACATCTGAATAGGATGAGATGGATAGTTTTCTGTAATCGATCAGACAAAAAATGATCAGAATATGACAACACAAATTCGGCAAACATTCATCAAAAATACATGTGCCAAATTTGAAAAGGATGAGATGAATATTTTGTCTGTAATCGGTCGCACAAAAAATGTCTTATGACGGACGTACGGAAGAACGGACGGAATCATTGGTATTACAATATACCCCAACCGTTGGTCGGGGTATAATAAAGTACAGCAATAACAAAAAATATGGTTTTGTAAATGAAATCTTATATGAATTATTATAATATATCCTCATATCAGTATCTAAAGAGGAAAACATGATTGTAGTGATAAATAATTATAATCGTTTATTTACGATAATACATCCTGTACCTTTTCAAGTGTCTCAATTATAATATATGATTTCTATGAGAAATGTTTCCCCTTACAGGGTGTATTATATGGCAATGATTCTGTTTCACACCAGTTGAATATTAATATTCTACAGTCTGTTCATAAATTCATTATCGCATAAACGTTTTTCATTATTTGATGTACATACTCCGTAATTGTTATATGAATTTGTTTCTTGTTATTATGTATGTAACATGTTATATCTATAAATCCTGTTGACGTCAAGGGGACCGACATTTATGTACGTGTTACACTGTTAGTCAATATTCCTTCTCTATAACATCTGTTTTAAATAGTATTTGATTTCCAAATGACAAATAACACACGTTTACATTTTTTACGTTTACGTTTTTACGTTTGGATGATATGTCATGATGCTGGTAGAAATGAAAACAATGTCGCATATTTATATTTACTTTGTTCTGTTTTGTATGTATTAAACGTGAATGGATATTATGTTCAAGAGAGCGGCCTTAGCATAAGCGCTGTAAGCTTTTTGGCCAATCCCCTTCACAATATATGTATACTATTATGAAATAAATATGTTTAAAATAATAACACAACAGAAATTATGAACAAAATCGATGGAAAAGGATTAGCAAACAGGCGTAAACAGCCTATATAAATGATTCTCCTAAAATAAACTTAAAACAAATCAGTTTGTTTAGTAAACTCGTAGTCGTTAAACATCTGGAAATAAATACCATTTAAATGACATGTTAAAAATCATTATTTTGGTGTACTAATCGCTTCTCTCCAATATAGCCATTTGTTACGAGGTATTTTAACTTCATCAATTTATTATTTCATCAAATTGACTTGAATCATAAGAAGGTGCTTCATGTTTAGCTTCCTTAAATCAGATGACAACGAAACAAACGAATTAGTGATGTTTATGATTTAAACATATTGTACAGTCGATCAGACTCATTGATTGGCATTCAAGATCCATTTATGATATTCACGGGAACATCGACACATTCGATGAACGCTCATTTTGAAGAAAGGAAACAAGGATTTATCATATAACCGAATCGAAATTCAACCAACAGGTATTCCCTCAGATAATGTAGGATATTTGCTAGATTGTTGAGACACAATTATAACCCAATCAATCAATCAATCAATTTGTCAAGTTTATTTCGTAAAATACCTTAGGCCCACGTACAGTACAAACTTAATAATAACAATGCTTCCTCTATGTAATTAGAACAGTTTGTTGTTGTTGGGGGGAGGGATTAGTACATTTTAAAGTATATATAAAAAGTATTGCTGGTCAATATGATAAGGTAATGTTTTGAAATATTAACAGCGCAAATCATGATAAACTTTAGATTCAAATAGAAAGTGAGGCTCATTTTCTACAAAGTTAGCATTGCAAATATAACAAAGTCTTTGGTGCCTTGAAAGTCCATCAAATCTACCGGTATTTTTGTATATTGGAAGTGCACCGATTCTGCGCCTTGCAACTTTAGTTTCACAAAAGACAAATAAGGTTCAAAACAAAATACAGTTTTGATACTTGAATATAGATCCAGCGATGTACATGTGTGCATTTCAGAAAATATGAATTGCTTGTGACAGTAACTAATTCTTATATGAAATTCTTTCAAAAACAGCTGCTCATTAACAACACCTTGAGTTTCCCACACACAAAAAAACCAGACAGACAGACAGACAGACAGACAGACAGATAGTGTATTTTGGTCTCACCTCGTACAATGCAAATAAAAATACATATAAATATTAACATAAAATACATTGCCGAGCCACCCATTTAGGGTTATGAGAGACACACAGTAAAAACTAAAACCAATATTATATATAGAATAAATTACATAAAAGTATTTACATATCATTGTATAAAATACCCCTTCTTCTATCTAAGATAAGTTTGCAGGTTTTGGCCTCTAAAAATACATCACAGACGCTTCCCTGAGTAAAATTATCACAGACACTGTTACATTTATCTAAAAGCACTTTTCTTAAATCAGCATAAACAGGACAATGCAATAAAACATGACATTCATCTTCCACACAACTCTCACAATTAAAACACACTCTCTCAGCTAGAGGTAGATTATTGTACCGCCCAGTGTCCACTCGTAGAGGGGCAACACCACATCTGAAGAGGGCTAGCGCACGACGATACGTTCTTGATAGAGAGCTCTGTATATATGGTTCCACACTGTATTCATGTTTGAACTGTTTGTACAATCGCAGTTTGTTTCCGCCGTCACCACGTTTGCTATTAGGGTTATCAAGTGTCTCCCGTCATTCCTCCTTATGAGTCTCCATTAGCCTGCAAGTGATTTCTGATGTGATATGATTAACATGGAAGGTATTGCCAGTGGGGATGAAGTGGTCTAGGTTCATACTGTGTAACTTGTTGTGAACACGCAGATTCCAGTTACGTCGCTTCTGCAGCGCCATCTCATTTGCCAACATAAAAACTTAAAAACAAAGTCTACCATCATCCATTCCACATAACTTCTTATAGGCCCGGCCGACACTGTTCCACCGGCGTACAACCGGGGGCAACCATCCCATATCACCAGACACACTACTTGTGGGGGTAAAACGCCTCACATCCATAAAATACCTCAATGTACGGTTGTGTACGCTGTTTATTGCTGAATGTTATACGTCCCCCATATAGCCGACCCATAGTCTATAGTGGACCCTGGAATGTTATACGTCCCCCATATAGCCGACCCATAGTCTATAGTGGACCATGGAATGTTTTACGTCCCCCATATAGCCGACCAATAGTCTATAGTGGACGCTGGAATGTTATACGTCCCCCATATAGTCGACCCATAGTCTATAGTGGACCCTGGAATGTTATACGTCCCCAATATAGCCGACCCATAGTATATAGTGGACCATGGAATGTTATACGTCCCCAATATAGCCAACCCATAGTCTATAGTGGACCCTGGAATGTTATACGTCCCCCATATAGCCGACCCATAGTCTATAGTGGACCCTGGAATGTTATACGTCCCCAATATAGCCGACCCATAGTCTATAGTGGACCATGGAATGTTATACGTCCCCCATATAGCCGACCCATAGTCTATAGTGGACCCTGGAATGTTATACGTCCCCCATATAGCCGACCCATAGTCTATAGTGGACCCTGGAATGTTATACGTCCCCCATATAGCCGGCCCATAGTCTATAGTGGAAACTGGAATGTTATACGTCCCCCATATAGCCGACCCATAGTCTATAGTGGACCCTGGAATGTTATACGTCCCCCATATAGCCGACCCATAGTCTATAGTGGACCCTGGAATTTTATACGTCCCCCATATAGCCGACCCATAGTCTATAGTGGACCCTGGAATGTTATACGTCCCCCATATAGCCGACCCATAGTCTATAGTGGACCATGGAATGTTATACGTCCCCCATATAGCCGACCCATAGTCTATAGTGGACCCTGGAATGTTATACGTCCCCCATATAGCCGACCCATAGTCTATAGTGGACCCTGGAATGTTATACGTCCCCCATATAGCCGACCCATAGTCTATAGTGGACCCTGGAATGTTATACGTCCCCCATAAAGCCGACCCATAGTCTATAGTGGACCCTGGAATGTTATACGTCCCCCATATAGCCGACCCATAGTCTATAGTGGACCCTGGAATGTTATACGTCCCCCATAAAGCCGACCCATAGTCTATAGTGGACCCTGGAATGTTATACGTCCCCCATATAGCCGACCCATAGTCTATAGTGGACACTGGAATGTTATACGTCCCCCATATAGCCGACCCATAGTCTATAGTGGACCCTGGAATGTTATACGTCCCCCATATAGCCGACCCATAGTCTATAGTGGACACTGGAATGTTATACGTCCCCCATATAGCCGACCCATAGTCTATAGTGGACCCTGGAATGTTATACGTCCCCCATATAGCCGACCCATAGTCTATAGTGGACCCTGGAATGTTATACGTCCCCCATATAGCCGACCCATAGTCTATAGTGGACCCTGGAATGTTATACGTCCCCCATAAAGCCGACCCATAGTCTATAGTGGACCCTGGAATGATATACGTCCCCCATATAGCCGACCCATAGTCTATAGTGGACACTGGAATGTTATACGTCCCCCATATAGCCGACCCATAGTCTATAGTGGACCCTGGAATGTTATACGTCCCCCATATAGCCGACCCATAGTCTATAGTGGACCCTGGAATGTTATACGTCCCCCATAAAGCCGACCCATAGTCTATAGTGGACCATGGAATGTTATACGTCCCCCATATAGCCGACCCATAGTCTATAGTGGACCCTGGAATGTTATACGTCCCCCATAAAGCCGACCCATAGTCTATAGTGGACCATGGAATGTTATAAGTCCCCCATATAGCCGACCCATAGTCTATAGTGGACCCTGGAATGTTATACGTCCCCCATATAGCCGACCCATAGTCTATAGTGGACCATGGAATGTTATACGTCCCCCATATAGCCGACCCATAGTCTATAGTGGACCCTGGAATGTTATACGTCTCCCATATAGCCGACCCATAGTCTATAGTGGACCCTGGAATGTTATACGTCCCCCATATAGCCGACCCATAGTCTAAAGTGGACCCTGGAATGTTATACGTCCCCCATATAGCCGACCCATAGTCTATAGTGGACCCTGGAATGTTATACGTCTCCCATATAGCCGACCCATAGTCTATAGTGGACCCTGGAATGTTATACGTCCCCCATAAAGCCGACCCATAGTCTATAGTGAACCCTGGAATGTTATACGTCCCCCATATAGCCGACCCATAGTCTATAGTGGACCATGGAATGTTATACGTACCCCATAAAGCCGACCCATAGTCTATAGTGGACCCTGGAATGTTATACGTCCCCCATATAGCCGACCCATAGTCTATAGTGGACCCTGGAATGTTATACGTCCCCCATATAGCCGACCCATAGTCTATAGTGGACCCTGGAATGTTATACGTCCCCCATAAAGCCGACCCATAGTCTATAGTGGACCCTGGAATGTTATACGTCCCCCATATAGCCGACCCATAGTCTATAGTGGACACTGGAATGTTATACGTCCCCCATAAAGCCGACCCATAGTCTATAGTGGACCCTGGAATGTTATACGTCCCCCATATAGCCGACCCATAGTCTATAGTTGACCATGGAATGTTATACGTCCCCCATATAGCCGACCCATAGTCTATAGTGGACCCTGGAATGTTATACGTCCCCCATAAAGCCGACCCATAGTCTATAGTGGACACTGGAATGTTATACGTCCCCCATATAGCCGACCCATAGTCTATAGTGGACCCTGGAATGTTATACGTCCCCCATATAGCCGACCCATAGTCTATAGTGGACACTGGAATGTTATACGTCCCCCATATAGCCGACCCATAGTCTATAGTGGACCCTGGAATGATATACGTCCCCCATATAGCCGACCCATAGTCTATAGTGGACCATGGAATGTTATACGTCCCCCATAAAGCCGACCCATAGTCTATAGTGGACCCTGGAATGTTATACGTCCCCCATATAGCCGACCCATAGTCTATAGTGGACCAAGGAATGTTATACGTCCCCCATATAGCCGACCCATAGTCTATAGTGGACCTTGGAATGTTATACGTCCCCCATATAGCCGACCCATAGTCTATAGTGGACCCTGGAATGATATACGTCCCCCATATAGCCGACCCATAGTCTATAGTGGACCCTGGAATGTTATACGTCCCCCATAAAGCCGACCCATAGTCTATAGTGGACCATGGAATGTTATACGTCCCCCATATAGCCGACCCATAGTCTATAGTGGACCCTGGAATGTTATACGTCCCCCATAAAGCCGACCCATAGTCTATAGTGGACCATGGAATGTTATAAGTCCCCCATATAGCCGACCCATAGTCTATAGTGGACCCTGGAATGTTATACGTCCCCCATATAGCCGACCCATAGTCTATAGTGGACCATGGAATGTTATACGTCCCCCATATAGCCGACCCATAGTCTATAGTGGACCCTGGAATGTTATACGTCTCCCATATAGCCGACCCATAGTCTATAGTGGACCCTGGAATGTTATACGTCCCCCATATAGCCGACCCATAGTCTAAAGTGGACCCTGGAATGTTATACGTCCCCCATAAAGCCGACCCATAGTCTATAGTGGACCCTGGAATGTTATACGTCTCCCATATAGCCGACCCATAGTCTATAGTGGACCCTGGAATGTTATACGTCCCCCATAAAGCCGACCCATAGTCTATAGTGAACCCTGGAATGTTATACGTCCCCCATATAGCCGACCCATAGTCTATAGTGGACCATGGAATGTTATACGTACCCCATAAAGCCGACCCATAGTCTATAGTGGACCCTGGAATGTTATACGTCCCCCATATAGCCGACCCATAGTCTATAGTGGACCCTGGAATGTTATACGTCCCCCATATAGCCGACCCATAGTCTATAGTGGACCCTGGAATGTTATACGTCCCCCATAAAGCCGACCCATAGTCTATAGTGGACCCTGGAATGTTATACGTCCCCCATATAGCCGACCCATAGTCTATAGTGGACACTGGAATGTTATACGTCCCCCATAAAGCCGACCCATAGTCTATAGTGGACCCTGGAATGTTATACGTCCCCCATATAGCCGACCCATAGTCTATAGTTGACCATGGAATGTTATACGTCCCCCATATAGCCGACCCATAGTCTATAGTGGACCCTGGAATGTTATACGTCCCCCATAAAGCCGACCCATAGTCTATAGTGGACCATGGAATGTTATACGTCCCCCATATAGCCGACCCATAGTCTATAGTGGACCCTGGAATGTTATACGTCCCCCATAAAGCCGACCCATAGTCTATAGTGGACCATGGAATGTTATAAGTCCCCCATATAGCCGACCCATAGTCTATAGTGGACCCTGGAATGTTATACGTCCCCCATATAGCCGACCCATAGTCTATAGTGGACCATGGAATGTTATACGTCCCCCATATAGCCGACCCATAGTCTATAGTGGACCCTGGAATGTTATACGTCTCCCATATAGCCGACCCATAGTCTATAGTGGACCCTGGAATGGTATACGTCCCCCATAAAGCCGACCCATAGTCTATAGTGGACCCTGGAATGTTATACGTCCCCCATATAGCCGACCCATAGTCTATAGTGGACACTGGAATGTTATACGTCCCCCATATAGCCGACCCATAGTCTATAGTGGACCCTGGAATGTTATACGTCCCCCATATAGCCGACCCATAGTCTATAGTTGACCATGGAATGTTATACGTCCCCCATATAGCCGACCCATAGTCTATAGTGGACCCTGGAATGTTATACGTCCCCCATAAAGTCGACCCATAGTCTATAGTGGACCATGGAATGTTATACGTCCCCCATATAGCCGACCCATAGTCTATAGTGGACCCTGGAATGTTATACGTCCCCCATAAAGCCGACCCATAGTCTATAGTGGACCATGGAATGTTATACGTCCCCCATAAAGCCGACCCATAGTCTATAGTGGACCATGGAATGTTATAAGTCCCCCATATAGCCGACCCATAGTCTATAGTGGACCGTGGAATGTTATAAGTCCCCCATATAGCCGACCCATAGTCTTTAGTGGACCATGGAATGTTATACGTCTACCATATAGCCGGCCCATAGTCTATAGTGGACCCTGGAATGTTATACGTCCCCCATATAGCCGACCCATAGTCTAAAGTGGACCCTGGAATGTTATACGTCCCCCATAAAGACGACCCATAGTCTATAGTGGACCCTGGAATGTTATACGTCCCCCATATAGCCGACCCATAGTCTATAGTGGACCATGGAATGTTATACGTCCCCCATATAGCCGACCCATAGTCTATAGTGGACCCTGGAATGTTATACGTCCCCCATATAGCCGACCCATAGTCTATAGTGGACCCTGGAATGTTATACGTCCCCCATAAAGCCGACCAATAGTCTATAGTGGACCCTGGAATGTTATGCGTCCCCCATATAGCCGACCCATAGTCTATAATGGACCATGGAATGTTATACGTCCCCCATAAAGCCGACCCATAGTCTATAGTGGACCATGGAATGTTATACGTCCCCCATATAGCCGACCCATAGTCTATAGTGGACCCTGGAATGTTATACGTCCCCCATATAGCCGACCCATAGTCTATAGTGGACCCTGGAATGTTATACGTCCCCCATATAGCCGACCCATAGTCTATAGTGGACCCTGGAATGTTATACGTCCCCATATAGCCGACCCATAGTCTATAGTGGACCATGGAATGTTATACGTCCCCCATATAGGCGACCCATAGTCTATAGTGGACCATGGAATGTTATACGTCCCCCATATAGCCGACCCATAGTCTATAGTGGACCCTGGAATGTTATACGTCCCCCATATAGCCGACCCATAGTCTATAGTGGACCCTGGAATGTTATACGTCCCCCATATAGCCGACCCATAGTCTATAGTGGACCCTGGAATGTTATACGTCCCCCATAAAGCCGACCCATAGTCTATAGTGGACCCTGGAATGTTATACGTCCCCCATATAGCCGACCCATAGTCTATAGTGGACCCTGGAATGTTATACGTCCCCCATAAAGCCGACCCATAGTCTATAGTGGACCCTGGAATGTTATACGTCCCCCATATAGCCGACCCATAGTCTATAGTGGACACTGGAATGTTATACGTCCCCCATATAGCCGACCCATAGTCTATAGTGGACCCTGGAATGTTATACGTCCCCCATATAGCCGACCCATAGTCTATAGTGGACACTGGAATGTTATACGTCCCCCATATAGCCGACCCATAGTCTATAGTGGACCCTGGAATGTTATACGTCCCCCATATAGCCGACCCATAGTCTATAGTGGACCCTGGAATGTTATACGTCCCCCATATAGCCGACCCATAGTCTATAGTGGACCCTGGAATGTTATACGTCCCCCATAAAGCCGACCCATAGTCTATAGTGGACCCTGGAATAATATACGTCCCCCATATAGCCGACCCATAGTCTATAGTGGACACTGGAATGTTATACGTCCCCCATATAGCCGACCCATAGTCTATAGTGGACCCTGGAATGTTATACGTCCCCCATATAGCCGACCCATAGTCTATAGTGGACCCTGGAATGTTATACGTCCCCCATAAAGCCGACCCATAGTCTATAGTGGACCATGGAATGTTATACGTCCCCCATATAGCCGACCCATAGTCTATAGTGGACCCTGGAATGTTATACGTCCCCCATAAAGCCGACCCATAGTCTATAGTGGACCATGGAATGTTATAAGTCCCCCATATAGCCGACCCATAGTCTATAGTGGACCCTGGAATGTTATACGTCCCCCATATAGCCGACCCATAGTCTATAGTGGACCATGGAATGTTATACGTCCCCCATATAGCCGACCCATAGTCTATAGTGGACCCTGGAATGTTATACGTCTCCCATATAGCCGACCCATAGTCTATAGTGGACCCTGGAATGTTATACGTCCCCCATATAGCCGACCCATAGTCTAAAGTGGACCCTGGAATGTTATACGTCCCCCATAAAGCAGACCCATAGTCTATAGTGGACCCTGGAATGTTATACGTCTCCCATATAGCCGACCCATAGTCTATAGTGGACCCTGGAATGTTATACGTCCCCCATAAAGCCGACCCATAGTCTATAGTGAACCCTGGAATGTTATACGTCCCCCATATAGCCGACCCATAGTCTATAGTGGACCATGGAATGTTATACGTACCCCATAAAGCCGACCCATAGTCTATAGTGGACCCTGGAATGTTATACGTCCCCCATATAGCCGACCCATAGTCTATAGTGGACCCTGGAATGTTATACGTCCCCCATATAGCCGACCCATAGTCTATAGTGGACCCTGGAATGTTATACGTCCCCCATAAAGCCGACCCATAGTCTATAGTGGACCCTGGAATGTTATACGTCCCCCATATAGCCGACCCATAGTCTATAGTGGAAACTGGAATGTTATACGTCCCCCATAAAGCCGACCCATAGTCTATAGTGGACCCTGGAATGTTATACGTCCCCCATATAGCCGACCCATAGTCTATAGTTGACCATGGAATGTTATACGTCCCCCATATAGCCGACCCATAGTCTATAGTGGACCATGGAATGTTATACGTCCCCCATATAGCCGACCCATAGTCTATAGTGGACCCTGGAATGTTATACGTCTCCCATATAGCCGACCCATAGTCTATAGTGGACCCTGGAATGTTATACGTCCCCCATATAGCCGACCCATAGTCTAAAGTGGACCCTGGAATGTTATACGTCCCCCATAAAGCAGACCCATAGTCTATAGTGGACCCTGGAATGTTATACGTCTCCCATATAGCCGACCCATAGTCTATAGTGGACCCTGGAATGTTATACGTCCCCCATATAGCCGACCCATAGTCTATAGTGGACCCTGGAATGTTATACGTCCCCCATATAGCCGACCCATAGTCTAAAGTGGACCCTGGAATGTTATACGTCCCCCATAAAGCAGACCCATAGTCTATAGTGGACCCTGGAATGTTATACGTCTCCCATATAGCCGACCCATAGTCTATAGTGGACCCTGGAATGTTATACGTCCCCCATAAAGCCGACCCATAGTCTATAGTGAACCCTGGAATGTTATACGTCCCCCATATAGCCGACCCATAGTCTATAGTGGACCATGGAATGTTATACGTCCCCCATAAAGCCGACCCATAGTCTATAGTGAACCCTGGAATGTTATACGTCCCCCATATAGCCGACCCATAGTCTATAGTGGACCCTGGAATGTTATACGTCCCCCATATAGCCGACCCATAGTCTATAGTGGACCCTGGAATGTTATACGTCCCCCATAAAGCCGACCCATAGTCTATAGTGGACCCTGGAATGTTATACGTCCCCCATATAGCCGACCCATAGTCTATAGTGGAAACTGGAATGTTATACGTCCCCCATAAAGCCGACCCATAGTCTATAGTGGACCCTGGAATGTTATACGTCCCCCATATAGCCGACCCATAGTCTATAGTTGACCATGGAATGTTATACGTCCCCCATATAGCCGACCCATAGTCTATAGTGGACCCTGGAATGTTATACGTCCCCCATAAAGCCGACCCATAGTCTATAGTGGACCATGGAATGTTATACGTCCCCCATATAGCCGACCCATAGTCTATAGTGGACCCTGGAATGTTATACGTCCCCCATATAGCCGACCCATAGTCTATAGTGGACCATGGAATGTTATAAGTCCCCCATATAGCCGACCCATAGTCTATAGTGGACCCTGGAATGTTATACGTCCCCCATATAGCCGACCCATAGTCTATAGTGGACCATGGAATGTTATACGTCCCCCATATAGCCGACCCATAGTCTATAGTGGACCCTGGAATGTTATACGTCTCCCATATAGCCGACCCATAGTCTATAGTGGACCCTGGAATGTTATACGTCCCCCATAAAGCCGACCCATAGTCTATAGTGGACCCTGGAATGTTATACGTCCCCCATATAGCCGACCCATAGTCTATAGTGGACACTGGAATGTTATACGTCCCCCATATAGCCGACCCATAGTCTATAGTGGACCCTGGAATGTTATACGTCCCCCATAAAGTCGACCCATAGTCTATAGTGGACCATGGAATGTTATACGTCCCCCATATAGCCGACCCATAGTCTATAGTGGACCCTGGAATGTTATACGTCCCCCATAAAGCCGACCCATAGTATATAGTGGACCATGGAATGTTATACGTCCCCCATATAGCCGACCCATAGTCTATAGTGGACCTTGGAATGTTATACGTCTCCCATATAGCCGACCCATAGTCTATAGTGGACCCTGGAATGTTATACGTCCCCCATATAGCCGACCCATAGTCTAAAGTGGACCCTGGAATGTTATACGTCCCCCATAAAGCAGACCCATAGTCTATAGTGGACCCTGGAATGTTATACGTCTCCCATATAGCCGACCCATAGTCTATAGTGGACCCTGGAATGTTATACGTCCCCCATAAAGCCGACCCATAGTCTATAGTGAACCCTGGAATGTTATACGTCCCCCATATAGCCGACCCATAGTCTATAGTGGACCATGGAATGTTATACGTACCCCATAAAGCCGACCCATAGTCTATAGTGGACCCTGGAATGTTATACGTCCCCCATATAGCCGACCCATAGTCTATAGTGGACCCTGGAATGTTATACGTCCCCCATATAGCCGACCCATAGTCTATAGTGGACCCTGGAATGTTATACGTCCCCCATAAAGCCGACCCATAGTCTATAGTGGACCCTGGAATGTTATACGTCCCCCATATAGCCGACCCATAGTCTATAGTGGAAACTGGAATGTTATACGTCCCCCATAAAGCCGACCCATAGTCTATAGTGGACCCTGGAATGTTATACGTCCCCCATATAGCCGACCCATAGTCTATAGTTGACCATGGAATGTTATACGTCCCCCATATAGCCGACCCATAGTCTATAGTGGACCCTGGAATGTTATACGTCCCCCATAAAGCCGACCCATAGTCTATAGTGGACCATGGAATGTTATACGTCCCCCATATAGCCGACCCATAGTCTATAGTGGACCCTGGAATGTTATACGTCCCCCATAAAGCCGACCCATAGTCTATAGTGGACCATGGAATGTTATAAGTCCCCCATATAGCCGACCCATAGTCTATAGTGGACCCTGGAATGTTATACGTCCCCCATATAGCCGACCCATAGTCTATAGTGGACCCTGGAATGTTATACGTCCCCCATATAGCCGACCCATAGTCTATAGTGGACCCTGGAATGTTATACGTCTCCCATATAGCCGACCCATAGTCTATAGTGGACCCTGGAATGTTATACGTCCCCCATAAAGCCGACCCATAGTCTATAGTGGACCCTGGAATGTTATACGTCCCCCATATAGCCGACCCATAGTCTATAGTGGACACTGGAATGTTATACGTCCCCCATATAGCCGACCCATAGTCTATAGTGGACCCTGGAATGTTATACGTCCCCCATAAAGTCGACCCATAGTCTATAGTGGACCATGGAATGTTATACGTCCCCCATATAGCCGACCCATAGTCTATAGTGGACCCTGGAATGTTATACGTCCCCCATAAAGCCGACCCATAGTATATAGTGGACCATGGAATGTTATACGTCCCCCATAAAGCCGACCCATAGTCTATAGTGGACCATGGAATGTTATAAGTCCCCCATATAGCCGACCCATAGTCTATAGTGGACCGTGGAATGTTATACGTCCCCCATATAGCCGACCCATAGTCTTTAGTGGACCATGGAATGTTATACGTCTACCATATAGCCGGCCCATAGTCTATAGTGGACCCTGGAATGTTATACGTCCCCCATATAGCCGACCCATAGTCTAAAGTGGACCCTGGAATGTTATACGTCCCCCATAAAGACGACCCATAGTCTATAGTGGACCCTGGAATGTTATACGTCCCCCATATAGCCGACCCATAGTCTATAGTGGACCATGGAATGTTATACGTCCCCCATATAGCCGACCCATAGTCTATAGTGGACCCTGGAATGTTATACGTCCCCCATATAGCCGACCCATAGTCTATAGTGGACCCTGGAATGTTATACGTCCCCCATAAAGCCGACCAATAGTCTATAGTGGACCCTGGAATGTTATGCGTCCCCCATATAGCCGACCCATAGTCTATAATGGACCATGGAATGTTATACGTCCCCCATAAAGCCGACCCATAGTCTATAGTGGACCATGGAATGTTATACGTCCCCCATATAGCCGACCCATAGTCTATAGTGGACACTGGAATGTTATACGTCCCCCATATAGCCGACCCATAGTCTATAGTGGACCCTGGAATGTTATACGTCCCCCATATAGCCGACCCATAGTCTATAGTGGACCCTGGAATGTTATACGTCCCCATATAGCCGACCCATAGTCTATAGTGGACCATGGAATGTTATACGTCCCCCATATAGCCGACCCATAGTCTATAGTGGACCATGGAATGTTATACGTCCCCCATATAGCCGACCCATAGTCTATAGTGGACCATGGAATGTTATACGTCCCCCATATAGCCGACCCATAGTCTATAGTGGACCATGGAATGTTATAAGTCCCCCATATAGCCGACCCATAGTCTATAGTGGACCCTGGAATGTTATACGTCCCCCATATAGCCGACCCATAGTCTATAGTGGACCCTGGAATGTTATACGTCCCCCATATTGCAAACCCATAGTCTATAGTGGACCCTGGAATGTTATACGTCCCCCATATAGCCGACCCATAGTCTATAGTGGACCCTGGAATGTTATACGTCCCCCATATAGCCGACCCAAAGTCTATAGTTGACCATGGAATGTTATACGTCCCCCATATAGCCGACCCATAGTCTATAGTGGACCCTGGAATGTTATACGTCCCCCATAAAGCCGACCCATAGTCTATAGTGGACCCTGGAATGTTATACGTCCCCCATAAAGCCGACCCAAAGTCTACAGTGGACCATGGAATGTTATACGTCCCCCATAAAGCCGACCCATAGTCTATAGTGGACCATGGAATGTTATACGTCCCCCATATAGCCGACCCATAGTCTATATTGGACCCTGGAATGTTATACGTCCCCCATAAAGCCGACCCATAGTCTATAGTGGACCCTGGAATGTTAAAGGTCCCCCATATAGCCGACCCATAGTCTATAGTGGACCCTGGAATGTTATACGTCCCCCATATAGCCGACCCATAGTCTATAGTGGACCGTGGAATGTTATACGTCCCCCATATAGCCGACCCATAGTCTATAGTGGACCATGGAATGTTATACGTCCCCCATATAGGCGACCCATAGTCTATAGTGGACCATGGAATGTTATACGTCCCCCATAAAGCCGACCCATTGTCTATAGTGGACCATGGAATGTTATACGTCCCCCATATAGCCGACCCATAGTCTATAGTGGACCCTGGAATGTTATACGTCCCTAATATAGCCGACCCTAGTCTATAGTTGACCATGGAATGTTATACGTCCCCCATATAGCCGACCCATAGTCTATAGTGGACCCTGGAATGTTATACGTCCCCCATAAAGCCGACCCATAGTCTATAGTGGACCCTGGAATGTTATACGTCCCCCATATAGCCGACCCATAGTCTATAGTGGACCCTGGAATGTTATACGTCCCCCATATAGCCGACCCATAGTCTATAGTGGACCCTGGAATGTTATACGTCCCTAATATAGCCGACCCTAGTCTATAGTGGACCATGGAATGTTATACGCCCCCCATATAGCCGACCCATAGTCTATAGTGGACCCTGGAATGTTATACGTCCCCCATATAGCCGACCCATAGTCTATAGTTGACCATGGAATGTTATACGTCCCCCATAAAGCCGACCCATAGTCTATAGTGGACCCTGGAATGATATACGTCCCCCATATAGCCGACCCATAGTCTATAGTGGACCCTGGAATGTTATACGTCCCCCATATAGGCGACCCATAGTCTATAGTGGACCCTGGAATGATATACGTCCCCCATATAGGCGACCCATAGTCTATAGTGGACCCTGGAATGTTATACGTCCCCCAGATAGCCGACCCATAGTCTATAGTGGACCCTGGAATGTTATACGCCCCCCATATAGCCGACCCATAGTCTATAGTGGACCATGGAATGTTATACGTCCCCCATATAGCCGACCCATAGTCTATAGTGGACCATGGAATGTTATACGCCCCCCATATAGCCGACCCATAGTCTATAGTGGACCATGGAATGTTATACGTCCCCCATATAGCCGACCCATAGTCTATAGTGGACCATGGAATGTTATACGTCCCCCATATAGCCGACCCATAGTCTATAGTGTACCATGGAATGTTATACGTCCCCCATAAAGCCGACCCATAGTCTATAGTGTACCCTGGAATGTTATACGTCCCCCATATAGCCGACCCATAGTCTATAGTGGACCCTGGAATGTTATACGTCCCCCATATAGCCGACCCATAGACTATAGTGTACCCTGGAATGTTATACGTCCCCCATATAGCCGACCCATAGTCTATAGTGGACCCTGGAATTTTATACGTCCCCCAGATAGCCGACCCATAGACTATAGTGGACCATGGAATGTTATACGTCCCCCATATAGCCGACCCATAGTCTATAGTGGACCCTGGAATGTTATACGTTCCCCATATAGCCGACCCATAGTCTATAGTGGACCCTGGAATGTTATACGTCCCCCATAAAGCCGACCCATAGTCTATAGTGGACCCTGGAATGTTATACGTCCCCCATATAGCCGACCCATAGTCTATAGTGGACCATGGAATGTTATACGTCCCCCATATAGCCGACCCATAGTCTATAGTGGACCATGGAATGTTATACGTCCCCCATATAGCCGACCCATAGTCTATAGTGGACCCTGGAATGTTATACGTCCCCCATATAGCCGACCCATAGTCTATAGTGGACCCTGGAATGTTATACGTCCCCCATAAAGCCGACCCATAGTCTATAGTGGACCCTGGAATGTTATACGTCCCCCATATAGCCGACCCAAAGTCTATAGTTGACCATGGAATGTTATACGTCCCCCATATAGCCGACCCATAGTCTATAGTGGACCCTGGAATGTTATACGTCCCCCATAAAGTCGACCCATAGTCTATAGTGGACCCTGGAATGTTATACGTCCCCCATAAAGCCGACCCATAGTCTATAGTGGACCATGGAATGTTATACGTCCCCCATAAAGCCGACCCATAGTCTATAGTGGACCATGGAATGTTATACGTCCCCCATATAGCCGACCCATAGTCTATAGTGGACCATGGAATGTTATACGTCCCCCATATAGCCGACCCATAGTCTATAGTGGACCATGGAATGTTATACGTCCCCCATATAGCCGACCCATAGTCTATAGTGGACCCTGGAATGTTATACGTCCCCCATATAGCCGACCCATAGTCTATAGTGGACCCTGGAATGTTATACGTCCCCCATAAAGCCGACCCATAGTCTATAGTGGACCCTGGAATGATATACGTCCCCCATATAGCCGACCCATAGTCTATAGTGGACCGTGGAATGTTATACGTCCCCCATATAGCCGACCCATAGTCTATAGTGGACCATGGAATGTTATACGTCCCCCATATAGGCGACCCATAGTCTATAGTGGACCATGGAATGTTATACGTCCCCCATAAAGCCGACCCATTGTCTATAGTGGACCATGGAATGTTATACGTCCCCCATATAGCCGACCCATAGTCTATAGTGGACCCTGGAATGTTATACGTCCCTAATATAGCCGACCCTAGTCTATAGTTGACCATGGAATGTTATACGTCCCCCATATAGCCGACCCATAGTCTATAGTGGACCCTGGAATGTTATACGTCCCCCATAAAGCCGACCCATAGTCTATAGTGGACCCTGGAATGTTATACGTCCCCCATATAGCCGACCCATAGTCTATAGTGGACCCTGGAATGTTATACGTCCCCCATATAGCCGACCCATAGTCTATAGTGGACCCTGGAATGTTATACGTCCCTAATATAGCCGACCCTAGTCTATAGTTGACCATGGAATGTTATACGTCCCCCATATAGCCGACCCATAGTCTATAGTGGACCCTGGAATGTTATACGTCCCCCATATAGCCGACCCATAGTCTATAGTTGACCATGGAATGTTATACGTCCCCCATAAAGCCGACCCATAGTCTATAGTGGACCCTGGAATGATATACGTCCCCCATATAGCCGACCCATAGTCTATAGTGGACCCTGGAATGTTATACGTCCCCCATATAGGCGACCCATAGTCTATAGTGGACCCTGGAATGATATACGTCCCCCATATAGGCGACCCATAGTCTATAGTGGACCCTGGAATGTTATACGTCCCCCAGATAGCCGACCCATAGTCTATAGTGGACCCTGGAATGTTATACGCCCCCCATATAGCCGACCCATAGTCTATAGTGGACCATGGAATGTTATACGTCCCCCATATAGCCGACCCATAGTCTATAGTGGACCATGGAATGTTATACGCCCCCCATATAGCCGACCCATAGTCTATAGTGGACCATGGAATGTTATACGTCCCCCATATAGCCGACCCATAGTCTATAGTGGACCATGGAATGTTATACGTCCCCCATATAGCCGACCCATAGTCTATAGTGTACCATGGAATGTTATACGTCCCCCATAAAGCCGACCCATAGTCTATAGTGTACCCTGGAATGTTATACGTCCCCCATATAGCCGACCCATAGTCTATAGTGGACCCTGGAATTTTATACGTCCCCCATATAGCCGACCCATAGACTATAGTGTACCCTGGAATGTTATACGTCCCCCATATAGCCGACCCATAGTCTATAGTGGACCCTGGAATTTTATACGTCCCCCAGATAGCCGACCCATAGACTATAGTGGACCATGGAATGTTATACGTCCCCCATATAGCCGACCCATAGTCTATAGTGGACCCTGGAATGTTATACGTTCCCCATATAGCCGACCCATAGTCTATAGTGGACCCTGGAATGTTATACGTCCCCCATAAAGCCGACCCATAGTCTATAGTGGACCCTGGAATTTTATACGTCCCCCATATAGCCGACCCATAGTCTATAGTGGACCATGGAATGTTATACGTCCCCCATATAGCCGACCCATAGTCTATAGTGGACCATGGAATGTTATACGTCCCCCATATAGCCGACCCATAGTCTATAGTGGACCCTGGAATGTTATACGTCCCCCATATAGCCGACCCATAGTCTATAGTGGACCCTGGAATGTTATACGTCCCCCATAAAGCCGACCCATAGTCTATAGTGGACCCTGGAATGTTATACGTCCCCCATATAGCCGACCCAAAGTCTATAGTTGACCATGGAATGTTATACGTCCCCCATATAGCCGACCCATAGTCTATAGTGGACCCTGGAATGTTATACGTCCCCCATAAAGTCGACCCATAGTCTATAGTGGACCCTGGAATGTTATACGTCCCCCATAAAGCCGACCCATAGTCTATAGTGGACCATGGAATGTTATACGTCCCCCATAAAGCCGACCCATAGTCTATAGTGGACCATGGAATGTTATACGTCCCCCATATAGCCGACCCATAGTCTATAGTGGACCATGGAATGTTATACGTCCCCCATATAGCCGACCCATAGTCTATAGTGGACCATGGAATGTTATACGTCCCCCATATAGCCGACCCATAGTCTATAGTGGACCCTGGAATGTTATACGTCCCCCATATAGCCGACCCATAGTCTATAGTGGACCCTGGAATGTTATACGTCCCCCATAAAGCCGACCCATAGTCTATAGTGGACCCTGGAATGATATACGTCCCCCATATAGCCGACCCATAGTCTATAGTGGACCGTGGAATGTTATACGTCCCCCATATAGCCGACCCATAGTCTATAGTGGACCATGGAATGTTATACGTCCCCCATATAGGCGACCCATAGTCTATAGTGGACCATGGAATGTTATACGTCCCCCATAAAGCCGACCCATTGTCTATAGTGGACCATGGAATGTTATACGTCCCCCATATAGCCGACCCATAGTCTATAGTGGACCCTGGAATGTTATACGTCCCTAATATAGCCGACCCTAGTCTATAGTTGACCATGGAATGTTATACGTCCCCCATATAGCCGACCCATAGTCTATAGTGGACCCTGGAATGTTATACGTCCCCCATAAAGCCGACCCATAGTCTATAGTGGACCCTGGAATGTTATACGTCCCCCATATAGCCGACCCATAGTCTATAGTGGACCCTGGAATGTTATACGTCCCCCATATAGCCGACCCATAGTCTATAGTGGACCCTGGAATGTTATACGTCCCTAATATAGCCGACCCTAGTCTATAGTGGACCATGGAATGTTATACGCCCCCCATATAGCCGACCCATAGTCTATAGTGGACCCTGGAATGTTATACGTCCCCCATATAGCCGACCCATAGTCTATAGTTGACCATGGAATGTTATACGTCCCCCATAAAGCCGACCCATAGTCTATAGTGGACCCTGGAATGATATACGTCCCCCATATAGCCGACCCATAGTCTATAGTGGACCCTGGAATGTTATACGTCCCCCATATAGGCGACCCATAGTCTATAGTGGACCCTGGAATGATATACGTCCCCCATATAGGCGACCCATAGTCTATAGTGGACCCTGGAATGTTATACGTCCCCCAGATAGCCGACCCATAGTCTATAGTGGACCCTGGAATGTTATACGCCCCCCATATAGCCGACCCATAGTCTATAGTGGACCATGGAATGTTATACGTCCCCCATATAGCCGACCCATAGTCTATAGTGGACCATGGAATGTTATACGCCCCCCATATAGCCGACCCATAGTCTATAGTGGACCATGGAATGTTATACGTCCCCCATATAGCCGACCCATAGTCTATAGTGGACCATGGAATGTTATACGTCCCCCATATAGCCGACCCATAGTCTATAGTGTACCATGGAATGTTATACGTCCCCCATAAAGCCGACCCATAGTCTATAGTGTACCCTGGAATGTTATACGTCCCCCATATAGCCGACCCATAGTCTATAGTGGACCCTGGAATTTTATACGTCCCCCATATAGCCGACCCATAGTCTATAGTGTACCCTGGAATGTTATACGTCCCCCATATAGCCGACCCATAGTCTATAGTGGACCCTGGAATTTTATACGTCCCCCAGATAGCCGACCCATAGACTATAGTGGACCATGGAATGTTATACGTCCCCCATATAGCCGACCCATAGTCTATAGTGGACCCTGGAATGTTATACGTTCCCCATATAGCCGACCCATAGTCTATAGTGGACCATGGAATGTTATACGTCCCCCATATAGCCGACCCATAGTCTATAGTGGACCCTGGAATGTTATACGTCCCCCATAAAGCCGACCCATAGTCTATAGTGGACCCTGGAATTTTATACGTCCCCCATATAGCCGACCCATAGTCTATAGTGGACCATGGAATGTTATACGTCCCCCATATAGCCGACCCATAGTCTATAGTGGACCATGGAATGTTATACGTCCCCCATATAGCCGACCCATAGTCTATAGTGGACCCTGGAATGTTATACGTCCCCCATATAGCCGACCCATAGTCTATAGTGGACCCTGGAATGTTATACGTCCCCCATAAAGCCGACCCATAGTCTATAGTGGACCCTGGAATGTTATACGTCCCCCATATAGCCGACCCAAAGTCTATAGTTGACCATGGAATGTTATACGTCCCCCATATAGCCGACCCATAGTCTATAGTGGACCCTGGAATGTTATACGTCCCCCATAAAGTCGACCCATAGTCTATAGTGGACCCTGGAATGTTATACGTCCCCCATAAAGCCGACCCATAGTCTATAGTGGACCATGGAATGTTATACGTCCCCCATAAAGCCGACCCATAGTCTATAGTGGACCATGGAATGTTATACGTCCCCCATATAGCCGACCCATAGTCTATAGTGGACCATGGAATGTTATACGTCCCCCATATAGCCGACCCATAGTCTATAGTGGACCATGGAATGTTATACGTCCCCCATATAGCCGACCCATAGTCTATAGTGGACCCTGGAATGTTATACGTCCCCCATATAGCCGACCCATAGTCTATAGTGGACCCTGGAATGTTATACGTCCCCCATAAAGCCGACCCATAGTCTATAGTGGACCCTGGAATGATATACGTCCCCCATATAGCCGACCCATAGTCTATAGTGGACACTGGAATGTTATACGTCCCCCATATAGCCGACCCATAGTCTATAGTGGACCCTGGAATGTTATACGTCCCCCATATAGCCGACCCATAGTCTATAGTGGACCCTGGAATGTTATACGTCCCCCATAAAGCCGACCCATAGTCTATAGTGGACCATGGAATGTTATACGTCCCCCATATAGCCGACCCATAGTCTATAGTGGACCCTGGAATGTTATACGTCCCCCATAAAGCCGACCCATAGTCTATAGTGGACCATGGAATGTTATAAGTCCCCCATATAGCCGACCCATAGTCTATAGTGGACCCTGGAATGTTATACGTCCCCCATATAGCCGACCCATAGTCTATAGTGGACCATGGAATGTTATACGTCCCCCATATAGCCGACCCATAGTCTATAGTGGACCCTGGAATGTTATACGTCTCCCATATAGCCGACCCATAGTCTATAGTGGACCCTGGAATGTTATACGTCCCCCATATAGCCGACCCATAGTCTAAAGTGGACCCTGGAATGTTATACGTCCCCCATAAAGCCGACCCATAGTCTATAGTGGACCCTGGAATGTTATACGTCCCCCATATAGCCGACCCATAGTCTATAGTGGACCATGGAATGTTATACGTACCCCATAAAGCCGACCCATAGTCTATAGTGGACCCTGGAATGTTATACGTCCCCCATATAGCCGACCCATAGTCTATAGTGGACCCTGGAATGTTATACGTCCCCCATATAGCCGACCCATAGTCTATAGTGGACCCTGGAATGTTATACGTCCCCCATAAAGCCGACCCATAGTCTATAGTGGACCCTGGAATGTTATACGTCCCCCATATAGCCGACCCATAGTCTATAGTGGACACTGGAATGTTATACGTCCCCCATAAAGCCGACCCATAGTCTATAGTGGACCCTGGAATGTTATACGTCCCCCATATAGCCGACCCATAGTCTATAGTTGACCATGGAATGTTATACGTCCCCCATATAGCCGACCCATAGTCTATAGTGGACCCTGGAATGTTATACGTCCCCCATAAAGCCGACCCATAGTCTATAGTGGACCATGGAATGTTATACGTCCCCCATATAGCCGACCCATAGTCTATAGTGGACCCTGGAATGTTATACGTCCCCCATAAAGCCGACCCATAGTATATAGTGGACCATGGAATGTTATAAGTCCCCCATATAGCCGACCCATAGTCTATAGTGGACCCTGGAATGTTATACGTCCCCCATATAGCCGACCCATAGTCTATAGTGGACCATGGAATGTTATACGTCCCCCATATAGCCGACCCATAGTCTATAGTGGACCCTGGAATGTTATACGTCTCCCATATAGCCGACCCATAGTCTATAGTGGACCCTGGAATGTTATACGTCCCCCATAAAGCCGACCCATAGTCTATAGTGGACCCTGGAATGTTATACGTCCCCCATATAGCCGACCCATAGTCTATAGTGGACACTGGAATGTTATACGTCCCCCATATAGCCGACCCATAGTCTATAGTGGACCCTGGAATGTTATACGTCCCCCATATAGCCGACCCATAGTCTATAGTTGACCATGGAATGTTATACGTCCCCCATATAGCCGACCCATAGTCTATAGTGGACCCTGGAATGTTATACGTCCCCCATAAAGTCGACCCATAGTCTATAGTGGACCATGGAATGTTATACGTCCCCCATATAGCCGACCCATAGTCTATAGTGGACCCTGGAATGTTATACGGCCCCCATAAAGCCGACCCATAGTCTATAGTGGACCATGGAATGTTATACGTCCCCCATAAAGCCGACCCAGAGTCTATAGTGGACCATGGAATGTTATAAGTCCCCCATATAGCCGACCCATAGTCTATAGTGGACCGTGGAATGTTATACGTCCCCCATATAGCCGACCCATAGTCTTTAGTGGACCATGGAATGTTATACGTCTACCATATAGCCGGCCCATAGTCTATAGTGGACCCTGGAATGTTATACGTCCCCCATATAGCCGACCCATAGTCTAAAGTGGACCCTGGAATGTTATACGTCCCCCATAAAGACGACCCATAGTCTATAGTGGACCCTGGAATGTTATACGTCCCCCATATAGCCGACCCATAGTCTATAGTGGACCATGGAATGTTATACGTCCCCCATATAGCCGACCCATAGTCTATAGTGGACCCTGGAATGTTATACGTCCCCCATATAGCCGACCCATAGTCTATAGTGGACCCTGGAATGTTATACGTCCCCCATAAAGCCGACCAATAGTCTATAGTGGACCCTGGAATGTTATGCGTCCCCCATATAGCCGACCCATAGTCTATAATGGACCATGGAATGTTATACGTCCCCCATAAAGCCGACCCATAGTCTATAGTGGACCATGGAATGTTATACGTCCCCCATATAGCCGACCCATAGTCTATAGTGGACCCTGGAATGTTATACGTCCCCCATATAGCCGACCCATAGTCTATAGTGGACCCTGGAATGTTATACGTCCCCCATATAGCCGACCCATAGTCTATAGTGGACCCTGGAATGTTATACGTCCCCATATAGCCGACCCATAGTCTATAGTGGACCATGGAATGTTATACGTCCCCCATATAGCCGACCCATAGTCTATAGTGGACCATGGAATGTTATACGTCCCCCATATAGCCGACCCATAGTCTATAGTGGACCATGGAATGTTATACGTCCCCCATATAGCCGACCCATAGTCTATAGTGGACCATGGAATGTTATAAGTCCCCCATATAGCCGACCCATAGTCTATAGTGGACCCTGGAATGTTATACGTCCCCCATATAGCCGACCCATAGTCTATAGTGGACCCTGGAATGTTATACGTCCCCCATATTGCAAACCCATAGTCTATAGTGGACCCTGGAATGTTATACGTCCCCCATATAGCCGACCCATAGTCTATAGTGGACCCTGGAATGTTATACGTCCCCCATATAGCCGACCCAAAGTCTATAGTTGACCATGGAATGTTATACGTCCCCCATATAGCCGACCCATAGTCTATAGTGGACCCTGGAATGTTATACGTCCCCCATAAAGCCGACCCATAGTCTATAGTGGACCCTGGAATGTTATACGTCCCCCATAAAGCCGACCCAAAGTCTACAGTGGACCATGGAATGTTATACGTCCCCCATAAAGCCGACCCATAGTCTATAGTGGACCATGGAATGTTATACGTCCCCCATATAGCCGACCCATAGTCTATATTGGACCCTGGAATGTTATACGTCCCCCATAAAGCCGACCCATAGTCTATAGTGGACCCTGGAATGTTAAAGGTCCCCCATATAGCCGACCCATAGTCTATAGTGGACCCTGGAATGTTATACGTCCCCCATATAGCCGACCCATAGTCTATAGTGGACCGTGGAATGTTATACGTCCCCCATATAGCCGACCCATAGTCTATAGTGGACCATGGAATGTTATACGTCCCCCATATAGGCGACCCATAGTCTATAGTGGACCATGGAATGTTATACGTCCCCCATAAAGCCGACCCATTGTCTATAGTGGACCATGGAATGTTATACGTCCCCCATATAGCCGACCCATAGTCTATAGTGGACCCTGGAATGTTATACGTCCCTAATATAGCCGACCCTAGTCTATAGTTGACCATGGAATGTTATACGTCCCCCATATAGCCGACCCATAGTCTATAGTGGACCCTGGAATGTTATACGTCCCCCATAAAGCCGACCCATAGTCTATAGTGGACCCTGGAATGTTATACGTCCCCCATATAGCCGACCCATAGTCTATAGTGGACCCTGGAATGTTATACGTCCCCCATATAGCCGACCCATAGTCTATAGTGGACCCTGGAATGTTATACGTCCCTAATATAGCCGACCCTAGTCTATAGTGGACCATGGAATGTTATACGCCCCCCATATAGCCGACCCATAGTCTATAGTGGACCCTGGAATGTTATACGTCCCCCATATAGCCGACCCATAGTCTATAGTTGACCATGGAATGTTATACGTCCCCCATAAAGCCGACCCATAGTCTATAGTGGACCCTGGAATGATATACGTCCCCCATATAGCCGACCCATAGTCTATAGTGGACCCTGGAATGTTATACGTCCCCCATATAGGCGACCCATAGTCTATAGTGGACCCTGGAATGATATACGTCCCCCATATAGGCGACCCATAGTCTATAGTGGACCCTGGAATGTTATACGTCCCCCAGATAGCCGACCCATAGTCTATAGTGGACCCTGGAATGTTATACGCCCCCCATATAGCCGACCCATAGTCTATAGTGGACCATGGAATGTTATACGTCCCCCATATAGCCGACCCATAGTCTATAGTGGACCATGGAATGTTATACGCCCCCCATATAGCCGACCCATAGTCTATAGTGGACCATGGAATGTTATACGTCCCCCATATAGCCGACCCATAGTCTATAGTGGACCATGGAATGTTATACGTCCCCCATATAGCCGACCCATAGTCTATAGTGTACCATGGAATGTTATACGTCCCCCATAAAGCCGACCCATAGTCTATAGTGTACCCTGGAATGTTATACGTCCCCCATATAGCCGACCCATAGTCTATAGTGGACCCTGGAATTTTATACGTCCCCCATATAGCCGACCCATAGACTATAGTGTACCCTGGAATTTTATACGTCCCCCATATAGCCGACCCATAGTCTATAGTGGACCCTGGAATTTTATACGTCCCCCAGATAGCCGACCCATAGACTATAGTGGACCATGGAATGTTATACGTCCCCCATATAGCCGACCCATAGTCTATAGTGGACCCTGGAATGTTATACGTTCCCCATATAGCCGACCCATAGTCTATAGTGGACCATGGAATGTTATACGTCCCCCATATAGCCGACCCATAGTCTATAGTGGACCCTGGAATGTTATACGTCCCCCATAAAGCCGACCCATAGTCTATAGTGGACCCTGGAATTTTATACGTCCCCCATATAGCCGACCCATAGTCTATAGTGGACCATGGAATGTTATACGTCCCCCATATAGCCGACCCATAGTCTATAGTGGACCATGGAATGTTATACGTCCCCCATATAGCCGACCCATAGTCTATAGTGGACCCTGGAATGTTATACGTCCCCCATATAGCCGACCCATAGTCTATAGTGGACCCTGGAATGTTATACGTCCCCCATAAAGCCGACCCATAGTCTATAGTGGACCCTGGAATGTTATACGTCCCCCATATAGCCGACCCAAAGTCTATAGTTGACCATGGAATGTTATACGTCCCCCATATAGCCGACCCATAGTCTATAGTGGACCCTGGAATGTTATACGTCCCCCATAAAGTCGACCCATAGTCTATAGTGGACCCTGGAATGTTATACGTCCCCCATAAAGCCGACCCATAGTCTATAGTGGACCATGGAATGTTATACGTCCCCCATAAAGCCGACCCATAGTCTATAGTGGACCATGGAATGTTATACGTCCCCCATATAGCCGACCCATAGTCTATAGTGGACCATGGAATGTTATACGTCCCCCATATAGCCGACCCATAGTCTATAGTGGACCATGGAATGTTATACGTCCCCCATATAGCCGACCCATAGTCTATAGTGGACCCTGGAATGTTATACGTCCCCCATAAAGCCGACCCATAGTCTATAGTGGACCCTGGAATGTTATACGTCCCCCATATAGCCGACCCATAGTCTATAGTGGACCCTGGAATGTTATACGTCCCCCATATAGCCGACCCATAGTCTATAGTGGACCCTGGAATGTTATACGTCCCCCATAAAGCCGACCCATAGTCTATAGTGGACCCTGGAATGTTATACGTCCCCCATATAGCCGACCCATAGTCTATAGTGGACCCTGGAATGTTATACGTCCCCCATATTGCAAACCCATAGTCTATAGTGGACCCTGGAATGTTATACGTCCCCCATAAAGCCGACCCATAGTCTATAGTGGACCCTGGAATGTTAAAGGTCCCCCATATAGCCGACCCATAGTCTATAGTGGACCCTGGAATGTTATACGTCCCCCATAAAGCCGACCCATAGTCTATAGTGGACCCTGGAATGTTATACGTCCCCCATATAGCCGACCCATAGTCTATAGTGGACCCTGGAATGTTATACGTCCCCCATATAGCCGACCCATAGTCTATAGTGGACCATGGAATGTTATACGTCCCCCATATAGCCGACCCATAGTCTATAATGGACCCTGGAATGTTATACGTCCCCCATATAGCCGACCCATAGTCTATAGTGGACCCTGGAATGTTATACGTCCCCCATATAGGCGACCCATAGTCTATAGTGGACCCTGGAATGTTATACGTCCCCCATATAGCCGACCCATAGTCTATAGTGGACCGTGGAATGTTATACGTCCCCCATATAGCCGACCCATAGTCTATAGTGGACCATGGAATGTTATACGTCCCCCATATAGGCGACCCATAGTCTATAGTGGACCATGGAATGTTATACGTCCCCCATAAAGCCGACCCATAGTCTATAGTGGACCATGGAATGTTATACGTCCCTAATATAGCCGACCCTAGTCTATAGTGGACCATGGAATGTTATACGTCCCCCATATAGCCGACCCATAGTCTATAGTGGACCCTGGAATGTTATACGTCCCCCATAAAGCCGACCCATAGTCTATAGTGGACCCTGGAATGTTATACGTCCCCCATATAGCCGACCCATAGTCTATAGTGGACCCTGGAATGTTATACGTCCCCCATATAGCCGACCCATAGTCTATAGTGGACCATGGAATGTTATACGTCCCCCATATAGCCGACCCATAGTCTATAATGGACCCTGGAATGTTATACGTCCCCCATATAGCCGACCCATAGTATATAGTGGACCCTGGAATGTTATACGTCCCCCATATAGCCGACCCATAGTCTATAGTGGACCCTGGAATGTTATACGTCCCCCATAAAGCCGACCCATAGTCCATAGTGGACCCTGGAATGTTATACGTCCCCCATATAGCCGACCCATAGTCTATAGTGGACCCTGGAATGTTATACGTCCCCCATATAGCCGACCCATAGTCTATAGTGGACCATGGAATGTTATACGTCCCCCATATAGCCGACCCATAGTCTATAGTGGACCCTGGAATGTTATACGTCCCCCATATAGCCGACCCAAAGTCTATAGTTGACCATGGAATGTTATACGTCCCCCATATAGCCGACCCATAGTCTATAGTGGACCCTGGAATGTTATACGTCCCCCATAAAGCCGACCCATAGTCTATAGTGGACCCTGGAATGTTATACGTCCCCCATAAAGCCGACCCATAGTCTATAGTGGACCATGGAATGTTATACGTCCCCCATAAAGCCGACCCATAGTCTATAGTGGACCATGGAATGTTATACGTCCCCCATATAGCCGACCCATAGTCTATAGTGGACCCTGGAATGTTATACGTCCCCCATAAAGCCGACCCATAGTCTATAGTGGACCCTGGAATGTTAAAGGTCCCCCATATAGCCGACCCATAGTCTATAGTGGACCCTGGAATGTTATACGTCCCCCATATAGCCGACACATAGTCTATAGTGGACCCTGGAATGTTATACGTCCCCCATATAGCCGACCCATAGTCTATAGTGGACCATGGAATGTTATACGTCCCCCATATAGCCGACCCATAGTCTATAGTGGACCATGGAATGTTATACGTCCCCCATATAGCCGACCCATAGTCTATAGTGGACCCTGGAATGTTATACGTCCCCCATAAAGCCGACCCATAGTCTATAGTGGACCATGGAATGTTATACGTCCCCCATAAAGCCGACCCATAGTCTATAGTGGACCCTGGAATGTTATACGTCCCCCATAAAGCCGACCCATAGTCTATAGTGGACCCTGGAATGTTAAAGGTCCCCCATATAGCCGACCCATAGTCTATAGTGGACCCTGGAATGTTATACGTCCCCCATATAGCCGACACATAGTCTATAGTGGACCCTGGAATGTTATACGTCCCCCATATAGCCGACCCATAGTCTATAGTGGACCCTGGAATGTTATACGTCCCCCATAAAGCCGACCCATAGTCTATAGTGGACCCTGGAATGTTATAAGTCCCCCATATAGCCGACCCATAGTCTATAGTGGACCGTGGAATGTTATACGTCCCCCATATAGCCGACCCATAGTCTATAGTGGACCATGGAATGTTATACGTCTACCATATAGCCGGCCCATAGTCTATAGTGGACCCTGGAATGTTATACGTCCCCCATATAGCCGACCCATAGTCTAAAGTGGACCCTGGAATGTTATACGTCCCCCATAAAGCCGACCCATAGTCTATAGTGGACCCTGGAATGTTATACGTCCCCCATATAGCCGACCCATAGTCTATAGTGGACCATGGAATGTTATACGTCCCCCATATAGCCGACCCATAGTCTATAGTGGACCCTGGAATGTTATACGTCCCCCATATAGCCGACCCATAGTCTATAGTGGACCCTGGAATGTTATACGTCCCCCATAAAGCCGACCAATAGTCTATAGTGGACCCTGGAATGTTATGCGTCCCCCATATAGCCGACCCATAGTCTATAATGGACCATGGAATGTTATACGTCCCCCATAAAGCCGACCCATAGTCTATAGTGGACCATGGAATGTTATACGTCCCCCATATAGCCGACCCATAGTCTATAGTGGACCCTGGAATGTTATACGTCCCCGATATAGCCGACCCATAGTCTATAGTGGATCCTGGAATGTTATACGTCCCCCATATAGCCGACCCATAGTCTATAGTGGACCCTGGAATGTTATACGTCCCCCATATAGCCGACCCATAGTCTATAGTGGACCATGGAATGTTATAAGTCCCCCATATAGCCGACCCATAGTCTATAGTGGACCCTGGAATGTTATACGTCCCCCATATAGGCGACCCATAGTCTATAGTGGACCCTGGAATGTTATACGTCCCCCATATTGCAAACCCATAGTCTATAGTGGACCCTGGAATGTTATACGTCCCCCATATAGCCGACCCATAGTCTATAGTGGACCCTGGAATGTTATACGTCCCCCATATAGCCGACCCAAAGTCTATAGTTGACCATGGAATGTTATACGTCCCCCATATAGCCGACCCATAGTCTATAGTGGACCCTGGAATGTTATACGTCCCCCATAAAGCCGACCCATAGTCTATAGTGGACCCTGGAATGTTATACGTCCCCCATAAAGCCGACCCATAGTCTATAGTGGACCCTGGAATGTTATACGTCCCCCATAAAGCCGACCCATAGTCTATAGTGGACCATGGAATGTTATACGTCCCCCATAAAGCCGACCCATAGTCTATAGTGGACCATGGAATGTTATAAGTCCCCCATATAGCCGACCCATAGTCTATAGTGGACCGTGGAATGTTATACGTCCCCCATATAGCCGACCCATAGTCTATAGTGGACCATGGAATGTTATACGTCTACCATATAGCCGGCCCATAGTCTATAGTGGACCCTGGAATGTTATACGTCCCCCATATAGCCGACCCATAGTCTAAAGTGGACCCTGGAATGTTATACGTCCCCCATAAAGCCGACCCATAGTCTATAGTGGACCCTGGAATGTTATACGTCCCCCATATAGCCGACCCATAGTCTATAGTGGACCATGGAATGTTATACGTCCCCCATATAGCCGACCCATAGTCTATAGTGGACCCTGGAATGTTATACGTCCCCCATATAGCCGACCCATAGTCTATAGTGGACCCTGGAATGTTATACGTCCCCCATAAAGCCGACCAATAGTCTATAGTGGACCCTGGAATGTTATGCGTCCCCCATATAGCCGACCCATAGTCTATAATGGACCATGGAATGTTATACGTCCCCCATAAAGCCGACCCATAGTCTATAGTGGACCATGGAATGTTATACGTCCCCCATATAGCCGACCCATAGTCTAAAGTGGACCCTGGAATGTTATACGTCCCCCATAAAGCCGACCCATAGTCTATAGTGGACCCTGGAATGTTATACGTCCCGCATATAGCCGACCCATAGTCTATAGTGGACCCTGGAATGTTATACGTCCCCGATATAGCCGACCCATAGTCTATAGTGGATCCTGGAATGTTATACGTCCCCCATATAGCCGACCCATAGTCTATAGTGGACCCTGGAATGTTATACGTCCCCCATATAGCCGACCCATAGTCTATAGTGGACCATGGAATGTTATAAGTCCCCCATATAGCCGACCCATAGTCTATAGTGGACCCTGGAATGTTATACGTCCCCCATATAGCCGACCCATAGTCTATAGTGGACCCTGGAATGTTATACGTCCCCCATATTGCAAACCCATAGTCTATAGTGGACCCTGGAATGTTATACGTCCCCCATATAGCCGACCCATAGTCTATAGTGGACCCTGGAATGTTATACGTCCCCCATATAGCCGACCCAAAGTCTATAGTTGACCATGGAATGTTATACGTCCCCCATATAGCCGACCCATAGTCTATAGTGGACCCTGGAATGTTATACGTCCCCCATAAAGCCGACCCATAGTCTATAGTGGACCCTGGAATGTTATACGTCCCCCATAAAGCCGACCCATAGTCTACAGTGGACCATGGAATGTTATACGTCCCCCATAAAGCCGACCCATAGTCTATAGTGGACCATGGAATGTTATACGTCCCCCATATAGCCGACCCATAGTCTATATTGGACCCTGGAATGTTATACGTCCCCCATAAAGCCGACCCATAGTCTATAGTGGACCCTGGAATGTTAAAGGTCCCCAAAATAGCCGACCCATAGTCTATAGTGGACCCTGGAATGTTATACGTCCCCCATATAGCCGACCCATAGTCTATAGTGGACCGTGGAATGTTGTACGTCCCCCATATAGCCGACCCATAGTCTATAGTGGACCATGGAATGTTATACGTCCCCCATATAGGCGACCCATAGTCTATAGTGGACCCTGGAGTGTTATACGTCCCCCATAAAGCCGACCCATTGTCTATAGTGGACCATGGAATGTTATACGTCCCCCATATAGCCGACCCATAGTCTATAGTGGACCCTGGAATGTTATACGTCCCTAATATAGCCGACCCTAGTCTATAGTGGACCATGGAATGTTATACGTCCCCCATATAGCCGACCCATAGTCTATAGTGGACCCTGGAATGTTATACGTCCCCCATAAAGCCGACCCATAGTCTATAGTGGACCCTGGAATGTTATACGTCCCCCATATAGCCGACCCATAGTCTATAGTGGACCCTGGAATGTTATACGTCCCCCATATAGCCGACCCATAGTCTATAGTGGACCATGGAATGTTATACGTCCCCAATATAGCCGACCCATAGTCTATAATGGACCCTGGAATGTTATACGTCCCCCATATAGCCGACCCATAGTCTATAGTGGACCCTGGAATGTTATACGTCCCCCATATAGCCGACCCATAGTCTATAGTGGACCCTGGAATGTTATACGTCCCCCATATAGCCGACCCATAGTCTATAGTGGACCATGGAATGTTTTACGTCCCCCATATAGCCGACCCATAGTCTATAGTGGACCCTGGAATTTTATACGTCCCCCATATAGCCGACCCATAGTCTATAGTGGACCATGGAATGTTATACGTCCCCCATATAGCCGACCCATAGTCTATAGTATACCATGGAATGTTATACGTCCCCCATATAGCCGACCCATAGTCTATAGTGGACCCTGGAATGTTATACGTCCCCCATATAGCCGACCCATAGTCTATAGTGGACCCTGGAATGTTATACGTCCCCCATATAGCCGACCCATAGTCTATAGTGGACCATGGAATGTTATACGTCCCCCATATAGCCGACCCATAGTCTATATTGGACCCTGGAATGTTATACGTCCCCCATAAAGCCGACCCATAGTCTATAGTGGACCCTGGAATGTTAAAGGTCCCCCATATAGCCGACCCATAGTCTATAGTGGACCCTGGAATGTTATACGTCCCCCATATAGCCGACCCATAGTCTATAGTGGACCATGGAATGTTATACGTCCCCCATATAGCCGACCCATAGTCTATAGTGGACCCTGGAATGTTATACGTCCCTAATATAGCCGACCCTAGTCTATAGTGGACCATGGAATGTTATACGTCCCCCATATAGCCGACCCATAGTCTATAGTGGACCCTGGAATGTTATACGTCCCCCATAAAGCCGACCCATAGTCTATAGTGGACCCTGGAATGTTATACGTCCCCCATATAGCCGACCCATAGTCTATAGTGGACCCTGGAATGTTATACGTCCCCCATATAGCCGACCCATAGTCTATAGTGGACCATGGAATGTTATACGTCCCCAATATAGCCGACCCATAGTCTATAATGGACCCTGGAATGTTATACGTCCCCCATATAGCCGACCCATAGTCTATAGTGGACCCTGGAATGTTATACGTCCCCCATATAGCCGACCCATAGTCTATAGTGGACCCTGGAATGTTATACGTCCCCCATATAGCCGACCCATAGTCTATAGTGGACCATGGAATGTTTTACGTCCCCCATATAGCCGACCCATAGTCTATAGTGGACCCTGGAATTTTATACGTCCCCCATATAGCCGACCCATAGTCTATAGTGGACCATGGAATGTTATACGTCCCCCATATAGCCGACCCATAGTCTATAGTATACCATGGAATGTTATACGTCCCCCATATAGCCGACCCATAGTCTATAGTGGACCCTGGAATGTTATACGTCCCCCATATAGCCGACCCATAGTCTATAGTGGACCCTGGAATGTTATACGTCCCCCCATAAAGCCGACCCATAGTCTATAGTGGACCCTGGAATGTTATACGTCCCCCATATAGCCGACCCAAAGTCTATAGTTGACCATGGAATGTTATACGTCCCCCATATAGCCGACCCATAGTCTATAGTGGGCCCTGGAATGTTATACGTCCCCCATAAAGCCGACCCATAGTCTATAGTGGACCCTGGAATGTTATACGTCCCCCATAAAGCCGACCCATAGTCTATAGTGGACCATGGAATGTTATACGTCCCCCATAAATCCGACCCATAGTCTATAGTGGACCATGGAATGTTATACGTCCCCCATATAGCCGACCCATAGTCTATAGTGGACCATGGAATGTTATACGTCCCCCATATAGCCGACCCATAGTCTATAGTGGACCATGGAATGTTATACGTCCCCCATATAGCCGACCCATAGTCTATAGTGGACCCTGGAATGTTATACGTCCCCCATGAAGCCGACCCATAGTCTATAGTGGACCCTGGAATGTTATACGTCCCCCATATAGCCGACCCATAGTCTATAGTGGACCCTGGAATGTTATACGTCCCCCATATAGCCGACCCATAGTCTATAGTGGACCCTGGAATGTTATACGTCCCCCATAAAGCCGACCCATAGTCTATAGTGGACCCTGGAATGTTATACGTCCCCCATATAGCCGACCCATAGTCTATAGTGGACCCTGGAATGTTATACGTCCCCCATATTGCAAACCCATAGTCTATAGTGGACCCTGGAATGTTATACGTCCCCCATAAAGCCGACCCATAGTCTATAGTGGACCCTGGAATGTTAAAGGTCCCCCATATAGCCGACCCATAGTCTATAGTGGACCCTGGAATGTTATACGTCCCCCATAAAGCCGACCCATAGTCTATAGTGGACCCTGGAATGTTATACGTCCCCCATATAGCCGACCCATAGTCTATAGTGGACCCTGGAATGTTATACGTCCCCCATATAGCCGACCCATAGTCTATAGTGGACCCTGGAATGTTATACGTCCCCCATATAGCCGACCCATAGTCTATAATGGACCCTGGAATGTTATACGTCCCCCATATAGCCGACCCATAGTCTATAGTGGACCCTGGAATGTTATACGTCCCCCATATAGCCGACCCATAGTCTATAGTGGACCCTGGAATGTTATACGTCCCCCATATAGCCGACCCATAGTCTATAGTGGACCGTGGAATGTTATACGTCCCCCATATAGCCGACCCATAGTCTATAGTGGACCATGGAATGTTATACGTCCCCCATATAGGCGACCCATAGTCTATAGTGGACCATGGAATGTTATACGTCCCCCATAAAGCCGACCCATAGTCTATAGTGGACCATGGAATGTTATACGTCCCCCATATAGCCGACCCATAGTCTATAGTGGACCCTGGAATGTTATACGTCCCTAATATAGCCGACCCTAGTCTATAGTGGACCATGGAATGTTATACGTCCCCCATATAGCCGACCCATAGTCTATAGTGGACCCTGGAATGTTATACGTCCCCCATAAAGCCGACCCATAGTCTATAGTGGACCCTGGAATGTTATACGTCCCCCATATAGCCGACCCATAGTCTATAGTGGACCCTGGAATGTTATACGTCCCCCATATAGCCGACCCATAGTCTATAGTGGACCATGGAATGTTATACGTCCCCCATATAGCCGACCCATAGTCTATAATGGACCCTGGAATGTTATACGTCCCCCATATAGCCGACCCATAGTATATAGTGGATCCTGGAATGTTATACGTCCCCCATATAGCCGACCCATAGTCTATAGTGGACCCTGGAATGTTATACGTCCCCCATATAGCCGACCCATAGTCTATAGTGGACCCTGGAATGTTATACGTCCCCCATATAGCCGACCCAAAGTCTATAGTTGACCATGGAATGTTATACGTCCCCCATATAGCCGACCCATAGTCTATAGTGGACCCTGGAATGTTATACGTCCCCCATAAAGCCGACCCATAGTCTATAGTGGACCCTGGAATGTTATACGTCCCCCATAAAGCCGACCCATAGTCTATAGTGGACCATGGAATGTTATACGTCCCCCATAAAGCCGACCCATAGTCTATAGTGGACCATGGAATGTTATACGTCCCCCATATAGCCGACCCATAGTCTATAGTGGACCCTGGAATGTTATACGTCCCCCATAAAGCCGACCCATAGTCTATAGTGGACCCTGGAATGTTAAAGGTCCCCCATATAGCCGACCCATAGTCTATAGTGGACCCTGGAATGTTATACGTCCCCCATATAGCCGACACATAGTCTATAGTGGACCCTGGAATGTTATACGTCCCCCATATAGCCGACCCATAGTCTATAGTGGACCATGGAATGTTATACGTCCCCCATATAGCCGACCCATAGTCTATAGTGGACCATGGAATGTTATACGTCCCCCATAAAGCCGACCCATAGTCTATAGTGGACCCTGGAATGTTATACGTCCCCCATATAGCCGACCCATAGTCTATAGTGGACCCTGGAATGTTATACGTCCCCCATATAGCCGACCCATAGTCTATAGTGGACCCTGGAATGTTATACGTCCCCCATATAGCCGACCCATAGTCTATAATGGACCCTGGAATGTTATACGTCCCCCATATAGCCGACCCATAGTCTATAGTGGACCCTGGAATGTTATACGTCCCCCATATAGCCGACCCATAGTCTATAGTGGACCCTGGAATGTTATACGTCCCCCATATAGCCGACCCATAGTCTATAGTGGACCGTGGAATGTTATACGTCCCCCATATAGCCGACCCATAGTCTATAGTGGACCATGGAATGTTATACGTCCCCCATATAGGCGACCCATAGTCTATAGTGGACCATGGAATGTTATACGTCCCCCATAAAGCCGACCCATAGTCTATAGTGGACCATGGAATGTTATACGTCCCCCATATAGCCGACCCATAGTCTATAGTGGACCCTGGAATGTTATACGTCCCTAATATAGCCGACCCTAGTCTATAGTGGACCATGGAATGTTATACGTCCCCCATATAGCCGACCCATAGTCTATAGTGGACCCTGGAATGTTATACGTCCCCCATAAAGCCGACCCATAGTCTATAGTGGACCCTGGAATGTTATACGTCCCCCATATAGCCGACCCATAGTATATAGTGGACCCTGGAATGTTATACGTCCCCCATATAGCCGACCCATAGTCTATAGTGGACCCTGGAATGTTATACGTCCCCCATATAGCCGACCCATAGTCTATAGTGGACCCTGGAATGTTATACGTCCCCCATATAGCCGACCCAAAGTCTATAGTTGACCATGGAATGTTATACGTCCCCCATATAGCCGACCCATAGTCTATAGTGGACCCTGGAATGTTATACGTCCCCCATATAGCCGACCCATAGTCTATAGTGGACCCTGGAATGTTATACGTCCCCCATAAAGCCGACCCATAGTCTATAGTGGACCCTGGAATGTTATACGTCCCCCATGTAGCCGACCCATAGTATATAGTGGACCCTGGAATGTTATACGTCCCCCATATAGCCGACCCATAGTCTATAGTGGACCCTGGAATGTTATACGTCCCCCATATAGCCGACCCATAGTCTATAGTGGACCCTGGAATGTTATACGTCCCCCATAAAGCCGACCCATAGTCTATAGTGGACCCTGGAATGTTATACGTCCCCCATATAGCCGACCCATAGTATATAGTGGACCCTGGAATGTTATACGTCCCCCATATAGCCGACCCATAGTCTATAGTGGACCCTGGAATGTTATACGTCCCCCATATAGCCGACCCATAGTCTATAGTGGACCCTGGAATGTTATACGTCCCCCATATAGCCGACCCAAAGTCTATAGTTGACCATGGAATGTTATACGTCCCCCATATAGCCGACCCATAGTCTATAGTGGACCCTGGAATGTTATACGTCCCCCATATAGCCGACCCATAGTCTATAGTGGACCCTGGAATGTTATACGTCCCCCATAAAGCCGACCCATAGTCTATAGTGGACCATGGAATGTTATACGTCCCCCATAAAGCCGACCCATAGTCTATAGTGGACCATGGAATGTTATACGTCCCCCATATAGCCGACCCATAGTCTATAGTGGACCCTGGAATGTTATACGTCCCCCATAAAGCCGACCCATAGTCTATAGTGGACCCTGGAATGTTAAAGGTCCCCCATATAGCCGACCCATAGTCTATAGTGGACCCTGGAATGTTATACGTCCCCCATATAGCCGACACATAGTCTATAGTGGACCCTGGAATGTTATACGTCCCCCATATAGCCGACCCATAGTCTATAGTGGACCATGGAATGTTATACGTCCCCCATATAGCCGACCCATAGTCTATAGTGGACCATGGAATGTTATACGTCCCCCATAAAGCCGACCCATAGTCTATAGTGGACCATGGAATGTTATACGTCCCCCATATAGCCGACCCATAGTCTATAGTGGACCCTGGAATGTTATACGTCCCCCATATAGCCGAGCCATAGTCTATAGTGGACCATGGAATGTTATACGTCCCTCATATAGCCGACCCATAGTCTATAGTGGACCCTGGAATGTTATACGTCCCCCATAAAGCCGACCCATAGTCTATAGTGGACCCTGGAATGTTAAAGGTCCCCCATATAGCCGACCCATAGTCTATAGTGGACCCTGGAATGTTATACGTCCCCCATATAGCCGACCCATAGTCTATAGTGGACCCTGGAATGTTATACGTCCCCCATATAGCCGACCCAAAGTCTATAGTTGACCATGGAATGTTATACGTCCCCCATATAGCCGACCCATAGTCTATAGTGGACCCTGGAATGTTATACGTCCCCCATAAAGCCGAGCCATAGTCTATAGTGGACCATGGAATGTTATACGTCCCCCATAAAGCCGACCCATAGTCTATAGTGGACCATGGAATGTTATACGTCCCCGATATAGCCGACCCATAGTCTATAGTGGACCATGGAATGTTATACGTCCCCCATAAAGCCGACCCATAGTCTATAGTGGACCATGGAATGTTATACGTCCCCCATATAGCCGACCCATAGTCTATAGTGGACCCTGGAATGTTATACGTCCCCCATATAGCCGAGCCATAGTCTATAGTGGACCATGGAATGTTATACGTCCCTCATATAGCCGACCCATAGTCTATAGTGGACCCTGGAATGTTATACGTCCCCCATAAAGCCGACCCATAGTCTATAGTGGACCCTGGAATGTTAAAGGTCCCCCATATAGCCGACCCATAGTCTATAGTGGACCCTGGAATGTTATACGTCCCCCATATAGCCGACCCATAGTCTATAGTGGACCCTGGAATGTTATACGTCCCCCATATAGCCGACCCAAAGTCTATAGTTGACCATGGAATGTTATACGTCCCCCATATAGCCGACCCATAGTCTATAGTGGACCCTGGAATGTTATACGTCCCCCATATAGCCGAGCCATAGTCTATAGTGGACCATGGAATGTTATACGTCCCTCATATAGCCGACCCATAGTCTATAGTGGACCCTGGAATGTTATACGTCCCCCATAAAGGCGACCCATAGTCTATAGTGGACCATGGAATGTTATACGTCCCCCATAAAGCCGACCCATAGTCTATAGTGGACCATGGAATGTTATACGTCCCCCATATAGCCGACCCATAGTCTATAGTGGACCCTGGAATGTTATACGTCCCCCATAAAGCCGACCCATAGTCTATAGTGGACCCTGGAATGTTAAAGGTCCCCCATATAGCCGACCCATAGTCTATAGTGGACCCTGGAATGTTATACGTCCCCCATATAGCCGACCCATAGTCTATAGTGGACCCTGGAATGTTATACGTCCCCCATATAGCCGACCCATAGTCTATAGTGGACCATGGAATGTTATACGTACCCCATATAGCCGACCCATAGTCTATAGTGGACCATGGAATGTTATACGTCCCCCATAAAGCCGACCCATAGTCTATAGTGGACCATGGAATGTTATACGTCCCCCATATAGCCGACCCATAGTCTATAGTGGACCCTGGAATGTTATACGTCCCCCATATAGCCGAGCCATAGTCTATAGTGGACCATGGAATGTTATACGTCCCTATTATAGCCGACCCATAGTCTATAGTGGACCCTGGAATGTTATACGTCCCCCATAAAGCCGACCAATAGTCTATAGTGGACCCTGGAATGTTTTACGTCCCACATAAAGCCGACCCATAGTCTATAGTGGACCCTGGAATGTTAAAGGTCCCCCATATAGCCGACCCATAGTCTATAGTGGACCCTGGAATGTTATACGTCCCCCATATAGCCGACACATAGTTTATAGTGGACCCTGGAATGTTATACGTCCCCCATATAGCCGACCCATAGTCTATAGTGGACCATGGAATGTTATACGTCCCCCATATAGCCGACCCATAGTCTATAGTGGACCCTGGAATGTTATACGTCCCCCATAAAGCCGACCCATAGTCTATAGTGGACCCTGGAATGTTAAAGGTCCCCCATATAGCCGACCCATAGTCTATAGTGGACCCTGGAATGTTATACGTCCCCCATATTGCCGACACATAGTCTATAGTGGACCCTGGAATGTTATACGTCCCCCATATAGCCGACCCATAGTCTATAGTGGACCATGGAATGTTATACGTCCCCCATATAGCCGACCCATAGTCTATAGTGGACCATGGAATGTTATACGTCCCCCATAAAGCCGACCCATAGTCTATAGTGGACCATGGAATGTTATACGTCCCCCATATAGCCGACCCATAGTCTATAGTGGACCCTGGAATGTTATACGTCCCCCATATAGCCGAGCCATAGTCTATAGTGGACCATGGAATGTTATACGTCCCTCATATAGCCGACCCATAGTCTATAGTGGACCCTGGAATGTTATACGTCCCCCATAAAGCCGACCCATAGTCTATAGTGGACCCTGGAATGTTAAAGGTCCCCCATAAAGCCGACCCATAGTCTATAGTGGACCATGGAATGTTATACGTCCCCCATATAGCCGACCCATAGTCTATAGTGGACCCTGGAATGTTATACGTCCCCCATAAAGCCGACCCATAGTATATAGTGGACCATGGAATGTTATACGTCCCCCATATAGCCGACCCATAGTCTATAGTGGACCCTGGAATGTTATACGTCCCCCATATAGCCGACCCATAGTCTATAGTGGACCCTGGAATGTTATACGTCCCCCATAAAGCCGACCCATAGTCTATAGTGGACCCTGGAATGTTAAAGGTCCCCCATATAGCCGACCCATAGTCTATAGTGGACCCTGGAATGTTATACGTCCCCCATATTGCCGACACATAGTCTATAGTGGACCCTGGAATGTTATATGTCCCCCATATAGCCGACCCATAGTCTATAGTGGACCATGGAATGTTATACGTCCCCCATATAGCCGACCCATAGTCTATAGTGGACCATGGAATGTTATACGTCCCCCATAAAGCCGACCCATAGTCTATAGTGGACCATGGAATGTTATACGTCCCCCATATAGCCGACCCATAGTCTATAGTGGACCCTGGAATGTTATACGTCCCCCATATAGCCGAGCCATAGTCTATAGTGGACCATGGAATGTTATACGTCCCTCATATAGCCGACCCATAGTCTATAGTGGACCCTGGAATGTTATACGTCCCCCATAAAGCCGACCCATAGTCTATAGTGGACCCTGGAATGTTAAAGGTCCCCCATAAAGCCGACCCATAGTCTATAGTGGACCATGGAATGTTATACGTCCCCCATATAGCCGACCCATAGTCTATAGTGGACCCTGGAATGTTATACGTCCCCCATAAAGCCGACCCATAGTATATAGTGGACCATGGAATGTTATACGTCCCCCATATAGCCGACCCATAGTCTATAGTGGACCCTGGAATGTTATACGTCCCCCATATAGCCGACCCATAGTCTATAGTGGACCCTGGAATGTTATACGTCCCCCATATAGCCGAGCCAAAGTCTATAGTTGACCATGGAATGTTATACGTCCCCCATATAGCCGACCCATAGTCTATAGTGGACCCTGGAATGTTATACGTCCGCCATAAAGCCGAGCCATAGTCTATAGTGGACCATGGAATGTTATACGTCCCCCATAAAGCCGACCCATAGTCTATAGTGGACCATGGAATGTTATACGTCCCCCATATAGCCGACCCATAGTCTATAGTGGACCATGGAATGTTATACGTCCCCCATATAGCCGACCCATAGTCTATAGTGGACCCTTGAATGTTATACGTCCCCCATATAGCCGAGCCATAGTCTATAGTGGACCATGGAATGTTATACGTCCCTCATATAGCCGACCCATAGTCTATAGTGGACCCTGGAATGTTATACGTCCCCCATAAAGCCGACCCATAGTCTATAGTGGACCCTGGAATGTTAAAGGTCCCCCATATAGCCGACCCATAGTCTATAGTGGACCCTGGAATGTTATACGTCCCCCATATAGCCGACCCATAGTCTATAGTGGACCCTGGAATGTTATACGTCCCCCATATAGCCGACCCAAAGTCTATAGTTGACCATGGAATGTTATACGTCCCCCATATAGCCGACCCATAGTCTATAGTGGACCCTGGAATGTTATACGTCCCCCATATAGCCGAGCCATAGTCTATAGTGGACCATGGAATGTTATACGTCCCTCATATAGCCGACCCATAGTCTATAGTGGACCCTGGAATGTTATACGTCCCCCATAAAGGCGACCCATAGTCTATAGTGGACCATGGAATGTTATACGTCCCCCATAAAGCCGACCCGTAGTCTATAGTGGACCATGGAATGTTATACGTCCCCCATATAGCCGACCCATAGTCTATAGTGGACCCTGGAATGTTATACGTCCCCCATAAAGCCGACCCATAGTCTATAGTGGACCCTGGAATGTTAAAGGTCCCCCATATAGCCGACCCATAGTCTATAGTGGACCCTGGAATGTTATACGTCCCCCATATAGCCGACCCATAGTCTATAATGTTATACGTCCCCCATATAGCCGACCCATAGTCTATAGTGTACCATGGAATGTTATACGTCCCCCATTAAGCCGACCCATAGTCTATAGTGTACTCTAGAATGTTATACGTCCCCCATATAGCCGACCCATAGTCTATAGTGGACCCTGGAATGTTAAAGGTCCCCCATATAGCCGACCCATAGTCTATAGTGGACCATGGAATGTTATACGTACCCCATATAGCCGACCCATAGTCTATAGTGGACCATGGAATGTTATACGTCCCCCATAAAGCCGACCCATAGTCTATTGTGGACCATGGAATGTTATACGTCCCCCATATAGCCGACCCATAGTCTATAGTGGACCCTGGAATGTTATACGTCCCCCATATAGCCGAGCCATAGTCTATAGTGGACCATGGAATGTTATACGTCCCCCATATAGCCGACCCATAGTCTATAGTGGACCCTGGAATGTTATACGTCCCCCATATAGCCGAGCCATAGTCTATAGTGGACCATGGAATGTTATACGTCCCTCATATAGCCGACCCATAGTCTATAGTGGACCCTGGAATGTTATACGTCCCCCATAAAGCCGACCCATAGTCTATAGTGGACCCTGGAATGTTAAAGGTCCCCCATATAGCCGACCCATAGTCTATAGTGGACCCTGGAATGTTATACGTCCCCCATATAGCCGACCCATAGTCTATAGTGGACCCTGGAATGTTATACGTCCCCCATATAGCCGACCCATAGTCTATAGTGGACCATGGAATGTTATACGTCCCCCATATAGCCGACCCATAGTCTATAGTGGACCATGGAATGTTATACGTCCCCCATAAAGCCGACCCATAGTCTATAGTGGACCATGGAATGTTATACGTCCCCCATATAGCCGACCCATAGTCTATAGTGGACCCTGGAATGTTATACGTCCCCCATATAGCCGACCCATAGTCTATAGTGGACCATGGAATGTTATACGTCCCTCATATAGCCGACCCATAGTCTATAGTGGACCCTGGAATGTTATACGTCCCCCATAAAGCCGACCCATAGTCTTTAGTGGACCCTGGAATGTTATACGTCCCCCATATAGCCGACCCATAGTCTATAGTGGACCCTAGAATGTTATACGTCCCCCATATAGCCGACCCATAGTCTATAGTGGACCATGGAATGTTATACGTCCCCCATATAGCCGACCCATAGTCTATAGTGGACCATGGAATGTTATACGTCCCCCATATAGCCGTACCATTGTCTATAATGGACCCTGGAATGTTATACGTCCCCCAAATAGCCGACCCATAGTATATAGTGGACCCTGGAATGTTATACGTCCCCCATATAGCCGACCCATAGTCTATAGTGGACCCTTGAATGTTATACGTCCCCCATATAGCCGACCCATAGTCTATAGTGGACCATGGAATGTTATACGTCCCCCATATAGCCGACCCATAGTCTATAATGGACCATGGAATGTTATACGTCCCCCATATAGCCGACCCATAGTCTATAATGGACCATGGAATGTTATACGTCCCCCATATAGCCGACCCATAGTCTATAGTGGACCCTGGAATGTTATACGTCCCCCATATAGCCGACCAATAGTCTATAGTTGACCCTGGAATGTTATACGTCCCCCATATAGCCGACCCATAGTCTATAGTGGACCATGGAATGTTATACGTCCCCCATATAGCCGACCCATAGTCTATAGTGGACCATGGAATGTTATACGTCCCCCATATAGCCGACCCATAGTCTATAATGTTATACGTCCCCCATATAGCCGACCCATAGTCTATAGTGTACCATGGAATGTTATACGTCCCCCATTAAGCCGACCCATAGTCTATAGTGTACTCTGGAATGTTATACGTCCCCCATATAGCCGACCCATAGTCTATAGTGGACCATGGAATGTTATACGTCCCCCATATAGCCGACCCATAGTCTATAGTGGACCATGGAATGTTACACGTCCCCCATAAAGCCGACCCATAGACTATAGTGGACCCTGGAATGTTATACGTCCCACATATAGCCGACCCATAGTCTATAGTGGACCCTGGAATGTTATACGTCCCCCATATAGCCGACCCATAGTCTATAGTGGACCCTGGAATGTTATACGTCCCCCATATAGCCGACCCATAGTCTATAGTGGACCCTGGAATGTTATACGTCCCCCATATAGCCGACCCATAGTCTATAGTGGACCCTGGAACGTTATACGTCCCCCATATTGCCGACCCATAGTCTATAGTGGACCCTGGAATGTTATACGTCCCCCATATAGCCGACCCATAGTCTATAGTGGACCCTGAAATGTTTTACGTCCCCCATATAGCCGACCCATAGTCTATAGTGGACAATGGAATGTTATACGTCCCCCATATAGCCGACCCATAGTCTATAGTGGACCATGGAATGTTATACGTCCCCCATATAGCCGACCCATAGTCTATAGTGGACCATGGAATGTTATACGTCCCCCATATAGCCGACCCATAGTCTATAGTGGACCCTGGAATGTTATACGTCCCCCATATAGCCGACCCAAAGTCTATAGTTGACCATGGAATGTTATACGTCCCCCATATAGCCGACCCATAATCTATAATGGACCCTGGAATGTTATACGTCCCCCATAAAGCCGACCCATAGTCTATAGTGGACCCTGGAATGTTATACGTCCCCCATAAAGCCGACCCATAGTCTATAGTGGACCATGGAATGTTATACGTCCCCCATAAAGCCGACCCATAGTCTATAGTGGACCCTGGAATGTTATACGTCCCCCATATAGCCGACCGATAGTCTATAGTGGACCCTGGAATGTTAAAGGTCCCCCATATAGCCGACCCATAGTCTATAGTGGACCCTGGAATGTTATACGTCCCCCATATAGCCGACCCATAGTCTATAGTGGACCCTGGAATGTTATACGTCCCCCATATAGCCGACCCATAGTCTATAGTGGACCATGGAATGTTATACGTAACCCATATAGCCGACCCATAGTCTATAGTGGACCATGGAATATTATACGTCCCCCATAAAGCCGACCCATAGTATATAGTGGACCATGGAATGTTATACGTCCCCCATATAGCCGACCCATAGTCTATAGTGGACCCAGGAATGTTATACGTCCCCCATATAGCCGACCCATAGTCTATAGTGGACCATGGAATGTTATACGTCCCCCATATAGCCGACCCATAGTCTATAGTGGACCCTGGAATGTTATACGTCCCCCATAAAGCCGACCCATAGTCTTTAGTGGACCCTGGAATGTTATACGTCCCCCATATAGCCGACCCATAGTCTATAGTGGACCCTGGAATGTTATACGTCCCCCATATAGCCGACCCATAGTCTATAGTGGACCAAGGAATGTTATACGTCCCCCATATAGCCGACCCATAGTCTATAGTGGACCTTGGAATGTTATACGTCCCCCATATAGCCGTACCATAGTCTATAATGGACCCTGGAATGTTATACGTCCCCCAAATAGCCGACCCATAGTATAAAGTGGACCCTGGAATGTTATACGTCCCCCATATAGCCGACCCATAGTCTATAGTGGACCATGGAATGTTATACGTCCCCCATATAGCCGACCCATAGTCTATAGTGGACCATGGAATGTTATACGTCCCCCATATAGCCAACCTATAGTCTATAGTGGACCATGGAATGTTATACGTCCCCCATATAGCCGACCCATAGTCTATAGTGGACCCTGGAATGTTATACGTCCCCCATAAAGCCGACCCATTGTCTATAGTGGACCCTGGAATGTTATACGTCCCCCATATAGCCGACCCATAGTCTATAGTGGACCCTGGAATGTTATACGTCCCCCATATAGCCGACCCATAGTCTATAGTGGACCCTGGAATGTTATACGTCCCCCATATAGCCGACCCATAGTCTATAGTGGACCCTGGAATGTTATACGTCCCCCATATAGCCGACCCATAGTCTATAGTGGACCCTGGAATGTTATACGTCCCCCATATAGCCGACCCATAGTCTATAGTGGACCATGGAATGTTATACGTCCCCCATATAGCCGACCCATAGTCTATAGTGGACCATGGAATGTTATACGTCCCCCATATAGCCGACCCATAGTCTATAGTGGACCATGGAATGTTATACGTCCCCCATATAGCCGACCCATAGTCTATAGTGGACCATGGAATGTTATACGTCCCCCATATAGCCGACCCATAGTCTATAGTGGACCATGGAATGTTATACGTCCCCAATATAGCCGACCCATAGTCTATAGTGGACCATGGAATGTTATACGTCCCCGATATAGCCGACCCATAGTCTATAGTGGACCCTGGAATGTTATACGTCCCCCATATAGCCGACCCATAGTCAATAGTGGACCATGGAATGTTATACGTCCCCCATATAGCCGACCCATAGTCTATAGTGGACCATGGAATGTTATACGTCCCCCATATAGCCGACCCATAGTCTATAGTGGACAATGGAATGTTATACGTCCCCCATATAGCCGACCCATAGTCTATAGTGGACCCTGGAATGTTATACGCCCCCCATATAGCCGACCCATAGTCTATAATGGACCCTGGAATGTTATACGTCCCCCATATAGCCGACCAATAGTCTATAGTGGACCCTGGAATGTTATACGTCCCCCATATAGCCGACCAATAGTCTATAGTGGACCCTGGAATGTTATACGTCCCCCATATAGCCGACCCATAGTCTATAGTGGACCATGGAATGTTATACGTCCCCACTATAGCCGACCCATAGTCTATAGTGGACCATGGAATGTTATACGTCCCCCATATAGCCGACCCATAGTCTATAGTGGACCCTGGAATGTTATACGTCCCCCATATAGCCGACCCATAGTCTATAGTGGACCATGGAATGTTATACGTCCCCGATATAGCCGACCCATAGTCTATAGTGGACCCTGGAATGTTATACGTCCCCCATATAGCCGACCCATAGTCTATAGTGGACCCTGGAATGTTATACGTCCCCCATATAGCCGACCCATAGTCTATAATGGACCATGGAATGTTATACGTCCCCCATATAGCCGACCCATAGTCTATAGTGGACCCTGGAATGTTATGCGTCCCCCATAAAGCCGACCCATAGTCTATAGTGGACCCTGGAATGTTATACGTCCCCCATATAGCCGACCCATAGTCTATAATGGACCCTGGAATGTTATACGTCCCCCATATAGCCGACCCATAGTCTATAGTGGACCATGGAATGTTATACGTCCCCCATGTAGCCGACCCATAGTCTATAGTGGACCATGGAATGTTATACGTCCCCCATAAAGCCGACCCATAGTCTATAGTGGACCCTGGAATGTTATACGTCTCCCCCATATAGCCGACCCATAGTCTATAGTGGACCATGGAATGTTATACGTCCCCCATAGAGCCGACCCATAGTCTATAGTGGACCCTGGAATGTTATACGTCCCCCATATAGCCGACCCATAGTCTACAGTGGACCCTGGAATGTTATACGTCCCCCATATAGCCGACCCATAGTCTATAGTGGACCCTGGAATGTTATACGTCCCCCATATAGCCGACCCATAGTCTATAGTGGACCCTGGAATGTTATACGTCCCCCATATAGCCGACCCATAGTCTATAGTGGACCCTGGAATGTTATACGTCCCTCATATAGCCGACCCATAGTCTATAGTGGACCCTGGAATGTTATACGTCCCCCATATAGCCGACCCAAAGTCTATAGTTGACCATGGAATGTTATACGTCCCCCATATAGCCGACCAATAGTCTATAGTGGACCATGGAATGTTATACGTCCCCCATATAGCCGACCCATAGTCTATAGTGGACCATGGAATGTTATACGTCCCCCATGTAGCCGACCCATAGTCTATAGTGGACCATGGAATGTTATACGTCCCCCATGTAGCCGACCCATAGTCTATAGTGGACCATGGAATGTTATACGTCCCCCATAAAGCCGACCCATAGTCTATAGTGGACCCTGGAATGGTATACGTCTCCCCCATATAGCCGACCCATAGTCTATAGTGGACCATGGAATGTTATACGTCCCCCATATAGCCGACCCATAGTCTATTGTGGACCCTGGAATGTTATACGTCCCCTATATAGCCGACCCATAGTCTATAGTGGACCCTGGAATGTTATACGTCCCCCATATAGCCGACCCATAGTCTATAGTGGACCATGGAATGTTATACGTCCCCCATATAGCCGACCCATAGTCTATAGTGTACCATGGAATGTTATACGTCCCCCATATAGCCGACCCATAGTCTATAGTGTACCATGGAATGTTATACGTCCCCCATATAGCCGACCCATAGTCTATAGTGTACCCTGGAATGTTATACGTCCCCCATATAGCCGACCCATACTCTATAGTGGACCATGGAATGTTATACGTCCCCCATATAGCCGACCCATAGTCGATAGTGGACCATGGAATGTTATACGTCCCCCATAAAGCCGACCCATAGTCTATAGTGTACCCTGGAATGTTATACGTCCCCCATATAGCCGACCCATAGTCTATAGTGGACCCTGGAATGTTATACGTCCCCCATATAGCCGACCCACAGTCTACAGTGGACCATGGAATGTTATACGTCCCCCATATAGCCGACCCATAGTCTATAGTGGACCATGGAATGTTATACGTCCCCCATATAGCCGTACCATAGTCTATAATGGACCCTGGAATGTTATACGTCCCCCATATAGCCGACCAATAGTATATAATGGACCCTGGAATGATATACGTCCCCCATATAGCCGACCCATAGTCTATAGTGGACCGTGGAATGTTATACGTCCCCCATATAGCCGACCAATAGTCTATAGTGGACCCTGGAATGTTATACGTCCCCCATATAGCCGACCAATAGTCTATAGTGGACCCTGGAATGTTATACGTCCCCCATATAGCCGACCCATAGTCTATAGTGGACCATGGAATGTTATACGTCCCCACTATAGCCGACCCATAGTCTATAATGGACCATGGAATGTTATACGTCCCCCATATAGCCGACCCATAGTCTATAGTGGACCATGGAATGTTATACGTCCCCCATATAGCCGACCCATAGTCTATAGTGGACCATGGAATGTTATACGTCCCCCATGTAGCCGACCCATAGTCTATAGTGGACCATGGAATGTTATACGTCCCCCATGTAGCCGACCCATAGTCTATAGTGGACCCTGGAATGTTATACGTCCCCCATGTAGCCGACCCATAGTCTATAGTGGACCATGGAATGTTATACGTCCCCCATGAAGCCGACCCATAGTCTATAGTGGACCCTGGAATGTTATACGTCTCCCCCATATAGCCGACCCATAGTCTATAGTGGACCATGGAATGTTATACGTCCCCCATATAGCCGACCCATAGTCTATTGTGGACCCTGGAATGTTATACGTCCCCCATATAGCCGACCCATAGTCTATAGTGGACCCTGGAATGTTATACGTCCCCCATATAGCCGACCCATAGTCTATAGTGGACCATGGAATGTTATACGTCCCCCATATAGCCGACCCATAGTCTATAGTGTACCCTGGAATGTTATACGTCCCCCATATAGCCGACCCATACTCTATAGTGGACCATGGAATGTTATACGTCCCCCATATAGCCGACCCATAGTCTATAGTGGACCATGGAATGTTATACGTCCCCCATAAATCCGACCCATAGTCTATAGTGTACCCTGGAATGTTATACGTCCCCCATATAGCCGACCCATAGTCTATAGTGGACCCTGGAATGTTATACGTCCCCCATATAGCCGACCCATAGTCTATAGTGGACCATGGAATGTTATACGTCCCCCATATAGCCGACCCATAGTCTATAGTGTACCCTGGAATGTTATACGTCCCCCATATAGCCGACCCATACTCTATAGTGGACCATGGAATGTTATACGTCCCCCATATAGCCGACCCATAGTCTATAGTGGACCATGGAATGTTATACGTCCCCCATAAAGCCGACCCATAGTCTATAGTGTACCCTGGAATGTTATACGTCCCCCATATAGCCGACCCATAGTCTATAGTGGACCCTGGAATGTTATACGTCCCCCATATAGCCGACCCATAGTCTATAGTGGACCCTGGAATGTTATACGTCCCCCATATAGCCGACCCATAGTCTATAGTGGACCATGGAATGTTATACGTCCCCCATATAGCCGTACCATAGTCTATAATGGACCCTGGAATGTTATACGTCCCCCATATAGCCGACCCATAGTATAAAGTGGACCCTGGAATGTTATACGTCCCCCATATAGCCGAACCATAGTCTATAGTGGACCGTGGAATGTTATACGTCCCCCATATAGCCGACCCATAGTCTATAGTGGACCATGGAATGTTATACGTCCCCCATATAGCCGACTCATAGTCTATTGTGGACCCTGGAATGTTATACGTCCCCCATATAGCCGACCCATAGTCTATAGTGGACCCTGGAATGTTATACGTCCCCCATATAGCCGACCCATAGTCTATAGTGGACCATGGAATGTTATACGTCCCCCATATAGCCGACCCATAGTCTATAGTGTACCATGGAATGTTATACGTCCCCCATATAGCCGACCCATAGTCTATAGTGTACCCTGGAATGTTATACGTCCCCCATATAGCCGACCCATACTCTATAGTGGACCATGGAATGTTATACGTCAACCATATAGCCGACCCATAGTCTATAGTGTACCCTGGAATGTTATACGTCCCCCATATAGCCGACCCATACTCTATAGTGGACCATGGAATGTTATACGTCCCAAATATAGCCGACCCATAGTCTATAGTGGACCTTGGAATGTTATACGTCCCCCATATAGCCGACCCATAGTCTATAGTGGACCATGGAATGTTATACGTCCCCCATATAGCCGACCCATAGTCTATAGTGGACCATGGAATGTTATACGTCCCCCATATAGCCGTACCATAGTCTATAATGGACCCTGGAATGTTATACGTCCCCCATATAGCCGACCCATAGTATATAGTGGACCCTGGAATGTTATACGTCCCCCATATAGCCGACCCATAGTCTATAGTGGACCGTGGAATGTTATACGTCCCCCATATAGCCGACCAATAGTCTATAGTGGACCCTGGAATGTTATACGTCCCCCATATAGCCGACCAATAGTCTATAGTGGACCCTGGAATGTTATACGTCCCCCATATAGCCGACCCATAGTCTATAGTGGACCATGGAATGTTATACGTCCCCACTATAGCCGACCCATAGTCTATAGTGGACCATGGAATGTTATACGTCCCCCATATAGCCGACCCATAGTCTATAGTGGACCATGGAATGTTATACGTCCCCCATATAGCCGACCCATAGTCTATAGTGGACCATGGAATGTTATACGTCCCCGATATAGCCGACCCATAGTCTATAGTGGACCCTGGAATGTTATACGTCCCCCATATAGCCGACCCATAGTCTATAGTGGACCCTGGAATGTTATACGTCCCCCATATAGCCGACCCATAGTCTATAATGGACCATGGAATGTTATACGTCCCCCATATAGCCGACCCATAGTCTATAGTGGACCCTGGAATGTTATGCGTCCCCCATAAAGCCGACCCATAGTCTATAGTGGACCCTGGAATGTTATACGTCCCCCATATAGCCGACCCATAGTCTATAATGGACCCTGGAATGTTATACGTCCCCCATATAGCCGACCAATAGTCTATAGTGGACCCTGGAATGTTATACGTCCCCCATATAGCCGACCCATAGTCTATAGTGGACCCTGGAATGTTATACGTCCCCCATATAGCCGACCCAAAGTCTATAGTTGACCATGGAATGTTATACGTCCCCCATATAGCCGACCAATAGTCTATAGTGGACCATGGAATGTTATACGTCCCCCATATAGCCGACCCATAGTCTATAGTGGACCATGGAATGTTATACGTCCCCCATGTAGCCGACCCATAGTCTATAGTGGACCATGGAATGTTAAACGTCCCCCATGTAGCCGACCCATAGTCTATAGTGGACAATGGAATGTTATACGTCCTCATAAAGCCGACCCATAGTCTATAGTGGACCCTGGAATGTTATACGTCTCCCCCATATAGCCGACCCATAGTCTATAGTGGACCATGGAATGTTATACGTGTCCCATATAGCCGACCCATAGTCTAGAGTGGACCCTGGAATGTTATACGTCCCCCATATAGCCGACCCATAGTCTATAGTGGACCCTGGAATGTTATACGTCCCCAATATAGCCGACCCATAGTCTATAGTGGACCATGGAATGTTATACGTCCCCCATATAGCCGACCCATAGTCTATAGTGTACCATGGAATGTTATACGTCCCCCATATAGCCGACCCATAGTCTATAGTGTACCATGGAATGTTATACGTCCCCCATATAGCCGACCCATAGTCTATAGTGTACCCTGGAATGTTATACGTCCCCCATATAGCCGACCCATAGTCTATAGTGGACCATGGAATGTTATACGTCCCCCATATAGCCGACCCATAGTCTATAGTGGACCATGGAATGTTATACGTCCCCCATAAAGCCGACCCAAAGTCTATAGTGTACCCTGGAATGTTATACGTCCCCCATATAGCCGACCCATAGTCTATAGTGGACCCTGGAATGTTATACGTCCCCCATATAGCCGACCCATAGTCTGTAGTGGACCATGGAATGTTATACGTCCCCCATATAGCCGACCCATAGTCTATAGTGGACCATGGAATGTTATACGTCCCCCATATAGCCGACCCATAGTCTATAGTGGACCATGGAATGTTATACGTCCCCCATATAGCCGTACCATAGTCTATAATGGACCCTGGAATGTTATACGTCCCCCATATAGCCGACCCATAGCCTATAGTGGACCGTGGAATGTTATACGTCCCCCATATAGCCGACCCATAGTCTATAGTGGACCCTGGAATGTTATACGTCCCCCATATAGCCGACCCATAGTCTATAGTGGACCATGGAATGTTATACGTAACCCATATAGCCGACCCATAGTCTATAGTGGACCATGGAATGTTATACGTCCCCCCCATATAGCCGACCCATAGTCTATAGTGGACCATGGAATGTTATACGTCCCCCATATAGCCGACCCATAGTCTATAGTGGACCCTGGAATGTTATACGTCCCCCATATAGCCGACCCATAGTCTATAGTGGACCCTGGAATGTTAAACGTCCCCCATATAGCCGACCCATAGTCTATAGTGGACCATGGAATGTTATACGTCCCCCATATAGCCGACCCATAGTCTATAGTGGACCATGGAATGTTATACGTCCCCCATATAGCCGACCCATAGTCTATAGTGTACCATGGAATGTTATACTCCCCCCATATAGCCGACCCATAGTCTATAGTGTACCCTGGAATGTTATACGTCCCATATATAGCGGACCCATAGTCTATAGTGGACCATGGAATGTTATACGTCCCCCATATAGCCAACCCATAGTCTATAGTGGACCATGGAATGTTATACGTCCCCCATAAAGCCGACCCATAGTCTATAGTGTACCCTGGAATGTTATACGTCCCCCATATAGCCGACCCATAGTCTATAGTGGACCCTGGAATGTTATACGTCCCCCATATAGCCGACCCATAGTCTATAGTGGAACCTGGAATGTTATACGTCCCCCATATAGCCGACCCATAGTCTATAGTGGACCCTGGAATGTTATACGTCCCCCACATAGCCGACCCATAGTCTATAGTGGACCCTGGAATGTTATACGTCCCCCATATAGCCGACCCATAGTCTATAGTGGACCATGGAATGTTATACGTCCCCCATATAGCCGACCCATAGTCTATAGTGGACCATGGAATGTTATACGTCCCCCATATAGCCGTACCATAGTCTATAATGGACCCTGGAATGTTATACGTCCCCCATATAGCCGACCCATAGTATATAGTGGACCCTGGAATGTTATACGTCCCCCATATAGCCGACCCATAGTCTATAGTGGACCGTGGAATGTTACACGTCCCCCATATAGCCGACCCATAGTCTATAGTGGACCATGGAATGTTATACGTCCCCCATATAGCCGACCCATAGTCTATAGTGGACCCTGTAATGTTATACGTCTCCCCCATATAGCCGACCCATAGTCTATAGTGGACCATGGAATGTTATACGTCCCCCATATAGCCGACCCATAGTCTATAGTGGACCCTGGAATGTTATACGTCCCCCATATAGCTGAACCATAGTCTATAGTGGACCCTGGAATGTTATACGTCCCCCATATAGCCGACCCATAGTCTATAGTGGACCCTGGAATGTTATACGTCCCCCATATAGCCCACCCATAGTCTATAGTGGACCATGGAATGTTATACGTCCCCCATATAGCCGACCCATAGTCTATAGTGGACCATGGAATGTTATACGTCCCCCATATAGCCGACCCATAGTCTATAGTGGACCCTGGAATTTTATACGTCCCCCATATAGCCGACCCATAGTCTATAGTGGACCATGGAATGTTATACGTCCCCCATATAGCCGACCCATAGTCTATAGTGGACCATGGAATGTTATACGTCCCCCATAAAGCCGACCCATAGTCTATAGTGTACCCTGGAATGTTATACGTCCCCCATATAGCCGACCCATAGTCCATAGTGGACCCTGGAATGTTATACGTCCCCCATATAGCCGACCCATAGTCTATAGTGGACCCTGGAATGTTATACGTCCCCCATATAGCCGACCCATAGTCTATAGTGGACCCTGGAATGTTATACGTCCCCCATATAGCCGACCCATAGACTATAGTGGACCCTGGAATGTTATACGTCCCCCATATAGCCGACCCATAGTCTATAGTGGACCATGGAATGTTATACGTCCCATATAGCCGACCCATAGTCTATAGTGGACCATGGAATGTTATACGTCCCCCATAAAGCCGACCCATAGTCTATAGTGTACCCTGGAATGTTATACGTCCCCCATATAGCCGACCCATAGTCTATAGTGGACCCTGGAATGTTATACGTCCCCCATTTAGCCGACCCATAGTCTACAGTGGACCCTGGAATGTTATACGTCCCCCATATAGCCGACCCATAGTCTACAGTGGACCCTGGAATGTTATACGTCCCCCATATAGCCGACCCATAGTCTATAGTGGACCATGGAATGTTATACGTCCCCCATATAACCGACCCATAGTCTATAGTGGACCCTGGAATGTTATACGTCCCCCATATAGCCGACCCATAGTCTACAGTGGACCCTGGAATGTTATACGTCCCCCATATAGCCGACCCATAGTCTATAGTGGACCATGGAATGTTATACGTCCCCCATATAGCCGACCCATAGTCTATAGTGGACCATGGAATGTTATACGTCCCCCATATAGCCGACCCATAGTCTATAGTGGACCATGGAATGTTATACGTCCCCCATAAAGCCGACCCATAGTCTATAGTGTACCCTGGAATGTTATACGTCCCCCATATAGCCGACCCATAGTCTATAGTGGACCCTGGAATGTTATACGTCCCCCATATAGCCGACCCATAGTCTATAGTGGACCCTGGAATGTTATACGTCCCCCATATAGCCGACCCATAGTCTATAGTGGACCCTGGAATGTTATACGTCCCCCATATAGCCGACCCATAGACTATAGTGGACCCTGGAATGTTATACGTCCCCCATATAGCCGACCCATAGTCTATAGTGGACCATGGAATGTTATACGTCCCCCATATAGCCGACCCATAGTCTATAGTGGACCATGGAATGTTATACGTCCCCCATAAAGCCGACCCATAATCTATAGTGTACCCTGGAATGTTATACGTCCCCCATATAGCCGACCCATAGTCTATAGTGGACCCTGGAATGTTATACGTCCCCCATATAGCCGACCCATAGTCTACAGTGGACCCTGGAATGTTATACGTCCCCCATATAGCCGACCCATAGTCTACAGTGGACCCTGGAATGTTATACGTCCCCCATATAGCCGACCCATAGTCTATAGTGGACCATGGAATGTTATACGTCCCCCATATAGCCGACCCATAGTCTATAGTGGACCGTGGAATGTTATACGTCCCCCATATCGCCGACCCATAGTCTATAGTGGACCATGGAATGTTATACGTCCCCCATATAGCCGACCCATAGTCTATAGTGGACCATGGAATGTTATACGTCCCCCATAAAGCCGACCCATAGTCTATAGTGTACCCTGGAATGTTATACGTCCCCCATATAGCCGACCCATAGTCTATAGTGGACCATGGAATGTTATACGTCCCCCATATAGCCGACCCATAGTCTATAGTGGACCCTGGAATGTTATACGTCCCCCATATAGCCGACCCATAGTCTATAGTGGACCCTGGAATGTTATACGTCCCCCATATAGCCGACCCATAGTCTATAGTGGACCCTGGAATGTTATACGTCCCGCATATAGCCGACCCATAGACTATAGTGGACCCTGGAATGTTATACGTCCCCCAAATAGCCGACCCATAGTCTATAGTGGACCATGGAATGTTATACGTCCCCCATATAGCCGACCCATAGTCTATAGTGGACCATGGAATGTTATACGTCCCCCATAAAGCCGACCCATAGTCTATAGTGTACCCTGGAATGTTATACGTCCCCCATATAGCCGACCCATAGTCTATAGTGGACCCTGGAATGTTATACGTCCCCCATATAGCCGACCCATAGTCTACAGTGGACCCTGGAATGTTATACGTCCCCCATATAGCCGACCCATAGTCTACAGTGGACACTGGAATGTTATACGTCCCCCATATAGCCGACCCATAGTCTATAGTGGACCATGGAATGTTATACGTCCCCCATTAAGCCGACCCATAGTCTATAGTGGACCCTGGAATGTTATACATCCCCCATATAGCCGACCAATAGTCTATAGTGGACCATGGAATGATATACGTCCCCCATATAGCCGACCCATAGTCTATAGTGGACCATGGAATGTTATACGTCCCCCATATAGCCGACCCATAGTCTATAGTGGACCATGGAATGTTATACGTCCCCCATATAGCCGACCCATAGTCTATAGTGGACCCTGGAATGTTATACGTCCCCCATATAGCCGACCCATAGTCTATAGTGGATCCTGGAATGTTATACGTCCCCCATATAGCCGACCCATAGTCTATAGTGGACCATGGAATGTTATACGTCCCCCATATAGCCGACCCATAGTCTATAGTGGACCATGGAATGTTATACGTCCCCCATATAGCCGACCCATAATCTATAGTGGACCATGGAATGTTATACGTCCCCCATATAGCCGACCCATAGTCTATAGTGGACCATGGAATGTTATACGTCCCCCATATAGCCGACCCATAGTCTATAGTGGACCCTGGAATGTTATACGTCCCCCATATAGCCGACCCATAGTCTATAGTGGACCCTGGAATGTTATACGTCCCCCATATAGCCGACCCATAGTCTATAGTGGACCATGGAATGTTATACGTCCCCCATATAGCCGACCCATAGTCCATAGTGGACCATGGAATGTTATACGTCCCCCATATAGCCGACCCATAGTCCATAGTGGACCATGGAATATTATACGCCCCCCATATAGCCGAACCATAGTCTATAGTGGACCCTGGAATGTTATACGTCCCCCATATAGCCGACCCATAGTCTATAGTGGACCCTGGAATGTTATACGTCCCCCATATAGCCGACCCATAGTCTATAGTGGACCATGGAATGTTATACGTCCCCCATATAGCCGACCCATAGTCTATAGTGGACCCTGGAATGTTATACGTCCCCCATATAGCCGACCCATAGTCTATAGTGGACCCTGGAATGTTATACGTCCCCCATATAGCCGACCCATAGTCTATAGTGGACCCTGGAATGTTATACGTCCCCCATATAGCCGACCCATAGTCTATAGTGGACCCTGGAATGTTATACGTCCCCCATATAGCCGACCCATAGACTATAGTGGACCCTGGAATGTTATACGTCCCCCATATAGCCGACCCATAGTCTATAGTGGACCATGGAATGTTATACGTCCCCCATATAGCCGACCCATAGTCTATAGTGGACCATGGAATGTTATACGTCCCCCATAAAGCCGACCCATAGTCTATAGTGTACCCTGGAATGTTATACGTCCCCCATATAGCCGACCCATAGTCTATAGTGGACCCTGGAATGTTATACGTCCCCCATATAGCCGACCCATAGTCTACAGTGGACCCTGGAATGTTATACGTCCCCCATATAGCCGACCCATAGTCTACAGTGGACCCTGGAATGTTATACGTCCCCCATATAGCCGACCCATAGTCTATAGTGGACCATGGAATGTTATACGTCCCCCATAAAGCCGACCCATAGTCTATAGTGGACCCTGGAATGTTATACATCCCCCATATAGCCGACCCATAGTCTATAGTGGACCATGGAATGTTATACGTCCCCCATATAGCCGACCCATAGTCTATAGTGGACCATGGAATGTTATACGTCCCCCATATAGCCGACCCATAGTCTATAGTGGACCATGGAATGTTATACGTCCCCCATATAGCCGACCCATAGTCTATAGTGGACCCTGGAATGTTATACGTCCCCAATATAGCCGACCCATAGTCTATAGTGGATCCTGGAATGTTATACGTCCCCCATATAGCCGACCCATAGTCTATAGTGGACCATGGAATGTTATACGTCCCCCATATAGCCGACCCATAGTCTATAGTGGACCATGGAATGTTATACGTCCCCCATATAGCCGACCCATAGTCTATAGTGGACCATGGAATGTTATACGTCCCCCATATAGCCGACCCATAGTCTATAGTGGACCATGGAATGTTATACGTCCCCCATATAGCCGACCCATAGTCTATAGTGGACCATGGAATGTTATACGTCCCCCATATAGCCGACCCATAGTCTATAGTGGACCATGGAATGTTATACGTCCCCCATATAGCCGACCCATAGTCTATAGTGGACCCTGGAATGTTATACGTCCCCCATATAGCCGACCCATAGTCTATAGTGGATCCTGGAATGTTATACGTCCCCCATATAGCCGACCCATAGTCTATAGTGGACCATGGAATGTTATACGTCCCCCATATAGCCGACCCATAGTCTATAGTGGACCATGGAATGTTATACGTCCCCCATATAGCCGACCCATAGTCTATAGTGGACCCTGGAATGTTATACGTCCCCCATATAGCCGACCCATAGTCTATAGTGGACCATGGAATGTTATACGTCCCCCATATAGCCGACCCATAGTCCATAGTGGACCATGGAATGTTATACGTCCCCCATATAGCCGACCCATAGTCTATAGTGGACCATGGAATGTTATACGTCCCCCATATAGCCGACCCATAGTCTATAGTGGACCATGGAATGTTATACGTCCCCCATATAGCCGACCCATAGTCTATAGTGGACCATGGAATGTTATACGTCCCCCATATAGCCGACCCATAGTCTATAGTGGACCATGGAATGTTATACGTCCCCCATATAGCCGACCCATAGTCTATAGTGGACCATGGAATGTTATACGTCCCCCATATAGCCGACCCATAGTCTATAGTGGACCCTGGAATGTTATACGTCCCCCATATAGCCGACCCATAGTCTATAGTGGATCCTGGAATGTTATACGTCCCCCATATAGCCGACCCATAGTCTATAGTGGACCATGGAATGTTATACGTCCCCCATATAGCCGACCCATAGTCTATAGTGGACCATGGAATGTTATACGTCCCCCATATAGCCGACCCATAATCTATAGTGGACCATGGAATGTTATACGTCCCCCATATAGCCGACCCATAGTCTATAGTGGACCATGGAATGTTATACGTCCCCCATATAGCCGACCCATAGTCTATAGTGGACCCTGGAATGTTATACGTCCCCCATATAGCCGACCCATAGTCTATAGTGGACCATGGAATGTTATACGTCCCCCATATAGCCGACCCATAGTCCATAGTGGACCATGGAATGTTATACGTCCCCCATATAGCCGACCCATAGTCCATAGTGGACCATGGAATATTATACGCCCCCCATATAGCCGAACCATAGTCTATAGTGGACCCTGGAATGTTATACGTCCCCCATATAGCCGACCCATAGTCTATAGTGGACCCTGGAATGTTATACGTCCCCCATATAGCCGACCCATAGTCTATAGTGGACCATGGAATGTTATACGTCCCCCATATAGCCGACCCATAGTCTATAGTGGACCCTGGAATGTTATACGTCCCCCATTTAGCCGACCCATAGTCTATAGTGGACCCTGGAATGTTATACGTCCCCCATATAGCCGACCCATAGTCTATAGTGGACCGTGGAATGTTATACGTCCCCCATATAGCCGACCCATAGTCTATAGTGGACCCTGGAATGTTATACGTCCCCCATATAGCCGACCCATAGACTATAGTGGACCCTGGAATGTTATACGTCCCCCATATAGCCGACCCATAGTCTATAGTGGACCATGGAATGTTATACGTCCCCCATATAGCCGACCCATAGTCTATAGTGGACCATGGAATGTTATACGTCCCCCATAAAGCCGACCCATAGTCTATAGTGTACCCTGGAATGTTATACGTCCCCCATATAGCCGACCCATAGTCTATAGTGGACCCTGGAATGTTATATTCCCCATATAGCCGACCCATAGTCTACAGTGGACCCTGGAATGTTATACGTCCCCCATATAGCCGACCCATAGTCTACAGTGGACCCTGGAATGTTATACGTCCCCCATATAGCCGACCCATAGTCTATAGTGGACCATGGAATGTTATACGTCCCCCATAAAGCCGACCCATAGTCTATAGTGGACCCTGGAATGTTATACATCCCCCATATAGCCGACCCATAGTCTATAGTGGACCATGGAATGTTATACTTCCCCCATATAGCCGACCCATAGTCTACAGTGGACCATGGAATGTTATACGTCCCCCATATAGCCGACCCATAGTCTATAGTGGACCATGGAATGTTGTACGTCCCCCATATAGCCGACCCATAGTCTATAGTGGACCCTGGAATGTTATACGTCCCCAATATAGCCGACCCATAGTCTATAGTGGATCCTGGAATGTTATACGTCCCCCATATAGCCGACCCATAGTCTATAGTGGACCATGGAATGTTATACGTCCCCCATATAGCCGACCCATAGTCTATAGTGGACCATGGAATGTTATACGTCCCCCATATAGCCGACCCATAGTCTATAGTGGACCATGGAATGTTATACGTCCCCCATATAGCCGACCCATAGTCTATAGTGGACCATGGAATGTTATACGTCCCCCATATAGCCGACCCATAGTCTATAGTGGACCCTGGAATGTTATACGTCCCCCATATAGCCGACCCATAGTCTATAGTGGACCCTGGAATGTTATACGTCCCCCATATAGCCGACCCATAGTCTATAGTGGACCCAGGAATGTTATACGTCCCCCATATAGCCGACCCATAGTCCATAGTGGACCATGGAATGTTATACGTCCCCCATATAGCCGACCCATAGTCCATAGTGGACCATGGAATATTATACGCCCCCCATATAGCCGACCCATAGTCTATAGTGGACCCTGGAATGTTATACGTCCCCCATATAGCCGACCCATAGTCTATAGTGGACCCTGGAATGTTATACGTCCCCCATATAGCCGACCCATAGTCTATAGTGGACCATGGAATGTTATACGTCCCCCATATAGCCGACCCATAGTCTATAGTGGACCCTGGAATGTTATACGTCCCCCATATAGCCGACCCATAGTCTATAGTGGACCATGGAATGTTATACGTCCCCCATATAGCCGACCCATAGTCTATAGTTGACCCTGGAATGTTATACGTCCCCCATATAGCCGACCCATAGTCTATAGTGGACCCTGGAATGTTATGCGTCCCCCATATAGCCGACCCATAGTCTATAGTGGACCATGGAATGTTATGCGTCCCCCATATAGCCGACCGATAGTCTATAGTGGACCCTGGAATGTTATACGTCCCCCATATAGCCGACCCATAGTCTATAGTGGACCATGGAATGTTATACGTCCCCCATATAGCCGACCCATAGTCTATAGTGGACCCTGGAATGTTATGCGTCCCCCATATAGCCGACCCATAGTCTATAGTGGACCATGGAATGTTATACGTCCCCCATATAGCCGACCCATAGTCTATAGTGGACCATCGAATGTTATACGTCCCCCATATAGCCGACCCATAGTCTATAGTGGACAATGGAATGTTATACGTCCCCGATATAGCCGACCCATAGTCTATAGTGGACCCTGGAATGTTATACGTCCCCCATATAGCCGACCCATAGTCTATAGTGGACCATGGAATGTTATACGTCCCCCATATAGCCGACCCATAGTCTATAATGGACCCTGGAATGTTATACGTCCCCCATATAGCCGACCCATAGTATTTAGTGGACCCTGGAATGTTATACGTCCCCCATATAGCCGACCCATAGTATATAGTGGACCCTGGAATGTTATACGTTCCCCCATATAGCCGACCCATAGTCTATAGTGGACCGTGGAATGTTATACGTCCCCCATATAGCCGACCCATAGTCTATAGTGGACCATGGAATGTTATACGTCCCCCATATAGCCGACCCATAGTCTATAGTGGACCATGGAATGTTATACGTCCCCCATTTAGCCGACCCATAGTCTATAGTGGACCATGGAATGTTATACGTCCCCCATATAGCCGACCCATAGTCTATAGTGTACCATGGAATGTTATACGTCCCCCATATAGCCGACCCATAGTCTATAGTGTACCATGGAATGTTATACGTCCCCCATATAGCCGACCCATAGTCTATAGTGGACCATGGAATGTTATACGTCCCCCATATAGCCGACCCATAGTCTATAGTGGACAATGGAATGTTATACGTCCCCGATATAGCCGACCCATAGTCTATAGTGGACCCTGGAATGTTATACGTCCCCCATATAGCCGACCCATAGTCTATAGTGGACCATGGAATGTTATACGTCCCCGATATAGCCGACCCATAGTCTATAGTGGACAATGGAATGTTATACGTCCCCGATATAGCCGACCCATAGTCTATAGTGGACAATGGAATGTTATACGTCCCCCATATAGCCGACCCATAGTCTATAGTGGACCATCGAATGTTATACGTCCCCCATATAGCCGACCCATAGTCTATAGTGGACAATGGAATGTTATACGTCCCCGATATAGCCGACCCATAGTCTATAGTGGACCCTGGAATGTTATACGTCCCCCATATAGCCGACCCATAGTCTATAGTGGACCATGGAATGTTATACGTCCCCCATATAGCCGACCCATAGTCTATAATGGACCCTGGAATGTTATACGTCCCCCATATAGCCGACCCATAGTATTTAGTGGACCCTGGAATGTTATACGTCCCCCATATAGCCGACCCATAGTATATAGTGGACCCTGGAATGTTATACGTTCCCCCATATAGCCGACCCATAGTCTATAGTGGACCGTGGAATGTTATACGTCCCCCATATAGCCGACCCATAGTCTATAGTGGACCATGGAATGTTATACGTCCCCCATATAGCCGACCCATAGTCTATAGTGGACCATGGAATGTTATACGTCCCCCATATAGCCGACCCATAGTCTATAGTGGACCATGGAATGTTGTACGTCCCCCATATAGCCGACCCATAGTCTATAGTGGACCCTGGAATGTTGTACGTCCCCCATATAGCCGACCCATAGTCTATAGTGGACCCTGGAATGTTATACGTCCCCAATAAAGCCGACCCATAGTCTATAGTGGACCCTGGAATGTTATACGTCTCCCCCATATAGCCGACCCATAGTCTATAGTGGAGCATGGAATGTTATACGTCCCCCATATAGCCGACCCATAGTCTATAGTGGACCCTGGAATGTTATACGTCCCCCATGTAGCCGACCCATAGTCTATAGTGGACCCTGGAATGTTATACGTCCCCCATTTAGCCGACCCATAGTCTATAGTGGACCATGGAATGTTATACGTCCCCCATATAGCCGACCCATAGTCTATAGTGTACCATGGAATGTTATACGTCCCCCATATAGCCGACCCATAGTCTATAGTGTACCATGGAATGTTATACGTCCCCCATATAGCCGACCCATAGTCTATAGTGTACCCTGGAATGTTATACGTCCCCCATATAGCCGACCCATAGTCTATAGTGGACCATGGAATGTTATACGTCCCCCATATAGCCGACCCATAGTCTATAGTGGACCATGGAATGTTATACGTCCCCGATAAAGCCGACCCATAGTCTATAGTGTACCCTGGAATGTTATACGTCCCCCATATAGCCGACCCATAGTCTATAGTGGACCATGGAATGTTATACGTCCCCCATATAGCCGACCCATAGTCTATAGTGGACCCTGGAATGTTATACGTCCCCCATACAGCCGACCCATAGTCTATAGTGGACCCTGGAATGTTATACGTCCCCCATATAGCCGACCCATAGTCTATAGTGGACCCTGGAATGCTATACGTCCCCCATATAGCCGACCCATAGTCTATAGTGGACCATGGAATGTTATACGTCCCCCATATAGCCGACCCATAGTCTATAGTGGACCATGGAATGTTATACGTCCCCCATATAGCCGTACCATAGTCTATAATGGACCCTGGAATGTTATACGTCCCCCATATAGCCGACCCATAGTATATAGTGGACCCTGGAATGTTATACGTCCCCCATATAGCCGACCCATAGTCTATAGTGGACCGTGGAATGTTATACGTCCCCCATATAGCCGACCCATAGTCTATAGTGGACCATGGAATGTTATACGTTATACAAAAAAAGCAGGCATGTCCCAAGTTGTTTCTTGGAGATCAACACGTTAGCTGTAAAAGTGAGGTAGTATATGCTGGTCTATATCTCAATACTGCCAAGTCAACCAATGCTCGCACTCTCTCAGTATGTGAAAAACTTAGGAAACTGGTTAACATCAATCATAGCCATGGACTTTACTTCGGAGGTTTGCATCCAATTCATGCTGTACGTATATGGGAAAATATAATCTTGCCCTGTGGTATGTTTGCTTGTAATGTCTGGTGCAAATTGTCAAGGAAAGAATATGACTTGTTGGAAGGAGCTCAGAAATACTTTTGTAAAAAGGTCCAAGGCTTCTCAAAGCGCTCATGTTCTTTAATCGCTAGAGATATCCTTGGCATGGCGTCCATGCAGTGTTACGTAGATCAACGATCTCTCCTGTTTCTAGGCCGATTGTGTTCTGCTGACTCTCACTTCATCTTTAAACACATCCTCCATTTTAGATTGGCCCAATATAAATGTGATGAGAGTTCGCAAAGGTTTGAAAAATGTAAATATTCACCAATTTTTCATATGTTGGAATTATGTGCTAAATATGACCTCTCACGTGACATTGACTCCTTTCAAAATTCATCGGTTTTTGCAAACAAAAACGTATGGTCAGCACGTGTAAAGGAGCAGGTTCATAAATACGATTTACATAATACCCTTTGTGAAATTAGTTCTAGGCAAAGCCTTCATAGGTATTCAATGTTACGTCAACCAGATGTTAACAAACTTTGGCTAATTGCACTAGCTAATCCTGATTGTTTTTATGATATTGCGTTTCTCCTACGTGTTAGTACATTTCTTATCCAATCACAAGAGTGTATATGTTGTACATATGCCTATGATATTGTTAGACATGTAATTATGTTTTGTCCGCAAACCCAAGGTTTACGGAACCAACTTTTCGAATTTCTTGTTGATACATTAGATGTTGAAACTGTTGTCAGTATATGGGATGACGATGATGTGTTTCTTATGTTTTTACTGGGGGGAACCCCAACTAAACAAGTAGATAATCTTGATGTAAATATTTGGTTAAAGTGTATAAAGATGATTAGCAAAACTGTAAGACAGTGGCAAAAATACTTTGCAAAATGTTTCTAAACATTTATATTTCTTGTATACAATATGTATTGTAATGTATCTTAAATTTTCTGACATGTGACCTGTGATTTATATTTATATGCATATGTATCTTCATATTGGAGGAAATAAAGAATATCTATCTATAGCCGACCCATAGTCTATAGTGGACCATGGAATGTTATACGTCCCCCATATAGCCGACCCATAGTCTATAGTGGACCCTGGAATGTTATACGTCCCCCATATAGCCGACCCATAGTCTATAGTGGACCCTGGAATGTTATACGTCCCCCATATAGCCGACCAATAGTCTATAGTGGACCCTGGAATGTTATACGTCCCCCATATAGCCGACCCATAGTATATAGTGGACCCTGGAATGTTATACGTCCCCCATATAGCCGACCCATAGTCTATAGTGGACCGTGGAATGTTATACGTCCCCCATATAGCCGACCCATAGTCTATAGTGGACCATGGAATGTTATACGTCCCCCATATAGCCGACCCATAGTCTATAGTGGACCATGGAATGTTATACGTAACCCATATAGCCGACCCATAGTCTATAGTGGACCATGGAATGTTATACGTCCCCCATATAGCCGACCCATAGTCTATAGTGGACCCTGGAATGTTATACGTCCCCCATAAAGCCGACCCATAGTCTATAGTGGACCCTGGAATGTGATACGTCTCCCCCATATAGCCGACCCATAGTCTATAGTGGACCATGGAATGTTATACGTCCCCCATATAGCCGACCCATAGTCTATAGTGGACCCTGGAATGTTATACGTCCCCCATATAGCCGACCAATAGTCTATAGTGGACCCTGGAATGTTATACGTCCCCCATATAGCCGACCCATAGTATATAGTGGACCCTGGAATGTTATACGTCCCCCATATAGCCGACCCATAGTCTATAGTGGACCGTGGAATGTTATACGTCCCCCATATAGCCGACCCATAGTCTATAGTGGACCATGGAATGTTATACGTCCCCCATATAGCCGACCCATAGTCTATAGTGGACCATGGAATGTTATACGTAACCCATATAGCCGACCCATAGTCTATAGTGGACCATGGAATGTTATACGTCCCCCATATAGCCGACCCATAGTCTATAGTGGACCCTGGAATGTTATACGTCCCCCATAAAGCCGACCCATAGTCTATAGTGGACCCTGGAATGTGATACGTCTCCCCCATATAGCCGACCCATAGTCTATAGTGGACCATGGAATGTTATACGTCCCCCATATAGCCGACCCATAGTCTATAGTGGACCCTGGAATGTTATACGTCCCCCATATAGCCGACCCATAGTCTATAGTGGACCATGGAATGTTATACGTCCCCCATATAGCCGACCCATAGTCTATAGTGGACCATGGAATGTTATACGTCCCCCATAAAGCCGACCCATAGTCTATAGTGTACCCTGGAATGTTATACGTCCCCCATATAGCCGACCCATAGTCTATAGTGGACCCTGGAATGTTATACGTCCCCCATATAGCCGACCCATAGTCTATAGTGGACCCTGGAATGTTATACGTCCCCCATATAGCCGACCCATAGTCTATAGTGGACCCTGGAATGTTATACGTTCCCCATATAGCCGACCCATAGACTATAGTGGACCCTGGAATGTTATACGTCCCCCATATAGCCGACCCATAGTCTATAGTGGACCATGGAATGTTATACGTCCCCCATATAGCCGACCCATAGTCTATAGTGGACCATGGAATGTTATACGTCCCCCATAAAGCCGACCCATAGTCTATAGTGTACCCTGGAATGTTATATGTCCCCCATATAGCCGACCCATAGTCTATAGTGGACCCTGGAATGTTATACGTCCCCCATATAGCCGACCCATAGTCTACAGTGGACCCTGGAATGTTATACGTCCCCCATATAGCCGACCCATAGTCTACAGTGGACCCTGGAATGTTATACGTCCCCCATATAGCCGACCCATAGTCTATAGTGGACCATGGAATGTTATACGTCCCCCATAAAGCCGACCCATAGTCTATAGTGGACCCTGGAATGTTATACATCCCCCATATAGCCGACCCATAGTCTATAGTGGACCATGGAATGTTATACGTCCCCCATATAGCCGACCCATAGTCTATAGTGGACCATGGAATGTTATACGTCCCCCATATAGCCGACCCATAGTCTATAGTGGACCATGGAATGTTATACGTCCCCCATATAGCCGACCCATAGTCTATAGTGGACCCTGGAATGTTATACGTCCCCCATATAGCCGACCCATAGTCTATAGTGGATCCTGGAATGTTATACGTCCCCCATATAGCCGACCCATAGTCTATAGTGGACCATGGAATGTTATACGTCCCCCATATAGCCGACCCATAGTCTATAGTGGACCATGGAATGTTATACGTCCCCCATATAGCCGACCCATAGTCTATAGTGGACCCTGGAATGTTATACGTCCCCCATATAGCCGACCCATAGTCTATAGTGGACCATGGAATGTTATACGTCCCCCATATAGCCGACCCATAGTCCATAGTGGACCATGGAATGTTATACGTCCCCCATATAGCCGACCCATAGTCCATAGTGGACCAAGGAATATTATACGCCCCCCATATAGCCGAACCATAGTCTATAGTGGACCCTGGAATGTTATACGTCCCCCATATAGCCGACCCATAGTCTATAGTGGACCCTGGAATGTTATACGTCCCCCATATAGCCGACCCATAGTCTATAGTGGACCATGGAATGTTATACGTCCCCCATATAGCCGACCCATAGTCTATAGTGGACCCTGGAATGTTATACGTCCCCCATATAGCCGACCCATAGTCTATAGTGGACCCTGGAATGTTATACGTCCCCCATATAGCCGACCCATAGTCTATAGTGGACCATGGAATGTTATACGTCCCCCATATAGCCGACCCATAGTCTATAGTGGACCATGGAATGTTATACGTCCCCCATATAGCCGACCCATAGTCTATAGTGTACCATGGAATGTTTTACGTCCCCCATATAGCCGACCCATAGTCTATAGTGGACCCTGGAATGTTATACGTCCCCCATATAGCCGACCCATAGTCTATAGTGGACCCTGGAATGTTATACGTCCCCCATATAGCCGACCCATAGTCTATAGTGGACCATGGAATGTTATACGTCCCCCATATAGCCGACCAATAGTCCATAGTGGACCATGGAATGTTATACGTCCCCCATATAGCCGACCCATAGTCCATAGTGGACCATGGAATGTTATACGTCCCCCATATAACCGACCCATAGTCTATAGTGGACCCTGGAATGTTATACGTCCCCCATATAGCCGACCCATAGTCTATAGTGGACCCTGGAATGTTATACGTCCCCCATATAGCCGACCCATAGTCTAAAGTGGACCATGGAATGTTATACGTCCCCCATATAGCAGACCCATAGTCTATAGTGGACCCTGGAATGTTATACGTCCCCCATAAAGCCGACCCATAGTCTATAGTGGACCCTGGAATGTTATACATCCCCCATATAGCCGACCCATAGTCTATAGTGGACCCTGGAATGTTATACGTCCCGCATATAGCCGACCCATAGTCTATAGTGGACCCTGGAATGTTATGCGTCCCCCATATAGCCGACCCATAGTCTATAGTGGACCATGTCATGGAATCGTACAGCTTCGTAAAAGTCTCGTATCGCATTCCATTCAAAACATGCTTGTAGAGAATATTTCGAACAAAATATACCTAAGTTTTCCTATCAACTTCGTCAAAATTGTGTAACATAATATAGCACTGCTTAGGATATCGATCCCCAGGAAAATGTAAAAGTTTAAAGTGACCCAAGTGACAAGTAAACCATTTGATGTGATTTTATAACAGTATATGTTACAGCAATTTGACTCTAAACCCGTCTTTCTCAAACCCTTACGGTGGTGTTTTGATTCGAGGAGAAAATCCGATTTCAAAGTGAGTACCGCTCAGAGCCATGACACCTTCATCCTAATGAGCTTTTACAGTTATCAACTAATTAGCCTTTGATCAGTGCCGCGCTATTTGAACACGTGTATGACATCTATATCTATCCAGAGAAAAAATTAGGAAGTGATGATTGAGGCGACAATAAAAAGCCTGACAAGATCTACTCCAGAAATTTAAGTCCTAGTACTTTGCAGGTTTTATCTTAGTTGTTGTTATGGTTATTGTGACCGACAGACAGACAGACAAGTATTTTATTTGAGTCTCACCTCAATTGTGTGCAACATTCTCTTTATATGTGAATATATGTATTCTGTAGACTTGAGCGGCATCAATATAAGCCATTTCATTTCCTTTAAAGAAAATAGTTTTATAGTAAACTGTATTTCACCGATAATGGTGTAAGAATGAAACATACCTGTACACAGATAGTACAAATATATTTATTGTAAAAGGGCTATTTGTTGATATCAAATGATTTTACATAAATTGATGATGGAATTATCAACCAGCATATTACATATTTCAAAATGCAAGAGGTATTTACGACAAGGGAGAGAAAAAATTGTTTATTACTGTCTCATCTCATAAATAAAAAAATGGCACATGGTAAGAGAAGAAGAAGATAGAAGAAGATAAATAGTTTATGTTTGTGTCACATGCTAAAATTCCATACATAAAAAAACATATTAAAACAGTATTATATAGCACCCGGCCATTAGGCCTATGAGACACATATAACTTTTTGTTCTAAAATACATGTAAAAATGTAAAAGTACACACAATGTAAATTTACAAAACCTTAAGTTACAAACCCCGTATCCCTTCCAATCCCACCCCTCCCCACCCAAATTGTTACTCACACACTCACCTATTGTTTAACTGTAGACCCCACCCCCACTTGATTACCCTCCTATGGATTAAATAATACTCTCCTCCTATACATTCGAAAAACTAGTGCGGCAAGAGATTTGACCATCGCTGTGTCTTTCAACATAAATAAGGCTTGTTGGTCGGTAGACAACAGTGAGAAACCCGGGTCAAACTGGTTAATATCCGTGAAGAAACTGTACCGTAAATCCGAATAGAATGGACAGACAGACAGACAGACAGACAGACAGACAACTGTTCAGAAAATGAAGCTCGTCCTCCACTGATTGAGAGTCATAAAACTTGCAGATACGATGATCGAGAGGCGTTACAGGGCAAGTGAATCTTCCGCGTTATCATAAGCCCACGGCTTGTTGTGCCAATCCATATTCATGTAATTATTTTTATGAATAAAATATGTTTAAATCAATCTTCCGCGTTCAATTTCTAAAGGGAGAGAACTGCAACGCAGCTTGGCCAAGGCACTTCGGTGGGATCTTGGGAGCAGTTGCTTGACATATGGTTCAGCCGACAAAGAATCCTTGAAAAGCCTGTATGTCCGCAGTTTATTACCATTTTGTTGACCACGATCGTTCCATAATTCATTGAACCATTCCTGTTCATCAAGAGCTTGAATCCACTCACACGACAATTTGACATCAAGCCCTGTCAAATTGAAGATATCACGAACTGGAAGCTGCAAATTTGATAACAAACTGTGAACCGAGTTGACCCATGACCTGCCAAACTTTCGAGACCACTGCATTATGACTTTTGGAATCTAGAATCAGCTATACCATTCAATTTATACCAAAATCTAAGTATTTCTATCTTTTGCTTACAAAAAGGACTGCTCGAACCCATCTCCCCTCTTACAGCTAAATTAGGAGTGTTGGGTTCTAGGGTTCATTCTTCACTCGAAAAACGACAATTCACCATCTTCGAGTTATTTATTCCAATAGTCGAGGTTTTACAATCGATGTAGATGTAGGTTGACTGCAAAAATCGAAAAATCTATATTTAGTAACAGCGATTCACATGTTACACTTGTAATGCGAGTTATACACTTATTACGTAGAAATATGCTTTGTCATATGCTATAGCGCTTGAAAAGTACCTTTCTAACATGACATATTATGCACATTGAATAAGTTAATACATAACATACCGTTTATATGCTCGAGTGTCGAGTCGAGGGTGAAGCATATCGAGAAGTCGAAAACATAAACAGAACATAACAGAGTTATCTCCCTTAGCGGGTTGCATACCACTATTAAAAAACTAAACGATCTTTCGAAGTTAATGAAGCGAACGAAATGAACTTATTTTAGCTCAAATTAAAATTCAAAATCCTACATTCCGACCCCCTAATTGTGGAGGATAAACGTAACAATTACTATAAACAGTCTCTGATAATCGTCCCGTTTCTGATAGTTCACATTCATCTTTTGAACAGTCATTTTAGTTGTTCATCTGTTTCGATGACAACGCAGAGTTTGTCCACAGGACGCTTCAGCGTCCCATTTTGTGTCTTCACAGTTACAACTCGAACGTGACCCCTTTTGTCCGGGAACACATCCAGGACTCGTCCAAAACACCAGGCGTTTCGAGGAAGGTTGTCCATTACCAGGACAACATCGTTCACGGCAACATTCTTTTCTTCCCGAGTCCACTTCTGTCGCTCCTGCTGCATAGTTATGTACTCACGTGACCATCGATGCCAGAAGATGTCTGATAGGTACTGTATCTGTCGCCATCTTCTTCTGGCATAACAATCGTCTTTGCAGAAGGATCCTGGAGGCAGCTGTGGATTGCCGCATAGAAGCAGAAGGTGGTTTGGCGTGAGTGGGGTCAGGTCGTTTGGGTCACTGAACACAGTTGTGATCTGGCGATTGTTGATAATCGATTCCACCTCACAAAAAAATGTTTGGAGGCCCTCATCATCCAAGCGAATGACTTGATCGTGTAGAATGGAATACAGGATTCGTCTAATTGTTCTGATCATTCTTTCCCATATCCCTCCATGATGGGAACCTGAAGGCGGGTTGAATTCCCATTCTACTCCCCTCTGTGTACATTCTTTGTTGATTTGCTGCAAATTCCACTTTTGGATCTCTTCTCTCAACTCCCTTTCGCATCCAACGAGGTTTGTACCGTTATCTGATCTGATCCGGTGTGGATATCCTCTTCTGGCGAAGAAGCGACGGAAGGCATTGATGCAAGAGCTAGTGTCGAGGGTGAAAGCTAATTCAAGGTGCACAGCTCTAACTGTCAAGCAAGTAAACACAACTCCATATCGCTTGACAGTTGCACGACCTCTTTTTGTGAGAAAAGGTCCAAAGAAATCGACACCAACATTTGAGAATGGTGGTTGGTCCGATTTAAGTCTATCGAATGGGATATCAGCCATCTTCTGTACCTTCTGTTGTGCATTGTATTTTCGACAAACTACGCATCTGGAGATGATGCCTTTTATGAGGTAACCTGCTCTAATGATCCAGAACTTCTGTCGTAATTGGCCGAGCATTGCTGCCTTTCCCATGTGTCCGACACGTGTGTGACAATGTTCTATTATCAACTTTGACACAGGAGAATCCTTTGGCATCAAGACTGGATGCTTCACTTCATATGGAATAAGGGCATTAGATAGTCGTCCACCTACCCTTATCACACCGTCGACAAGAACTGGATCTAGTTTTCTTATCTGTTTGTTGATTTCAGATTGTCCTGAACCTGTACTTTCCAGTTGCCTAAGGAGCTGTGGGAAGTGCCTCTTCTGAACATACAATGTACTTGACAATGGCTAACTCGGCTTTCTGAAGCATTGTCACCGACAGGTACGTATTTTTGGTTTCAGTCGAAGTTGGCGTTACATCGTTTTGTTCCATGCGAAGCAACAATTTCTGTCTTTTCGATACTTTCTTCTGCAGGATCTTCTTCAAGAACAAATAGACGCTGACTATTCTTTTCAGTTTCATCCAAGAGGAGCTGTAGTTGAGGAGCCTCTCTACTGAATCTTCGTACTCACTTGTCATGGTGGCATTAACAGTTTTCTTGACTTCAGGGTCATCAGAGCTAATCTTTGATGGTACGTTCTGCGATGGCCAGTCCCCACTTGACCTCCAGAGGAATGCGGGTCCCTCGAACCACTGGCTCATCTGCACAAATGCATCATAGCTCAACCCGCGAGATGCGGCATCGGCAGGATTCACTAGGGTTGGCACATACTGCCACTGCTGGGGTTCCGATCCGTCTCTGATGACTTCGATTCGGTTGGCTACGAATGTTCTGAAGCGAGAAGATTCATTCCTGATGTATCTGATCGTGCTCATACTGTCCGTCCAGAAGAACGTTTTGTGAATTTCATACTGTAGTTCTCTCTTGATGACGTGAGCGAGTCGAACAGCTACACATGCAGCGGTCAATTCCAGTCTTGGGATAGTGACGGTCTTTAGTGGCGCTACTCTTGCCTTCGACATAATCAGCATGCAATGTACATTGTCACCTTCGTAGGTGAATCTCAGATATGCCGCGACACCATATCCTTGGTTGCTGGCATCGGCGAAGATGTGTAGCTGACAAGACGTTTCTTTATCAAGATCATCGGGTTTGTAGCATCTTGGAATGCTGATTTCTTGTAGGCGTGGGAGATCCGATATCCACTGTTTCCAAAGTCTGCAATGGGAACCAGTCACTTGTTCGTCCCATCCTAGCTTGAGGCGGCACATGTCTTGAAGTAGCATCTTTGCTTTTAGAACATATGGCGATACCAACCTGAGCGGGTCGTATAACGATGATACCACAGACAGTATCTTTCTTCGGGTACACTCTGTAGATTTAGGATTGACTGTGAATCCAATTGAGTCATTGTGTATCGTCCATGTAACACCCAGTGCTGCCTCTGTGATGTCGCCAGCTGCAAGTTTGTCAAGTTCAAAGTCTTTTACTTTCACAGCTCTGTCTTCAGGGGCAATTTCTCTCAACACTTCTTCGCTGTTGCTTGTCCACTTTGTAAGACGGAAACCACCTTTCTGGCAGAGGGATGAAACTTGCTTTACAGTTGAAACCGCTTCAGTCACAGTTGCCCTTGATGCCAAGCAATCGTCGACGTAAAAGTTGTCCCTTATGATCTGCGATATTTCAGGTTCAAAGTCCTTCTCATTATCATCCGCAGTTTTCAGCAGGGCGGCGTTAGCACAACTGGGCGAAGAAGTGGTGCCAAACATGTGTACCTTCATTCGGTACCTTGCAGGTGATGTGTTGAAGTCCCCGTTTGGCCACCATAGAAAGCGTTGGTAATTCCAATGATGTTCAGGTACGAGAACTTGGTAGAACATGGACTCTATATCGCCCATTACTGCATACCTTTCCTGTCGAAACCTCATCAGGACACCAATCAAGCTATTCGTAAGGTCGGGACCAGAGAGCAACTGTTCGTTGAGGGATGTGCCTGCATAGATTGCGGCACAGTTGAATACGACTCGCAACTTCTTTTTCTTGGGATGCTACACCCCGTGGTGAGGGATGTACCACTTCCGTCCGTAGCTAGGTTCTGGTTCGTTATCAGGGATAACTTCAGCGTAGCCCTTTTCGCACACGTTCTCCATGAAGGAAGCATACTCCTGGTGAAACTGTGTGTCCTTTTCCATGCGTTTCTTGAGTCCAGACAAGCTCTTGTAAGCGAGAGAATAGTTATCCGGAAACATCACTTCTTGGTCTCTAAACGGTAAGTCAATCTCATAATGTCCATTTCTCAGCTTAATTGACTGCTCAACTCTGTCCATGAACATCTTGTCTTCTTGCGAGAACTGCTTATGATCATCTATTGCCCTCTCTGGAAAGTCGATGTTGTATGAATGTCGAACCATGCGATCCAATTGCTGAAGTTCCTCCATCTCTTGGATTGCTACTATTTCCGTCCTGTTCATGGTACATTTCGAAAACTGGACTGTCTCGCTGGTCGCTCCATGTCTAGGTAGGTTCCACAATGCCCATCCTATACGTGTTCTTGTAGCATGTGGCGAATGTTCCTCTCCAATTCTTACGTCTATTGGGGTGTAGGCATCTGCGACGTTATTGCCTATCAAAAGTCCAACTTCCGCATCTAGTTGAGGAATCTGTATGTCATGGAGGTGTGGCCATTGAGATATATCTTCCATGGTGGGAATGTGTGCCTTTGACACAGGTAGCTTGTCGATTGTGTACAGAGTTGGCAAGTCAACATGAGTGTCCATCGAGATACTACACGCTGTAAGTCCGCTTACTGCGTGAGTGTCAATTGTTCTTGGGTGACCCATGCTGTCAATACTTATCTTCATTGGTTTTCCACTGGCGTTCAGCTGTCTCATCAGATCTGTGGTACAAAATGAAGCACTGCTGCCGGGATCGAGGAATGCATATGTCTCCACTGCATGTATTCCACCAGTCATCTTCAGCTTCACTGGGACAATTACCATAGTGCAGGCACTGTCTGAGGTCGCGCCGACCCCCATATCCTCATGTATGCAGGAACTGAAGGTACTTGCTTGCATCTCTTTTGGTAATGGTCTATCAAGGTGGAAAAGTGTATTATGTCTCCTTTGACATGATGTACAAGTTATGTTTGCTTGACAATCTCTACTTCGGTGTCCTTTCTTTAGACATCTAAAGCAAAGTCCTTCATCTTTAACAAACTTGGTCTTTTCCACAAAGTTTGATTCTCTAAAGCCTCTACAGCCATCAATGATGTGATCTGCAGCGCCACAGTATATGCAGCTTGGAGTCCGAGGAGTAGGTGTTGCTGTGTCCTGGGCTGGTGTTGGAAGGGAAGCTTGAGGTTTATCAGGTAGCTTGAGTGCCTTCTCGTTATGTGTTTTTGGTGTCTGTATTCCTGTGACCATGGAGAGTTTGGGTTTAGATTGCCAGTTCCTAGACGTCTTTTGGCTTCCCTTGTTTCGTCTGTCATTCGTCTGTAAAGCGTCTCTTCCAAACATGGGGTCGTTTGCTTTTCTCGATTCTCTTTTCAAAAGAGTGACAAGGTTTGAAAACTTGATTTCCTGACCAGTGTCTCGTAAAGTTTGGACGAGGGTTCTAAACTTTTCCTGGTATGAGTAGGGAAGTTTCATAACTAGCTTTTTCAAGTTCTCCTTGTTGTCTAAGACATCACTTTCAACAGCATGCTCACATTCTGAAAGAAATACTGTGAACTTGTCCAGAGCCTTTGGGTCGTCAGGTTTAATCGTTGGCCAGTCTAAGGCCTTTCCTATGAAGGCACTGACGATTATCTCTTCATCACCATACCTTTCCTTCAACTATTTCATTGCCGCAGGGAAGCCTATGTCCGAATTCAAGTATCCGTAACTGCTAACGATTGCCTTAGCTTCGCCGGAGGTGTACTGTTCGAGGTAGTTCAGGAGTTCATCATTGTCTACTGTGTTCAACATAATTCTTGATTTGAATTGTCTCATGAATTTTTTATATTCCAGCGGGTTTCCATTGAAAATTATGATGTCGGACACCGGCTTCTTGAGTTGCTGGACAATGGAAACAATCTCCTGGTTTACCAAATTGCTATTTGCAACAGGATCAGGTGGTTTGTTCTTGCCGCTGGGAGCTTGGGCACCTGTAAGGATAAGGGGAGGTTTGACTTTCGATTTTGTTGAAGATTGACTTGAAGATTGACTACGGAGACTATCACCTTCGAAATCAATAATAACTTTGCGCCTTGCATCTGACATTGCCATTTCGGTTTTAATGTCTAACTTTTCTTCCTCCATTGTGAGTCTGATTTTCTCTAGTTCCAGTTTCTGTTTTTCAAGTTCTATCCTCTGTTTCTCTTCAAGTGCTGCTTCCTTTGCCTTCAGCTCTGCCATCCTTTGTTCTTCCTTCAATCGCGCTGAGGAGACGTGAGAAGAAACAGATCTTGATTTTCGAGAAGAACGGTCCAAGCTCAACTTCATGTCGTTCTCTTTTGCCTGTTTCTGCCGCTCTGATTCCTTGTCTTGTAACCACTTGTCTACTTTCCTCTTGAAACACTGTTCATTATCAATAAATGTTTCCAATGTAGAAAGTTTTGTGTAAATTGCTTCTGAAATATCTGCTTCAGGTGTCGTAACTACTCTAGAAAAATCATTTCTTTCCTGAAGAATTCTCTCAAAAACATTTAACCAGTCAGTATACATAGATCTAACGTGTTCATAGTCTGACCATTCACATTCAGTGTCTAAGAGTGGTAAAATAGCACTTTCTACCTTTATAATCTTATCACACAGCTGTTTCAAGTGTTTGTTCTTAATGTCTAAGTAATACTGTAAACCCTTTGGTGTCAAAGTTCTTTTACGTGTCGATTCATCACCATTTGGTCCCAAATTCGAGTCAAAATCCTCTTCCTCAGCCATAGTGTCAATAGAGCCGTAACAACTGGGTTGAACTGTAGAGCGTCATCAGCGAGCGGCCTGCTAGCTTGTGTTTACATCCCCGTGAGGCGGTCGAACTGTAGTGCGAGGAAAGCGTGCAGCACGGGTCGGCGAATGTATGCTTCTAATTTCGAATACAGCAAAACGTCAATAATGTTGGGTTCTAGGGTTCATTCTTCACTCGAAAAACGACAATTCACCATCTTCGAGTTATTTATTCCAATAGTCGAGGTTTTACAATCGATGTAGATGTAGGTTGACTGCAAAAATCGAAAAATCTATATTTAGTAACAGCGATTCACATGTTACACTTGTAATGCGAGTTATACACTTATTACGTAGAAATATGCTTTGTCATATGCTATAGCGCTTGAAAAGTACCTTTCTAACATGACATATTATGCACATTGAATAAGTTAATACATAACATACCGTTTATATGCTCGAGTGTCGAGTCGAGGGTGAAGCATATCGAGAAGTCGAAAACATAAACAGAACATAACAGAGTTATCTCCCTTAGCGGGTTGCATACCACTATTAAAAAACTAAACGATCTTTCGAAGTAAATGAAGCGAACGAAATGAACTTACTTTAGCTCAAATTAAAATTCAAAATCCTACAGCTCGTCCTCCACTGATTGAGAGTCACAAAACTTGCAGATACGATGATCGAGAGGCGTTACAGGGCAAGTGAATCTTCCGCGTTATCATAAGCCCACGGCTTGTTGTGCCAATCCATATTCATGTAATTATTTTCATGAATAAAATATGTTTAAATCAATCTTCCGCGTTCAATTTCTAAAGGGAGAGAACTGCAACGCAGCTTGGCCAAGGCACTTCGGTGGGATCTTGGGAGCAGTTGCTTGACATATGGTTCAGCCGACAAAGAATCCTTGAAAAGCCTGTATGTCCGCAGTTTATTACCATTTTGTTGACCACGATCGTTCCATAATTCATTGAACCATTCCTGTTCATCAAGAGCTTGAATCCACTCACACGACAATTTGACATCAAGCCCTGTCAAATTGAAGATATCACGAACTGGAAGCTCCAAATTTGATAACAAACTGTGAACCGAGTTGACCAATGACCTGCCAAACTTTCGAGACCACTCCATTATGACTTTTGAAAATCTAGAATCAGCTATACCATTCAATTTATACCAAAATCTAAGTATTTCTATCTTTTGCTTACAAAAAGGACTGCTCCAACCCATCTCCCCTCTTACAGCTAAATTAGGAGTTTTACACCCGACGCCGAGAAAAAATCTGCAGGCACGATTTTGGACTGCATTAATGCAACTAAACTGCTTAGTACCCCAAATTGCAGCACCATAAGACAAAATAGGTTGAACTAAGTTATTGTAAAGTGTATTATATACATTAAAAGCCATGCCCCCTACCGATCTATATTTACAAAATATTACACCGAGAGCACGATTTGCTGACTTTGCAATCTCCTTGGCTGTGAAATTTAGATTAAGATTTTCATGTATCCAAATGCCAAGATATTTATAAGCAGAACTGTAATCCAAAACATTACCCCCTATATGAAAAGCAAAAGTGGACCTAGTAATAGAATATGGACGGTAGTGAACAACTTTAGTTTTTTGTAATATTAACTAACATACGCCACCTGGAGCACCAGTCTGACACAACATCTAACATTCTCTGTAAAGAAACCTCATCCGGGGCTATCAAAGCAACGTCGTCAGCATAAAGAAGTAGACTCAGCATATCTCCATCAATGTCGACACCACATCCCAAGCTTTTGATTTCGGTAGCCAGGTCGTTGATATAGACTGAAAAAAGAGTCGGCGAGTAAGAGAGTAAACATGCATGAACCGCCAAAGTGCTACACGAGACAAATACACTAAAATGATATTATGTCGCAATAAAATATATTGAAATGTATTAAAATAATTTGCAATCACCCTCACTCAGCCAAACATACTCATTCAACCACTTGCATAGTCTCAACCCGCAATACACACACAAGCACACTACCCACACACCAAACAGGTTCATTCGCTTAAAGTCGACACCTGGAGGGGTGTAACAACAAACAGGAAAATTTTGTGCGAATTTGAACCTGTAACTAATTAGTGGAAACAATAGATGGCTTGTGTTTACATACGCATTAAGCTATATAAAAAGTAGGAATGGATAAAAAACGAATATAATTGATCGAAGTTTAGGTTTATTCTTGCATTTGATTTGCACATAAATATCAAATATTTGCACATCACAATTTAATAAGCACTACTACAGATACAGAAAACAATATAAATACATAGATGTACAAAATGGTAGCAAAAACATACATAATCTAACATCATACCTGTCATAAACAACGATTTATTTCATCAAAACAAACATAATAAAGCACGTAAAAGCAATATTGAAACAGTAACACGCAATAAGACAATTTGAGCAAGACCGAGACATCATTTCATTTGATTTGATTTGATTAAATCTTGATTGCTTCACCTTCACTGAGTGGTTTGTGATGAAAAATGATGAAAAATGTATGATTACATCTCTAATAACAACAACCTGTTTGTATGATTACTAAGTCTTGATTGTGAACATTTTACTCACTTTTACTTTTAGTGATTTATGATTTAAATGACTTCATCTCTATAAAAAAAAAAACAACGAATAACGTAATCCTGAAAGACACCTAGAACTAAAAATAATTCTAATTCTATAATAATAATAAACAATCAATATAGCAATCATTCGCAAGAGATACTAATATACTTGGAAGCGTGCACTTATATAGATAGATGTACTTCGGAATGTTTCGTTTCGTCGTTCGATCCAAATTTTGTAGATAACTGTCTAGTTAATCCCTTGTTAAACAAACAGAAAACATCAAAGCGAGCCGCCTGTCGACAATCTCAAAATTGAATTTTTCAAATGTCGACGTCCTCGCTTAAAGTCGACACCTGGAGGGGTGTAACAACAAACAGGAAAATTTTGTGCGAATTTGAACCTGTAACTAATTAGTGGAAACAATAGATGGCTTGTGTTTACATACGCATTAAGCTATATAAAAAGTAGGAATGGATAAAAAACGAATATAATTGATCGAAGTTTAGGTTTATTCTTGCATTTGATTTGCACATAAATATCAAATATTTGCACATCACAATTTAATAAGCACTAGTACAGATACAGAAAACAATATAAATACATAGATGTACAAAATGGTAGCAAAAACATACATAATCTAACATCATACCTGTCATAAACAACGATTCGTCGTTCGATCCAAATTTTGTAGATAACTGTCTAGTTAATCCCTTGTTAAACAAACAGAAAACATCAAAGCGAGCCGCCTGTCGACAATCTCAAAATTTAATTTTTCAAATGTCGACGTCCTGCGAAGACACCCACCAAACCACCCATATTGTCTTCTGTTAGTGATCCACGGTCACAGGGCAGTACATTACATAAGCCTATCATTAGCGCTTTGATGTCACACTTGGAACGACACAGTGAGGTGGAATTCGTTAGAATCATATTTTTGGGCAAAGTATCACCGGATGTTTATTCACGCGGTCTCCGCGCTAATAGAAAGAGGAATAAAATCCAGATAAACAAACATAAATGTTATTGAGGTTTCAATTTGTGTTGATCTGTAAGGGATATATACAGTTCAATGTTTTAAACTATTTAAAAGAAACATTTTGAAGTTATCAGGTACTAAACTGACATATAAGTGTACGTGATTCCACACTAATTATTTGAATAATGGAATGAACCAGTAAAACTGTTGTATGCGTATGTAGATACCTCTGACATAAAGATATATATGTTAAAATGATATTGATTACTAGTGAAACAAAATACATGTTTGTCTACTGTCACAACTCGTTCATTGGCAGATTTCCATCTTCGTAGACTGCCACCCATTTTGCCCCGTCACATATAGTATTATAGGTCTGTATCGGTAACTTTACATATTATTTCACTTTGAAGTCTATCCCGTGTAGTTTTGTTTTCACTTAATTTCTAAAATTATGTTTTAAAAACTAGTTTTTGATATCTTGTATTTCCAGTTCTTACTATACGTGACATACATTCTTCAGTCCAAATGGCAGTTTTTCTTTAGCTGTCTAGTGCTTCCATCTTCTCACCGTCTGCAAGAATATACTTCCTTATTCGTCAACAAATCGTGCATCCTTGTGTATTACAAAATGTATATTGCAGTAATTGTAATGGACAATCTTCTGTAGCATTCACAAACAAGCATATATTTTTAATAAGTTATCACTTTGTGCATACATTACACATATTGATAGTGGTAATATAAGATTAATATAGTCGATGAAGACAAATATGTTATTCACTGTTTGTCTTTCTTGTCAAAATAACGTTTCATATTTAGCATATGTACACGGGAGCGGTCTTCCCATAAGTTCAATTCAGCTTGTTGACCAATCCAATTCATGTATTTTTGATTTCATGAAATAAATATGTTTAAACCACAAATATGTTATGGATGATAAACTTCTTTATTAACAATAGCGACGTTTCGGTATAGATCCTTTATACCGTTATCTAGCATATGGGAGAGATGATAAAAACAGAGGTTATATACATGACATATGTTGGTAAAATTTCTGTACTGGTATGATAATGAGATAACAAAAAACAACAAGGTGTAACAAGGAGGTTGAGATGAAAGGTGTAACACGGAAGTTGTGATAACATGGATACCAGTGGAAGGCAAGTTAATTAACTTGGAATGGGGGTACAAAGCAGCAGTGAGGGGACCAATCAGTGGGGATAACGATGGAAGCCAGAGTGAGTAGAGTGGATTAATTATTTAAGAATTTAGCGGTTATAAGCTGTTCGGATGAAATAGCCTTGATCCCTATTCTTCCATCCTTATCCCCCCACTGATTGGTCACCCATCTATCATAAGGGTATCTTCCCATAAGACAGAAATCCCATATACAGAACAAATATTTAATGGTTCATTGATTAAGTTCCCCCTTTAGAATAGTGGTATGATCCAAGAAGACAGAGGACATAATTCCCAAAAGACAGAATACTTAATCAACGGTTCAGTAATTACTGGTAAAAAAGACATATGACATGAAACTAGAAATATGTGCATGTGATGCACTGTGATGTCCCCCGCTCCAACTTTCAATCCAACATTATTTTTCACTTATGATTTTGAGATGGAGGTCGGAAAAGGTTCCTTATTCATATATGCACTAAGTTTTAAAAAATCAGAATAACAAAGCAAAAGGCACCACTCCAACACTAACCACACACCATGTTTCGTGAAAAAATATTGCATAGATTTTGAGAAAGAAGCGGGAAATAGTCATTACCCCCACATGCACTAAGTTCAAACTGTTTCCATGGACACGAGGTGAGGTGAGGTGAGTTGTGGTTTAACGCCGCATTCAAGAGTATCTCATTTATATCGCGGCTGCTAGTATTATGGCAGGGAGAAAGCCCGCAACGCCATGTGGCTATGCCTTGCGGTGAAACCTGCGAGCATCGGCTGGAACTAGCGAACCACGCTGAAATTCAGTGTAGCATTGCACCCAAACCTTACTGCGTGTAGAACAGTTCTCTACTGCAGACAAAGTTGCCGTGCCCCTGGCGGGATTCGAACTCGGGACCTCTTGATCCAAAGCCGAACGCGCTAACCACTGCGCTATCCCGCCCCCTCCATGGAAACGAACAAAATATATAAAAATCAGAATATCCCAAGTAGCAATAGGCAACACTCCACCACTAGGTCTAACCACATACCAAGTTTCGTAAAATAATATTGAACGTTTTTTAGATATGGCACGGAAACGAAAGCATTTCAAGTTCTATAAGCGATTGAGTTCCCTGGACCAAGAGCGGCTGATATCAAAGGTTTGTATCTGGTCAAAATACTATCGGCTTTTTACACCGTCTTTTTAACGTCTGTTTTAACTCAAGAAATCTTCCCGATATATGGAATAAAAGTCTCATTAATCCAATTCCAAAGTCATCTGATGCGGACCCGAGAGACCCACTCAGTTACCGAGGTATCACTTTGGCACCGACAACGTACACGCTCTACTGTGGTGTTTTGAATGAAAGACTTTCATGTTGGGCCGAAAAGAATGACATCATCAGAGACGAACAAAACGGATTCCGGAAAGGCCGCTCTACGACGGATCATATATCAACACTAACAAGCATCATCGAGACAAGGAAATCCATGAAGAAACCAACATTTATTGCTTTTATTGATTTTAAAAAGGCTTACGATGGAATAAATCGGGACATTTTATGGAATAAGCTTTACAACTGTGGAATAGACAATAAGATGAGCGAAGCCATTAAAACTCTATATCGCAATGTGCAGTGCAGTGTCAGACTCAATGGAAGGAAGACAGAGTGGTTTACAGTTACAAGAGGTTTAAAGCAAGGCTGTCTCCTATCACCTCTATTATTTAATTTGTATATTAATGACCTGATTGTGAAAATAAGCTCACTAAAAGGTGTTACTGTTGGGGAAGATAACATCACTATACTGGCCTACGCTGACGACGTTGTACTCCTCGCTGAAAGTGATACGGACTTAAACAACCTACTTAGTGCCGTTAATAACTGGGGTGACGAAAACAAAATGATTATTAACAAGGACAAGTCTAATGTTGTGCATTTCAGAGGAAAAAAACGTGACACGGACAAGCTCAACTTTTAACTGTGGGGAAAAAGAACTGGCCGTGACAGAGTCCTACAACTATCTTGGTGTTTTAATGACTGAATACTTAGATTATTCTTTAATGGCAAAGTCAGCTGCAAAATCAGCCAGTAGAGCGTTGGGACTTTTAATCTCGAAGTACAAGTGTCTTGGAGGAATGCCTATTAAAATATACAGCAAACTTTTTAACACATTGGTATGGTCTACTCTCAACTACGGTGCAGCAATATGGGGTACGACAGTCCACTCAAGCATAAAAGCAGTCCAGCACAGGGCCATCCGCTTTTTCCTCGGTCTAGGAAAGTACGCCCCCAACCTAGCAATCACAGGAGACGTAGGTTGGACGCCCCCAGAGGTGAGACAGTGGGTCAGTGTGACCCGGCTGTGGGACAGAATGAACAATATGGCAGAGAGACGTCTAAACAGAAAAGTATGTTTATGGGCTGATGGAATGGCAACACTAAAGAAGAAACGCAATTGGAATTTTAGACTTCATGAACATTTTAAGAAACTTCATTTACAGCATCTCTTTGATATACATGTAAGAACAGAGAAGAAACTTTTAGTTAACACAGTGGAAATAACTATGTTTTCAAGGCACAAGATTATCTGGAATGAAACACTAAATGGAGATGGTAACAGAAAACTACGAACATATAAAACTTTTAAGCAAGAATTTGAATGCGAAAAATATGTTAACACCTACATGCCAAGGAAACATCGAAGTGCGCTCTCTAAGTTTAGATGCGGTGTGGCACCCTTGAAAATAGAGACTGGCCGATATGAGAGCATCCCTGTGGAAAATAGACTGTGTTTTAATTGTCTCAACTGCACAGCAAAAATGAGCTGGTTTCCAGAACACTGAAACTAACAGGATACCCAATGGAAACCATTATTTCCAGTTGGTATCCAGACAGTTTTTCACAGTTTCCATGTGGTTTCCAGCAACACTGAAACTGAATTTTGCACCAGTATCCGGATGGTATCCAGTGCGAATAATTACCCACTCCTCCAAGTGGTATCCATCTGGTTTCCATGAATAACTTTCTTGTAGGTTTCAACTCAGTTTCCATGTGATAGTTTCCACTTGGTTTCCATTTGGTTTCCATATTTCTTAGTTTACACTTGGTTTCAACTTGGTTTCCATGTTCAGGTTTACTGTAGGTTTCAGTCTGGTTTCCATGTTTAGGTTTATTGTAGGTTTCAGTCTGGTTTCCATGTTACGGTTTACTGTAGGTTTCAACCTAGTTTCCATGTTCAGGTTTACTGTGGGTTTCAGTGTGGTTTTAGTATAACGGTTTACTGTAGGTTTCAGTGTGGTTTCAGTGTGATTTCAGTGTTATGGTTTACTGTAGGTTTCAGTCTGGTTTCCATGTTAAGGTTCACTGTAGGTTTCAGTGTAATGGTTTACTGTAGGTTTTAACCTGGTGTCCACAGTTGACATTTGCATGTTGTTCTAAAGACGCATAACAAGCATGTTATGATTTAAATGAATACAGTGTTAACACCTACAACATCAACTGCTATCTTCACCAAGAGCAATAATGCTTCTGAGAAAATAATTCTAGTAATGACAAAAATAATTGTACTTTGTTATAAAGTTTATTACATAAAGTGCCAATAGCAAAGTCAATCTTGGAATGTTATTTTAACTAATTGCAAAAAAAGGAAAGACATTTTGCCTGTTGTGTACTAGTAATACAAAACAAGTGTGTTGCATTATTTAGTTTATTACATAAGTGTCAATTGCAGAGCAAATACTTTACTAGGAGAAGACATCTGACAATCAAATCTAAGGAATGTATTCAAATGATATCAAGTACACAATACCATATAGTAATCTTATTTATGAAGATCCTAGATATACATTTACAAATTGCATTATTTAAAATTACTTCATAAATCATCCAGCAAAATGCCAAAAAACTGGATGACGAGGTAAAATAACAGGGCATTGCTGCTGATTAAGAAAGAGGATCACTGATAATTCTGTGGTTATATTCTCGATTTATACTGTGCTGCCGGCCATTACTATTCAATATATGTTAGGAACAGGTAATTTTATTTTCCTCGGGTAAACGGCCCGGGGTTAAATACATCACTACTCCTCCGGGGTGATTTCACTCTTCAGCTTCAGCTTAAAAAATGTCTGTGTCCTCAATGGGAATGATATTTCAACCAAATGGTATGCTCGTCTTCAAGTCTTTGACCGACCACATGGTTCCTTCATGTTCTTCTAGGCTGTAAAAGTAAAAGGAACATAAAAATGATATTAATGACCAACATAAATCGCAATTGGTACAACCTCAGTTTTACTTATTTGGAGTGATTTAGTAAAATACACAGTCATACATTCTGATTTGCCAGATATCATTATTTTGTATACTGCAATTATTACATTAGTTCTTAGGTTAAGTTTTGAAACACATGTACCTGTTATATGCTACGGTGAGAGGTCATCTATCGCTTTCTTCAAGTTTCCCATATGCTGGAATGCTGAAATGTTATAAAAGTATCAATTTAATAAAAGAAACATGAATATCAAAGGAGTATTTCATATTCTAACTAAATATAAAGGTCATAATTTTTTTTATTTTTTTATTTTTCTATTTTCCATATAAAGGTCATAATATGATATTTAAAAAAATACATCAGTACAACAACTCTTGAATGTAATTTTTATGTATTCGTGTGTTATAATGAATCAAGAAAGAAGAGACTGTTTGTCTTGATACAATAAACATTGACATGGTTTCATAATAAATTAAAAAAATTCCATTATGCTTTCATAACAAATATCACAACAAAATCTGTCTGATATATCATGCGGCATAGTAAATATAAAGAAATGTTCTACATAATGATATTTGTATAATTTAGTAAAATGGTACATATTCTCATATATAATGTATTTGAAGTCTGTTAATTCTGAACGTCGTGTGGTATTTACATTCTAACATATTCCCTTGTCCCTATATTTGTTATCAATTTGGAAGATACGTGATGTTGTTTTGAATAATACATTTGTTATAGATGAATAGTGTGAATTTTAGTTTCAAAACTTTAGAAAAAAGTCCATTGTCCAAAATCAATGAGGTTGTCTATATAGAGTTATGACGTACTTTTGATTTTTGTTCGCATGGTTAACGTTTTAAAATAACTTTAGGTCATACTTGTTCAGTTTTGCAAGTTTTGATTTATTTTATTCTGTAAGAATGAAAAAGTTGCATACAGGGTGTGCCCTGACTGCTTTCAGAAACACAATTACTTTATTTTCAATGTTACAATATTTCGAAGGTATTTGATCAACTTTATTTAATTAGTTATTTAAACATTAGCATATTGGACACACACAATAAGAAAAACATGAACTGTAAGTATTACATGAAATACGCACTGTACCTGCATTCAGTTGTAGAACTATCATGTTGTTTTGCCCTCACTGAATGAAAACAGTTGCTGCCACTGAAGTTCAGGTACACCCGGCAGATAAGATTCTGTTTCTTCAATCAGTCATGGGTTATACTGGCAATTTAATCGCGCCAAAATGTGGATGATGAACAAAGCTCTTTGTCTGAGAGAGCACATGGTCTGGCTGTTATATAACACCATATGGTGGACAGCGAGCGTCCGGCGATACGGCCGGCCCATACATTTGACCTACATCTAATTAATAAATTAAGGCTCACTAAATCTTAGGGTTTGTAATTGATATTATTGTTTAGATGTTAAATAGTAAGTCCAACATTACACACGCAATACAATGAATAATACAATAAAAACATATCATGGTTGATATAAGTTATGGCATTGTCGAAATGAAAAGGAATACGGTACATATCATATCATATCAATCAAGGGTTTCAGTTATTTACTTGTTTATATAAATATAACATTTGCAAGACTTTATTTTTCTCAAAGGTACAGTTAACCATTCTTTGTTAAAGCTTCATCTGAAAAATTGATTTAAACATGTTTATCATAATAATTGATATTGAATTACTTTGCTTTGAATACATGTACTATTTGAAATATTGGATAACTAATTTGGTTTCTATGGGTCTTTTGATTTGAACAAATTGTTAACAAATGGATACACGGGTTATTAATTAGTTCATTATCTGTTTCCATTACACTACATTACACTACATGACACTTGATAGTTTCATGTTGGTTTCCAATTAATGGAATCAGTAATTGTAAAGTTCAGGTAATGAAACCAACATTAAACTATACTTGATAGTTTCATGTTGGTTTCCATTTTCGGGAAACAATAATTGTAATTTACACTAATGGAAACCAACATGAAACTTCACATTATAGTTCGAAACCAGGTTGCCAAGTTTCAGTGATAGGATGGCAAGTGGATACCCCTATTACCAAGTTAACAGTTGGTTTCCCGATTTCAGGATACTCAGTCATGTTTGCTGTGGTAGTTTCATGTTGGTTTCCATTTAATGGAATCTTTCAATGCAGATTTCCAGGAATGGAAACCAACATGAAACTTCACTTGATAGTTTCATGTCGGTTTCCATTTTCTTGAAACAATGATTGCAATTTACAGGAATGGAAACTAACATGAAACTTCAGATTATGGTTTCATGTTGATTTCCATTTCATGGAAACATTGATTGCAATTTCCAGGAATGGAAACCAACATGAAACACATAACCATGGTTTCCAGTTGGTTTCCATCACGGAAATACTTAATGTTATAGAATCCAAAATGGATTCTAGTTGGAAACCAGGTTACCTAGTTTCAGCAGATGGATACCAAGTGGATACTCCTATTACCCAGTTTCCAGTTGGTTTCCATATTGCAGGATACTCAGTCATTTTTGCTGTGCTGCGTCGAAGATGAAGCCCACGTTCTACTAAAGTGTCCCTTATATACACGTTTTACAAGTGATCTTTTAAAGCTTTCCTGTGATAAATTTCCAGCTTTTACAATTTCTTCGATGTCGGAACAACTTGCCCTTATTTTTAGATGTGAAGAGTTTACTCATGTTTTAGCCAAAACCTGCAATAACATTTTAGAACATAGGCGCTTTTTGCTGTACAGATAATTTTATGGGTTTTTTTTTATATGAATAATGTATAATGTTATAATAATGTATTATTTTTTTAGGGTATGTATAGTGCTCACTTTGTACAGATTGTCGTTTACGTGTTTTATCATCTCTCATAAATCGCTTGGCGATTGGTCGCTTTTATATATGGTATATTTTATGTATGTATATGTGTGCGAGTGAGATGTAAATAAACATATCTGTCTGTCTGTCTGTATGTCTGTCTGTCTGTACTGGTGACATTGATTGGTATGTAGGGTGAGCAATACTTATATCTGACCAAAGCTTGTATCTGAGATCCGAGGAATAAGTTATCTGTTCGACGATTGCTTTCATAATGGATTAAGGAGGATTACCGAAGAGTAATAATTTCAAATTATCATTGAGTTGGTATAAACACATATGCTATTAACGCTTAGCGAGTTAATTCAGTTAAGCAAAAGTAAGTGATGTCATTTTAAAGTTGTGTCAATGGTAATTGTAAATGGTTAAGTGAGGAAGATTAAAATGATTGACATGCAAGGCGGTAAATGTATTTTAATTTTAATGTTTGTGTATAATAAAAACTTACTTAACTAATGCATATTGAACGTATTCCGATCTGATACTGGTTGAGGTGTTTGTCACACAGACAAAATTTAGAATGATAAACCATAACAGTTGTAACAAATTGAAATACTTACAGAGTGCAAATTTCGCGAACAATTCGCGAACAATTCGCGAACCTTTCGCGAACATTTCGCGCACATTTCGCGAAATCCGGTGTACTTAATTCTGCACAGTAGTGTATGTGCGTATTTTTTTTAAAATACGCACATCCCTCAAGGGAATGTGCGTATTTTTTGACGAAAATCCAATTCCTCAATTAATTCGGCTCCCGACCACTCTAAACGTTTCTAATATCATTGTAAACACACGCTTCAACGTCTTTTGCAGAACAAAACCTTTATTTTGCCATTTTTCGAATTTTTTGAAAAAATACGCACATCCTTCAAGGGTATGTGCGTATTTTTTGACCAAAATCAATTTCCCCCATTAATTCGGCTCCCGACTACTCTTAACGTTTCTAATATCATTGTAAACACACGCTTCAACGTCTTTTGCAGAAAAAAAGCCTTTATATTATTTTGGCATTTTTTCAAAATTTTAGAAAAAGTACGCACATCCCTCAAGATTTTTTCCGAAACACCACATATTTCCCCTCTTTAAAAGTTCAAGAACAATCGTACGCAGACAGGTAGGACGGGGTTCTGCGTGTTCTCTGGGGCCGGGTCACATCGGCTGGAAGCACATCAGTCGCAGGGTCGAGAGTAGCCTGCGGGGCTGGAGATGGAATGAGACGTCGAGCATTCCAACGGGTACCATCCTGTAGCTGATAGGAATACTTCCCAAGCTGTCGATCTATCTGTCTAGGCTGGGACAGACTTGTGCTGAGTTTGTGACTTCGGACTGGTCTGGAGGTTCGAACCCAATCACCTGGTTTGAACTTGGGGGTTTTAGGTTTTCGGACAGTGTCAGTGTAACTCTCCGACTTCTTCTGTCTCTTCTGTATATCATGTGCAAGTTCAGATTTGGTTGACGATTCACTTGGACGGAGTCTGTCAAGTGGCAACTTGATAGTTCTCCCGATCATCAGTTCTGAGGGGGTCTTGTGTGTCAAGCCATGGGCGGTGGCTCTGTAATTTAACAGAATTGATTGGATCGCTTGGCTGAAGGATTTTCCGGCAGCCATGTTTGCTTTCAGGCCTTCCTTGATCACTCTGTTGAACCTCTCTACACCTCCGTTGCTTTGAGGGTTATATCGGGATGTCAACCCCGTTGTTCAATGCCTAAGTTTTCCAGGAATTCCTTGAAGACGTGAGAAGTAAACTGCGGACCGTTGTCCGAGATGATGACTTCAGGCACACCCCAACGTGTGAAGAGATTGGTAAGAATGTCTATCATCACTTCTGACGTGACAGTACCAGTAGCAGCGATTTCTGGCCACTTTGAATGTAGATCGTGTACAACGACCAAGAACCTCGTGTTCTGTGGAGCAATTTGGACTTCCCCAAATATGTCAATCTGCAACTGTTGCCATGGCTGTTTTGGCCACGGAATGGACTGAGCCGGTGGACACGCTGGTTTCAGGGACTTCTCACTGATTACACACGGCTCACAATCTCTCACAAACTGTTCTATTTGGCGGTCAATCAAGTTGTATTGATGAAGACGGTCAGACCATCTGTAGATTCTCAGTGGGCGATGACCTGATCCAGATGTCGCTAGTAGAGTGGTGAGAGCTTGGTGATCTGTACGTAGGACAAACTTTCTTCCAAACAGGTAGATATGCCAGTGTTCACAAGCATATATGCAAGCAAGCGCTTCACGCTCTCCTGTTGAGTACTTAAGTTCTGTTTCAGTCAGAGTTTTGGAACAAAATGAGACAGGGCGTTCCTCTCCTCGGATTACCTGACTCAGCACAGCTCCAACTGCTATACCGGAAGCATCAGTAGACACAAATGTCTCAGCATTCGGATCGAAGTGGGCAAGAACGGGCGGAGATGCAATATCACGTTTGAGACATTCAAACGCTGCAGTCTGTGATTCACCCCACGCCCAAGGTACTTCCTTTCGCAGCAATTTACGAAGTGGTTCAGCTTTGTCGGCAAAGTTGGGTACAAACTTGAGGTAGAAGTTTGCAGCTCCCAGAAATGACAGCAGCTCTGCACGGTTCTCGGGTTGCTTCAGCTCGACGATTGCCTTCACGTTTGAGACCGTAGGTAGTACACCACTTGATGATACCTTGTATCCAAGAAAGTCGATTTCACTGGCAGAAAATGTACACTTCTCTGCGTTCACAGTGACATCATGTTGAGCAAGTCTCTGCAGCACCATGTCAAGTCTCTCATCATGCTCATTCTGGTCTCTGCCATGCACAACAATGTCATCAATCTGATTTGGAGCCCCTTTGATGCCTGAGAGAATGCTTGACAATATCTTCTGAAAAGCACTTGGGCTGGATGAAAGTCCATAGGGCATACGGCAATACTGATACACTCCCTCGTGAGTGATAAATGCTGTCAGGTAGCGGCATTCCTCCTTCAAGTTCACTTGGAGATAGCTACGACGTAGATCAAGTTTCGTGAATACTGTCGATCCATGAAATTCTGATGCAAGTTCCTCCATGGTAGGTAGTGGAAATTTGTCAGGAATCACACATTTGTTTACCTCCTTCAGGTCAACACACAGACGTATTTCCCCAGTTTTACGTCTTGCAATCACAAGGTTGGAGATCAAAGGTGAAGAATCAATCTTCTCAATGATTCTCTGGCTTTCTAGTCTCCTCAGTTCAGTAGCAACTTCATCACGTATAGACAAAGGAATCCTGCGCAACTTCTGTGATACCAGTGCAATATTTGGATTTACACTAGGCTTGTGCACATAACCTTTAATGACACCAAATCCGGAGAAGACTGTAGGGTATTTGTCATAAATACCACTCGGCACATTTCCAACTGTCTGAACCTTCACACCTTGTCGATGTATTTCAAAGTTAAGCTTGTCAAAGAGATCAACTCCCAGTAGACATGATCCTTTCTTCGACACGTAGAAACGATGACCTTGAACAAGTTGACCTTCAAGTTCTATGTCCAAGTAAGTCATACCCAGCATGGGCAAAGTAGAGTCGTCATATCCAAGTAGAGTTTGGTTGGCAGGCTGCAATGCGTGTTGATGAAACAGTGATTTGTAGAGTGCTTCATTCAAGATAGACACTTTTGATCCAAGATCAATTAGCAATGTCACAGGTTTATTGTCAATGTTCACTTGGCAAGTTTTAAACTGACCATCCTTGGTTTTGACAGAATATACTTCAGTATCTGGATAATCTTTGTTTTCTGAATCACTATTTGTAGACACCATTTTCACTGAGCCCTTTGAGTTACACATTCGAGCAAAATGTCCCAGTTTTCCACAAACTCCACATTTCTTCCCTCTAGCAGGACAGTTTTTATCCTTAGCATAATGTGATGGTGACCCACAACAAAAGCAATGTCTAGTTTTATCCGAGGACTGTTTGAAACCTTTCTTACCCTGATTTCCAGACTGAGTTTTCTTTACAACCTGTACATTTGTCCGGTTTTCGATCATGGGCGTTGTACCTATCACTTTCGCCTCTGCCATAGCCTCTTCAATCTGTGCGGCCAAATTAACTGCCTTCGCATGGGTTAAAGTATCCGGTTCCATGAGCAAACGTTCCCGTAAACTGGCGGATCCTCTCTCCAGGTCGATGTTCACGGTGACGAAAATGCCAACGCTCCATCATAACACTTCGCTGTGCAACAAAGTGAGTTTGTAACACAGTTACCGTATCGTCATAAGCATAAGTTTCCTCAAGAGTTCTAAAGATACGCTGCCCTTCAGTTCCCAGACAATGTATCAGTATAGCACGCTTTCGGGTATCCTTCCCCTTTGTCCCCGTTATACCGCTAGCGAGGGCGAAGTTGTCAAACATATCTATCCACCTATTCCATGGTATTGGCGGCTCACCTGGGGTTGCAAGGAACGGCGGAGGTTCTGATAAACTGTATCCCGCCATCCTCGTCGCCAAAATATGTTGTGTCGGCAGAATAAATGAACACGAACGACTTGTTAGTTCGTAGACCTCATGGCGTGGTTACCTTTACTTAACTAAAAAGTGACACCTTCCGGTTACATTAGCGAAACGCGCATTTAGGTTGACATGAAATTACAACTCTGTGATGGAATACGGAATGCGAAACAATAAGGAAATATGCAAGAAACACCACACATTTCCCCCATTATTTCTTCTTCCGGCCAGTCTTAACGTTTCTAATATCATTGTAAACACACGCTTCAACGTCTTTTGCAGAAAAAAAGCCTTTATTTTGTCATTTTTTTCGAAATTTAAAAAAAAATACACACATCCCTCAAGGGAATGTGCGTATTTTTTGACGAAAATCCAGTCCCCCCATTAATTCGGCTCCCGACCACTCTAAACTTTTCTAATATCATTGTAAACACACGCTTCAACGTCTTTTGCAGAAAAAAAGCCTTTATTTTGTCATTTTTTTCGAAATTTAAAAAAAATACACACATACCTCAAGGGAATGTGCGTATTTTTTGACGAAAATCCAGTCCCCCCCATTAATTCGGCTCCCGACCACTCTTAACTTTTCTAATATCATTGTAAACACTCGCTTCAACGTCTTTTCTAGAAAAAAGCCTTTATATTATTTTGCCATTTTTTCAAAATTTTAGAAAAAATATACACACATCCCTCAAGAGTTTTTAGCGTATTTTTTTTACTGAAATCCATTTCCCCCATTATTTCTTCTTCTGACCAGTCTTAACGTTTCTAATATCATTGTCAACACACGCTTCAACGTCTTTTGCAGAAAAAAGCCTTTATTTTGCCATTTTTCGAATTTTTTGAAAAAATACGCACATCCCTCAAGGGAATGTGCTTATTTTTTGACGAAAATCAATTTCCCCCATTAATTCGGCTCCCGACCACTCTAAACGTTTCAAATATCATTGTAAACACACACTTCAACGTCTTTTCTAGAAAAAATCCTTTATATTATTTTGCCATTTTTTAAAAATTTTAGAAAAAAAATACACACATCCCTCAAAATTTTTTAGCGTATTTTTTTTAATGAAATCCATTTCCCCCATTATTTCTTCTTTTGACCAGTCTGAACGTTTTTTATATCATTGTAAACACACGCTTCAACGTCTTTTGCAGAAAAAAGCCTTTATTTTGCCCTTTTTTCGAAATTTTTGAAAAAATACGCACATCCCTCAAGGGAATGTGCGTATTTTTTTACGAAAATCAATTTCCCCCATTAATTCGGCTCCCGACCACTCTAAACTTTTCTAATATCATTGTAAACACACGCTTCAACGTCTTTGGCAGAAAAAAGCCTTTATTTTGCCATTTTTTCGAATTTTTTGAAAAAACACGCACATCCCTCAAGGGTATGTGCATATTTTTTGACGAAAATCAATTTCCCCAATTAATTCGGCTCCCGACCACTCAAAACGTTTCTAATATCATTGAAGACACACGCTTCAACGTCTTTTGCAGAAAAAAAGCCTTTATATTTTTTTGCCATTTTTTCAAAATTTTAGAAAAAGTACGCACATCCCTCAAGATTTTTTAGCGTATTTTTTTTTACTGAAATCCATTTCCCCCATTATTTCTTTTTCCAGCCAGTCTGTCTCCTATCACCTCTATTATTTAATTTGTATATTAATGACCTGATTGTGAAAATAAGCTCACTAAAAGGTGTTACTGTTGGGGAAGATAACATCACTATACTGGCCTACGCTGACGACGTTGTACTCCTCGCTGAAAGTGATACGGACTTAAACAACCTACTTAGTGCCGTTAATAACTGGGGTGACGAAAACAAAATGATTATTAACAAGGACAAGTCTAATGTTGTGCATTTCAGAGGAAAAAAACGTGACACGGACAAGCTCAACTTTTAACTGTGGGGAAAAAGAACTGGCCGTGACAGAGTCCTACAACTATCTTGGTGTTTTAATGACTGAATACTTAGATTATTCTTTAATGGCAAAGTCAGCTGCAAAATCAGCCAGTAGAGCGTTGGGACTTTTAATCTCGAAGTACAAGTGTCTTGGAGGAATGCCTTTTAAAATATACAGCAAACTTTTTAACACATTGGTATGGTCTACTCTCAACTACGGTGCAGCAATATGGGGTACGACAGTCCACTCAAGCATAAAAGCAGTCCAGCACAGGGCCATCCGCTTTTTCCTCGGTCTAGGAAAGTACGCCCCCAACCTAGCAATCACAGGAGACGTAGGTTAGACGCCCCCAGAGGTGAGACAGTGGGTCAGTGTGACCCGGCTGTGGGACAGAATGAACAATATGGCAGAGAGACGTCTAAACAGAAAAGTATGTTTATGGGCTGATGGAATGGCAACACTAAAGAAGAAACGCAATTGGAATTTTAGACTTCATGAACATTTTAAGAAACTTCATTTACAGCATCTCTTTGATATACATGTAAGAACAGAGAAGAAACTTTTAGTTAACACAGTGGAAATAACTATGTTTTCAAGGCACAAGATTATCTGGAATGAAACACTAAATGGAGATGGTAACAGAAAACTACGAACATATAAAACTTTTAAGCAAGAATTTGAATGCGAAAAATATGTTAACACCTACATGCCAAGGAAACATCGAAGTGCGCTCTCTAAGTTTAGATGCGGTGTGGCACCCTTGAAAATAGAGACTGGCCGATATGAGAGCATCCCTGTGGAAAATAGACTGTGTTTTAATTGTCTCAACTGCGTCGAAGATGAAGCCCACGTTCTACTAAAGTGTCCCTTATATACACGTTTTACAAGTGATCTTTTAAAGCTTTCCTGTGATAAATTTCCAGCTTTTACAATTTCTTCGATGTCGGAACAACTTGCCCTTATTTTTAGATGTGAAGAGTTTACTCATGTTTTAGCCAAAACCTGCAATAACATTTTAGAACATAGGCGCTTTTTGCTGTACAGATAATTTTATGGGTTTTTTTTTTATATGAATAATGTATAATGTTATAATAATGTATTATTTTTTTAGGGTATGTATAGTGCTCACTTTGTACAGATTGTCGTTTACGTGTTTTATCATCTCTCATAAATCGCTTGGCGATTGGTCGCTTTTATATATGGTATATTTTATGTATGTATATGTGTGCGAGTGAGATGTAAATAAACATATCTGTCTGTCTGTCTGTCTGTCTGTACTGGTGACAGTGATTGGTATGTAGGGTGAGCAATACTTATATCTGACCAAAGCTTGTATCTGAGATCCGAGGAATAAGTTATCTGTTCGACGATTGCTTTCATAATGGATTAAGGAGGATTACCGAAGAGTAATAATTTCAAACTATCATTGAGTTGGTATAAACACATATGCTATTAACGCTTAGTGAGTTAATTCAGTTAAGCAAAAGTAAGTGATGTCATTTTAAAGTTGTGTCAATGGTAATTGTAAATGGTTAAGTGAGGAAGATTAAAATGATTGACATGCAAGGCGGTAAATGTATTTTAATTTTAATGTTTGTGTATAATAAAAACTTACTTAACTAATGCATATTGAACGTATTCCGATCTGATACTGGTTGAGGTGTTTGTCACACAGACAAAATTTAGAATGATAAACCATAACAGTTGTAACAAATTGAAATACTTACAGAGTGCAAATTTCGCGAACAATTCGCGAACAATTCGCGAACATTTCGCGAACATTTCGCGCACATTTCGCGAAATCCGGTGTACTTAATTCTGCACAGTAGTGTATGTGCGTATTTTTTTTAAAATACGCACATCCCTCAAGGGAATGTGCGTATTTTTTTTACGAAAATCCAATTCCTCAATTAATTCGGCTCCCGACCACTCTAAACGTTTCTAATATCATTGTAAACACACGCTTCAACGTCTTTTGCAGAACAAAACCTTTATTTTGCCATTTTTCGAATTTTTTGAAAAAATACGCACATCCTTCAAGGGTATGTGCGTATTTTTTGACCAAAATCAATTTCCCCCATTAATTCGGCTCCCGACTACTCTTAACGTTTCTAATATCATTGTAAACACACGCTTCAACGTCTTTTGCAGAGAAAAAGCCTTTATATTATTTTGGCATTTTTTCAAAATTTTAGAAAAAGTACGCACATCCCTCAAGATTTTTTAGAGTATTTTTTTACTGAAATCCATTTCCCCCATTATTTCTTCTTCCGGCCAGTCTTAACGTTTCTTATATCATTGTAAACACACGCTTCAACGTCTTTTGCAGAAAAAAAGCCTTTATTTTGCCATTTTTTTCGAAATTTAAAAAAAAATACACACATCCCTCAAGGGAATGTGCGTATTTTTTGACGAAAATCCAGTCCCCCCATTAATTCGGCTCCCGACCACTCTAAACTTTTCTAATATCATTGTAAACACACGCTTCAACGTCTTTTGCAGAAAAAAAGCCTTTATTTTGTCATTTTTTTCGAAATTTTAAAAAAAATACACACATACCTCAAGGGAATGTGCGTATTTTTTGACGAAAATCCAGTCCCCCCCCATTAATTCGGCTCAAGACCACTCTTAACTTTTCTAATATCATTGTAAACACACGCTTCAACGTCTTTTCTAGAAAAAAACCTTTATATTATTTTGCCATTTTTTCAAAATTTTAGAAAAAATATACACACATCCCTCAAGAGTTTTTAGCGTATTTTTTTTACTGAAATCCATTTCCCCCATTATTTCTTCTTCTGACCAATCTTAACGTTTTTTATATCATTGTAAACACACGCTTCAACGTCTTTTGCAGAAAAAAGCCTTTATTTTGCCCTTTTTTCGAAATTTTTGAAAAAATACGCATATCCTTCAAGGGTATGTGCGTATTTTTTGACGAAAATCAATTTCCCCTATTAATTCGGCTCCCGACCACTCTAAACGTTTCAAATATCATTGTAAACACACGCTTCAACGTCTTTTCTAGAAAAAAGCCTTTATATTATTTTGCCATTTTTTCAAAATTTTAGAAAAAAAATACACACATCCCTCAAGATTTTTTAGCGTATTTTTTTTACTGAAATCCATTTCCCCCATTATTTCTTCTTCTGACCAATCTTAACGTTTTTAATATCATTGTAAACACACGCTTCAACGTCTTTTGCAGAAAAAAGCCTTTATTTTGCCATTTTTTTGAAATTTTAAAAGAAATACGCACATCCCTCAAGGGAATGTGCGTTTTTTTTTACGAAAATCAATTTCCCCCATTAATTCGGCTCCCGACCACTATAAACGTTTCTAATATCATTGTAAACACACGTTTCAACGTCTTTTGCAGAAAAAAAGCCTTTATATTTGTTTGCCATTTTTTCAAAATTTTAGAAAAAGTACGCACATCCCTCAAGATTTTTTAGCGTATTTTTTTTTACTGAAATCCATTTCCCCCATTATTTCTTTTTCCGGCCAGTCTTAACGTTTCTAATATCATTGTAAACACACGCTTCAACGTCTTTGGCAGAAAAAAACCTTTATTTTGACATTTTTTTCGAAATTTTTGAAAAAATACGCACATCCCTCAAGGGAATGTGCGTATTTTTTGACGAAAATCAATTTCCCCAATTAATTCGGCTCCCGTCACTCTAAACGTTTCAAATATCATTGTAAACACACGCTTCAACGTCTTTGGCAGAAAAAAGCCTTTATATTATTTTGCCATTTTTTCAAAATTTTAGAAAAAAAATACACACATGCCTCAAGATTTTTTAGCGTATTTTTTTTACTGAAATCCATTTCCCCCATTATTTCTTCTTCTGACCAGTCTTAACGTTTCTAATATCTTTGTAAACACACGCTTTAACGTCTTTTTCAGAAAAAAGCCTTTATTTTGCCATTTTTTCGAATTTTTTTAAAAAATACGCACATCCTTCAAGGGTATGTGCGTATTTTTTTACGAAAATCCATTTCCCCCATTAATTCGGCTCCCGACCACTCTAAACTTTTCTAATATCATTGTAAACACACGCTTCAACGTCTTTGGCAGAAAAAAAGCCTTTATTTTGCCCTTTTTTCGAAATTTTTGAAAAAATACGTACATCCTTCAAGGGTATGTGCGTACTTTTTGACGAAAATCAATTTCCCCAATTAATTCGGCTCCCGACCACTCTAAACGTTTCAAATATCATTGTAAACACACGCTTCAACGTCATTTCTACAAAAAAGCCTTTATATTAGTTTGCCATTTTTTCAAAATTTTAGAAAAAAATACACACATCCCTCAAGATTTTTTAGCGTATTTTTTTTACTGAAATCCATTTCCCCCATTATTTCTTCTTCTGACCAGTCTTAACGTTTCTAATATCATTGTAAACACACGCTTCAACGTCTTTTGCAGAAAAAAGCCTTTATTTTGCCATTTTTTCGAAATTTTTGAAAAAATACGCACATCCTTCAAGGGTATGTGCGTATTTTTTGACGAAAATCCATTTCCCCCATTAATTCGGCTCCCGACCACTCTAAACTTTTCTAATATCATTGTAAACACACGCTTCAACGTCTTTGGCAGAAAAAAGCCTTTATTTTGCCCTTTTTTCGAAATTTTTGAAAAAATACGTACATCCTTCAAGGGTATGTGCGTATTTTTTGACGAAAATCAATTTCCCCAATTAATTCGGCTCCCGACCACTCTAAACGTTTCAAATATCATTGTAAACACACGCTTCAACGTCTTTTCTAGAAAAAAGCCTTTATATTAGTTTGCCATTTTTTCAAAATTTTAGAAACAAATACACACATCCCTCAAGATTTTTTAGCGTATTTTTTTTACTGAAATCCATTTCCCCCATTATTTCTTCTTCTGACCAGTTTTAACGTTTCTAATATCATTGTAAACACACGCTTCAACGTCTTTGGCAGAAAAAGCCTTTATTTTGCCATTTTTTCGAAATTTTTGAAAAAATACGCACAACCTTCAAGGGTATGTGCGTATTTTTTGACGAAAATCAATTTCCCAAATTAATTCGGCTCCCGACCACTCAAAACGTTTCTAATATCATTGAAGACACACGCTTCAACGTCTTTTGAAGAAAAAAAGCCTTTATATTTGTTTGCCATTTTTTCAAAATTTTAGAAAAAGTACGCACATCCCTCAAGATTTTTTAGCGTATTTTTTTTTACTGAAATCCATTTCCCCCATAATTTCTTTTTCCGGCCAGTCTTTACGTTTCTAATATCATTGTAAACACACGCTTCAACGTCTTTTGCAGAAAAAAGCCTTTATTTTGCCATTTTTTCGAATTTTTTTAAAAAATACGCACATCCCTCAAGGGTATGTGCGTATTTTTTGACGAAAATCCATTTCCCCCATTAATTCGGCTCCCGACCACCCTAAACTTTTCTAATATCATTGTAAACACACGCTTCAACGTCTTTGGCAGAAAAAAGCCTTTATTTTTCCATTTTTTCCAAATTTTTTGAAAAAAACACGCACATCTCTCAAGGGTATGTGCGTTTTTTTTGACGAAAATCAATTTCCCCCATTAATTCGGCTCCCGACCACTATAAACGTTTCTAATATCATTGTAAACACACGTTTCAACGTCTTTTGCAGAAAAAAAGCCTTTATATTTGTTTGCCATTTTTTCAAAATTTTAGAAAAAGTACGCACATCCCTCAAGATTTTTTAGCGAATTTTTTTTTAATGAAATCCATTTCCCCCAGTATTTCTTTTTCCGGCCAGTCTTAACGTTTCTAATATCATTGTAAACACACGCTTCAACGTCTTTTGCAGAGAAAAGCCTTTATTTTGACATTTTTTTCGAAATTTTTGAAAAAATACGCACATCCTTCAAGGGTATGTGCGTATTTTTTTACGAAAATCCATTTCCCCCATTAATTCGGCTCCCGACCACTCTAAACTTTTCTAATATCATTGTAAACACACGCTTCAACGTCTTTGGCAGAAAAAAAGCCTTTATTTTGCCCTTTTTTCGAAATTTTTGAAAAAATACGTACATCCTTCAAGGGTATGTGCGTATTTTTTGACGAAAATCAATTTCCTCAATTAATTCGGCTCCCGACCACTCTAAACGTTTTTTAATATCATTGTAAACACACGCTTCAACGTCTTTTCTAGAAAAAAGCCTTTATATTAGTTTGCCATTTTTTCAAAATTTTAGAAAAAAATACACACATCCCTCAAGATTTTTTAGCGTATTTTTTTTACTGAAATCCATTTCCCCCATTATTTCTTCTTCTGACCAGTCTTAACGTTTCTAATATCATTGTAAACACACGCTTCAACGTCTTTGGCAGAAAAAAGCCTTTATTTTTCCATTTTTTCCAAATTTTTTGAAAAAACACGCACATCTCTCAAGGGTATGTGCGTTTTTTTTGACGAAAATCAATTTCCCCCATTAATTCGGCTCCCGACCACTATAAACGTTTCTAATATCATTGTAAACACACGTTTCAACGTCTTTTGCAGAAAAAAAGCCTTTATATTTGTTTGCCATTTTTTCAAAATTTTAGAAAAAGTACGCACATCCCTCAAGATTTTTTAGCGTATTTTTTTTTACTGAAATCCATTTCCCCCATTATTTCTTTTTCCGGCCAGTCATAACGTTTCTAATATCATTGTAAACACACGCTTCAACGTCTTTGGCAGAAAAAAAACCTTTATTTTGCCATTTTTTCGAAATTTTTAAAAAAACACGCACATCCCTCAAGGGTATGTGCATATTTTTTGACGAAAATCAATTTCCCCCATTAATTCGGTTCCCGACCACTCTAAACGTTTCTAATATCATTGTAAACACACGCTTCAACGTCTTTTGCAGAAAAAAAGACTTTATATTTGTTTGCCATTTTTTCAAAATTTTAGAAAAAGTACGCACATCCCTCAAGATTTTTTAGCGAATTTTTTTTTAATGAAATCCATTTCCCCCAGTATTTCTTTTTCCGGCCAGTCTTAACGTTTCTAATATCATTGTAAACACACGCTTCAACGTCTTTTGCAGAAAAAAGCCTTTATTTTGACATTTTTTTCGAAATTTTTGAAAAAATACGCACATCCTTCAAGGGTATGTGCGTATTTTTTTACGAAAATCCATTTCCCCCATTAATTCGGCTCCCGACCACTCTAAACTTTTCTAATATCATTGTAAACACACGCTTCAACGTCTTTGGCAGAAAAAAAGCCTTTATTTTGCCCTTTTTTCGAAATTTTTGAAAAAATACGTACATCCTTCAAGGGTATGTGCGTATTTTTTGACGAAAATCAATTTCCTCAATTAATTCGGCTCCCGACTACTCTAAACGTTTTTTAATATCATTGTAAACACACGCTTCAACGTCTTTTCTAGAAAAAAGCCTTTATATTAGTTTGCCATTTTTTCAAAATTTTAGAAAAAAATACACACATCCCTCAAGATTTTTTAGCGTATTTTTTTTACTGAAATCCATTTCCCCCATTATTTCTTCTTCTGACCAGTCTTAACGTTTCTAATATCATTGTAAACACACGCTTCAACGTCTTTGGCAGAAAAAAGCCTTTATTTTTCCATTTTTTCCAAATTTTTTGAAAAAACACGCACATCTCTCAAGGGTATGTGCGTTTTTTTTTGACGAAAATCAATTTCCCCCATTAATTCGGCTCCCGACCACTATAAACGTTTCTAATATCATTGTAAACACACGTTTCAACGTCTTTTGCAGAAAAAAAGCCTTTATATTTGTTTGCCATTTTTTCAAAATTTTAGAAAAAGTACGCACATCCCTCAAGATTTTTTAGCGTATTTTTTTTTACTGAAATCCATTTCCCCCATTATTTCTTTTTCCGGCCAGTCATAACGTTTCTAATATCATTGTAAACACACGCTTCAACGTCTTTGGCAGAAAAAAAACCTTTATTTTGCCATTTTTTCGAAATTTTTAAAAAAACACGCACATCCCTCAAGGGTATGTGCATATTTTTTGACGAAAATCAATTTCCCCCATTAATTCGGTTCCCGACCACTCTAAACGTTTCTAATATCATTGTAAACACACGCTTCAACGTCTTTTGCAGAAAAAAAGACTTTATATTTGTTTGCCATTTTTTCAAAATTTTAGAAAAAGTACGCACATCCCTCAAGATTTTTTAGCGAATTTTTTTTTAATGAAATCCATTTCCCCCATTATTTCTTTTTCCGGCCAGTCTTAACGTTTCTAATATCATTGTAAACACACGCTTCAACGTCTTTTGCAGAAAAAAGCCTTTATTTTGACATTTTTTTCGAAATTTTTGAAAAAATACGCACATCCCTCAAGGGAATGTGCGTATTTTTTGACGAAAATCCATTTCCCCCATTAATTCGGCTCCCGACCACTCTAAACTTTTCTAATATCATTGTAAACACACGCTTCAACGTCTTTGGCAGAAAAAAAGCGTTTATTTTGCCCTTTTTTCGAAATTTTTGAAAAAATACGTACATCCTTCAAGGGTATGTGCGTATTTTTTTACGAAAATCAATTTCCCAAATTAATTCGGCTCCCGACCACTCTAAACGTTTCAAATATCATTGTAAACACACGCTTCAACGTCTTTTCTAGAAAAAAAGCCTTTATATTATTTTGCCATTTTTTCAAAATTTTAGAAAAAAAATACACACATCCCTCAAGATTTTTTAGCGTATTTTTTTTACTGAAATCCATTTCCCCTATTATTTCTTCTTCTGACCAGTCTTAACGTTTCTAATATCATTGTAAACACACGCTTCAACGTCTTTTGCAGAAAAAAGCCTTTATTTTGCAATTTTTTCGAAATATTTGACAAAATACGCACATCCCTCAAGGGAATGTGCATATTTTTTGACGAAAATCCATTTCCCCCATTAATTCGGCTCCCGACCACTCTAAACTTTTCTAATATCATTGTAAACACACGCTTCAACGTCTTTGGCAGAAAAAAAGCCTTTATTTTGCCCTTTTTTCGAAATTTTTGAAAAAATACGTACATCCTTCAAGGGTATGTGCGTATTTTTTTACGAAAATCCATTTTCCCAATTAATTCGGCTCCCGACCACTCTAAACGTTTCAAATATCATTGTAAACACACGCTTCAACGTCTTTTCTAGAAAAAAGCCTTTATATTATTTTGCCATTTTTTCAAAATTTTAGAAAAAAAATACACACATCCCTCAAGATTTGTTTAGCGTATTTTTTTTTACTGAAATCCATTTCCCCCATTATTTCATCTTCTGACCAGTCTTAACGTTTCTTATATCATTGTAAACACACGCTTCAACGTCTTTGGCAGAAAAAAACCCTTTATTTTGCCATTTTTTCGAAATTTTTGAAAAAATACGCACATCCCTCAAGGGTTTGTGCATATTTTTTGACGAAAATCAATTTCCCCCATTAATTCGGCTCCCGACCACTCTAAACGTTTCTAATATCATTGTAAACACACGCTTCAACGTCTTTTGCAGAAAAAAAGACTTTATATTTGTTTGCCATTTTTTCAAAATTTTAGAAAAAGTACGCACATCCCTCAAGATTTTTTAGCGAATTTTTTTTTAATGAAATCCATTTCCCCCATTATTTCTTTTTCCGGCCAGTCTTAACGTTTCTAATATCATTGTAAACACACGCTTCAACGTCTTTTGCAGAAAAAAGCCTTTATTTTGACATTTTTTTCGAAATTTTTGAAAAAATACGCACATCCTTCAAGGGTATGTGCGTATTTTTACGAAAATCCATTTCCCCCATTAATTCGGCTCCCGACCACTCTAAACTTTTCTAATATCATTGTAAACACACGCTTCAACGTCTTTGGCAGAAAAAAAGCCTTTATTTTGCCCTTTTTTCGAAATTTTTGAAAAAATACGAACATCCTTCAAGGGTATGTGCGTATTTTTTGACGAAAATCAATTTCCCCAATTAATTCGGCTCCCGACCACTCTAAACGTTTCAAATATCATTGTAAACACACGCTTCAACGTCTTTTCTAGAAAAAAGCCTTTATATTAGTTTGCCATTTTTTCAAAATTTTAGAAAAAAATACACACATCCCTCAAGATTTTTTAGCGTATTTTTTTTACTGAAATCCATTTCCCCCATTATTTCTTCTTCTGACCAGTCTTAACGTTTCTAATATCATTGTAAACACACACTTCAACGTCTTTGGCAGAAAAAAGCCTTTATTTTGCCATTTTTCGAAATTTTTGAAAAAATACGCACAACCTTCAAGGGTATGTGCGTATTTTTTGACGAAAATCAATTTCCCAAATTAATTCGGCTCCCGACCACTCAAAACGTTTCTAATATCATTGAAGACACACGCTTCAACGTCTTTTGAAGAAAAAAAGCCTTTATATTTGTTTGCCATTTTTTCAAAATTTTAGAAAAAGTACGCACATCCCTCAAGATTTTTTAGCGTATTTTTTTTTACTGAAATCCATTTCCCCCATTATTTCTTTTTCCGGCCAGTCTTTACGTTTCTAATATCATTGTAAACACACGCTTCATCGTCTTTTGCAGAAAAAAGCCTTTATTTTGCCATTTTTTCGAATTTTTTGAAAAAATACGCACATCCCTCAAAGGTATGTGCGTATTTTTTGACGAAAATCCATTTCCCCCATTAATTCGGCTCCCGACCACCCTAAACTTTTCTAATATCATTGTAAACACACGCTTCAACGTCTTTGGCAGAAAAAAACCTTTATTTTTCCATTTTTTCCAAATTTTTTGAAAAAACACGTACATCTCTCAAGGGTATGTGCGTTTTTTTTGACGAAAATCAATTTCCCCCATTAATTCGGCTCCCGACCACTATAAACGTTTCTAATATCATTGTAAACACACGTTTCAACGTCTTTTGCAGAAAAAAAGCCTTTATATTAGTTTGCCATTTTTTCAAAATTTTAGAAAAAGTATGCACATCCCTCAAGATTTTTTAGCGTATTTTTTTTTACTGAAATCCATTTCCCCCATTATTTCTTTTTCCGGCCAGTCATAACGTTTCTAATATCATTGTAAACACACGCTTCAACGTCTTTGGCAGAAAAAAAACATTTATTTTGCCATTTTTTCGAAATTTTTTAAAAAACACGCACATCCCTCAAGGGTATGTGCATATTTTTTGACGAAAATCAATTTCCCCCATTAATTCGGTTCCCGACCACTCTAAACGTTTCTAATATCATTGTAAACACACGCTTCAACGTCTTTTGCAGAAAAAAAGACTTTATATTTGTTTGCCATTTTTTCAAAATTTTAGAAAAAAAATACACACATCCCTCAAGATTTGTTTAGCGTATTTTTTTTTACCGAAATCCATTTCCCCCATTATTTCATCTTCTGACCAGTCTTAACGTTTCTTATATCATTGTAAACACACGCTTCAACGTCTTTTGCAGAAAAAAGGCTTTATTTTGCCATTTTTTCGAAATTTTTGAAAAAATACACACATCCCTCAAGGGAATGTGCGTATTTTTTTACGAAAATCCATTTCCACCATTAATTCGGCTCCCGACCACTCTAAACTTTTCTAATATCATTGTAAACACACGCTTCAACGTCTTTGGCAGAAAAAGCCTTTATTTTGCCATTTTTTCGAAATTTTTGAAAAAATACGCACAACCTTCAAGGGTTTGGCGTATTTTTTGACGAAAATAAATTTCCCAAATTTATTCGGCTCCCGACCACTCTAAACGTTTCAAATATCATTGTAAACACACGCTTCAACGTCTTTTCTAGAAAAAAAGCCTTTATATTATTTTGCCATTTTTTCAAAATTTTAGAAAAAAAATACACACATCCCTCAAGATTTTTTAGCGTATTTTTTTCACTGAAATCCATTTCCCCCATTATTTCTTCTACTGACCAGTCTTAACGTTTCTAATATCATTGTAAACACACGCTTCAACGTCTTTTGCAGAAAAAAGCCTTTATTTTGCAATTTTTTCGAAATATTTGACAAAATACGCACATCCCTCAAGGGAATGTGCATATTTTTTGACGAAAATCCATTTCCCCCATTAATTCGGCTCCCGACCACTCTAAACTTTTCTAATATCATTGTAAACACACGCTTCAACGTCTTTGGCAGAAAAAAGCCTTTATTTTGCCCTTTTTTCGAAATTTTTGAAAAAATAAGTACATCCTTCAAGGGTATGTGCGTATTTATTGACGAAAATCCATTTCCCCCATTAATTCGGCTCCCGACCACTCTAAACTTTTCTAATATCATTGTAAACACACGCTTCAACGTCTTTGGCAGAAAAAGCCTTTATTTTGCCATTTTTTCGAAATTTTTGAAAAAATACGCACAACCTTCAAGGGTATGTGCGTATTTTTTGACGAAAATCTATTTCCCAAATTAATTCGGCTCCCGACCACTTTAAACGTTTCAAATATCACTGTAAACACACGCTTCAACGTATTTTCTAGAAAAAAAAGCCTTTATATTATTTTGCCATTTTTTCAAAATTTTAGAAAAAAAATACACTAATCCCTCAAGATTTTTTAGATTATTTTTTTTACTAAAATCCATTTCCCCCATTATTTCTTCTTCTGACCAGTCTTAACGTTTCTAATATCATTGTAAACACACGCTTCAACGTCTTTTGCAGAAAAAAGCCTTTATTTTGCAATTTTTTCGAAATATTTGACAAAATACGCACATCCCTCAAGGGAATGTGCATATTTTTTGACGAAAATCCATTTCCCCCATTAATTCGGCTCCCGACCACTCTAAACTTTTCTAATATCATTGTAAACACACGCTTCAACGTCTTTGGCAGAAAAAAGCCTTTATTTTGCCCTTTTTTCGAAATTTTTGAAAAAATAAGTACATCCTTCAAGGGTATGTGCGTATTTATTGACGAAAATCCATTTCCCCCATTAATTCGGCTCCCGACCACTCTAAACTTTTCTAATATCATTGTAAACACACGCTTCAACGTCTTTGGCAGAAAAAGCCTTTATTTTGCCATTTTTTCGAAATTTTTGAAAAAATACGCACAACCTTCAAGGGTATGTGCGTATTTTTTGACGAAAATCTATTTCCCAAATTAATTCGGCTCCCGACCACTTTAAACGTTTCAAATATCACTGTAAACACACGCTTCAACGTATTTTCTAGAAAAAAAAGCCTTTATATTATTTTGCCATTTTTTCAAAATTTTAGAAAAAAAATACACTAATCCCTCAAGATTTTTTAGATTATTTTTTTTACTAAAATCCATTTCCCCCATTATTTCTTCTTCTGACCAGTCTTAACGTTTCTAATATCATTGTAAACACACGCTTCAACGTCTTTTGCAGAAAAAAGCCTTTATTTTGCCATCTTTTTCGAAATTTTTGGAAAAATACGTACATCCCTCAAGGGAATGTGCGTATTTTCTGACGAAAATCCATTTCCCCCATTAATTCGGCTCCCGACCACTCTTAACTTTTCTAATATCATTGTAAACACACGCTTCAACGTCTTTTCTACAAAAAAGCCTTTATATTATTTAGCCATTTTTTCAAAATTTTAGAAAAAATATACACACATCCCTCAAGAGTTTTTAGCGTATTTTTTTTTACTGAAATCCATTTCCCCCATTATTTCTTCTTCTGACCAGTCTTAACGTTTCTAATATCATTGTAAACACACGCTTCAACGTCTTTTGCAGAAAAAAGCCTTTATTTTGCCATCTTTTTCGAAATTTTTGAAAAAATACGCACATCCCTCAAGGGAATGTGCGTATTTTTTTACGAAAATCGATTTCCCCAATTAAATTGGCTCCCGACCACTCTAAACGTTTCTAATATCATTGTAAACACACGCTTCAACGTCTTTTGCAGAAAAAAAGCCTTTATTTTGCCATTTTTCTAATTTTTTGAAATAGTACGCACATCCCTCAACGGAATGTGAGTATTTTTTTAAAAAAAATCCATTTCTCCCATTAAAGCGACTCCCGACCACTCTAAACGTTTTTAACATCATTGTAAACACACGTTTCAACGTCTTTTGCAGAAAAAAGTATTTATTTTGCCCTTTTTTCGAAATTTTAAAAAAAATACACACATCCCTCAATATTTTTTAGCGTACATTTTTTACTGGAATCAATTTCCCCCATTATTTCTTCTTCTGGCCAGTCTTAACGTTTATAATATCATTGTAAACACACGCTTCAACGTCTTTTGCAGAAAAAAGCCTTAATTTTGCCGTTTTTTTCGAAATTTTTGGGAAAAATACGCACATCCCTCAAGGGAATGTGCGTATTTTTTGACGAAAATCCATTTCCCCCATTAATTCGGCTCCCGACCACTCTAAACGTTTCAAATATCATTGTAAACACACGCTTCAACGTCTTTGGCAGAAAAAAGCCTTTATATTATTTTACCATTTTTTCAAAATTTTAGAAAAAGTACGCACATCCCTGGAGATTTTTTAGCTTTTTTTTTTTACTGAAATCCATTCCCCAATTATTTCTTCTTCCGGCCAGTCTTAACGTTTCTAATATCATTGTAAACACACGCTTCAACGTCTTTTGCAGAAAAAAAGCCTTTATTTTGCAATTTTTTGCAAAATTTTAGAAAAAATACGCACATCCCTCAAGATTTTTTATCGTATTTTTTTTACTGAAATCCATTTCCCCAATTATTTCTTCTTCCGGCCAGTCTTAACGTTTCTAATATCATTGTAAACACACGCTTCAACGTCTTTGGCAGAAAAAAGCCTTTATTTTTCCATTTTTTCCGAAATTTTTGAAAAAATACGCACATCCTTCAAGGGTATGTGCGTATTTTTTGACGAAAATCAATTTCCCCCATTAATTCGGCTCCCGACCACTCTAAAGGTTTCAAATATCATTGTAAACACACGCCTCAACGTCTTTTCTAGAAAAAAGCCTTTATATTATTTTGCCATTTTTTCAAAATTTTATAAAAAAATACACACATCCCTCAAGATTTTTTAGCGTATTTTTTTTACTGAAATCCATTTCCCCCATTATTTCTTCTTCTGACCAGTCTTAACGTTTCTAATATCATTGTAAACACACGCTTCAACGTCTTTGGCAGAAAAAAAACCTTTATTTTGCCATTTTTTCGAAATTTTTGAAAAAACACGCACATCCCTCAAGGGTATGTGCATATTTTTTGACGAAAATCAATTTCCCCCATTAATTCGGCTCCCGACCACTCTAAACGTTTCTAATATCATTGTAAACACACGCTTCAACGTCTTTTGCAGAAAAAAAGACTTTATATTTGTTTGCCATTTTTTAAAAATTTTAGAAAAAGTACGCACATCCCTCAAGATTTTTTATCGAATTTTTTTTTAATGAAATCCATTTCCCCCATTATTTCTTTTTCCGGCCAGTCTTAACGTTTCTAATATCATTGTAAACACACGCTTCAACGTCTTTTGCAGAAAAAAGCCTTTATTTTGCCATTTTTTTCGAAATTTTTGAAAAAATACGCACATCCCTCAAGGGAATGTGCGTATTTTTTGACGAAAATCAATTTCCCCAATTAATTCGGCTGCCGACCACTCTAAACGTTTCAAATATCATTGTAAACACACGCTTCAACGTCTTTGGCAGAAAAAAGCCTTTATATTATTTTGCCATTTTTTCAAAATTTTAGAAAAAAAATACACACACCACTCAAGATTTTTTAGCGTATTTTTTTTACTGAAATCCATTTTCCCTATTATTTCATCTTCTGACCAGTCTTAACGTTTCTAATATCATTGTAAACACACGCTTCAACGTCTTTTTCAGAAAAAAGCCTTTATTTTGCCATTTTTTCGAAATTTTTGAAAAAATACGCACATCCTTGAAGGATGTGCGTATTTTTTGACGAAAATCCATTTCCCCCATTAATTCGGCTCCCGACCACTCTAAACTTTTCTAATATCATTGTAAACACACGCTTCAACGTCTTTGGCAGAAAAAAAGCCTTTATTTTGCCCTTTTTTCGAAATTTTTGAAAAAATACGTACATCCTTCAAGGGTATGTGCGTATTTTTTGACGAAAATCAATTTCCCCAATTAATTCGGCTCCCGACCACTCTAAACGTTTCAAATATCATTGTAAACACACGCTTCAACGTCTTTTCTAGAAAAAAGCCTTTATATTAGTTTGCCATTTTTTCAAAATTTTAGAAAAAAATACACACATCCCTCAAGATTTTTTAGCGTATTTTTTTTACTGAAATCCATTTCCCCCATTATTTCTTTTTCTGACCAGTCTTAACGTTTCTAATATCATTGTAAACACACGCTTCAACGTCTTTTGCAGAGAAAAGCCTTTATTTTGCAATTTTTTGCAAAATTTTAGAAAAAATACGCACATCCCTCAAGATTTTTTAGCGTATTTTTTTTTACTGAATTCCATTTCCCCAATTATTTCTTCTTCCGGCCAGTCTTAACGTTTCTAATATCATTGTAAACACACGCTTCAACGTCTTTTGCAGAAAAAAGCCTTAATTTTGCCATTTTTTTCGAAATTTTTGAAAAAATACGCACATCCTTCAAGGGTATGTGCGTATTTTTTGACGAAAATCAATTTCCCCCATTAATTCGGCTCCCGACCACTCTAAACGTTTCAAATATAATTGTAAACACACGCCTCAACGTCTTTTCTAGAAAAAAGCCTTTATATTATTTTGCCATTTTTTCAAAATTTTAGAAAAAAATACACACATCCCTCAAGATTTTTTAGCGTATTTTTTTTACTGAAATCCATTTCCCCCATTATTTCTTCTTCTGACCAGTCTTAACGTTTCTAATATCATTGTAAACACACGCTTCAACGTCTTTGGCAGAAAAAAAAACCTTTATTTTGCCATTTTTTCGAAATTTTTGAAAAAACACGCACATCCCTCAAGGGTATGTGCATATTTTTTGACGAAAATCAATTTCCCCCATTAATTCGGCTCCCGACCACTCTAAACGTTTCTAATATCATTGTAAACACACGCTTCAACGTCTTTTGCAGAAAAAAAGACTTTATATTTGTTTGCCATTTTTTAAAAATTTTAGAAAAAGTACGCACATCCCTCAAGATTTTTTATCGAATTTTTTTTTAATGAAATCCATTTCCCCCATTATTTCTTTTTCCGGCCAGTCTTAACGTTTCTAATATCATTGTAAACACACGCTTCAACGTCTTTTGCAGAAAAAAGCCTTTATTTTGCAAATTTTTTCGAAATTTTTGAAAAAATACGCAAATCCCTCAAGGGAATGTGCGTATTTTTTGACGAAAATCAATTTCCCCAATTAATTCGGCTCCCGACCACTCTAAACGTTTCAAATATCATTGTAAACACACGCTTCAACGTCTTTGGCAGAAAAAAGCCTTTATATTATTTTGCCATTTTTTCAAAATTTTAGAAAAAAAATACACACACCCCTCAAGATTTTTTAGCGTATTTTTTTTACTGAAATCCATTTCCCCCATTATTTCATCTTCTGACCAGTCTTAACGTTTCTAATATCATTGTAAACACACGCTTCAACGTCTTTTTCAGAAAAAAGCCTTTATTTTGCCATTTTTTCGAAATTTTTGAAAAAATACGTACATCCTTCAAGGGTATGTGCGTATTTTTTGACGAAAATCAATTTCCCCAATTAATTCGGCTCCCGACCACTCTAAACGTTTCAAATATCATTGTAAACACACGCTTCAACGTCTTTGGCAGAAAAAAAGCCTTTATTTTGCCCTTTTTTCGAAATTTTTGAAAAAATACGTACATCCTTCAAGGGTATGTGCGTATTTTTTGACGAAAATCAATTTCCCCAATTAATTCGGCTCCCGACCACTCTAAACGTTTCAAATATCATTGTAAACACACGCTTCAACGTCTTTTCTTGAAAAAAGCCTTTATATTAGTTTGCCATTTTTTCAAAATTTTAGAAAAAAATACACACATCCCTCAAGATTTTTTAGCGTATTTTTTTTACTGAAATCCATTTCCCCCATTATTTCTTCTTCTGACCAGTCCTAACGTTTCTAATATCATTGTAAACACACGCTTCAACGTCTTTTGCAGAAAAAAGCCTTTATTTTGCAATTTTTTCGAAATATTTGACAAAATACGCACATCCCTCAAGGGAATGTGCATATTTTTTGACGAAAATCCATTTCCCCCATTAATTCGGCTCCCGACCACTCTAAACTTTTCTAATATCATTGTAAACACACGCTTCAACGTCTTTGGCAGAAAAAGCCTTTATTTTGCCATTTTTTCGAAATTTTTGAAAAAATACGCACAACCTTCAAGGGTATGTGCGTATTTTTTGACGAAAATCAATTTCCCAAATTAATTCGGCTCCCGACCACTCTAAACGTTTCAAATATCATTGTAAACACACGCTTCAACGTCTTTTCTAGAAAAAAAAAGCCTTTATATTATTTTTCCATTTTTTCAAAATTTTAGAAAAAAAATACACTAATCCCTCAAGATTTTTTAGATTATTTTTTTTACTGAAATCCATTTCCCCCATTATTTCTTCTTCTGACCAGTCTTAACGTTTCTAATATCATTGTAAACACACGCTTCAACGTCTTTTGCAGAAAAAAGCCTTTATTTTGCCATCTTTTTCGAAATTTTTGGAAAAATACGCACATCCCTCAAGGGAATGTGCGTATTTTCTGACGAAAATCCATTTCCCCCATTAATTCGGCTCCCGACCACTCTTAACTTTTCTAATATCATTGTAAACACACGCTTCAACGTCTTTTCTACAAAAAAGCCTTTATATTATTTTGCCATTTTTTAAAAATTTTAGAAAAAATATACACACATCCCTCAAGAGTTTTTAGCGTATTTTTTTTTACTGAAATCCATTTCTCCCATTATTTCTTCTTCTGACCAGTCTTAACGTTTCTAATATCGTTGTAAACACACGCTTCAACGTCTTTTGCAGAAAAAAGCCTTTATTTTGCCATCTTTTTCGAAATTTTTGAAAAAATACGCACTTCCCTCAAGGGAATGTGCGTATTTTTTGACGAAAATCGATTTCCCCAATTAAATTGGCTCCCGACCACTCTAAACGTTTCTAATATCATTGTAAACACACGCTTCAACGTCTTTTGCAGAAAAAAGCCTTTATTTTGTCATTTTTCTAATTTTTTGAAATAGTACGCACATCCCTCAACGGAATGTGAGTATTTTTTTTAAAAAAATCCATTTCTCCCATTAAATCGACTCTCGACCACTCTAAAAGTTTTTAATATCATTGTAAACACACGTTTCAACGTCTTTTGCAGAAAAAAGTATTTATTTTGCCCTTTTTTCGAAATTTTTGAAAAAATACACACATCCCTTAAAATTTTTTAGCGTACATTTTTTACTGGAATCAATTTCCCCCATTATTTCTTCTTCTGGCCAGTCTTAACGTTTATAATATCATTGTAAACACACGCTTCAACGTCTTTTGCAGAAAAAAGCCTTAATTTTGCCATTTTTTTCTAAATTTTTGGAAAAAATACGCACATCCCTCAAGGGAATGTGCGTATTTTTTTACGAAAATCCATTTCCCCCTTTAATTCGGCTCCCGACCACTCTAAACGTTTCAAATATCATTGTAAACACACGCTTCAACGTCTTTGGCAGAAAAAAGCCTTTATATTATTTTGCCATTTTTTCAAAATTTTAGAAAAAATACGCACATCCCTCAAGGGTATGTGCGTATTTTTTTACAAAAATCAATTGCCCCCATTAATTCGGCTCCCGACCACTCTAAACGTTTCAAATATCATTGTAAACACACGCTTCAACGTCTTTTCTAGAAAAAAGCCTTTATATTATTTTGCCATTTTTTCAAAATTTTAGAAAAAGTACGCACATCCCTCAAGATTTTTTAGCGTATTTTTTTTACTGAAATCCATTCCCCAATTATTTCTTCTTCCGGCCAGTCTTAACGTTTCTAATATCATTGTAAACACACGCTTCAACGTCTTTTGCAGAAAAAAGCCTTTATTTTGCCATTTTTTCGAAATTTTTGAAAAAATACGCACATCCCTCAAGGGTATGTGCGTATTTTTTTACGAAAATCCATTTTCCCAATTAATTCGGCTCCCGACCACTCTAAACGTTTCAAATATCATTGTAAACACATGCTTCAACGTCTTTTCTAGAAAAAAGCCTTTATATTATTTTGCCATTTTTTCAAAATTTTAGAAAAAGTACGCACATCCCTGGAGATTTTTTAGCGTATTATTTTTACTGAAATCCATTCCCCAATTATTTCTTCTTCCGGCCAGTCTTAACGTTTCTAATATCATTGTAAACACACGCTTCAACGTCTTTTGCAGAAAAAAGCCTTTATTTTGCAATTTTTTCAAAATTTTAGAAAAAAAATACACACATCCCTCAAGATTTTTTAGCGTATTTTTTTTTACTGAATTCCATTTCCCCCATTATTTCTTTTTCTGACCAGTCTTAACGTTTCTAATATCATTGTAAACACATGCTTCAACGTCTTTTCTAGAAAAAAGCCTTTATATTATTATGCCATTTATTCACATTTTTTGAAAAAAAATACACACATCCCTTAAGATTTTTTAGCGTATCTTTTTTACTGAAATCCATTTTCCCCATTATTTCTTCTTCTGACCAGTCTTAACGTTTCTAATATCATTGTAAACACACGCTTCAACGTCTTTTGCAGAAAAAAGCCTTTATTTTGCCATTTTTTTCGAAATTTTTGAAAAAATACGCACATCCCTCAAGGAAATGTGCGTATTTTTTGACGAAAATCAATTTCCCCCATTAATTCGGCTCCCGACCACTCTAAACTTTTCTAATATCATTGTAAACACACGCTTCAATGCCTTTGGCAGAAAAAAAGCCTTTATTTTGCCATTTTTTCGAAATTTTTGAAAAAATACGTACATCCTTCAAGGGTATGTGCGTATTTTTTTACGAAAATCCATTTTCCCAATTAATTCGGCTCCCGACCACTCTAAACGTTTCAAATATCATTATAAACACATGCTTCAACGTCTTTTTTAGAAAAAAGCCTTTATATTATTTTGCCATTTATTCACATTTTTTTAAAAAAAATACACACATCCCTCAAGATTTTTTAGCGTATTTTTTTTACTGAAATCCATTTCCCCCATTATTTCTTCTTCTGACCAGTCTTAACGTTTCTAATATCATTGTAAACACACGCTTCAACGTCTTTTGCAGAAAAAAGCCTTTATTTTGCCATTTTTTCGAAATTTTTGAAAAAATACGCACATCCCTCAAGGAAATGTGCGTATTTTTTGACGAAAATCAATTTCCCCCATTAATTCGGCTCCCGACCACTCTAAACTTTTCTAATATCATTGTAAACACACGCTTCAATGCCTTTGGCAGAAAAAAAGCCTTTATTTTGCCATTTTTTCGAAATTTTTGAAAAAATACGTACATCCTTCAAGGGTATGTGCGTATTTTTTTACGAAAATCCATTTTCCCAATTAATTCGGCTCCCGACCACTCTAAACGTTTCAAATATCATTATAAACACATGCTTCAACGTCTTTTTTAGAAAAAAGCCTTTATATTATTTTGCCATTTATTCACATTTTTTTAAAAAAAATACACACATCCCTCAAGATTTTTTAGCGTATTTTTTTTACTGAAATCCATTTCCCCCATTATTTCTTCTTCTGACCAGTCTTAACGTTTCTAATATCATTGTAAACACACGCTTCAACGTCTTTTGCAGAAAAAAGCCTTTATTTTGCCATTTTTCGAAATTTTTGAAAAAATACGCACATCCCTCAAGGGTATGTGCGTATTTTTTTACGAAAATCCATTTCCTCCATTAATTCGGCTCCCGACCACTCTAAACTGTTCTAATATCATTGTAAACACACGCTTCAACGTCTTTGGCAGAAAAAAAGCCTTTATTTTGCCATTTTTTCGAAATTTTTGAAAAAATACGTACATCCTTCAAGGGTATGTGCGTATTTTTTGACGAAAATCAATTGCCCCCATTAATTCGGCTCCCGACCACTCTAAACGTTTCAAATATCATTGTTAACACACGCTTCAACGTCTTTTCTAGAAAAAAGCCTTTATATTATTTTGCCATTTTTTCAAAATTTTAGAAAAAAAATACACACATCCCTCAAGATTTTTTAGCGTATTTTTTTTACTGAAATCCATTTCCCCCATTATTTCTTTTTCTGACCAGTCTTAACGTTTCTAATATCATTGTAAACACACGCTTCAACGTCTTTTGCAGAAAAAAGCCTTTATTTTGCAATTTTTTGCAAAATTTTAGAAAAAATACGCACATCCCTCAAGATTTTTTAGCGTATTTTTTTTACTGAAATCCATTTCCCCAATTAGTTCTTCTTCCGGCCAGTCTTAACGTTTCTAATATCATTGTAAACACACGCTTCAACGTCTTTTGCAGAAAAAAGCCTTAATTTTGCCATTTTTTTTCGAAATTTTTTGAAAAAATACGCACATCCCTCAAGGGAATGTGCGTATTTTTTGACGAAAATCCATTTCCAACATTAATTCGGCTCCCGACCAGTCTAAACGTTTCAAATATCATTGTTAACACACGCTTCAACGTCTTTTCTAGAAAAAAGCCTTTATATTATTTTTCCATTTATTCACATTTTTTGAAAAAAAATACACACATCCCTCAAGATTTTTTAGCGTATCTTTTTTACTGAAATCCATTTTCCCCATTATTTCTTCTTCTGACCAGTCTTAACGTTTCTAATATCATTGTAAACACACGCTTCAACGTCTTTTGCAGAAAAAAGCCTTTATTTTGCCATTTTTTCGAAATTTTTGAAAAAATACGCACATCCCTCAAGGAAATGTGCGTATTTTTTGACGAAAATCAATTTCCCCCATTAATTCGGCTCCCGACCACTCTAAACTTTTCTAATATCATTGTAAACACACGCTTCAATGCCTTTGGCAGAAAAAAAGCCTTTATTTTGCCATTTTTTCGAAATTTTTGAAAAAATACGTACATCCATCCTTCAAGGGTATGTGCGTATTTTTTTACGAAAATCCATTTTCCCAATTAATTCGGCTCCCGACCACTCTAAACGTTTCAAATATCATTATAAACACATGCTTCAACGTCTTTTTTAGAAAAAAGCCTTTATATTATTTTGCCATTTATTCACATTTTTTAAAAAAAAATACACACATCCCTCAAGATTTTTTAGCGTATTTTTTTTACTGAAATCCATTTCCCCCATTATTTCTTCTTCTGACCAGTCTTAACGTTTCTAATATCATTGTAAACACACGCTTCAACGTCTTTTGCAGAAAAAAGCCTTTATTTTGCCATTTTTCGAAATTTTTGAAAAAATACGCACATCCCTCAAGGGTATGTGCGTATTTTTTTACGAAAATCCATTTCCTCCATTAATTCGGCTCCCGACCACTCTAAACTGTTCTAATATCATTGTAAACACACGCTTCAACGTCTTTGGCAGAAAAAAAGCCTTTATTTTGCCATTTTTTCGAAATTTTTGAAAAAATACGTACATCCTTCAAGGGTATGTGCGTATTTTTTGACGAAAATCAATTGCCCCCATTAATTCGGCTCCCGACCACTCTAAACGTTTCAAATATCATTGTAAACACACGCTTCAACGTCTTTTCTAGAAAAAAGCCTTTATATTATTTTGCCATTTTTTCAAAATTTTAGAAAAAAAATACACACATCCCTCAAGATTTTTTAGCGTATTTTTTTTACTGAAATCCATTTCCCCCATTATTTCTTTTTCTGACCAGTCTTAACGTTTCTAATATCATTGTAAACACACGCTTCAACGTCTTTTGCAGAAAAAAGCCTTTATTTTGCAATTTTTTGCAAAATTTTAGAAAAAATACGCACATCCCTCAAGATTTTTTAGCGTATTTTTTTTACTGAAATCCATTTCCCCAATTAGTTCTTCTTCCGGCCAGTCTTAACGTTTCTAATATCATTGTAAACACACGCTTCAACGTCTTTTGCAGAAAAAAGCCTTAATTTTGCCATTTTTTTCGAAATTTTTTGAAAAAATACGCACATCCCTCAAGGGAATGTGCGTATTTTTTGACGAAAATCCATTTCCAACATTAATTCGGCTCCCGACCAGTCTAAACGTTTCAAATATCATTGTGAACACACGCTTCAACGTCTTTTCTAGAAAAAAGCCTTTATATTATTTTTCCATTTATTCACATTTTTTGAAAAAAAATACACACATCCCTCAAGATTTTTTAGCGTATCTTTTTTACTGAAATCCATTTTCCCCATTATTTCTTCTTCTGACCAGTCTTAACGTTTCTAATATCATTGTAAACACACGCTTCAACGTCTTTTGCAGAAAAAAGCCTTTATTTTGCCATTTTTTCGAAATTTTTGAAAAAATACGCACATCCCTCAAGGAAATGTGCGTATTTTTTGACGAAAATCAATTTCCCCCATTAATTCGGCTCCCGACCACTCTAAACTTTTCTAATATCATTGTAAACACACGCTTCAATGCCTTTGGCAGAAAAAAAGCCTTTATTTTGCCATTTTTTCGAAATTTTTGAAAAAATACGTACATCCTTCAAGGGTATGTGCGTATTTTTTTACGAAAATCCATTTTCCCAATTAATTCGGCTCCCGACCACTCTAAACGTTTCAAATATCATTATAAACACATGCTTCAACGTCTTTTTTAGAAAAAAGCCTTTATATTATTTTGCCATTTATTCACATTTTTTTTAAAAAAATACACACATCCCTCAAGATTTTTTAGCGTATTTTTTTTACTGAAATCCATTTCCCCCATTATTTCTTCTTCTGACCAGTCTTAACGTTTCTAATATCATTGTAAACACACGCTTCAACGTCTTTTGCAGAAAAAAGCCTTTATTTTGCCATTTTTCGAAATTTTTGAAAAAATACGCACATACCCTTGAGGGATGTGCGTATTTTTTTACGAAAATCCATTTCCTCCATTAATTCGGCTCCCGACCACTCTAAACTGTTCTAATATCATTGTAAACACACGCTTCAACGTCTTTGGCAGAAAAAAAGCCTTTATTTTGCCATTTTTTCGAAATTTTTGAAAAAATACGTACATCCTTCAAGGGTATGTGCGTATTTTTTGACGAAAATCAATTGCCCCCATTAATTCGGCTCCCGACCACTCTAAACGTTTCAAATATCATTGTAAACACACGCTTCAACGTCTTTTCTAGAAAAAAGCCTTTATATTATTTTGCCATTTTTTCAAAATTTTAGAACAAAAATACACACATCCCTCAAGATTTTTTAGCGTATTTTTTTTACTGAAATCCATTTCCCCCATTATTTCTTTTTCTGACCAGTCTTAACGTTTCTAATATCATTGTAAACACACGCTTCAACGTCTTTTGCAGAAAAAAGCCTTTATTTTGCAATTTTTTGCAAAATTTTAGAAAAAATACGCACATCCCTCAAGATTTTTTAGCGTATTTTTTTTACTGAAATCCATTTCCCCAATTAGTTCTTCTTCCGGCCAGTCTTAACGTTTCTAATATCATTGTAAACACACGCTTCAACGTCTTTTGCAGAAAAAAGCCTTAATTTTGCCATTTTTTTCGAAATTTTTTGAAAAAATACGCACATCCCTCAAGGGAATGTGCGTATTTTTTGACGAAAATCCATTTCCAACATTAATTCGGCTCCCGACCAGTCTAAACGTTTCAAATATCATTGTTAACACACGCTTCAACGTCTTTTCTAGAAAAAAGCCTTTATATTATTTTTCCATTTATTCACATTTTTTGAAAAAAAATACACACATCCCTCAAGATTTTTTAGCGTATTTTTTTTACTGAAATCCATTTCCACCATTATTTCTTCTTCTGACCAGTCTTAACGTTTCTAATATCATTGTAAACACACGCTTCAACGTCTTTTGCAGAAAAAAGCCTTAATTTTGCCATTTTTTTCGAAATTTTTTGAAAAAATACGCACATCCCTCAAGGGAATGTGCGTATTTTTTGACGAAAATCCATTTCCAACATTAATTCGGCTCCCGACCAGTCTAAACGTTTCAAATATCATTGTTAACACACGCTTCAACGTCTTTTCTAGAAAAAAGCCTTTATATTATTTTTCCATTTATTCACATTTTTTGAAAAAAAATACACACATCCCTCAAGATTTTTTAGCGTATTTTTTTTACTGAAATCCATTTCCCCCATTATTTCTTCTTCTGACCAGTCTTAACGTTTCTAATATCATTGTAAACACACGCTTCAACGTCTTTTGCAGAAAAAAGCCTTTATTTTGCCATTTTTTCGAAATTTTTGAAAAAATACGCACATCCCTCAAGGAAATGTGCGTATTTTTTTACGAAAATCCATTTCCTCCATTAATTCGGCTCCCGACCACTCTAAACTGTTCTAATATCATTGTAAACACACGCTTCAACGTCTTTGGCAGAAAAAAAGCCTTTATTTTGCCATTTTTTCGAAATTTTTGAAAAAATACGTACATCCTTCAAGGGTATGTGCGTATTTTTTGACGAAAATCAATTGCCCCCATTAATTCGGCTCCCGACCACTCTAAACGTTTCAAATATCATTGTAAACACACGCTTCAACGTCTTTTCTAAAAAAAAGCCTTTATATTATTTTGCCATTTTTTGCAAAATTTTAGAAAAAATACGCACATCCCTCAAGATTTTTTAGCGTATTTTTTTTACTGAAATCCATTTCCCCAATTAGTTCTTCTTCCGGCCAGTCTTAACGTTTCTAATATCATTGTAAACACACGCTTCAACGTCTTTTGCAGAAAAAAGCCTTAATTTTGCCGTTTTTTTCGAAATTTTTTGAAAAAATACGCACATCCCTCAAGGGAATGTGCGTATTTTTTGACGAAAATCCATTTCCAACATTAATTCGGCTCCCGACCAGTCTAAACGTTTCAAATATCATTGTTAACACACGCTTCAACGTCTTTTCTAGAAAAAAGCCTTTATATTATTTTTCCATTTATTCACATTTTTTGAAAAAAAATACACACATCCCTCAAGATTTTTTAGCGTATTTTTTTTACTGAAATCCATTTCCACCATTATTTCTTCTTCTGACCAGTCTTAACGTTTCTAATATCATTGTAAACACACGCTTCAACGTCTTTTGCAGAAAAAAGCCTTAATTTTGCCATTTTTTTCGAAATTTTTTGAAAAAATACGCACATCCCTCAAGGGAATGTGCGTATTTTTTGACGAAAATCCATTTCCAACATTAATTCGGCTCCCGGCCAGTCTAAACGTTTCAAATATCATTGTTAACACACGCTTCAACGTCTTTTCTAGAAAAAAGCCTTTATATTATTTTGCCATTTATTCACATTTTTTGAAAAAAAATACACACATCCCTCAAGATTTTTTAGCGTATTTTTTTTACTGAAATCCATTTCCCCCATTATTTCTTCTTCTGACCAGTCTAAACTTTTCTAATATCATTGTAAACACACGCTTCAACGTCTTTTGCAGAAAAAAGCCTTTATTTTGCCCTTTTTTCGAATTTTTGAAAAAATACGTACATCCTTCAAGGGTATGTGCGTATTTTTTTACGAAAATCCATTTTCCCAATTAATTCGGCTCCCGACCACTCTAAACGTTTCAAATATCATTGTTAACACACGCTTCAACGTCTTTTGCAGAAAAAAGCCTTTATATTATTTTGCCATTTTTTCAAAATTTTAGAAAAAAATACACACATCCCTCAAGATTTTTTAGCGTATTTTTTTTACTGAAATCCATTTCCCCCATTATTTCTTCTTCTGACCAGTCTTAACGTTTCTAATATCATTGTAAACACACGCTTCAACGTCTTTTGCAGAAAAAAAGCCTTTATTTTGCCATTTTTTCGAAATTTTTGAAAAAATACGCACATCCCTCAAGGAAATGTGCGTATTTTTTTACGAAAATCTATTTACCCCATTAATTCGGCTCCCGACCACTCTAAACTTTTATAATATCATTGTAAACACACGCTTCAATGCCTTTGGCAGAAAAAAAGCCTTTATTTTCCCCTTTTTTCGAAATTTTTGAAAAAATACGTACATCCTTCAAGGGTATGTGCGTATTTTTTTACGAAAATCCATTTTCCCAATTAATTCGGCTCCCGACCACTCTAAACGTTTCAAATATCATTATAAACACATGCTTCAACGTCTTTTCTAGAAAAAAGCCTTTATATTATTTTGCCATTTATTCACATTTTTTGAAAAAAAATACACACATCCCTCAAGATTTTTTAGCGTATTTTTTTTACTGAAATCCATTTCCCCCATTATTTCTTCTTCTGACCAGTCTTAACGTTTCTAATATCATTGTAAACACACGCTTCAACGTCTTTTGCAGAAAAAAGCCTTTATTTTGCCATTTTTCGAAATTTTTGAAAAAATACGCACATCCTTCAAGATTTTTTAGCGTATTTTTTTTACTGAAATCCATTTCCCCAATTAGTTCTTCTTCCGGCCAGTCTTAACGTTTCTAATATCATTGTAAACACACGCTTCAACGTCTTTTGCAGAAAAAAGCCTTAATTTTGCCATTTTTTTCGAAATTTTTTGAAAAAATACGCACATCCCTCAAGGGAATGTGCGTATTTTTTGACGAAAATCCATTTCCAACATTAATTCGGCTCCCGACCAGTCTAAACGTTTCAAATATCATTGTTAACACACGCTTCAACGTCTTTTCTAGAAAAAAGCCTTTATATTATTTTTCCATTTATTCACATTTTTTTAAAAAAAATACACACATCCCTCAAGATTTTTTAGCGTATTTTTTTTACTAAAATCCATTTCCACCATTATTTCTTCTTCTGACCAGTCTTAACGTTTCTAATATCATTGTAAACACACGCTTCAACGTCTTTTGCAGAAAAAAGCCTTAATTTTGCCATTTTTTTCGAAATTTTTTGAAAAAATACGCACATCCCTCAAGGGAATGTGCGTATTTTTTGACGAAAATCCATTTCCAACATTAATTCGGCTCCCGACCAGTCTAAACGTTTCAAATATCATTGTTAACACACGCTTCAACGTCTTTTCTAGAAAAAAGCCTTTATATTATTTTGCCATTTATTCACATTTTTTGAAAAAAAATACACACATCCCTCAAGATTTTTTAGCGTATTTTTTTTACTGAAATCCATTTCCCCCATTATTTCTTCTTCTGAGCAGTCTAAACTTTTCTAATATCATTGTAAACACACGCTTCAACGTCTTTTGCAGAAAAAAGCCTTTATTTTGCCCTTTTTTCGAATTTTTGAAAAAATACGTACATCCTTCAAGGGTATGTGCGTATTTTTTTACGAAAATCCATTTTCCCAATTAATTCGGCTCCCGACCACTCTAAACGTTTCAAATATCATTGTTAACACACGCTTCAACGTCTTTTGCAGAAAAAAGCCTTTATATTATTTTGCCATTTTTTCAAAATTTTAGAAAAAAATACACACATCCCTCAAGATTTTTTAGCGTATTTTTTTTACTGAAATCCATTTCCCCCATTATTTCTTCTTCTGACCAGTCTTAACGTTTCTAATATCATTGTAAACACACGCTTCAACGTCTTTTGCAGAAAAAAGCCTTTATTTTGCCATTTTTTCGAAATTTTTGAAAAAATACGCACATCCCTCAAGGGAATGTGCGTAATTTTTGACGAAAATCCATTTCCCCCATTAATTCGGCTCCCGACCACTCTAAACTTTTCTAATATCATTGTAAACACACGCTTCAACGTCTTTGGCAGAAAAAAAGTCTCTATTTTGCCATTTTTTCGAAATTTTTGAAAAAATACGCACATCCTTCAAGGGTATGTGCGTATTTTTTGACGAAAATCAATTTCCCCCATTAATTCGGCTCCCGACCACTCTAAACGTTTCAAATATCATTGTAAACACACGCTTCAACGTCTTTTCTAGAAAAAAGCCTTTATATTATTTTGCCATTTTTTCAAAATTTTAGAAAAAAAATACACACATCCCTCAAGATTTGTTTAGCGTATTTATTTTACTGAAATCCATTTCCCCCATTATTTCATCTTCTGACCAGTCTTAACGTTTCTTATATCATTGTAAACACACGCTTCAACGTCTTTTGCAGAAAAAAAGCCTTTATTTTGCCATTTTTTCGAAATTTTTGAAAAAATACACACATCCCTCAAGGGAATGTGCGTATATTTTGACGAAAATCCATTTCCACCATTAATTCGGCTCCCGACCACTCTAAACTTTTCTAATATCATTGTAAACACACGTTTCAACGTCTTTTGCAGAAAAAGCCTTTATTTTGCCATTTTTTCGAAATTTTTGAAAAAATACGCACATCCCTCAAGGGTATGTGCATATTTTTTGACGAAAATCAATTTCCCCCATTAATTCGGCTCCCGACCACTCTAAACGTTTCAAATATCATTGTAAACACACGCTTCAACGTCTTTTCTAGAAAAAAGCCTTTATATTATTTTGCCATTTTTTCAAAATTTTAGAAAAAAAATATACACATCCCTCGAGATTTTTTAGCGTACATTTTGTTTACTGAAATCCATTTCCCCCATTATTTCTTCTTCTGACCAGTCTTAACGTTTCTAATATCATTGTAAACACACGCTTCAACGTCTTTTGCAGAAAAAAGCCTTTATTTTGCCATTATTTCGAAATTTTTGAAAAAATACGCACATCCCTCAAGGAAATGTGCGTCTTTTTTTACGAAAATCCATTTCCCCCATTAATTCGGCTCCCGACCACTCTAAACTTTTCTAATATCATTGTAAACACACGCTTCAACGTCTTTGGCAGAAAAAAAGCCTTTATTTTGCCCTTTTTTCGAAATTTTTGAAAAAATACGTACATCCTTCAAGGGTATGTAGGTATTTTTTTACGAAAATCCATTTTCCCAATTAATTCGGCTCCCGACCACTCTAAACGTTTCAAATATCATTGTAAACACATGCTTCAACGTCTTTTCTAGAAAAAAGCCTTTATATTATTTTGTCATTTATTCACATTTTTTGAAAAAAAATACACACATCCCTCAAGACTTTTTAGCGTATTTTTTTTTACTGAAATCCATTTCCCCCATTATTTCTTTTTCCGGCCAGTCTTAACGTTTCTAATATCATTGTAAACACACGCTTCAAAGTCTTTGGCAGAAAAAAAGCCTTTATTTTGCCCTTTTTTCGAAATTTTTGTAAAAATACGTACATCCTTCAAGGGTATGTGCGTATTTTTTGACGAAAATCAATTTCCCCCATTAATTCGGCTCCCGACCACTCTAAACGTTTCAAATATCATTGTAAACACACGCTTCAACGTCTTTTCTAGAAAAAAGCCTTTATATTATTTTGCCATTTTTTCAAAACTTTAGAAAAAAAATACACACATCCCTCAAGATTTTTTAGCGTATTTTTTTTACTGAAATCCATTTCCCCCATTATTTCTTCTTCTGACCAGTCTTAACGTTTCTAATATCATTGTAAACACACGCTTCAACGTCTTTTGCAGAAAAAAGCCTTTATTTTGCCATTTTTTCGAAATTTTTGAAAAAATACGCACATCCCTCAAGGGTATGTGCGTATTTTTTTACGAAAATCCATTTCCCCCATTAATTCGGCTCCCGACCACTCTAAACTGTTCTAATATCATTGTAAACACACGCTTCAACGTCTTTGGCAGAAAAAAAGCCTTTATTTTGCCATTTTTTCGAAATTTTTGAAAAAATACGCACATCCCTCAAGGGAATGTGCGTAATTTTTGACGAAAATCCATTTCCCCAATTAATTCGGCTCCCGACCACTCTAAACGTTTCAAATATCATTGTAAACACACGCTTCAACGTCTTTTCTAGAAAAAAGCCTTTATATTATTTTGCCATTTTTTCAAAACTTTAGAAAAAAAATACACACATCCCTCAAGATTTTTTAGCGTATTTTTTTTACTGAAATCCATTTCCCCCATTATTTCTTCTTCTGACCAGTCTTAACGTTTCTAATATCATTGTAAACACACGCTTCAACGTCTTTTGCAGAAAAAAGCCTTTATTTTGCCATTTTTTCGAAATTTTTGAAAAAATACGCACATCCCTCAAGGGTATGTGCGTATTTTTTTACGAAAATCCATTTCCCCCATTAATTCGGCTCCCGACCACTCTAAACTGTTCTAATATCATTGTAAACACACGCTTCAACGTCTTTGGCAGAAAAAAAGCCTTTATTTTGCCATTTTTTCGAAATTTTTGAAAAAATACGCACATCCCTCAAGGGAATGTGCGTAATTTTTGACGAAAATCAATTTCCCCCATTAATTCGGCTCCCGACCACTCTAAACTTTTCTAATATCATTGTAAACACACGCTTCAACGTCTTTGGCAGAAAAAGCCTTTATTTTGCCATTTTTTCGAAATTTTTGAAAAAATACGCACATCCTTCAAGGGTATGTGCGTATTTTTTTACGAAAATCAATTTCCCCCATTAATTCGGCTCCCGACCACTCTAAACGTTTCAAATATCATTGTAAACACACGCTTCAACGTCTTTTCTAGAAAAAAGCCTTTATATTATTTTGCCATTTTTTCAAAATTTTAGAAAAAAAATACACACATCCCTCAAGATTTTTTAGCGTATTTTTTTTACTGAAATCCATTTCCCCCATTATTTCTTCTTCTGACCAGTCTTAACGTTTCTAATATCATTGTAAACACACGCTTCAACGTCTTTTGCAGAAAAAAGCCTTTATTTTGCCATTTTTTCGAAATTTTTGAAAAAATACGCACATCCAACAAGGGAATGTGCGTATTTTTTTTTACGAAAATCCATTTACCCCATTAATTCGGCTCCCGACCACTCTTAACTTTTCTAATATCATTGTAAACACACGCTTCAACGTCTTTCCTAGAAAAAAGCCTTTCTATTATTTTGCCATTTTTTCAAAATTTTAGAAACAAAATACACACATCCCTCGAGATTTTTTAGCGTACATTTTGTTTACTGAAATCCATTTCCCCCATTATTTCTTCTTCTGACCAGTCTTAACGTTTCTAATATCATTGTAAACACACGCTTCAACGTCTTTTGCAGAAAAAAGCCTTTATTTTGCCATTTTTTCGAAATTTTTGAAAAAATACGCACATCCCTCAAGGGTATGTGCGTATTTTTTTACGAAAATCCATTTCCCCCATTAATTCGGCTCCCGACCACTCTAAACTGTTCTAATATCATTGTAAACACACGCTTCAACGTCTTTGGCAGAAAAAAAGCCTTTATTTTGCCATTTTTTCGAAATTTTTGAAAAAATACGCACATCCCTCAAGGGAATGTGCGTAATTTTTGACGAAAATCAATTTCCCCCATTAATTCGGCTCCCGACCACTCTAAACTTTTCTAATATCATTGTAAACACACGCTTCAACGTCTTTGGCAGAAAAAGCCTTTATTTTGCCATTTTTTCGAAATTTTTGAAAAAATACGCACATCCTTCAAGGGTATGTGCGTATTTTTTTACGAAAATCAATTTCCCCCATTAATTCGGCTCCCGACCACTCTAAACGTTTCAAATATCATTGTAAACACACGCTTCAACGTCTTTTCTAGAAAAAAGCCTTTATATTATTTTGCCATTTTTTCAAAATTTTAGAAAAAAAATACACACATCCCTCAAGATTTTTTAGCGTATTTTTTTTACTGAAATCCATTTCCCCCATTATTTCTTCTTCTGACCAGTCTTAACGTTTCTAATATCATTGTAAACACACGCTTCAACGTCTTTTGCAGAAAAAAGCCTTTATTTTGCCATTTTTTCGAAATTTTTGAAAAAATACGCACATCCAACAAGGGAATGTGCGTATTTTTTTTTACGAAAATCCATTTACCCCATTAATTCGGCTCCCGACCACTCTTAACTTTTCTAATATCATTGTAAACATACGCTTCAACGTCTTTCCTAGAAAAAAGCCTTTCTATTATTTTGCCATTTTTTCAAAATTTTAGAAACAAAATACACACATCCCTCGAGATTTTTTAGCGTACATTTTGTTTACTGAAATCCATTTCCCCCATTATTTCTTCTTCTGACCAGTCTTAACGTTTCTAATATCATTGTAAACACACGCTTCAACGTCTTTTGCAGAAAAAAGCATTTATTTTGCCATTTTTTCGAAATTTTTGAAAAAATGCGTATTTTTTTACGAAAATCCATTTCCCCCATTAATTCGGCTCCCGACCACTCTAAACTGTTCTAATATCATTGTAAACACACGCTTCAACGTCTTTGGCAGAAAAAGCCTTTATTTTGCCATTTTTTCGAAATTTAAAAAAAAATACGCACATCCTTCAAGGGTATGTGCGTATTTTTTGACGAAAATCCATTTCCCCCATTAATTCGGCTCCCGACCACTCTAAACTTTTCTAATATCATTGTAAACACACGCTTCAACGTCTTTTGCAGAAAAAAGCCTTTTTTTTTGCCATTTTTCGAAATATTTGAAAAAATACGCAAATCCCTCAAGGGTATGTGCGTATTTTTTGACGAAAATCCTTTTCCCCCATTAATTCGGCTCCCGACCACTCTAAACGTTTCAAATATCTTCGTAAACACACGCTTCAACGTCTTTTCTAGAAAAAAGCTTTTATATTATTTTGCCATTTTTTCAAAACTTTAGAAAAAAAATACACACATCCCTCAAGATTTGTTAGCGTATTTTTTTTACTGAAATCCATTTCCCCCATTATTTCTTCTTCTGACCAGTCTTAACGTTTCTAATATCATTGTAAACACACGCTTCAACGTCTTTTGCAGAAAAAAGCCTTTATTTTGCCATTTTTTCGAAATTTTTGAAAAAATACGCACATCCCTCAAGGGTATTTGCGTATTTTTTTACGAAAATCCATTTCCCCCATTAATTCGGCTCCCGACCACTCTAAACTGTTCTAATATCATTGTAAACACACGCTTCAACGTCTTTGGCAGAAAAAAAGCCTTTATTTTGCCATTTTTTCGAAATTTTTGAAAAAATACGCACATCCCTCAAGGGAATGTGCGTAATTTTTGACGAAAATCCATTTCCCCCATTAATTCGGCTCCCGACCACTCTAAACTTTTCTAATATCATTGTAAACACACGCTTCAACGTCTTTGGCAGAAAAAGCCTTTATTTTGCCATTTTTTCGAAATTTTTGAAAAAATACGCACATCCTTCAAGGGTTTGTGCGTATTTTTTGACGAAAATCAATTTCCCCCATTAATTCGGCTCTCGACCACTCTAAACGTTTCAAATATCATTGTAAACACACGCTTCAACGTCTTTTCTAGAAAAAAGCCTTTATATTATTTTGCCATTTTTTCAAAATTTTAGAAAAAAAATACACACATCCCTCAAGATTTGTTAGCGTATTTTTTTTACTGAAATCCATTTCCCCCATTATTTCTTCTTCTGACCAGTCCTAACGTTTCTAATATCATTGTAAACACACGCTTCAACGTCTTTTGCAGAAAAAAGCCTTTATTTTGCCATTTTTTCGAAATTTTTGAAAAAATACGCACATCCCTCAAGGGTATGTGCGTATTTGTTGACGAAAATCCATTTCCCCCATTAATTCGGCTCCCGACCAATCTAAACTGTTCTAATATCATTGTAAACACACGCTTCAACGTCTTTTGCAGAAAAAAGCCTTTATTTTGCCATTTTTTCGAAATTTTTGAAAAAATACGCACATCCCCCAAGGGAATGTGCGTATTTTTTTTACGAAAATCCATTTACCCCATTAATTCGGCTCCCGACCACTCTTAACTTTTCTAATATCATTGTAAACACACGCTTCAACGTCTTTTGCAGAAAAAAGCCTTTATTTTGCCATTTTTTTCGAAATTTTTGAAAAAATACGCACATCCCCCAAGGGAATGTGCGTATTTTTTTTACGCAAATCCATTTACCCCATTAATTCGGCTCCCGACCACTCTTAACTTTTCTAATATCATTGTAAACACACGCTTCAATGCTTTCCTAGAAAAAAGCCTTCATATTATTTTGCCATTTTTTCAAAATTTTAGAAAAAAAATATACACATCCCTCGAGATTTTTTAGCGTACATTTTGTTTACTGAAATCCATTTCCCCCATTATTTCTTCTTCTGACCAGTCTTAACGTTTCTAATATCATTGTAAACACACGCTTCAACGTCTTTTGCAGAAAAAAGCCTTTATTTTGCCATTTTTTCGAAATTTTTGAAAAAATACGCACATCCCTCAAGGAAATGTGCGTATTTTTTTACGAAAATCCATTTCCCCCATTAATTCGGCTCCCGACCACTCTAAACTTTTCTAATATCATTGTAAACACACGCTTCAACGTCTTTGGCAGAAAAAAAGCCTTTATTTTGCCCTTTTTTCGAATTTTTTGAAAAAATACGTACATCCTTCAAGGGTATGTGCGTATTTTTTTACGAAAATCCATTTTCCCAATTAATTCGGCTCCCGACCACTCTAAACGTTTCAAATATCATTGTAAACACATGCTTCAACGTCTTTTCTAGAAAAAAGCCTTTATATTATTTTGTCATTTATTCACATTTTTTGAAAAAAAATACACACATCCCTCAAGATTTTTTAGCGTATTTTTTTTACTGAAATCCATTTCCCCCATTATTTCTTTTTCCGGCCAGTCTTAACGTTTCTAATATCATTGTAAACACACGCTTCAAAGTCTTTGGCAGAAAAAAAGCCTTTATTTTGCCCTTTTTTCGAAATTTTTGTAAAAATACGTACATCCTTCAAGGGTATGTGCGTATTTTTTGACGAAAATCAATTTCCCCCATTAATTCGGCTCCCGACCACTCTAAACGTTTCAAATATCATTGTAAACACACGCTTCAACGTCTTTTCTAGAAAAAAGCCTTTATATTATTTTGCCATTTTTTCAAAACTTTAGAAAAAAAATACACACATCCCTCAAGATGTTTTAGCGTATTTTTTTTACTGAAATCCATTTCCCCCATTATTTCTTCTTCTGACCAGTCTTAACGTTTCTAATATCATTGTAAACACACGCTTCAACGTCTTTTGCAGAAAAAAGCCTTTATTTTGCCATTTTTTCGAAATTTTTGAAAAAATGCGTATTTTTTGACGAAAATCCATTTCCCCCATTAATTCGGCTCCCGACCACTCTAAACTGTTCTAATATCATTGTAAACACATGCTTCAACGTCTTTTGCAGAAAAAAGGTTTTATTTTGCCATTTTTTCGAAATTTTTGAAAAAATACGCACATCCCTCAAGGGTATGTGCATATTTTTTGACGAAAATCCACTTCCCCCATTTATTCGGCTCCCGACCACTCTAAACGTTTCAAATATCATTGTAAACACACGCTTCAACGTCTTTGGCAGAAAAAGCCTTTATTTTGCCATTTTTTCGAAATTTAAAAAAAAAAACGCACATCCTTCAAGGGTATGTGCGTATTTTTTGACGAAAATCCATTTCCCCCATTAATTCGGCTCCCGACCACTCTAAACTTTTCTAATATCATTGTAAACACACGCTTCAACGTCTTTTGCAGAAAAAGCCTTTTTTTTGCCATTTTTTCGAAATATTTGAAAAAATATGCAAATCCCTCAAGGGTATGTGCGTATTTTTTGACGAAAATCCATTTCCCCCATTAATTCCGCTCCCGACCACTCTAAACGTTTCAAATATCTTTGTAAACACACGCTTCAACGTCTTTTCTAGAAAAAAGCCTTTATATTTTTTTGCCATTTTTTCGAAACTTTAGAACAAAAATACACACATCCCTCAAGATTTTTTAGCGTATTTTTTTTACTGAAATCCATTTCCCCCATTATTTCTTCTTCTGACCAGTCTGAACGTTTCTAATATCATTGTAAACACACGCTTCAAAGTCTTTGGCAGAAAAAAAGCCTTTATTTTGCCCTTTTTTCGAAATTTTTGAAAAAATACGTACATCCTTCAAGGGTATGTGCGTAATTTTTGACGAAAATCAATTTCCCCCATTAATTCGGCTCCCGACCACTCTAAACGTTTCAAATATCATTGTAAACACATGCTTCAACGTCTTTGGCAGAAAAAGCCTTTATTTTGCCATTTTTTCGAAATTTTTGAAAAAATACGCAAATCCTTCAAGGGTTTGTGCGTATTTTTTGACGAAAATCAATTTCCCCCATTAATTCGGCTCCCGACCACTCTAAACGTTTCAAATATCATTGTAAACACACGCTTCAACGTCTTTTCTAGAAAAAAGCCTTTATATTATTTTGCCATTTTTTCAAAACTTTAGAAAAAAAATACACACATCCCTCAAGATTTTTTAGCGTATTTTTTTTACTGAAATCCATTTCCCCCATTATTTCTTCTTCTGACCAGTCTTAACGTTTCTAATATCATTGTAAACACACGCTTCAACGTCTTTTGCAGAAAAAAGCCTTTATTTTGCCATTTTTTCGAAATTTTTGAAAAAATACGCACATCCCTCAAGGAAATGTGCGTAATTTTTGACGAAAATCAATTTCCCCCATTAATTCGGCTCCCGACCACTCTAAACGTTTCAAATATCATTGTAAACACACGCTTCAACGTCTTTTCTAGAAAAAGCCTTTTTTTTTGCCATTTTTTCGAAATATTTGAAAAAATACGCAAATCCCTCAAGGGTATGTGCGTATTTTTTGACGAAAATCCATTTCCCCCATTAATTCGGCTCCCGACCACTCTAAACGTTTCAAATATCATTGTAAACACACGCTTCAACGTCTTTTCTAGAAAAAAGCCTTTATATTATTTTGCCATTTTTTCAAAACTTTAGAAAAAAAATACACACATCCCTCAAGATGTTTTAGCGTATTTTTTTTACTGAAATCCATTTCCCCCATTAGTTCTTCTTCTGACCAGTCTTAACGTTTCTAATATCATTGTAAACACACGCTTCAACGTCTTTTGCAGAAAAAAGCCTTTATTTTGCCATTTTTTCGAAATTTTTGAAAAAATGCGTATTTTTTGACGAAAATCCATTTCCCCCATTAATTCGGCTCCCGACCACTCTAAACTGTTCTAATATCATTGTAAACACATGCTTCAACGTCTTTTGCAGAAAAAAGGTTTTATTTTGCCATTTTTTCGAAATTTTTGAAAAAATACGCACATCCCTCAAGGGTATGTGCATATTTTTTGACGAAAATCCATTTCCCCCATTTATTTGGCTCCCGACCACTCTAAACGTTTCAAATATCATTGTAAACACACGCTTCAACGTCTTTGGCAGGAAAAGCCTTTATTTTGCCATTTTTTCGAAATTTAAAAAAAAAAAACGCACATCCTTCAAGGGTATGTGCGTATTTTTTGACGAAAATCCATTTCCCCCATTAATTCGGCTCCCGACCACTCTAAACTTTTCTAATATCATTGTAAACACACGCTTCAACGTCTTTTGCAGAAAAAGCCTTTTTTTTGCCATTTTTTCGAAATATTTGAAAAAATATGCAAATCCCTCAAGGGTATGTGCGTATTTTTTGACGAAAATCCATTTCCCCCATTAATTCCGCTCCCGACCACTCTAAACGTTTCAAATATCTTTGTAAACACACGCTTCAACGTCTTTTCTAGAAAAAAGCCTTTATATTTTTTTGCCATTTTTTCGAAACTTTAGAACAAAAATACACACATCCCTCAAGATTTTTTAGCGTATTTTTTTTACTGAAATCCATTTCCCCCATTATTTCTTCTTCTGACCAGTCTGAACGTTTCTAATATCATTGTAAACACACGCTTCAAAGTCTTTGGCAGAAAAAAAGCCTTTATTTTGCCCTTTTTTCGAAATTTTTGAAAAAATACGTACATCCTTCAAGGGTTATGTGCGTATTTTTTGACGAAAATCCATTTCCCCCATTAATTCGGCTCCCGACCACTCTAAACGTTTCAAATATCATTGTAAACACATGCTTCAACGTCTTTGGCAGAAAAAGCCTTTATTTTGCCATTTTTTCGAAATTTTTGAAAAAATACGCAAATCCTTCAAGGGTTTGTGCGTATTTTTTGACGAAAATCAATTTCCCCCATTAATTCGGCTCCCGACCACTCTAAACGTTTCAAATATCATTGTAAACACACGCTTCAACGTCTTTTCTAGAAAAAAGCCTTTATATTATTTTGCCATTTTTTCAAAACTTTAGAAAAAAAATACACACATCCCTCAAGATTTTTTAGCGTATTTTTTTTACTGAAATCCATTTCCCCCATTATTTCTTCTTCTGACCAGTCTTAACGTTTCTAATATCATTGTAAACACACGCTTCAACGTCTTTTGCAGAAAAAAGCCTTTATTTTGCCATTTTTTCGAAATTTTTGAAAAAATACGCACATCCCTCAAGGAAATGTGCGTATTTTTTGACGAAAATCAATTTCCCCCATTAATTCGGCTCCCGACCACTCTAAACGTTTCAAATATCATTGTAAACACACGCTTCAACGTCTTTTCTAGAAAAAGCCTTTTTTTTTGCCATTTTTTCGAAATATTTGAAAAAATACGCAAATCCCTCAAGGGTATGTGCGTATTTTTTGACGAAAATCCATTTCCCCCATTAATTCGGCTCCCGACCACTCTAAACGTTTCAAATATCTTCGTAAACACACGCTTCAACGTCTATTCTAGAAAAAAGCCTTTATATTTTTTTGCCATTTTTTCAAAACTTTAGAAAAAAAATACACACATCCCTCAAGATTTTTTAGCGTATTTTGTTTACTGAAATCCATTTCCCCCATTATTCCTTCTTCTGACCAGTCTTAACGTTTCTAATATCATTGTAAACACAGGCTTCAATGTCTTTTGCAGAAAAAAGCCTTTATATCTTTTGGCCATTTTTTCAAAATTTTAGAAAAAGTACGCACATCCCTCAAGGGTATGTGCGTATTTTTTTTTACTGAAATCCATTTCCCCCATTATTTCTTTTTCCGGCCAGTCTTAACGTTTCTAATATCATTGTAAACACACGCTTCAACGTCTTTTCTAGAAAAAAGCCTTTATTTTGCCATCTTTTTCGAATTTTTGGAAAAAATACGCACATCCCTCAAGGGTATGTGCGTATTTTTTGACGAAAATCAATTTCCCCCATTAATTCGGCTCCCGACCACTCTAAACGTTTCAAATATCATTGTAAACACACGCTTCAACGTCTTTTCTAGAAAAAAGCTTTTATATTACTTTGCCATTTTTTTCAAAATTTTAGAAAAAAAATACACACATCCCTCAAGATTTTTTAGCGTATTTTTTTGACTGAAATCCATTTCCCCCATTATTTCTAATTCTGACCAGTCTTAACGTTTCTAATATCATTGTAAACACACGCTTCAACGTCTTTTGCAGAAAAAAGCCTTTATTTTGCCATTTTTTCGAAATTTTTGAAAAAATACGCACATCCCTCAAGGGTATGTGCGTATTTTTTTACGAAAATCCATTTCCCCCATTAATTCGGCTCCCGACCACTCTAAACTTTTCTAATATCATTGTAAACACACGTTTCAACGTCTTTGGCAGAAAAAGCCTTTATTTTGCCATTTTTTCGAAATTTTTGAAAAAATACGCACATCCCTCAAGGGTATGTGCATATTTTTGGACTTAAATCAATTTCCCCCTTTAATTCGGCTCCCGACCACTCTAAACGTTTCTAATATGATTGTAAACACACGCTTCAACGTCTTTTGCAGAAAAAAGCCTTTCTATTTTTTTGCCATTTTTTCAAAATTTTAGAAAAAGTACGCACATCCCTCAAGATTTTTTAGCGTATTTTTTTTTTACTGAAATCCATTTCCCCCATTATTTCTTTTTCCGGCCAGTCTTAACGTTTCTAATATCATTGTAAACACACGCTTCAACGTCTTAGGCAGAAAAAAAGCCTTTATTTTTCCCTTTTTTCGAATTTTTTTAAAAAATACGCACATCCTTCAAGGGTATGTGCTTATTTTTTGACGAAAATCAATTTTCCCCATTAATTCGGCTCCCGACCACTCTAAACGTTTCTAATATCATTGTAAACACACGCTTCAACGTCTCTTGCAGAAAAAAGCCTTTATATTTTTTTGCCATTTTTTCAAAATTTTAGGAAAGTACGCACATCCCTCAAGATTTTTTAGCGTATTTTTTTTTACTGAAATCCATTTCCCCAATTATTTCTGTTTCCGGCCAGTCTTCACGTTTCTAATATCATTGTAAACACACGCTTCAACGTCTTTTGCAGAAAAAAGCCTTTATTTTGCCATCTTTTTCGAAATTTTTGAAAAAATATGCACATCCTTCAAGGATATGTGCGTATTTTTTTACGAAAATCCATTTCCCCCATTAATTCGGCTCCCGACCACTCTAAACTTTTCTAATATCATTGTAAACACACGCTTCAACGTCATTGGCAGAAAAAAGCCTTTATTTTGCCATCTTTTTCGAAATTTTTGAAAAAATACGCACATCTCTCAAGGATATGTGCGTATTTTTTTACTAAAATCCATTTCCCCCATTAATTCGGCTCCCGACAACTCTAAACCTTTCTAATATCATTGTCAACACACGCTTCAACGTCTTTGGCAGAGAAAAAGCCTTTATTTTGCCATCTTTTTCGAAATTTTTGAAAAAATACGCACATCCTTCAAGGGTATGTGCGTATTTTTTGACGAAAATCAATTTCCCCCATTAATTCGGCTCCCGACCACTCTAAAAGTTTCAAATATCATTGTAAACACACGCTTCAACGTCTTTTCTAGAAAAAAGCCTTTATATTATTTTGCCATTTTTTCAAAATTTTAGAAAAAAAATACACACATCCCTCAAGTTTTTTTAGCGTATTTTATTTTACTGAAATCCATTTCCCCCATTATTTCTTCTTCTGACCAGTCTTAACGTTTCTAATATCATTGTAAACACAGGCTTCAATGTCTTTTGCAGAAAAAAGCCTTTATATCTTTTGGCCATTTTTTCAAAATTTTAGAAAAAGTACGCACATCCCTCAAGGGTATGTGCGTATTTTTTTTTACTGAAATCCATTTCCCCCATTATTTCTTTTTCCGGCCAGTCTTAACGTTTCTAATATCATTGTAAACACACGCTTCAACGTCTTTTCTAGAAAAAAGCCTTTATTTTGCCATCTTTTTCGAATTTTTGGAAAAAATACGCACATACCCTTGAGGGATGTGCGTATTTTTTGACGAAAATCAATTTCCCCCATTAATTCGGCTCCCGACCACTCTAAACGTTTCAAATATCATTGTAAACACACGCTTCAACGTCTTTTCTAGAAAAAAGCTTTTATATTACTTTGCCATTTTTTTCAAAATTTTAGAAAAAAAATACACACATCCCTCAAGATTTTTTAGCGTATTTTTTTGACTGAAATCCATTTCCCCCATTATTTCTAATTCTGACCAGTCTTAACGTTTCTAATATCATTGTAAACACACGCTTCAACGTCTTTTGCAGAAAAAAGCCTTTATTTTGCCATTTTTTCGAATTTTTTGAAAAAATACGCACATCCCTCAAGGGTATGTGCGTATTTTTTTACGAAAATCCATTTCCCCCATTAATTCGGCTCCCGACCACTCTAAACTTTTCTAATATCATTGTAAACACACGTTTCAACGTCTTTGGCAGAAAAAGCCTTTATTTTGCCATTTTTTCGAAATTTTTGAAAAAATACGCACATCCCTCAAGGGTATGTGCATATTTTTGGACTTAAATCAATTTCCCCCTTTAATTCGGCTCCCGACCACTCTAAACGTTTCTAATATGATTGTAAACACACGCTTCAACGTCTTTTGCAGAAAAAAGCCTTTCTATTTTTTTGCCATTTTTTCAAAATTTTAGAAAAAGTACGCACATCCCTCAAGATTTTTTAGCGTATTTTTTTTTTACTGAAATCCATTTCCCCCATTATTTCTTTTTCCGGCCAGTCTTAACGTTTCTAATATCATTGTAAACACACGCTTCAACGTCTTAGGCAGAAAAAAAGCCTTTATTTTTCCCTTTTTTCGAATTTTTTTAAAAAATACGCACATCCTTCAAGGGTATGTGCTTATTTTTTGACGAAAATCAATTTTCCCCATTAATTCGGCTCCCGACCACTCTAAACGTTTCTAATATCATTGTAAACACACGCTTCAACGTCTCTTGCAGAAAAAAGCCTTTATATTTTTTTGCCATTTTTTCAAAATTTTAGGAAAGTACGCACATCCCTCAAGATTTTTTAGCGTATTTTTTTTTACTGAAATCCATTTCCCCAATTATTTCTGTTTCCGGCCAGTCTTCACGTTTCTAATATCATTGTAAACACACGCTTCAACGTCTTTTGCAGAAAAAAGCCTTTATTTTGCCATCTTTTTCGAAATTTTTGAAAAAATATGCACATCCTTCAAGGATATGTGCGTATTTTTTTACGAAAATCCATTTCCCCCATTAATTCGGCTCCCGACCACTCTAAACTTTTCTAATATCATTGTAAACACACGCTTCAACGTCATTGGCAGAAAAAAGCCTTTATTTTGCCATCTTTTTCGAAATTTTTGAAAAAATACGCACATCTCTCAAGGAGATGTGCGTATTTTTTTACTAAAATCCATTTCCCCCATTAATTCGGCTCCCGACAACTCTAAACCTTTCTAATATCATTGTCAACACACGCTTCAACGTCTTTGGCAGAGAAAAAGCCTTTATTTTGCCATCTTTTTCGAAATTTTTGAAAAAATACGCACATCCTTCAAGGGTATGTGCGTATTTTTTGACGAAAATCAATTTCCCCCATTAATTCGGCTCCCGACCACTCTAAAAGTTTCAAATATCATTGTAAACACACGCTTCAACGTCTTTTCTAGAAAAAAGCCTTTATATTATTTTGCCATTTTTTCAAAATTTTAGAAAAAAAATACACACATCCCTCAAGATTTTTTAGCGTATTTTATTTTACTGAAATCCATTTCCCCCATTATTTCTTCTTCTGACCAGTCTTAACGTTTCTAATATCATTGTAAACACAGGCTTCAATGTCTTTTGCAGAAAAAAGCCTTTATATCTTTTGGCCATTTTTTCAAAATTTTAGAAAAAGTACGCACATCCCTCAAGGGTATGTGCGTATTTTTTTTTACTGAAATCCATTTCCCCCATTATTTCTTTTTCCGGCCAGTCTTAACGTTTCTAATATCATTGTAAACACACGCTTCAACGTCTTTTCTAGAAAAAAGCCTTTATTTTGCCATCTTTTTCGAATTTTTGGAAAAAATACGCACATCCCTCAAGGGTATGTGCGTATTTTTTGACGAAAATCAATTTCCCCCATTAATTCGGCTCCCGACCACTCTAAACGTTTCAAATATCATTGTAAACACACGCTTCAACGTCTTTTCTAGAAAAAAGCTTTTATATTACTTTGCCATTTTTTTCAAAATTTTAGAAAAAAAATACACACATCCCTCAAGATTTTTTAGCGTATTTTTTTGACTGAAATCCATTTCCCCCATTATTTCTAATTCTGACCAGTCTTAACGTTTCTAATATCATTGTAAACACACGCTTCAACGTCTTTTGCAGAAAAAAGCCTTTATTTTGCCATTTTTTCGAAATTTTTGAAAAAATACGCACATCCCTCAAGGGTATGTGCGTATTTTTTTACGAAAATCCATTTCCCCCATTAATTCGGCTCCCGACCACTCTAAACTTTTCTAATATCATTGTAAACACACGTTTCAACGTCTTTGGCAGAAAAAGCCTTTATTTTGCCATTTTTTCGAAATTTTTGAAAAAATACGCACATCCCTCAAGGGTATGTGCATATTTTTGGACTTAAATCAATTTCCCCCTTTAATTCGGCTCCCGACCACTCTAAACGTTTCTAATATGATTGTAAACACACGCTTCAACGTCTTTTGCAGAAAAAAGCCTTTCTATTTTTTTGCCATTTTTTCAAAATTTTAGAAAAAGTACGCACATCCCTCAAGATTTTTTAGCGTATTTTTTTTTTACTGAAATCCATTTACCCCATTATTTCTTTTTCCGGCCAGTCTTAACGTTTCTAATATCATTGTAAACACACGCTTCAACGTCTTAGGCAGAAAAAAAGCCTTTATTTTTCCCTTTTTTCGAATTTTTTTAAAAAATACGCACATCCTTCAAGGGTATGTGCTTATTTTTTGACGAAAATCAATTTTCCCCATTAATTCGGCTCCCGACCACTCTAAACGTTTCTAATATCATTGTAAACACACGCTTCAACGTCTCTTGCAGAAAAAAGCCTTTATATTTTTTTGCCATTTTTTCAAAATTTTAGGAAAGTACGCACATCCCTCAAGATTTTTTAGCGTATTTTTTTTTACTGAAATCCATTTCCCCAATTATTTCTGTTTCCGGCCAGTCTTCACGTTTCTAATATCATTGTAAACACACGCTTCAACGTCTTTTGCAGAAAAAAGCCTTTATTTTGCCATCTTTTTCGAAATTTTTGAAAAAATATGCACATCCTTCAAGGATATGTGCGTATTTTTTTACGAAAATCCATTTCCCCCATTAATTCGGCTCCCGACCACTCTAAACTTTTCTAATATCATTGTAAACACACGCTTCAACGTCATTGGCAGAAAAAAGCCTTTATTTTGCCATCTTTTTCGAAATTTTTGAAAAAATACGCACATCTCTCAAGGATATGTGCGTATTTTTTTACTAAAATCCATTTCCCCCATTAATTCGGCTCCCGACAACTCTAAACCTTTCTAATATCATTGTCAACACACGCTTCAACGTCTTTGGCAGAGAAAAAGCCTTTATTTTGCCATCTTTTTCGAAATTTTTGAAAAAATACGCACATCCTTCAAGGGTATGTGCGTATTTTTTGACGAAAATCAATTTCCCCCATTAATTCGGCTCCCGACCACTCTAAAAGTTTCAAATATCATTGTAAACACACGCTTCAACGTCTTTTCTAGAAAAAAGCCTTTATATTATTTTGCCATTTTTTCAAAATTTTAGAAAAAAAATACACACATCCCTCAAGATTTTTTAGCGTATTTTATTTTACTGAAATCCATTTCCCCCATTATTTCTTCTTCTGACCAGTCTTAACGTTTCTAATATCATTGTAAACACACGCTTCAAAGTCTTTTGCAGAAAAAAGCCTTTATTTTGCCATTTTTTCGAAATTTTTGAAAAAATACGCACATCCCTCAAGGGAATGTGCGTATTTTTTGACGAAAATCCATTTCCAACATTAATTCGGCTCCCGACCAGTCTAAACGTTTCAAATATCATTGTTAACACACGCTTCAACGTCTTTTCTAGAAAAAAGCCTTTATATTATTTTGCCATTTTTTCAAAACTTCAGAAAAAAAATACACACATCCCTCAAGATTTTTTAGCGTATTTTTTTTACTGAAATCCATTTCCCCCATTATTTCTTCTTCAGAGCAGTCTTAACGTTTCTAATATCATTGTAAACACACGCTTCAACGTCTTTTGCAGAAAAAAGCCTTTATATTTTTTTGCCATTTTTTCAAAATTTTAGAAAAAGTACGCACATCCCTCAAGATTTTTTAGCATATTTTTTTACTGAAATCCATTTCCCCAATTATTTCTTCTTCCGGCCAGTCTTAACGTTTCTAATATCATTGTAAACACACGCTTCAACGTCTTTTGCAGAAAAAAGCGTTCATTTTGCCATTTTTTTCGAAATTTTTGTAAAAAATACGCACATCCCTCAAGGGAATGTGCGTATTTTTTGACGAAAATCCATTTCCCCCATTAATTCGGCTCCCGACCACTCTAAACGTTTCTAATATCATTGTAAACACACGCTTCAACGTCTTTGGCAGATAAAAAGCCTTTATTTTGCCATTTTTTCGAAATTTTTGAAAAAATACGCACATCCTTCAAGGGTATGTGCGTATTTTTTGACGAAATTCAATTTCCCCCATTAATTCGGCTCCCGACCACTCTAAACGTTTCAAATATCATTGTAAACACACGCTTCAACGTCTTTTGCAGAAAAAAGCCTTTATATTATTTTGCCATTTTTTCAAAATTTTAGAAAAAAAATACACACATCCCTCAAGATTTTTTAGCGTATTTTTTTTACTTAAATCCATTTCCCCCATTATTTCTTCTTCTGACCAGTCTTAACGTTAGGGTTAACGTTAGGGTTAACGTTAGGGTTAGGGTTAGGGTTAGGGTAAGAACTGGTATACGAAGTTGATCAAGTGATCATGAGCAGGGAGGTAACTCTGTCTAGTTGCAAATAGAAGTATGTTTTCTGGCTCAGATTATCTCTCTTTAATAAGGGAAATTCACTCTGTTTTTAAATTAACTGAACCACATACTAAAGCAAGAGTTACTTCCCTTTAAACAAATTGAAGTCACGTTTTCTTCCCGTAGTCAAGACCGTGTAACTCTTAGTTCGTTTCTTTTGGGTTCCATGTGTCTTTTGGGGAACCGCCATTTGTCTTTTAAGAAGTTTATTTTTGTAAAGTATATATATATGCATTTGTAATGTATCCAATGTTGATTTTAGTCTTTGCTATTAACAATATTCTGTCAATGGCAATTAACTTTCCATTACTTTATTAAATACAATGAACATTGATTCGATTTAAGAAAGGGGTAAAGTACAATGGTTATGGGCTAACGTGACATGTGCAATGTGCAAGATGCAAGATTCAAGGTGCAAGGTGCAAGGGTTAAGGTGCGAGGTGCAAGGTGCAAGGGATTAGGGTTAAGGTGCAAGGGTTAAGGGCTAAGGGCTAAGGGTTAAGGGTTAAGGGTTAAGGGTTAGGGTTAGGGTTAGGGTTAGGGTTAGGGTAAGAGCTGGTATACGAAGTTAGGGTTAGGGTTAGGGTTAGGGTTAGGGTTAGGGTTAGGGTTAGGGTAAGAGCTGGTATACGAAGTTGATCAAGTGATCATGAGCAGGGAGGTAACTCTGTCGAGTCGCAAATCGAAACATGTTCTCTGGATCAGATGATCTCCCTTTAATAGAAGGAAGTCATTATGTTTCAAATTCAGCTGAAGCTCGTACTAAAGCATGAGTTACTTCCCTTTTACAAAGTGAAGTCACTCTTTAGTTTCGTAGTCAAGGGCGTGTAACTCTAAATGTATTGCATATGGGCGCCATTTACCTCATGGGAAGCCGCCATTTGACTGCTAATATGTTGGTATTTGTAAGGTATGTATGCAGTTGTTGAGTAACCAATGTTGAACTCCAATTATGGACTTGAATTTAGTCTTCCCTATGGACAGTATTCTGTAAGTGGCAAACTACTCTTTTTTAAAATAAATGGGACATTGCCGACAACGTGAACCTGTAGACTATTGAACAACTATGCTTTTCATACACTGAAACATATCAGAAGTAATACAATACTATTTGACATTTTATGGTACATAATAATTGTTCAAAGACTCAAATTGTTTGATAGTAAATACAACTACTACTAATAATAAGACATGTCATCCGATTCTAAATTTTAGAAGGGAAATGTACACAATTTTGTTTCAACATTGATTTGAATCGATTTTTTTAATTTGCTAAATCTATTTATTTCATATATGCTTAAATTTAAATTAACTTTGGGAACTTATCACAGGATGTTTTACTACTAGTATTCAATGCCTCGAGTATAAAGATCTTAGTTTATGAGAAAGCACATTTCAAGTTTTTCTTGAAGGAGGGTTTTGAGCCATTGTTTCAGTGCTAGGGCTTTTTGGAAATTAACGTTACTAGTTTCATGATTCAATAACATTGAGTATTTTAGTGTTCTGTTTTGACAAAAAAAAGAGCCATCGGCTCTGTAGCTCAACAGTAATTGTATGATTTAATATCTCATGTTGATGACTTAGTGAGTGAATTGTTTAACAACTGCTTAATTCAGAATAAGAGAGAATATTATGTAATTATAACTGCTTCAAATGATACGTCTACACAAGATTCCAGCATTCTATTTTTTTTTCATTTAAAGTAATAATCATAATGCACAACTCCTGGCCCTTGAAAAATGCAGTCTTGAACTTGTCAGTGCATAACAAAAACATGACTCAACATTAAATTTTGATAAAATGGGTTGTCCAGGTATCCCAATTCCTGCAAAGAAATTGAAAAAAAGGTGATCCTCCAAATTAAAAAAGAATAAACATATTCCCCAAACAATCAAACAAAATGGTATAAAATATGGATAGAGAAAGAGAGAGAGAGAGAGAGAGAGAGAGAGAGAGAGAGAGAGAGAGAGAGAGATAGAGAGAGAGAGAGAGAGAGAGAGAGAGAGAGAGAGAGAGAGAGAGAGAGAGAGAGAGAGACAGAGAGAGACAGACAGACAGAGACAGACAGACAGAGAGACAGAGAGAGACAGAGAGACAGAGAGACAGAGAGAGAGAGAGAGAGAGAGAGAGAGAGACAGACAGACAGACAGATAGACAGACAGACAGAGTGACAGAAAGAGACACAGAGAGACACACAGAGAGAGACAGAGAGAGTGACAGACAGACAGACAGAGACAGAGAGAAAGAAAGGGGAGGGGGAGGGGGGAGAGGAGGGGGGGTTGGGGAGTGGGGCTTTGGGGGTGTAGCGGTTCTGGATGAGAAGTCGAAAGAGCGAAAAGATTACGGACGACGGATGACGGACGATGGATGACAGACGCTGGACGCTGGCCCATGCCATAAGCGCATCTGGCCTTTCAGGCCTGATGAGCTAAAAATTTACAGATAACTATTCCCATACCAAGAGATAATGTGTATACATACAATTTTCTTCAAAACTTTATATTATGGTAGCTTACTTTTCATTCATTAGAGGCGGGAGAGCGCAGTGGTTAGCACGTTCGACTTCGGGTCCGGGGTTCGAATCCCAACAGGGGCACGGCAACTTTGTCTGCATTAAAGAACTCTTCTACACTCAGTAAGGTTTGGGTGCAATGTTACACTGAATTTCAGCGTATTACCACCCATGGATATCTAGTTCAAGCCGATGCTCGCCACAATGCATAGCCACATGACGTCCGGGCTTTCTCTCTGTCATAATACTAGCAGCCGCGATATAAGTGAAATTATTGTTCACCTTGTACCTAACCCCTTACCTCATTCATTAACTATAATCCCTTGTCCATTGTTCCTTGCTCCTAACCCCTTTCTCTTACGCCTTACCCCTAACACCTGCCCCTAACCGTTGTCCCTTGTCCCTTACACTCTACCCCTAACCCCTAACCACTAACCCTTAACCCTAACCCCTTGTTCCTTTGCACCTTGTACCTTGCACCTAGCACCTTCCACATTATCAAATGCGTATAATTCCTTGCCCCTTATTCATTAACCCTAACCCCTTGTCCCTTGCACCTTACCCCTTACCACTAACCCTTAACCCTTAATCCTTAACCACAACCCCCTGTCCCTTGCTCCTTGCATCCTACCCTTAACCATATACCCTTAATCCTAATCCCATTTCCCTTGCATCTTGTACCTTGCACTTCGCACCTTGTACCTTATACTTCATCCATTGCATCTACACCTTATTCATTACCGCTAACCACTTATCCTAATGTCCCTTGCACTTAACTCCTTTCCTCTGACGCCTTAAGTCTAACCCCTAATCCTAACCCCTAAGCCCCGAGTTCCAACCCATGTCCATTGTCCCTTTCTTGTCCCTTGTCCCTTGCCCCTTGCCAATTGTACCTTACCTCTCACCCCTCACCACTAACCCATAACCCTAAGCCCTTAACCGCGACCCCTTGTCCCTTGCACATTGCATCTTACCCTTAACCCCATACCTTTAACCCTAACCCCTTGCCCATTGCACCATACCGGTGAACTTAATACTATACAATAGTATTGATGATACCTAAGACAATATGTTGATGTTTTGCCTGTAATGCATTCTTTATTTCTTTTTTAGAAGCAGGACCGATCATGGGCACTCTCCAAAATGAATCTTTTCTGGACACAGCTCGGGAAAATGCTGATTGCTTCAGTGAAACCTTTAATAAGTACCCTTCTGTGAATCGGTTCTTGAAACGGGATGATTATGTAACAGTTCGGAGTAGTACCGTCACTTTCCAAGAACAATCAAGGCTTTTCACCTTTGTTCCAGATATTGACGGATGTGTCATTGAGTGGAAGGACTTGTCATATATCAAACACTCTGTCAAAAAGTTGTATTTGGGTCCAAATGACAAAGGAAGCGTGAAACCCATTAATCGGTTGTTGAGAAAGCATCTAACTCTTTCAGCGGAATCTTGCAACAGCTTGAGGAAGTGCTCGGGATTTCAGATCATATATTATGCCGGATGGGAGTACTGGGTTGCTTTGCTGCCTACTGATGGAAATCATACACGATATGACGCATACATTTTGAGCAAAATAACCTATACACTTATGCTCGAGTTGAGAAGAAGGCTATGTGAAAACATCAGAAACCTACTGGACGAGAACTTAGCCATTAACACTGTTAACAAGAACAATAATCTGTCAAACCTGAGGTCAGTTACTGTACTTCAAGATGACCAAACATTGATGATGTGCGTTTTCCAGGACTCAATAAATTCCCTAGAAATTCCAACAGGTCTGAAGAAGATCATCTTCAGCTTTCGTTTTGGCGAGAAGTCACAAGAAGTTTTGAGATTCCAACTGTGTCTAACAGAGAAATAGAGGCAATGACTTGTCATGTGGGTGTTAATATAATTCCTCCTCCTTGTACAGATATCATGTGGTCTAGATCAGCCATTCAGAAACTCGTTGGCAGCAGGGGTACAATGACAACTTGCATGTCATTCTATGAATGTGGAAACTTTCAGTCTAATCTGGATGGTAGACCAATGGACGTAACAGCTGATTTGCGACATGTAAGCAAAACGCCAAACGAAGTACAGTTTATCCAGTTCTACACAGACACGCCACATCTACGACCAAACGTCAGACTTCATCCAGTGTCTGGCTCTGTCGCTGTAAACAAGTCAGTGAATCACGTCACAAGAAGTTATTTTAACCGTGATTCACTGGAGTATATGAGTGTTATCAAGAACAATATTGCAACTATGAGGAACTTTCAGTGCAGACTGGAATTCGTAACTCGCATTCCAAATTCCTTTTTACCGTGGGCCACTGTTCAGTGACAGCATAGCATCATGTGTTTCTAACATTGGACTTCACCTAGTTTGCAAGCTCCAAGCTATTCTGGATGTGTACAAGTCTACTGGAAGATGCGATGCCACGTGGAATGCTTACCAAATAGAACTCGCCCTTGAGAAATTGTTGTGGGATAACCCAATTTCCACACATTCATATCAAAGTGCTGTAGATCTTGGAGTGGGGCATGGGAATCCTTCACAGTGCAAAACAGATTCCCTAGGATTTCTTGCTCTTGAACAGTGGGAGAAATCTGCAGAGACTCGTGAGGTTGCACCCCCTCTGAAAATCTGGTCCTCAAGTCAACTTACACAAAGGCAGATCAAGAAGGTATTTGGATTGCATGACATTGTCGATGAGGCCTCTCATGTGGTTGGCAGAAGGACGTTGCTGATTCTCCTCGAAGATTTCTACGATATGGATGTAAAATTTGGAATCACTTTAAGTGATTTTCTACTTTTCCTAAAGGGAGAGAGAAGAATTCCACCTACGACTGGAACCATAACTCTAAAGCAACTGTCCCATCAACTGTCCAAGTCAGAGGGTATTAAATTCCCTATGGTTTGGGGTGCAGTTACTGAAATGTTGAGACATCATGATCTTAGCGCCATCATAACATCTGGTGCCAAGGAACTGAACCTGCTGTACTTTCCTGCCTTTCTCTTATTTGACACGCAGCGAAATTCCCGCTTAATGTGGCGTGCAAGTTACCAATATTTGGCAATATCTGACACTTGCACACAAGGCGTTCCAAGAGCTAATGTTCTCACAGAACTTGTAATCACTGAGATTGAAAGTCGAAAACTTGCTCATTCAAGTTATCTTCGCAGAGAGGTACGCCTTCCATTCCCCTGGATACTGTCATGCAGGAGAAAACTGGAGGACAAAGCTTTGTCTGAAGAACTCCTCGTACGAGTGTTGACATTTGTCAGCTGCGTAGCCCTGTTTCAGAATGATTGGTACAGCAGCTATTATGCGCTGCGAAAATTGCACGACCAACTCACAGTAGGCCAACACCAACTGAAACGACTGGAAATTCTGGGCAAGCTTCCTCTGTCCAAATTCAAGCTCTTTCCCCTGTATCGCTTACACCAGAGTATTCCATTTAAACTGACAAAAGTGAAGCTTTTACCATCAACAACACCATCACAAATGAAACATGACCAAGAAGTCCAAACACTTCACACAGATGAAATACCAGAGGAAGGTCATACGACAACTCAAATAGTCCATTAATGATTCTTTACATTTTCTATCATTTTTAAACATTTGTCACATTGCCATGCCTATGTATTATTTATTGCGAATTACCATTTTGCAAGTATAATTGTGTTAGGAAAGAGATACACTAGTAGTGTAACTGTCCATGTAATACCTCTTATGCCTGTAAACTGTAACTGAACCTATCTGACAGATTTATCATATGTGTAGTCTGGACATACAAGTTTACAACAAAATACTTTCTGTAAGATTGTCTCCTTGTAAATTAAGCGTAAATGATTTTTCCCTTTTTTAATTTCCTTGCATTTTTCCCTGAATCTAAATTTAAGTGGTTTTGGAAATAAATGAATCATAGTGCCCAATTACCTTGAAAAAGAGTGTGTTACCCTTTAACCGTATACTGCTTTTATGAGTCAATTTATAAAAAGTGTAAATTTCCTGTCCTGGCTATTTCCAAATATTAGATATTGTTACTCTATTAGTTTGTCAAAAAATAATAAAGACACATTTCCTCGACTCATTAAAATCATTTTATCAAAAATATTTATTTAGTAATATATACTCACGTCCATAAGAAACTTGACCCCTAAAAAATTATTGTTTGTGACCGAAATATGACTTCGATAAACTCGGTTCCTCCCATCATTGTTGAATAAGCAGAACCTACTCTCATCGGAAAAGATGACCCTTTGCCAGTCACGTATCTGCCAGCGCCGTACTTGACGTGTCCAATGTAGTCTCTCTTGCCGATGTCTTGGCGTCAGAACAGTTCCTCTGTAGGGCCTGTAGTTCATAATACCGTAGAAACTAAGACGTCTGGCTACTGTCTGTCGGCTGAGACGGCGACCCAACGCAGTTCTTGCCGTTGACGTTGCCGTCAGGAATCGGTTACGCAGGTGCAAATTATGTATGTACCGGTCTTCCTGAGGGGTTGTGATGCGGGGTCTCCCTGATCTGGGCTTGTCTCTTGTCTGACCAGTCTGCTGGAACCGTTCAATCAAGTTGGTTATCGCTGTGGTGGAGCAGCCGAAAGTTCTAGCAACATGACCCCTTGAAGCTCCCATGTTGATCATTCCTATGGCCCGTTCGCGTTGTTCTGCTCTAAGTCTCGGCATGTGGAGCACAGTGGTGTAGTGGTTAGCATGTCTGCCTCTCACGCCAACGGCCCGGGTTCGAATCCCGGTGGAGACACCAAACATTTGTGACCTGGGTCTAATGCTGTGTTGCGTCCTTGGGCAAGGCACTTCATCCACATTGCACTCAGTTCACCCAGCTGTACAAATGGGTACCTGGATATGGGAACGTATGGACCTTATCGGTCGCGCGGAGCGCTTCATAGGCAGCACTGAAAGTACGATTCCTTCAGGGTAATAATTGTGTAGCGCCTTGAGCATGCATTGTGCATGGATATGTGCGCATTATAAATATACTATTATTATTATTATTATTATTCTTTTTGTGGTTTTCCAATAACAGTGAGGACAGTGGTTTGTCCGAGAGGCTTTTATACCAAAAATTGCACGTGCGGTTCGTGCAATTTAGAAAAATGCGATTTTAACAGAACCTTGCACGTGAAGCATATGATTGTGACATGTCGCATTTCTTCTATGCATAAAACGGGTCCATGAACACTGGCGGACTCAGGAAATACCTACTTGAAATTTTCAAATTGATAAAATATATTTTAAGTTAAGAAATCAGGGGTCAAGTTTCTTTTGGACGTGTGTAGCATCGAAACAAATCTGGCACAAAAGCCTGTGCTAAAGTCAGGAATGCCATTTTAGAGCATTATTGAAATGATAACTAAAATGAAAATTCACATTTTTCAATGTTCTCATACACTCAAAATACGAACCAGCTGGAACATAATCACCCAAATAAATGGAAAAACTTCTCATCAAATCATTAGTAATTCCACATTAAAGCGAATTAAGGCATCATTAAGGCATCAGTCAGTCATTTGTTATGGTTAAAAACAGAAGCAATCATTGTTTCAGAACTGATAAATGGTAAATAGTCAAACCTGTTACAGTCAATGCGGTTGCCGTTCAACCTGGTAACATATTGGGCATAGTAGTAACAGTTCTGACATCTCAAAGTTTTTCACTCACGCTAAGGCTGAATTATTTATAATGTTCCCATGCTAATATATTACCTTGATATTTGTTGAAAACTTAAAACAAATTCATATTGGAAACATTGTTTTTTGGTAAAACGATGAGTATATTTGAGGATATCTTTTTCGGTAATACTTTTGACACAATGAAGTAACAGTTTTAACATCTGTGATATTGTAACACATAATCGTGTAATAATAAAATGAAATTTTATCAAGTGCTGCGGTTCTAGGCAAGTAAGAGTTTGTTGATTTCTAATCATCTGCTAACAAAACTCATGAGTATCATTGTATATAAAAATAACAGTTCTGACATCTCACTGATTATTATTCAAACTGAGTCTTAGTTTCTTTAAAATATTGCTCTCCTTCAATCTTCCCTTGATATTGACGCAATTGTTGTAATATATTTTGAGGTACATTTTTGTTAAACTATGAGAATATTGGATGCTAACAAAATTGGTAACTGTTTTAAAATCAAATGTGAAAATTGTTACCAATTATTTCATACCCAGATGTTTATCCTTTCTCTTTTTGCTAATAATTAAAGCAGAGTGTGTGATTCTGTAGTATATTGCACATCAAAGCTAACACATCTACGTTGTGATAACGTTGTCAAAACGTCCAATTTCGATGTTCTTACGTAAATACTGACGTAGTCACAAGGTCATTATGTAGACTCCCAGAAAGTTTGCTGCAACGTGAGTTTCTACCTAATTACGACATTGTGAGGACGTAGTTCTTCCCTTTGTGTTATGTTTTTCGTGGAATCATGGGCAATGCCCTATAATTTGGTAAGCTACTTCTAAAGTGTTCGTGTCGATAAGTTCTAAAACACGAAGATAACAGACAGATGAAACTTTTCAATTTAATTAGATTTAAAAAGTTTGCTTTTTTTATTTTACGAACCTACGTTAATATAATTACGCTTTATTTCTTATACAAAGGTCTTACAAATAGGGTTAGGGTTAGGGTTAGGGTTAGGGTAAGAGCTGGTATACGAAGTTGATCAAGTGATCATGAGCAGGGAGGTAACTCTGTCGAGTCGCAAATCGAAACATGTTCTCTGGATCAGATGATCTCCCTTTAATAGAAGGAAGTCATTATGTTTCAAATTCAGCTGAAGCTCGTACTAAAGCATGAGTTACTTCCCTTTTACAAAGTGAAGTCACTCGTTAGTTTCGTAGTCAAGGGCGTGAAACTCTAAGTTAGGGTTAGGGTTAGGGTTAGGGTTAGGGTTAGTTAGTTAGTGTTAGGGTTAGGGTTAGGGTTTAGGGTTAGGGTTTAGGGTTAGGGTTAGGGTTAGGGTAAGAGCTGGTATACGAAGTTGATCAAGTGATCATGAGCAGGGAGGTAACTCTGTCGAGTCGCAAATCGAAATATGTTCTCTGGCTCAGATGATCTCCCTTTTATAGTACTGTACCATAAACAGTAGAAATTATGAAAAATCCGGACATTTTCGATAACAGACACATTTTGTTTTTAAATGGTCCCTTTGACAGTGCTGATGAACCATGAAAAAAAACAAAAAAATCAACCATTGGCAAATGCATTTTCGGGGCAAAAACCTTAAAAACTGAAAGAAAATTGGAATAATTTATTTTAAAATATATCTGCTGCATTATATACTCTTCTAGAGATGAAAACAATAGATCATGCACCATTGCATTCTTCTATTGGTCAATGAAGCTATTAGCTGAACTAAATGTCTGTTTTGGGGTCATAAACCTTGAAAAATTAAATAGTTTCATTTAAAATATATGTGTTGCATAATACACTGTTGTGGTGTTTAGAATTGTGGACATAAAGCATGTTTAGGATAACAAGTAAATGTATGACCAAAAGACCCCAAATATGTTACTTTTCCAAAACCATTGGACTTTGTTTTATTTTTGGGCAAAATCGGAAATAGAAAAATAGTTGGTCTGATTTACAGTTGTATCAGTCACTCTCCTCTCTTTGTGGTGAAAGATAAGACGGAAGAGACTCATATGCACATACTGCATGGAGAGTGAGTTGCTGACAAATGTGATTATTGTTCTTAGTAAAGCCATCGGTACAGTTTTCATGTTCAGTGTTCTAAGATATTGTCCTGAAATTGACTTCTGTTTGGGTTAATGTTATGATTTTAAATACCTGAAGTATCTGTTTACCTGAAGAATTTATGGTATCTGGCTGCAACTGCTTGTATGTATATTCACCAGGCTAAAACCCTTGATGGTGGATTTGTCTAAGTGTGTTTCTGCAAGTACAGCTTATTTATCATTTCAAGGCTAATATCATTATATTGATGAAATGTTTTTCAAATTTGAAATAGTGTAACTTATTCAAGGGATCCATCAAAACTTTACACAATGTTTAAGACAGTGATATTAAATTGTTCAAGAGTTACAGGTGCTCTGTTGCAACGAAAAATGTAACAATTGCGAAAAATGTAACAAACACGAAAATTGTTACATTGTTCGTACGTGACGTACGAAAAATGTAACAAAATATTTTGTTGTTACATTTTTCGTACATTTTACTGTAATGTCTATAGCACATGCAAATAAACACCATCTCCTTTTTCCCTCCAGCTTTTATTCCGAGTTCAAAGGAATAAGAAGCTACAACAAAGTACAGAAAAGTATGTCACATTCTTGACAAAACTTAAATTCCAGATTGCGCATATGCTGTTTTACAGATAGCGCTAATACATTTGAAAGTTTGTAAAATCTTACAAAATACAAAATTCATCTCCAATATACATGCAATAAGTTCTAAGATTGTTTTTCCTACATCAAAAGGGTAATTTTGGACATTAAAAGTCTTATTTACGATTATTATGAGGTAACAGGTTCAGACCACATGGGTTTCCATTAGAACTGTTTTGAACCTAAATTTACAGAAAAATAAAGATTGTCATGACATAAAATTGTATCAACAGGTTTAATACATGAGTTATAAATGATATGAAACAGGAACTCTTACATTATGGTTCCTTCAGGGTTTAATCTGTGACAAAACATCAGAGCAGAAGCCGAGCGGCAACAGTCCAGATTGTAAACAAAAGTACAGTATGCGAGTCGGCATAGTGCCAATCCGGAATTACAAAATACACCAAAACAGGCTTACACAAAACTGTTACCATGTAACAGCACACTCCCCGTCTGATATCTCTAGATATCAAATAACAAATAAAGAATATATACATCAGAACATTTTGAAAATAACAGATTCATTCAATTGATGACAACAGCAAAACTAGCTCAGTAACTGGGCGGGTGTAAGAGGGTTAGGGTTAGGGTTAGGGTTAGGGGTTAGGGTTGGGGGTTATGGTTAGGGTTAGGGTTAGGGTTAGGGTAAGAGCTGGTATACGAAGTTGATCAAGTGATCATGAGCAGGGAGGTAACTCTGTCTAGTTAGGTCTTCAAGACTATGTCTGGAAGACCTATTGTTATTATCCGGGTTCATCTCTATTATTAGTTGTACTTTTTTTGTCCAGAGGTTTCTGAAGTAACCACTGGGCCGATTTCCATGACATTTGCAGGGATGCTAGCCTGTGCCTGAACTTAGATAATAATGAGCCACTTTTTTGGATTTTCGACTTCTTTCTTGAGGTATCACCCCTTGAAGTCAAAACTTCAAACCTTATTAGCTCGGAAACTATTTAAGATATTTTCACAACCTTTTCACCAAAATGTGCGTAACAACATTCCCCATCGAAAAGGTCGACGGCCTTTTTTCTGCCGGAACAATAGATTTTTTGCTATTTCGAAAAAACTGAATTTTTGGTGAACTTTCGCGGTTTTTGGGGTACGCGTCTTAGAAAATCTTCTCCTCCCTCAATGCTATGACTATAGCTACATGTGATAGCTTATTTTGAAGATAAATACATTCGTAAGAGGATTGTAGAAGTCGATTTTTGAATTTCATCCTAGAATTTTAATAATCTCTCCTTGAACATGCTCATTTTTAAAAAGTGCGTTTTTAGGCTCTATGTTCAAAGGGACCTCACTCGCTAAGGAAAACTCTGATTCGAATTCTGTTTTTTGCAATCTGTTCACAATTTGTGGTTTAACAGTTCCACTTCAGAATGTGATCATGTAAATGTTGAACGTTTAAGCAAAACGTCGACATGAACACATTTGACGATTTTAATGGGATTTTCTTTGGAGATTTTTTGTTCGAAAACTACTGAAGATAGAATCATAGAATTTGGGCCAAAAGTCACTTTGGCCTAGACAACTTTTGATGGTCTCCTATGGAAGCTCACATGCTGCCGGTCGCATAGACGCATTCACTTTTGGAATCGGTGACCGTCTTATCGGCAACCATGCCGGTAAACTTATGCCCAAAAATGGGCCAAAAGGTGACTTTGGCCTAGACAACTTTTGATAGGCTCCTATGGAAGGTCTCATGCTGTTGGTCGCATAGACGCATTCACTTTTGGAATCGGTGACCGTCTTATCGGCAACCATGCCGTTATAGTCATTCCTGTAGGCCCAATTTTGGGCCAAAAGTCACTTTGGCCTAGACAACTTTTGATGGTCTCCTATGGAAGCTCACATGCTGCCGGTCGCATAGACGCATTCACTTTTGGAATCGGTGACCGTCTTATCGGCAACCATGCCGTTATAGTCATTCCTGTAGGCCCAATTTTGGGCCAAAAGTCACTTTGGCCTAGACAACTGTTGATGGTCTCCTATGGAAGCTCACATGCTGCCGGTCGCATAGACGCATTCACTTTTGGAATCGGTGACCGTCTTATCGGCAACCATGCCGGTAAACTCATGCCCAAAAATGGGCCAAAAGTTGACTTTGGCCTAGACAACTTTTGATGGTCTCCTATGGAAGGTCTCATGCTGTCGGTCGCATAGATGCATTCACTTTTGGAATCGGTGACCGTCTTATCGGCAACCATGCCGTTATAGTCATTCCTGTAGGCCCAATTTTGGGCCAAAAGTCACTTTGGCCTAGACAACTTTTGATGGTCTCCTATGGAAGCTCACATGCTGCCGGTCGCATAGACGCATTCACTTTTGGAATCTGTGACCGTCTTATCGGCAACCATGCCGGTAAACTCATGCCCAAAAATGGGCCAAAAGGTGACTTTGGCCTAGACAACTTTTGATAGGCTCCTATGGAAGGTCACATGCTGCCGGTCGCATAGACGCATTCACTTTTGGAATCGGTGACCGTCTTATCGGCAACCATGCCGTTATAGTCATTCCAGTAGGCCCAATTTTGGGCCAAAAGTCACTTTGGCCAAGACAACTTTTGATTGTCTACTATGGAAGCTCACATGCTGCCGGTCGCATAGACGCATTCACTTTTGGAATCGGTGACCGTCTTATCGGCAACCATGCCGGTAAACTCATGCCCAAAAATGGGCCAAAAGGTGACTTTGGCCTAGACAACTTTTGATAGGCTCCTATGGAAGGTCTCATGCTGTCGGTTGCATAGACGCATTCACTTTTGGAATCGGTGACCGTCTTATCGGCAACCATGCCGTTATAGTCATTCCTGTAGGCCCAATTTTGGGCCAAAAGTCACTTTGGCCTAGACAACTTTTGATGGTCTCCTATGGAAGCTCACATGCTGCCGGTCGCATAGACACATTCACTTTTGGAATCGGTGACCGTCTTATCGGCAACCATGTCGTTATAGTCATTCCTGTAGGCCCAATTTTGGGCCAAAAGTCACTTTGGCCTAGACAACTTTTGATGGTCTCCTATGGAAGCTCACATGCTGCCGGTCGCATAGACGCATTCACTTTTGGAATCGGTGACCGTCTTATCGGCAACCATGCCGTTATAGTCATTCCTGTAGGCCCAATTTTGGGCCAAAAGTCACTTTGGCCTAGACAACTGTTGATGGTCTCCTATGGAAGCTCACATGCTGCCGGTCGCATAGACGCATTCACTTTTGGAATCGGTGACCGTCTTATCGGCAACCATGCCGGTAAACTCATGCCCAAAAATGGGCCAAAAGGTGACTTTGGCCTAGACAACTTTTGATAGGCTCCTATGGAAGGTCTCATGCTGTCGGTCGCATAGACGCATTCACTTTTGGAATCGGTGACCGTCTTATCGGCAACCATGCCGTTATAGTCATTCCTGTAGGCTCAATTTTGGGCCAAAAGTCACTTTGGCCTAGACAACTTTTGATGGTCTCCTATGGAAGCTCACATGCTGCCGGTCGCATAGACGCATTCACTTTTGGAATCGGTGACCGTCTTATCGGCAACCATGCCGGTAAACTCATGCCCAAAAATGGGCCAAAAGGTGACTTTGGCCTAGACAACTTTTGATAGGCTCCTATGGAAGGTCTCATGCTGTCGGTCGCATAGACGCATTCACTTTTGGAATCGGTGACCGTCTTATCGGCAAACATGCCGTTATAGTCATTCCTGTAGGCCCAATTTTGGGCCAAAAGTCACTTTGGCCTAGACAACTTTTGATGGTCTCCTATGGAAGCTCACATGCTGCCAGTCGCATAGACGCATTCACTTTTGGAATCGGTGACCGTCTTATCGGCAACCATGCCGTTATAGTCATTCCTGTAGGCCCAATTTTGGGCCAAAAGTCACTTTGGCCTAGACAACTTTTGATGGTCTCCTATGGAAGCTCACATGCTGCCGGTCGCATAGACGCATTCACTTTTGGAATCGGTGACCGTCTTATCGGCAACCATGCCGGTAAACTTATGCCCAAAAATGGGCCAAAAGGTGACTTTGGCCTAGACAACTTTTGATAGGCTCCTATGGAAGGTCTCATGCTGTTGGTCGCATAGACGCATTCACTTTTGGAATCGGTGACCGTCTTATCGGCAACCATGCCGTTATAGTCATTCCTGTAGGCCCAATTTTGGGCCAAAAGTCACTTTGGCCTAGACAACTTTTGATGGTCTCCTATGGAAGCTCACATGCTGCCGGTCGCATAGACGCATTCACTTTTGGAATCGGTGACCGTCTTATCGGCAACCATGCCGTTATAGTCATTCCTGTAGGCCCAATTTTGGGCCAAAAGTCACTTTGGCCTAGACAACTGTTGATGGTCTCCTATGGAAGCTCACATGCTGCCGGTCGCATAGACGCATTCACTTTTGGAATCGGTGACCGTCTTATCGGCAACCATGCCGGTAAACTCATGCCCAAAAATCGGCCAAAAGTTGACTTTGGCCTAGACAACTTTTGATGGTCTCCTATGGAAGGTCTCATGCTGTCGGTCGCATAGACGCATTCACTTTTGGAATCGGTGACCGTCTTATCGGCAACCATGCCGTTATAGTCATTCCTGTAGGCCCAATTTTGGGCCAAAAGTCACTTTGGCCTAGACAACTTTTGATGGTCTCCTATGGAAGCTCACATGCTGCCGGTCGCATAGACGCATTCACTTTTGGAATCGGTGACCGTCTTATCGGCAACCATGCCGGTAAACTCATGCCCAAAAATGGGCCAAAAGGTGACTTTGGCCTAGACAACTTTTGATAGGCTCCTATGGAAGGTCACATGCTGCCGGTCGCATAGACGCATTCACTTTTGGAATCGGTGACCGTCTTATCGGCAACCATGCCGTTATAGTCATTCCTGTAGGCCCAATTTTGGGCCAAAAGTCACTTTGGCCAAGACAACTTTTGATGGTCTTCTATGGAAGCTCACATGCTGCCGGTCGCATAGACGCATTCACTTTTGGAATCGGTGACCGTCTTATCGGCAACCATGCCGGTAAACTCATGCCCAAAAATGGGCCAAAAGGTGACTTTGGCCTAGACAACTTTTGATAGGCTCCTATGGAAGGTCTCATGCTGTCGGTTGCATAGACGCATTCACTTTTGGAATCGGTGACCGTCTTATCGGCAACCATGCCGTTATAGTCATTCCTGTAGGCCCAATTTTGGGCCAAAAGTCACTTTGGCCTAGACAACTTTTGATGGTCTCCTATGGAAGCTCACATGCTGCCGGTCGCATAGACACATTCACTTTTGGAATCGGTGACCGTCTTATCGGCAACCATGTCGTTATAGTCATTCCTGTAGGCCCAATTTTGGGCCAAAAGTCACTTTGGCCTAGACAACTTTTGATGGTCTCCTATGGAAGCTCACATGCTGCCGGTCGCATAGACGCATTCACTTTTGGAATCGGTGACCGTCTTATCGGCAACCATGCCGTTATAGTCATTCCTGTAGGCCCAATTTTGGGCCAAAAGTCACTTTGGCCTAGACAACTTTTGATGGTCTCCTATGGAAGCTCACATGCTGCCGGTCGCATAGACGCATTCACTTTTGGAATCGGTGACCGTCTTATCGGCAACCATGCCGGTAAACTCATGCCCAAAAATGGGCCAAAAGGTGACTTTGGCCTAGACAACTTTTGATAGGCTCCTATGGAAGGTCTCATGCTGTCGGTCGCATAGACGCATTCACTTTTGGAATCGGTGACCGTCTTATCTGCTACCATGCCGTTATAGTCATTCCTGTAGGCCCAATTTTGGGCCAAAAGTCACTTTGGCCTAGACAACTTTTGATGGTCTCCTATGGAAGCTCACATGCTGCCGGTCGCATAGACGCATTCACTTTTGGAATCGGTGACCGTCTTATCGGCAACCATGCCGTTATAGTCATTCCTGTAGGCCCAATTTTGGGCCAAAAGTCACTTTGGCCTAGACAAATTTTGATGGTCTCCTATGGAAGCTCACATGCTGCCGGTCGCATAGACGCATTCACTTTTGGAATCGGTGACCGTCTTATCGGCAACCATGCCGGTAAACTCATGCCCAAAAATGGGCCAAAAGGTGACTTTGGCCTAGACAACTTTTGATAGGCTCCTATGGAAGGTCTCATGCTGTCGGTCGCATAGACGCATTCACTTTTGGAATTGGTGACCGTCTTATCGGCAACCATGCCGTTATAGTCATTCCTGTAGGCTCAATTTTGGGCCAAAAGTCACTTTGGCCTAGACAACTTTTGATGGTCTCCTATGGAAGCTCACATGCTGCCGGTCGCATAGACGCATTCACTTTTGGAATCGGTGACCGTCTTATCGGCAACCATGCCGGTAAACTCATGCCCAAAAATGGGCCAAAAGGTGACTTTGGCCTAGACAACTTTTGATAGGCTCCTATGGAAGGTCTCATGCTGTCGGTCGCATAGACGCATTCACTTTTGGAATCGGTGACCGTCTTTTCGGCAAACATGCCGTTATAGTCATTCCTGTAGGCCCAATTTTGGGCCAAAAGTCACTTTGGCCTAGACAACTTTTGATTGTCTCCTATGGAAGCTCACATGCTGCCAGTCGCATAGACGCATTCACTTTTGGAATCGGTGACCGTCTTATCGGCAACCATGCCGTTATAGTCATTCCTGTAGGCCCAATTTTGGGCCAAAAGTCACTTTGGCCTAGACAACTTTTGATGGTCTCCTATGGAAGCTCACATGCTGCCGGTCGCATAGACGCATTCACTTTTGGAATCGGTGACCGTCTTATCGGCAACCATGCCGGTAAACTCATGCCCAAAAATGGGCCAAAAGGTGACTTTGGCCTAGACAACTTTTGATAGGCTCCTATGGAAGGTCTCATGCTGTCGGTCGCATAGACGCATTCACTTTTGGAATCGGTGACCGTCTTATCGGCAACCATGCCGTTATAGTCATTCCTGTAGGCCCAATTTTGGGCCAAAAGTCACTTTGGCCTAGACAACTTTTGATGGTCTCCTATGGAAGCTCACATGCTGCCGGTCACATAGACGCATTCACTTTTGGAATCGGTGACCGTCTTATCGGCAACCATGCCGTTATAGTCATTCCTGTAGGCCCAATTTTGGGCCAAAAGTCACTTTGGCCTAGACAACTTTTGATGGTCTCCTATGGAAGCTCACATGCTGCCAGTCGCATAGACGCATTCACTTTTGGAATCGGTGACCGTCTTATCGGCAACCATGCCGTTATAGTCATTCCTGTAGGCCCAATTTTGGGCCAAAAGTCACTTTGGCCTAGACAACTTTTGATGGTCTCCTATGGAAGCTCACATGCTGCCGGTCGCATAGACGCATTCACTTTTGGAATCGGTGACCGTCTTATCGGCAACCATGCCGGTAAACTTATGCCCAAAAATGGGCCAAAAGGTGACTTTGGCCTAGACAACTTTTGATAGGCTCCTATGGAAGGTCTCATGCTGTTGGTCGCATAGACGCATTCACTTTTGGAATCGGTGACCGTCTTATCGGCAACCATGCCGTTATAGTCATTCCTGTAGGCCCAATTTTGGGCCAAAAGTCACTTTGGCCTAGACAACTTTTGATGGTCTCCTATGGAAGCTCACATGCTGCCAGTCGCATAGACGCATTCACTTTTGGAATCGGTGACCGTCTTATCGGCAACCATGCCGTTATAGTCATTCCTGTAGGCCCAATTTTGGGCCAAAAGTCACTTTGGCCTAGACAACTTTTGATGGTCTCCTATGGAAGCTCACATGCTGCCGGTCGCATAGACGCATTCACTTTTGGAATCGGTGACCGTCTTATCGGCAACCATGCCGGTAAACTTATGCCCAAAAATGGGCCAAAAGGTGACTTTGGCCTAGACAACTTTTGATAGGCTCCTATGGAAGGTCTCATGCTGTTGGTCGCATAGACGCATTCACTTTTGGAATCGGTGACCGTCTTATCGGCAACCATGCCGTTATAGTCATTCCTGTAGGCCCAATTTTGGGCCAAAAGTCACTTTGGCCTAGACAACTTTTGATGGTCTCCTATGGAAGCTCACATGCTGCCGGTCGCATAGACGCATTCACTTTTGGAATCGGTGACCGTCTTATCGGCAACCATGCCGTTATAGTCATTCCTGTAGGCCCAATTTTGGGCCAAAAGTCACTTTGGCCTAGACAACTGTTGATGGTCTCCTATGGAAGCTCACATGCTGCCGGTCGCATAGACGCATTCACTTTTGGAATCGGTGACCGTCTTATCGGCAACCATGCCGGTAAACTCATGCCCAAAAATCGGCCAAAAGTTGACTTTGGCCTAGACAACTTTTGATGGTCTCCTATGGAAGGTCTCATGCTGTCGGTCGCATAGACGCATTCACTTTTGGAATCGGTGACCGTCTTATCGGCAACCATGCCGTTATAGTCATTCCTGTAGGCCCAATTTTGGGCCAAAAGTCACTTTGGCCTAGACAACTTTTGATGGTCTCCTATGGAAGCTCACATGCTGCCGGTCGCATAGACGCATTCACTTTTGGAATCGGTGACCGTCTTATCGGCAACCATGCCGGTAAACTTATGCCCAAAAATGGGCCAAAAGGTGACTTTGGCCTAGACAACTTTTGATAGGCTCCTATGGAAGGTCTCATGCTGTTGGTCGCATAGACGCATTCACTTTTGGAATCGGTGACCGTCTTATCGGCAACCATGCCGTTATAGTCATTCCTGTAGGCCCAATTTTGGGCCAAAAGTCACTTTGGCCTAGACAACTTTTGATGGTCTCCTATGGAAGCTCACATGCTGCCAGTCGCATAGACGCATTCACTTTTGGAATCGGTGACCGTCTTATCGGCAACCATGCCGTTATAGTCATTCCTGTAGGCCCAATTTTGGGCCAAAAGTCACTTTGGCCTAGACAACTTTTGATGGTCTCCTATGGAAGCTCACATGCTGCCGGTCGCATAGACGCATTCACTTTTGGAATCGGTGACCGTCTTATCGGCAACCATGCCGGTAAACTTATGCCCAAAAATGGGCCAAAAGGTGACTTTGGCCTAGACAACTTTTGATAGGCTCCTATGGAAGGTCTCATGCTGTTGGTCGCATAGACGCATTCACTTTTGGAATCGGTGACCGTCTTATCGGCAACCATGCCGTTATAGTCATTCCTGTAGGCCCAATTTTGGGCCAAAAGTCACTTTGGCCTAGACAACTTTTGATGGTCTCCTATGGAAGCTCACATGCTGCCGGTCGCATAGACGCATTCACTTTTGGAATCGGTGACCGTCTTATCGGCAACCATGCCGTTATAGTCATTCCTGTAGGCCCAATTTTGGGCCAAAAGTCACTTTGGCCTAGACAACTGTTGATGGTCTCCTATGGAAGCTCACATGCTGCCGGTCGCATAGACGCATTCACTTTTGGAATCGGTGACCGTCTTATCGGCAACCATGCCGGTAAACTCATGCCCAAAAATCGGCCAAAAGTTGACTTTGGCCTAGACAACTTTTGATGGTCTCCTATGGAAGGTCTCATGCTGTCGGTCGCATAGACGCATTCACTTTTGGAATCGGTGACCGTCTTATCGGCAACCATGCCGTTATAGTCATTCCTGTAGGCCCAATTTTGGGCCAAAAGTCACTTTGGCCTAGACAACTTTTGATGGTCTCCTATGGAAGCTCACATGCTGCCGGTCGCATAGACGCATTCACTTTTGGAATCTGTGACCGTCTTATCGGCAACCATGCCGGTAAACTCATGCCCAAAAATGGGCCAAAAGGTGACTTTGGCCTAGACAACTTTTGATAGGCTCCTATGGAAGGTCACATGCTGCCGGTCGCATAGACGCATTCACTTTTGGAATCGGTGACCGTCTTATCGGCAACCATGCCGTTATAGTCATTCCTGTAGGCCCAATTTTGGGCCAAAAGTCACTTTGGCCAAGACAACTTTTGATGGTCTTCTATAGAAGCTCACATGCTGCCGGTCGCATAGACGCATTCACTTTTGGAATCGGTGACCGTCTTATCGGCAACCATGCCGGTAAACTCATGCCCAAAAATGGGCCAAAAGGTGACTTTGGCCTAGACAACTTTTGATAGGCTCCTATGGAAGGTCTCATGCTGTCGGTTGCATAGACGCATTCACTTTTGGAATCGGTGACCGTCTTATCGGCAACCATGCCGTTATAGTCATTCCTGTAGGCCCAATTTTGGGCCAAAAGTCACTTTGGCCTAGACAACTTTTGATGGTCTCCTATGGAAGCTCACATGCTGCCGGTCGCATAGACACATTCACTTTTGGAATCGGTGACCGTCTTATCGGCAACCATGTCGTTATAGTCATTCCTGTAGGCCCAATTTTGGGCCAAAAGTCACTTTGGCCTAGACAACTTTTGATGGTCTCCTATGGAAGCTCACATGCTGCCGGTCGCATAGACGCATTCACTTTTGGAATCGGTGACCGTCTTATCGGCAACCATGCCGTTATAGTCATTCCTGTAGGCCCAATTTTGGGCCAAAAGTCACTTTGGCCTAGACAACTTTTGATGGTCTCCTATGGAAGCTCACATGCTGCCGGTCGCATAGACGCATTCACTTTTGGAATCGGTGACCGTCTTATCGGCAACCATGCCGGTAAACTCATGCCCAAAAATGGGCCAAAAGGTGACTTTGGCCTAGACAACTTTTGATAGGCTCCTATGGAAGGTCTCATGCTGTCGGTCGCATAGACGCATTCACTTTTGGAATCGGTGACCGTCTTATCTGCTACCATGCCGTTATAGTCATTCCTGTAGGCCCAATTTTGGGCCAAAAGTCACTTTGGCCTAGACAACTTTTGATGGTCTCCTATGGAAGCTCACATGCTGCCGGTCACATAGACGCATTCACTTTTGGAATCGGTGACCGTCTTATCGGCAACCATGCCGTTATAGTCATTCCTGTAGGCCCAATTTTGGGCCAAAAGTCACTTTGGCCTAGACAAATTTTGATGGTCTCCTATGGAAGCTCACATGCTGCCGGTCGCATAGACGCATTCACTTTTGGAATCGGTGACCGTCTTATCGGCAACCATGCCGGTAAACTCATGCCCAAAAATGGGCCAAAAGGTGACTTTGGCCTAGACAACTTTTGATAGGCTCCTATGGAAGGTCTCATGCTGTCGGTCGCATAGACGCATTCACTTTTGGAATTGGTGACCGTCTTATCGGCAACCATGCCGTTATAGTCATTCCTGTAGGCTCAATTTTGGGCCAAAAGTCACTTTGGCCTAGACAACTTTTGATGGTCTCCTATGGAAGCTCACATGCTGCCGGTCGCATAGACGCATTCACTTTTGGAATCGGTGACCGTCTTATCGGCAACCATGCCGGTAAACTCATGCCCAAAAATGGGCCAAAAGGTGACTTTGGCCTAGACAACTTTTGATAGGCTCCTATGGAAGGTCTCATGCTGTCGGTCGCATAGACGCATTCACTTTTGGAATCGGTGACCGTCTTATCGGCAAACATGCCGTTATAGTCATTCCTGTAGGCCCAATTTTGGGCCAAAAGTCACTTTGGCCTAGACAACTTTTGATTGTCTCCTATGGAAGCTCACATGCTGCCAGTCGCATAGACGCATTCACTTTTGGAATCGGTGACCGTCTTATCGGCAACCATGCCGTTATAGTCATTCCTGTAGGCCCAATTTTGGGCCAAAAGTCACTTTGGCCTAGACAACTTTTGATGGTCTCCTATGGAAGCTCACATGCTGCCGGTCGCATAGACGCATTCACTTTTGGAATCGGTGACCGTCTTATCGGCAACCATGCCGGTAAACTCATGCCCAAAAATGGGCCAAAAGGTGACTTTGGCCTAGACAACTTTTGATAGGCTCCTATGGAAGGTCTCATGCTGTCGGTCGCATAGACGCATTCACTTTTGGAATCGGTGACCGTCTTATCGGCAACCATGCCGTTATAGTCATTCCTGTAGGCCCAATTTTGGGCCAAAAGTCACTTTGGCCTTGACAACTTTTGATGGTCTCCTATGGAAGCTCACATGCTGCCGGTCACATAGACGCATTCACTTTTGGAATCGGTGACCGTCTTATCGGCAACCATGCCGTTATAGTCATTCCTGTAGGCCCAATTTTGGGCCAAAAGTCACTTTGGCCTAGACAACTTTTGATGGTCTCCTATGGAAGCTCACATGCTGCCAGTCGCATAGACGCATTCACTTTTGGAATCGGTGACCGTCTTATCGGCAACCATGCCGTTATAGTCATTCCTGTAGGCCCAATTTTGGGCCAAAAGTCACTTTGGCCTAGACAACTTTTGATGGTCTCCTATGGAAGCTCACATGCTGCCGGTCGCATAGACGCATTCACTTTTGGAATCGGTGACCGTCTTATCGGCAACCATGCCGGTAAACTCATGCCCAAAAATGGGCCAAAAGGTGACTTTGGCCTAGACAACTTTTGATAGGCTCCTATGGAAGGTCTCATGCTGTCGGTCGCATAGACGCATTCACTTTTGGAATCGGTGACCGTCTTATCGGCAACCATGCCGTTATAGTCATTCCTGTAGGCCCAATTTTGGGCCAAAAGTCACTTTGGCCTAGACAACTTTTGATGGTCTCCTATGGAAGCTCACATGCTGCCGGTCGCAAAGATGCATTCACTTTTGGAATCGGTGACCGTCTTATCGGCAACCATGCCGGTAAACTCATGCCCAAAAATGGGCCAAAAGGTGACTTTGGCCTAGACAACTTTTGATAGGCTCCTATGGAAGGTCTCATGCTGTCGGTTGCATAGACGCATTCACTTTTGGAATCGGTGACCGTCTTATCGGCAACCATGCCGTTATAGTCATTCCTGTAGGCCCAATTTTGGGCCAAAAGTCACTTTGGCCTAGACAACTTTTGATGGTCTCCTATGGAAGCTCACATGCTGCCGGTCGCATAGACACATTCACTTTTGGAATCGGTGACCGTCTTATCGGCAACCATGTCGTTATAGTCATTCCTGTAGGCCCAATTTTGGGCCAAAAGTCACTTTGGCCTAGACAACTTTTGATGGTCTCCTATGGAAGCTCACATGCTGCCGGTCGCATAGACGCATTCACTTTTGGAATCGGTGACCGTCTTATCGGCAACCATGCCGTTATAGTCATTCCTGTAGGCCCAATTTTGGGCCAAAAGTCACTTTGGCCTAGACAACTTTTGATGGTCTCCTATGGAAGCTCACATGCTGCCGGTCGCATAGACGCATTCACTTTTGGAATCGGTGACCGTCTTATCGGCAACCATGCCGGTAAACTCATGCCCAAAAATGGGCCAAAAGGTGACTTTGGCCTAGACAACTTTTGATAGGCTCCTATGGAAGGTCTCATGCTGTCGGTCGCATAGACGCATTCACTTTTGGAATCGGTGACCGTCTTATCGGCAACCATGCCGTTATAGTCATTCCTGTAGGCCCAATTTTGGGCCAAAAGTCACTTTGGCCTAGACAACTTTTGATGGTCTCCTATGGAAGCTCACATGCTGCCGGTCACATAGACGCATTCACTTTTGGAATCGGTGACCGTCTTATCGGCAACCATGCCGTTATAGTCATTCCTGTAGGCCCAATTTTGGGCCAAAAGTCACTTTGGCCTAGACAACTTTTGATGGTCTCCTATGGAAGCTCACATGCTGCCGGTCGCATAGACGCATTCACTTTTGGAATCGGTGACCGTCTTATCGGCAACCATGCCGGTAAACTCATGCCCAAAAATGGGCCAAAAGGTGACTTTGGCCTAGACAACTTTTGATAGGCTCCTATGGAAGGTCTCATGCTGTCGGTCGCATAGACGCATTCACTTTTGGAATCGGTGACCGTCTTATCGGCAACCATGCCGTTATAGTCATTCCTGTAGGCTCAATTTTGGGCCAAAAGTCACTTTGGCCTAGACAACTTTTGATGGTCTCCTATGGAAGCTCACATGCTGCCGGTCGCATAGACGCATTTACTTTTGGAATCGGTGACCGTCTTATCGGCAACCATGCCGGTAAACTCATGCCCAAAAATGGGCCAAAAGGTGACTTTGGCCTAGACAACTTTTGATAGGCTCCTATGGAAGGTCTCATGCTGTCGGTCGCATAGATGCATTCACTTTTGGAATCGGTGACCGTCTTATCGGCAAACATGCCGTTATAGTCATTCCTGTAGGCCCAATTTTGGGCCAAAAGTCACTTTGGCCTAGACAACTTTTGATGGTCTCCTATGGAAGCTCACATGCTGCCAGTCGCATAGACGCATTCACTTTTGGAATCGGTGACCGTCTTATCGGCAACCATGCCGTTATAGTCATTCCTGTAGGCCCAATTTTGGGCCAAAAGTCACTTTGGCCTAGACAACTTTTGATGGTCTCCTATGGAAGCTCACATGCTGCCGGTCGCATAGACGCATTCACTTTTGGAATCGGTGACCGTCTTATCGGCAACCATGCCGGTAAACTCATGCCCAAAAATGGGCCAAAAGGTGACTTTGGCCTAGACAACTTTTGATAGGCTCCTATGGAAGGTCTCATGCAGTCGGTCGCATAGACGCATTCACTTTTGGAATCGGTGACCGTCTTATCGGCAACCATGCCGTTATAGTCATTCCTGTAGGCCCAATTTTGGGCCAAAAGTCACTTTGGCCTAGACAACTTTTGATGGTCTCCTATGGAAGCTCACATGCTGCCGGTCGCAAAGATGCATTCACTTTTGGAATCGGTGACCGTCTTATCGGCAACCATGCCGTTATAGTCATTCCTGTAGGCCCAATTTTGGGCCAAAAGTCACTTTGGCCTAGACAACTTTTGATGGTCTCCTATGGAAGCTCAAATGCTGCCAGTCGCATAGACGCATTCACTTTTGGAATCGGTGACTGTCTTATCGGCAACCATGCCGTTATAGTCATTCCTGTAGGCCCAATTTTGGGCCAAAAGTCACTTTGGCCAAGACAACTTTTGATGGTCTCCTATGGAAGCTCACATGCTGCCGGTCGCATAGACGCATTCACTTTTGGAATCGGTGACCGTCTTATCGGCAACCATGCCGGTAAACTCATGCCCAAAAATGGGCCAAAAGGTGACTTTGGCCTAGACAACTTTTGATAGGCTCCTATGGAAGGTCTCATGCTGCCGGTCGCATAGACGCATTCACTTTTGGAATCGGTGACCGTCTTATCGGCAACCATGCCGGTAAACTCATGCCCAAAAATGGGCCAAAAGGTGACTTTGGCCTAGACAACTTTTGATGGTCTCCTATGGAAGCTCACATGCTGCCGGTCGCACAGACGCATTCACTTTTGGAATCAGTGACCGTTTTATCGGCAACCATGCCGTTATAGTCATTCCTGTAGGCCCAATTTTGGGCCAAAAGTCACTTTGGCCTAGACAACTTTTGATGGTCTGCTATGGAAGCTCACATGCTGCCAGTCGCATAGACGCATTCACTTTTGGAATCGGTGACCGTCTTATCGGCAACCATGCCGTTATAGTCATTCCTGTAGGCCCAATTTTGGGCCAAAAGTCACTTTGGCCTAGACAACTTTTGATGGTCTCCTATGGAAGCTTACATGCTGCCGGTCGCATAGACGCATTCACTTTTGGAATCGGTGACCGTCTTATCGGCAACCATGCCGTCATAGTCATTCCTGTAGGCCCAATTTCGGGCCAAAAGTCACTTTGGCCTAGACAACTTTTGATGGTCTCCTACTGAAGCTCACATGCTGCCGGTAGCATAGACGCATTCACTTTTGGAATCGGTGACCGTCTTATCGGCAACCATGCCGGTAAACTCATGCCCAAAAATGGGTCAAAAGGTGACTTTGGCCTAGACAACTTTTGATAGGCTCCTATGGAAGGTCTCATGCTGTCGGTCGCATAGACGCATTCACTTTTGGAATCGGTGACCGTCTTATCGGCAACCATGCCGTTATACTCATTCCTGTAGGCCCAATTTTGGGCCAAAAGTCACTTTGGCCTAGACAACTTTTGATGGTCTGCTATGGAAGCTCACATGCTGCCGGTCGCATAGACGCATTCACTTTTGGAATCGGTGACCGTCTTATCGGCAACCATGCCGTTTTAGTCATTCCTGTAGGCCCAATTTTGGGCCAAAAGTCACTTTGGCCTAGACAACTTTTGATGGTCTCCTATGGAAGCTCACATGCTGCCGGTCGCATAGACGCATTGACTTTTGGAATCGGTGACCGTCTTATCGGCAACCATGCCGGTATACTCATGCCCAAAAATGGGCCAAAAGGTGACTTTGGCCTAGACAACTTTTGATAGGCTCCTATGGAAGGTCTCATGCTGTCGGTCGCATAGACGCATTCACTTTTGGAATCGGTGACCGTCTTATCGGCAACCATGCCGTTATAGTCATTCCTGGAGGCCCAATTTTGGGCCAAAAGTCACTTTGGCCTAGACAACTTTTGATGGTCTCCTATGGAAGCTCAGATGCTGCCAGTCGCATAGACGCATTCACTTTTGGAATCGGTGACTGTCTTATCGGCAACCATGCCGTTATAGTCATTCCTGTAGGCCCAATTTTGGGCCAAAAGTCACTTTGGCCTAGACAACTTTTGATGGTCTCCTATGGAAGCTTACATGCTGCCGGTCGCATAGACGCATTCACTTTTGGAATCGGTGACCGTCTTATCGGCAACCATGCCGTCATAGTCATTCCTGTAGGCCCAATTTCGGGCCAAAAGTCACTTTGGCCTAGACAACTTTTGATGGTCTCCTACTGAAGCTCACATGCTGCCGGTAGCATAGACGCATTCACTTTTGGAATCGGTGACCGTCTTATCGGCAACCATGCCGGTAAACTCATGCCCAAAAATGGGTCAAAAGGTGACTTTGGCCTAGACAACTTTTGATAGGCTCCTATGGAAGGTCTCATGCTGTCGGTCGCATAGACGCATTCACTTTTGGAATCGGTGACCGTCTTATCGGCAACCATGCCGTTATACTCATTCCTGTAGGCCCAATTTTGGGCCAAAAGTCACTTTGGCCTAGACAACTTTTGATGGTCTGCTATGGAAGCTCACATGCTGCCGGTCGCATAGACGCATTCACTTTTGGAATCGGTGACCGTCTTATCGGCAACCATGCCGTTTTAGTCATTCCTGTAGGCCCAATTTTGGGCCAAAAGTCACTTTGGCCTAGACAACTTTTGATGGTCTCCTATGGAAGCTCACATGCTGCCGGTCGCATAGACGCATTGACTTTTGGAATCGGTGACCGTCTTATCGGCAACCATGCCGGTATACTCATGCCCAAAAATGGGCCAAAAGGTGACTTTGGCCTAGACAACTTTTGATAGGCTCCTATGGAAGGTCTCATGCTGTCGGTCGCATAGACGCATTCACTTTTGGAATCGGTGACCGTCTTATCGGCAACCATGCCGTTATAGTCATTCCTGGAGGCCCAATTTTGGGCCAAAAGTCACTTTGGCCTAGACAACTTTTGATGGTCTCCTATGGAAGCTCAGATGCTGCCAGTCGCATAGACGCATTCACTTTTGGAATCGGTGACTGTCTTATCGGCAACCATGCCGTTATAGTCATTCCTGTAGGCCCAATTTTGGGCCAAAAGTCACTTTGGCCTAGACAACTTTTGATGGTCTCCTATGGAAGCTCACATGCTGCCGGTCGCATAGACGCATTCACTTTTGGAATCGGTGACCGTCTTATCGGCAACCATGCCGTTATAGTCATGCCCAAAAATGGGCCAAAAGGTGACTTTGGCCTAGACAACTTTTGATAGGCTCCTATGGAAGGTCTCATGCTGTCGGTCGCATAGACGCATTCACTTTTGGAATCGGTGACCGTCTTATCGGCAACCATGCCGTTATAGTCATTCCTGTAGGCCCAATTTTGGGCCAAAAGTCACTTTGGCCTAGACAACTTTTGATGGTCTCCTGTGGAAGCTCACATGCTGCCGGTCGCATAGACGCATTCACTTTTGGAATCGGTGACCGTTTTATCGGCAACCATGCCGTTATAGTCATTCCTGTAGGCCCAATTTTGGGCCAAAAGTCACTTTGGCCTAGACAACTTTTGATGGTCTCCTATGGAAGCTCACATGCTGCCAGTCGCATAGACGCATTCACTTTTGGAATCGGTGACCGTCTTATCGGCAACCATGCCGTTTTAGTCATTCCTGTAGGCCCAATTTTGGGCCAAAAGTCACTTTGGCCTAGACAACTTTTGATGGTCTCCTATGGAAGCTCACATGCTGCCGGTCGCATAGACGCATTCACTTTTGGAATCGGTGACCGTCTTATCGGCAACCATGCCGGTAAACTCATGCCCAAAAATGGGCCAAAAGGTGACTTTGGCCTAGACAACTTTTGATAGGCTCCTATGGAAGGTCTCATGCTGTCGGTCGCATAGACGCATTCACTTTTGGAATCGGTGACCGTCTTATCGGCAACCATGCCGTTATAGTCATTCCTGTAGGCCCAATTTTGGGCCAAAAGTCACTTTGGCCTAGACAACTTTTGATGGTCTCCTATGGAAGCTCACATGCTGCCAGTCGCATAGACGCATTCACTTTTGGAATCGGTGACCGTCTTATCGGCAACCATGCCGTTATAGTCATTCCTGTAGGCCCAATTTTGGGCCAAAAGTCACTTTGGCCTAGACAACTTTTGATGGTCTCCTATGGAAGCTCACATGCTGCCGGTCGCATAGACGCATTCACTTTTGGAATCGGTGACCGTCTTATCGGCAACCATGCCGTTATAGTCATTCCTGTAGGCCCAATTTTGGGCCAAAAGTCACTTTGGCCTAGACAACTTTTGATGGTCTCCTATGGAAGCTCACATGCTGCCAGTCGCATAGACGCATTCACTTTTGGAATCGGTGACCGTCTTATCGGCAACCATGCCGTTATAGTCATTCCTGTAGGCCCAATTTTGGGCCAAAAGTCACTTTGGCCTAGACAACTTTTGATGGTCTCCTATGGAAGCTCACATGCTGCCAGTCGCATAGACGCATTCACTTTTGGAATCGGTGACCGTCTTATCGGCAACCATGCCGTTATAGTCATTCCTGTAGGCCCAATTTTGGGCCAAAAGTCACTTTGGCCTAGACAACTTTTGATGGTCTCCTATGGAAGCTCACATGCTGCCGGTCGCATAGACGCATTCACTTTTGGAATCGGTGACCGTCTTATCGGCAACCATGCCGGTAAACTCATGCCCAAAAATGGGCCAAAAGGTGACTTTGGCCTAGACAACTTTTGATAGGCTCCTATGGAAGGTCTCATGCTGTCGGTCGCATAGACGCATTCACTTTTGGAATCGGTGACCGTCTTATCGGCAACCATGCCGTTATACTCATTCCTGTAGGCCCAATTTTGGGCCAAAAGTCACTTTGGCCTAGACAACTTTTGATGGTCTCCTATGGAAGCTCACATGCTGCCGGTCGCATAGACGCATTCACTTTTGGAATCGGTGACCGTCTTATCGGCAACCATGCCGGTAAACTCATGCCCAAAAATGGGCCAAAAGGTGACTTTGGCCTAGACAACTTTTGATAGGCTCCTATGGAAGGTCTCATGCTGTCGGTCGCATAGACGCATTCACTTTTGGAATCGGTGACCGTCTTATCGGCAACCATGCCGTTATAGTCATTCCTGTAGGCCCAATTTTGGGCCAAAAGTCACTTTGGCCTAGACAACTTTTGATGGTCTCCTGTGGAAGCTCACATGCTGCCGGTCGCATAGACGCATTGACTTTTGGAATCGGTGACCGTTTTATCGGCAACCATGCCGTTATAGTCATTCCTGTAGGCCCAATTTTGGGCCAAAAGTCACTTTGGCCTAGACAACTTTTGATGGTCTCCTGTGGAAGCTCACATGCTGCCGGTCGCATAGACGCATTCACTTTTGGAATCGGTGACCGTTTTATCGGCAACCATGCCGTTATAGTCATTCCTGTAGGCCCAATTTTGGGCCAAAAGTCACTTTGGCCTAGACAACTTTTGATGGTCTCCTATGGAAGCTCACATGCTGCCAGTCGCATAGACGCATTCACTTTTGGAATCGGTGACCGTCTTATCGGCAACCATGCCGTTTTAGTCATTCCTGTAGGCCCAATTTTGGGCCAAAAGTCACTTTGGCCTAGACAACTTTTGATGGTCTCCTATGGAAGCTCACATGCTGCCGGTCGCATAGACGCATTCACTTTTGGAATCGGTGACCGTCTTATCGGCAACCATGCCGGTAAACTCATGCCCAAAAATGGGCCAAAAGGTGACTTTGGCCTAGACAACTTTTCATAGGCTCCTATGGAAGGTCTCATGCTGTCGGTCGCATAGACGCATTCACTTTTGGAATCGGTGACCGTCTTATCGGCAACCATGCCGTTATAGTCATTCCTGTAGGCCCAATTTTGGGCCAAAAGTCACTTTGGCCTAGACAACTTTTGATGGTCTCCTATGGAAGCTCACATGCTGCCAGTCGCATAGACGCATTCACTTTTGGAATCGGTGACCGTCTTATCGGCAACCATGCCGTTATAGTCATTCCTGTAGGCCCAATTTTGGGCCAAAAGTCACTTTGGCCTAGACAACTTTTGATGGTCTCCTATGGAAGCTCACATGCTGCCGGTCGCATAGACGCATTCACTTTTGGAATCGGTGACCGTCTTATCGGCAACCATGCCGTTATAGTCATTCCTGTAGGCCCAATTTTGGGCCAAAAGTCACTTTGGCCTAGACAACTTTTGATGGTCTCCTATGGAAGCTCACATGCTGCCAGTCGCATAGACGCATTCACTTTTGGAATCGGTGACCGTCTTATCGGCAACCATGCCGTTATAGTCATTCCTGTAGGCCCAATTTTGGGCCAAAAGTCACTTTGGCCTAGACAACTTTTGATGGTCTCCTATGGAAGCTCACATGCTGCCAGTCGCATAGACGCATTCACTTTTGGAATCGGTGACCGTCTTATCGGCAACCATGCCGTTATAGTCATTCCTGTAGGCCCAATTTTGGGCCAAAAGTCACTTTGGCCTAGACAACTTTTGATGGTCTCCTATGGAAGCTCACATGCTGCCGGTCGCATAGACGCATTCACTTTTGGAATCGGTGACCGTCTTATCGGCAACCATGCCGGTAAACTCATGCCCAAAAATGGGCCAAAAGGTGACTTTGGCCTAGACAACTTTTGATAGGCTCCTATGGAAGGTCTCATGCTGTCGGTCGCATAGACGCATTCACTTTTGGAATCGGTGACCGTCTTATCGGCAACCATGCCGTTATACTCATTCCTGTAGGCCCAATTTTGGGCCAAAAGTCACTTTGGCCTAGACAACTTTTGATGGTCTCCTATGGAAGCTCACATGCTGCCGGTCGCATAGACGCATTCACTTTTGGAATCGGTGACCGTCTTATCGGCAACCATGCCGGTAAACTCATGCCCAAAAATGGGCCAAAAGGTGACTTTGGCCTAGACAACTTTTGATAGGCTCCTATGGAAGGTCTCATGCTGTCGGTCGCATAGACGCATTCACTTTTGGAATCGGTGACCGTCTTATCGGCAACCATGCCGTTATAGTCATTCCTGTAGGCCCAATTTTGGGCCAAAAGTCACTTTGGCCTAGACAACTTTTGATGGTCTCCTGTGGAAGCTCACATGCTGCCGGTCGCATAGACGCATTGACTTTTGGAATCGGTGACCGTTTTATCGGCAACCATGCCGTTATAGTCATTCCTGTAGGCCCAATTTTGGGCCAAAAGTCACTTTGGCCTAGACAACTTTTGATGGTCTCCTATGGAAGCTCACATGCTGCCAGTCGCATAGACGCATTCACTTTTGGAATCGGTGACCGTCTTATCGGCAACCATGCCGTTTTAGTCATTCCTGTAGGCCCAATTTTGGGCCAAAAGTCACTTTGGCCTAGACAACTTTTGATGGTCTCCTATGGAAGCTCACATGCTGCCGGTAGCATAGACGCATTCACTTTTGGAATCGGTGACCGTCTTATCGGCAACCATGCCGGTAAACTCATGCCCAAAAATGGGCCAAAAGGTGACTTTGGCCTAGACAACTTTTGATAGGCTCCTATGGAAGGTCTCATGCTGTCGGTCGCATAGACGCATTCACTTTTGGAATCGGTGACCGTCTTATCGGCAACCATGCCGTTATAGTCATTCCTGTAGGCCCAATTTTGGGCCAAAAGTCACTTTGGCCTAGACAACTTTTGATGGTCTGCTATGGAAGCTCACATGCAGCCGGTCGCATAGACGCATTCACTTTTGGAATCGGTGACCGTCTTATCGGCAACCATGCCGTTTTAGTCATTCCTGTAGGCCCAATTTCGGACCAAAAGTCACTTTGGCCTAGACAACTTTTGATGGTCTCCTATGGAAGCTCACATGCTGCCGGTCGCATAGACGCATTGACTTTTGGAATCGGTGACCGTCTTATCGGCAACCATGCCGGTATACTCATGCCCAAAAATGGGCCAAAAGGTGACTTTGGCCTAGACAACTTTTGATAGGCTCCTATGGAAGGTCTCATGCTGTCGGTCGCATAGACGCATTCACTTTTGGAATCGGTGACCGTCTTATCGGCAACCATGCCGTTATAGTCATTCCTGGAGGCCCAATTTTGGGCCAAAAGTCACTTTGGCCTAGACAACTTTTGATGGTCTCCTATGGAAGCTCAGATGCTGCCAGTCGCATAGACGCATTCACTTTTGGAATCGGTGACTGTCTTATCGGCAACCATGCCGTTATAGTCATTCCTGTAGGCCCAATTTTGGGCCAAAAGTCACTTTGGCCAAGACAACTTTTGATGGTCTCCTATGGAAGCTCACATGCTGCCGGTCGCATAGACGCATTCACTTTTGGAATCAGTGACCGTCTTATCGGCAAACATGCCGGTAAACTCATGCCCAAAAATGGGCCAAAAGGTGACTTTGGCCTAGACAACTTTTGATAGGCTCCTATGGAAGGTCTCATGCTGTCGGTCGCATAGACGCATTCACTTTTGGAATCGGTGACCGTCTTATCGGCAACCATGCCGGTAAACTCATGCCCAAAAATGGGCCAAAAGGTGACTTTGGCCTAGACAACTTTTGATAGGCTCCTATGGAAGGTCTCATGCTGTCGGTCGCAGAGACGCATTCACTTTTGGAATCGGTGACCGTCTTATCGGCAACCATGCCGTTATAGTCATTCCTGTAGGCACAATTTTGGGCCAAAAGTCACTTTGGCCTAGACAACTTTTGATGGTCTCCTATGGAAGCTCACATGCTGCCGGTCGCATAGACGCATTCACTTTTGGAATCGGTGACCGTCTTATCGGCAACCATGCCGTTATAGTCATGCCCAAAAATGGGCCAAAAGGTGACTTTGGCCTAGACAACTTTTGATAGGCTCCTATGGAAGGTCTCATGCTGTCGGTCGCATAGACGCATTCACTTTTGGAATCGGTGACCGTCTTATCGGCAACCATGCCGTTATAGTCATTCCTGTAGGCCCAATTTTGGGCCAAAAGTCACTTTGGCCTAGACAACTTTTGATGGTCTCCTGTGGAAGCTCACATGCTGCCGGTCGCATAGACGCATTCACTTTTGGAATCGGTGACCGTTTTATCGGCAACCATGCCGTTATAGTCATTCCTGTAGGCCCAATTTTGGGCCAAAAGTCACTTTGGCCTAGACAACTTTTGATGGTCTTCTATGGAAGCTCACATGCTGCCAGTCGCATAGACGCATTCACTTTTGGAATCGGTGACCGTCTTATCGGCAACCATGCCGTTTTAGTCATTCCTGTAGGCCCAATTTTGGGCCAAAAGTCACTTTGGCCTAGACAACTTTTGATGGTCTCCTATGGAAGCTCACATGCTGCCGGTCGCATAGACGCATTCACTTTTGGAATCGGTGACCGTCTTATCGGCAACCATGCCGGTAAACTCATGCCCAAAAATGGGCCAAAAGGTGACTTTGGCCTAGACAACTTTTGATAGGCTCCTATGGAAGGTCTCATGCTGTCGGTCGCATAGACGCATTCACTTTTGGAATCGGTGACCGTCTTATCGGCAACCATGCCGTTATAGTCATTCCTGTAGGCCCAATTTTGGGCCAAAAGTCACTTTGGCCTAGACAACTTTTGATGGTCTCCTATGGAAGCTCACATGCTGCCAGTCGCATAGACGCATTCACTTTTGGAATCGGTGACCGTTTTATCGGCAACCATGCCGTTATAGTCATTCCTGTAGGCCCAATTTTGGGCCAAAAGTCACTTTGGCCTAGACAACTTTTGATGGTCTCCTATGGAAGCTCACATGCTGCCGGTCGCATAGACGCATTCACTTTTGGAATCGGTGACCGTCTTATCGGCAACCATGCCGTCATAGTCATTCCTGTAGGCCCAATTTCGGGCCAAAAGTCACTTTGGCCTAGACAACTTTTGATGGTCTCCTATGGAAGCTCACATGCTGCCGGTCGCATAGACGCATTCACTTTTGGAATCGGTGACCGTCTTATCGGCAACCATGCCGGTAAACTCATGCCCAAAAATGGGCCAAAAGGTGACTTTGGCCTAGACAACTTTTGATAGGCTCCTATGGAAGGTCTCATGCTGTCGGTCGCATAGACGCATTCACTTTTGGAATCGGTGACCGTCTTATCGGCAACCATGCCGTTATACTCATTCCTGTAGGCCCAATTTTGGGCCAAAAGTCACTTTGGCCTAGACAACTTTTGATGGTCTCCTATGGAAGCTCACATGCTGCCGGTCGCATAGACGCATTCACTTTTGGAATCGGTGACCGTCTTATCGGCAACCATGCCGGTAAACTCATGCCCAAAAATGGGCCAAAAGGTGACTTTGGCCTAGACAACTTTTGATAGGCTCCTATGGAAGGTCTCATGCTGTCGGTCGCATAGACGCATTCACTTTTGGAATCGGTGACCGTCTTATCGGCAACCATGCCGTTATAGTCATTCCTGTAGGCCCAATTTTGGGCCAAAAGTCACTTTGGCCTAGACAACTTTTGATGGTCTCCTATGGAAGCTCACATGCTGCCAGTCGCATAGACGCATTCACTTTTGGAATCGGTGACCGTCTTATCGGCAACCATGCCGTTATAGTCATTCCTGTAGGCCCAATTTTGGGCCAAAAGTCACTTTGGCCTAGACAACTTTTGATGGTCTCCTATGGAAGCTCACATGCTGCCGGTCGCATAGACGCATTCACTTTTGGAATCGGTGACCGTCTTATCGGCAACCATGCCGTTATAGTCATTCCTGTAGGCCCAAAATTGGGCCAAAAGTCACTTTGGCCTAGACAACTTTTGATGGTCTCCTATGGAAGCTCACATGCTGCTGGTCGCATAGACGCATTCACTTTTGGAATCGGTGACCGTCTTATCGGCAACCATGCCGGTAAACTCATGCCCAAAAATGGGTCAAAAGGTGACTTTGGCCTAGACAACTTTTGATAGGCTCCTATGGAAGGTCTCATGCTGTCGGTCGCATAGACGCATTCACTTTTGGAATCGGTGACCGTCTTATCGGCAACCATGCCGTTATAGTCATTCCTGTAGGCCCAATTTTGGGCCAAAAGTCACTTTGGCCTAGACAACTTTTGATGGTCTCCTATGGAAGCTCACATGCTGCCGGTCGCATAGACGCATTCACTTTTGGAATCGATGACCGTCTTATCGGCAACCATGCTGGTAAACTCATGCCCAAAAATTGGCCAAAAGGTGACTTTGGCCTAGACAACTGTTGATAGGCACCTATGGAAGGTCTCATGCTGTCGGTCGCATAGACGCATTCACTTTTGGAATCGGTGACCGTCTTATCGGCAACCATGCCGTTATAGTCATTCCTGTAGGCCCAATTTTGGGCCAAAAGTCACTTTGGCCTAGACAACTTTTGATGGTCTCCTATGGAAGCTCACATGCTGCCGGTCGCATAGACGCATTCACTTTTGGAATCGGTGACCGTCTTATCGGCAACCATGCCGTTATAGTCATTCCTGTAGGCCCAATTTTGGGCCAAAAGTCACTTTGGCCTAGACAACTTTTGATGGTCTCCTATGGAAGCTCACATGTTGCCGGTCGCATAGACGCATTCACTTTTGGAATCGGTGACCGTCTTATCGGCAACCATGCCGGTAAACTCATGCCCAAAAATGGGCCAAAAGGTGACTTTGGCCTAGACAACTTTTGATAGGCTCCTATGGAAGGTCTCATGCTGTCGGTCGCATAGACGCATTCACTTTTGGAATCGGTGACCGTCTTATCGGCAACCATGCCGTTATAGTCATTCCTGTAGGCCCAATTTTGGGCCAAAAGTCACTTTGGCCTTGACAACTTTTGATGGTCTCCTATGGAAGCTCACATGCTGCCGGTCGCATAGACGCATTCACTTTTGGAATCGGTGACCGTCTTATCGGCAACCATGCCGGTAAACTCATGCCCAAAAATGGGCCAAAAGGTGACTTTGGCCTAGACAACTTTTGATAGGCTCCTATGGAAGGTCTCATGCTGTCGGTCGCATAGACGCATTCACTTTTGGAATCGGTGACCGTCTTATCGGCAACCATGCCGTTATAGTCATTCCTGTAGGCCCAATTTTGGGCCAAAAGTCACTTTGGCCTAGACAACTTTTGATGGTCTCCTATGGAAGCTCACATGCTGCCGGTCGCATAGACGCATTCACTTTTGGAATCGGTGACCGTCTTATCGGCAACCATGCCGGTAAACTCATGCCCAAAAATGGGCCAAAAGGTGACTTTGGCCTAGACAACTTTTGATAGGCTCCTATGGAAGGTCTCATGCTGTCGGTCGCATAGACGCATTCACTTTTGGAATCGGTGACCGTCTTATCGGCAACCATGCCGTTATAGTCATTCCTGTAGGCCCAATTTTGGGCCAAAAGTCACTTTGGCCTAGACAACTTTTGATGGTCTCCTATGGAAGCTCACATGCTGCCAGTCGCATAGACGCATTCACTTTTGGAATCGGTGACCGTCTTATCGGCAACCATGCCGTTATAGTCATTCCTGTAGGCCCAATTTTGGGCCAAAAGTCACTTTGGCCTAGACAACTTTTGATGGTCTCCTATGGAAGCTCACATGCTGCCGGTCGCATAGACGCATTCACTTTTGGAATCGGTGACCGTCTTATCGGCAACCATGCCGTCATAGTCATTCCTGTAGGCCCAATTTCGGGCCAAAAGTCACTTTGGCCTAGACAACTTTTGATGGTCTCCTATGGAAGCTCACATGCTGCCGGTCGCATAGACGCATTCACTTTTGGAATCGGTGACCGTCTTATCGGCAACCATGCCGGTAAACTCATGCCCAAAAATGGGCCAAAAGGTGACTTTGGCCTAGACAACTTTTGATAGGCTCCTATGGAAGGTCTCATGCTGTCGGTCGCATAGACGCATTCACTTTTGGAATCGGTGACCGTCTTATCGGCAACCATGCCGTTATACTCATTCCTGTAGGCCCAATTTTGGGCCAAAAGTCACTTTGGCCTAGACAACTTTTGATGGTCTCCTATGGAAGCTCACATGCTGCCGGTCGCATAGACGCATTCACTTTTGGAATCGGTGACCGTCTTATCGGCAACCATGCCGGTAAACTCATGCCCAAAAATGGGCCAAAAGGTGACTTTGGCCTAGACAACTTTTGATAGGCTCCTATGGAAGGTCTCATGCTGTCGGTCGCATAGACGCATTCACTTTTGGAATCGGTGACCGTCTTATCGGCAACCATGCCGTTATAGTCATTCCTGTAGGCCCAATTTTGGGCCAAAAGTCACTTTGGCCTAGACAACTTTTGATGGTCTCCTATGGAAGCTCACATGCTGCCTGTCGCATAGACGCATTCACTTTTGGAATCGGTGACCGTCTTATCGGCAACCATGCCGTTATAGTCATTCCTGTAGGCCCAATTTTGGGCCAAAAGTCACTTTGGCCTAGACAACTTTTGATGGTCTCCTATGGAAGCTCACATGCTGCCGGTCGCATAGACGCATTCACTTTTGGAATCGGTGACCGTCTTATCGGCAACCATGCCGTTATAGTCATTCCTGTAGGCCCAAAATTGGGCCAAAAGTCACTTTGGCCTAGACAACTTTTGATGGTCTCCTATGGAAGCTCACATGCTGCTGGTCGCATAGACGCATTCACTTTTGGAATCGGTGACCGTCTTATCGGCAACCATGCCGGTAAACTCATGCCCAAAAATGGGTCAAAAGGTGACTTTGGCCTAGACAACTTTTGATAGGCTCCTATGGAAGGTCTCATGCTGTCGGTCGCATAGACGCATTCACTTTTGGAATCGGTGACCGTCTTATCGGCAACCATGCCGTTATAGTCATTCCTGTAGGCCCAATTTTGGGCCAAAAGTCACTTTGGCCTAGACAACTTTTGATGGTCTCCTATGGAAGCTCACATGCTGCCGGTCGCATAGACGCATTCACTTTTGGAATCGATGACCGTCTTATCGGCAACCATGCTGGTAAACTCATGCCCAAAAATTGGCCAAAAGGTGACTTTGGCCTAGACAACTGTTGATAGGCACCTATGGAAGGTCTCATGCTGTCGGTCGCATAGACGCATTCACTTTTGGAATCGGTGACCGTCTTATCGGCAAACATGCCGTTATAGTCATTCCTGTAGGCCCAATTTTGGGCCAAAAGTCACTTTGGCCTAGACAACTTTTGATTGTCTCCTATGGAAGCTCACATGCTGCCGGTCGCATAGACGCATTCACTTTTGGAATCGGTGACCGTCTTATCGGCAACCATGCCGTTATAGTCATTCCTGTAGGCCCAATTTTGGGCCAAAAGTCACTTTGGCCTAGACAACTTTTGATGGTCTCCTATGGAAGCTCACATGTTGCCGGTCGCATAGACGCATTCACTTTTGGAATCGGTGACCGTCTTATCGGCAACCATGCCGGTAAACTCATGCCCAAAAATGGGCCAAAAGGTGACTTTGGCCTAGACAACTTTTGATAGGCTCCTATGGAAGGTCTCATGCTGTCGGTCGCATAGACGCATTCACTTTTGGAATCGGTGACCGTCTTATCGGCAACCATGCCGTTATAGTCATTCCTGTAGGCCCAATTTTGGGCCAAAAGTCACTTTGGCCTTGACAACTTTTGATGGTCTCCTATGGAAGCTCACATGCTGCCGGTCGCATAGACGCATTCACTTTTGGAATCGGTGACCGTCTTATCGGCAACCATGCCGGTAAACTCATGCTCAAAAATGGGCCAAAAGGTGACTTTGGCCTAGACAACTTTTGATAGGCTCCTATGGAAGGTCTCATGCTGTCGGTCGCATAGACGCATTCACTTTTGGAATAGGTGACCGTCTTATCGGCAACCATGCCGTTATAGTCATTCCTGTAGGCCCAATTTTGGGCCAAAAGTCACTTTGGCCTAGACAACTTTTGATGGTCTCCTATGGAAGCTCACATGCTGCCGGTCGCATAGACGCATTCACTTTTGGAATCGGTGACCGTCTTATCGGCAACCATGCCGTTATAGTCATTCCTGTAGGCCCAATTTTGGGCCAAAAGTCAGTTTGGCCTAGACAACTTTTGATGGTCTCCTATGGAAGCTCACATGCTGCCGGTCGCATAGACGCATTCACTTTTGGAATCGGTGACCGTCTTATCGGCAACCATGCCGGTAAACTCATGCCCAAAAATGGGCCAAAAGGTGACTTTGGCCTAGACAACTTTTGATAGGCTCCTATGGAAGGTCTCATGCTGTCGGTCGCATAGACGCATTCACTTTTGGAATCGGTGACCGTCTTATCGGCAACCATGCCGTTATAGTCATTCCTGTAGGCCCAATTTTGGGCCAAAAGTCACTTTGACCTAGACAACTTTTGATGGTCTCCTATGGAAGCTCACATGCTTTTGGAATCGGTGACCGTCTTATCGGCAACCATGCCGTTATAGTCATTCCTGTAGGCCCAATTTTGGGCCAAAAGTCACTTTGGCCTTGACAACTTTTGATGGTCTCCTATGGAAGCTCACATGCTGCCGGTCGCATAGACGCATTCACTTTTGGAATCGGTGACCGTCTTATCGGCAACCATGCCGGTAAACTCATGCCCAAAAATGGGCCAAAAGTTGACTTTGGCCTAGACAACTTTTGATAGGCTCCTATGGAAGGTCTCATGCTGTCGGTCGCATAGACGCATTCACTTTTGGAATAGGTGACCGTCTTATCGGCAACCATGCCGTTATAGTCATTCCTGTAGGCCCAATTTTGGGCCAAAAGTCACTTTGGCCTAGACAACTTTTGATGGTCTCCTATGGAAGCTCACATGCTGCCGGTCGCATAGACGCATTCACTTTTGGAATCGGTGACCGTCTTATCGGCAACCATGCCGTTATAGTCATTCCTGTAGGCCCAATTTTGGGCCAAAAGTCAGTTTGGCCTAGACAACTTTTGATGGTCTCCTATGGAAGCTCACATGCTGCCGGTCGCATAGACGCATTCACTTTTGGAATCGGTGACCGTCTTATCGGCAACCATGCCGGTAAACTCATGCCCAAAAATGGGCCAAAAGGTGACTTTGGCCTAGACAACTTTTGATAGGCTCCTATGGAAGGTCTCATGCTGTCGGTCGCATAGACGCATTCACTTTTGGAATCGGTGACCGTCTTATCGGCAACCATGCCGTTATAGTCATTCCTGTAGGCCCAATTTTGGGCCAAAAGTCACTTTGACCTAGACAACTTTTGATGGTCTCCTATGGAAGCTCACATGCTGCCGGTCGCATAGACGCATTCACTTTTGAAATCGGTGACCGTCTTATCGGCAAACATGCCGTTATAGTCATTCCTGTAGGCCCAATTTTGGGCCAAAAGTCACTTTGGCCTAGACAACTTTTGATGGTCTCCTATGGAAGCTCACATGCTGCCGGTCGCATAGACGCATTCACTTTTGGAATCGGTGAACGTCTTATCGGCAACCATGCCGGTAAACTCATGCCCAAAAATGGGCCAAAAGGTTACTTTGGCCTAGACAACTTTTGATAGGCTCCTATGGAAGGTCTCATGCTTTCGGTCGCATAGACGCATTCACTTTTTGAATCTGGACCGTCTTATCGGCAACCATGCCGTTATAGTCATTCCTGTAGGCCCAATTTTGGGCCAAAAGTCACTTTGGCCTAGACAACTTTTGATGGTCTCCTATGGAAGCTCACATGCTGCCGGTCGCATAGACGCATTCACTTTTGGAATCGGTGACCGTCTTATCGGCAACCATGCCGTTATAGTCATTCCTTAGGCCCAATTTTGGGCCAAAAGTCACTTTTGATAGGCTCCTATGGAAGGTCTCATGCTGTCGGTCGCATAGACGCATTCACTTTTGGAATCGGTGACCGTCTTATCGGCAACCATGCCGTTATAGTCATTCCTGTAGGCCCAATTTTGGGCCAAAAGTCACTTTGGCTTAGACAACTTTTGATGGTCTCCTATGGAAGCTCACATGCTGCCGGTCGCATAGACGCATTCACTTTTGGAATCGGTGACCGTCTTATCGGCAACCATGCCGTTATAGTCATTCTTGTAGGCCCAATTTTGGGCCAAAAGTCACTTTGGCCTAGACAACTTTTGATGGTCTCCTATGGAAGCTCACATGCTGCCGGTCGCATAGACGCATTCACTTTTGGAATCGGTGACCGTCTTATCGGCAACCATGCCGGTAAACTCATGCCCAAAAATGGGCCAAAAGGTGACTTTGGCCTAGACAACTTTTGATAGGCTCCTATGGAAGGTCTCATGCTGTCGGTCGCATAGACGCATTCACTTTTGGAATCGGTGACCGTCTTATCGGCAACCATGCTGTTATAGTCATTCCTGTAGGCCCAATTTTGGGCAAAAAGTCACTTTGGCCTAGACAACTTTTGATGGTCTCCTATGGAAGCTCACATGCTGCCGGTCGCATAGACGCATTCACTTTTGGTATCGGTGACCGTCTTATCGGCAACCATGCCGGTAAACTCATGCCCAAAAATGGGCCAAAAGGTGACTTTGGCCTAGACAACTTTTGATAGGCTCCTATGGAAGGTCTCATGCTGTCGGTCGCATAGACGCATTCACTTTTGGAATCGGTGACCGTCTTATCGGCAACCATGCCGTTATAGTCATTCCTGTAGGCCCAATTTTGGGCCAAAAGTCACTTTGGCCTATACAACTTTTGATGGTCTCCTATGGAAGCTCACATGCTGCCGGTCGCATAGACGCATTCACTTTTGGAATCGGTGACCGTCTTATCGGCAACCATGCCGTTATAGTCATTCCTGTAGGCCCAATTTTGGGCCAAAAGTCACTTTGGCCTAGACAACTTTTGATAGGCTCCTATGGAAGGTTTCATGCTGTCGGTCGCATAGACGCATTCACTTTTGGAATCGGTGACCGTCTTATCGGCAACCATGCCGTTATAGTCATTCCTGTAGGCCCAATTTTGGGCCAAAAGTCACTTTGGCCTATACAACTTTTGATGGTCTCCTATGGAAGCTCACATGCTGCCGGTCGCAAAGACGCATTCACTTTTGGCATCGGTGACCGTCTTATCGGCAACCATGCCGTTATAGTCATTCCTGTAGGCCCAATTTTGGGCCAAAAGTCACTTTGGCCTAGACAACTTTTGATGGTCTCCTATGGAAGCTCACATGCTGCCGGTCGCATAGACGCATTCACTTTTGGAATCGGTGACCGTCTTATCGGCAACCATGCCGGTAAACTCATGCCCAAAAATGGGCCAAAAGTTGACTTTGGCCTAGACAACTTTTGATAGGCTCCTATGGAAGGTCTCATGCTGTCGGTCGCATAGACGCATTCACTTTTGGAATCGGTGACCGTCTTATCGGCAACCATGCCGTTATAGTCATTCCTGTAGGCCCAATTTTGGGCCAAAAGTCACTTTGGCCTAGACAACTTTTGATGGTCTCCTATGGAAACTCACATGCTGCCGGTCGCATAGACGCATTCACTTTTGGAATCGGTGACCGTCTTATCGGCAACCATGCCGGTAAACTCATGCCCAAAAATGGGCCAAAAGGTGACTTTGGCCTAGACAACTTTTGATAGGCTCCTATGGAAGGTCTCATGCTGTCGGTCGCATAGACGCATTCACTTTTGGAATCGGTGACCGTCTTATCGGCAACCATGCCGTTATAGTCATTCCTGTAGGCCCAATTTTGGGCCAAAAGTCACTTTGGCCTAGACAACTTTTGATGGTCTCCTATGGAAGCTCACATGCTGCCGGTCGCAAAGACGGATTCACTTTTGGAATCGGTGACCGTCTTATCGGCAACCATGCCGTTATAGTCATTCCTGTAGGCCCAATTTTGGGCCAAAAGTCACTTTGGCCTAGACAACTTTTGATGGTCTCCTATGGAAGCTCACATGCTGCCGGTCGCATAGACGCATTCACTTTTGGAATCGGTGACCGTCTTATCGGCAACCATGCCGGTAAACTCATGCCCAAAAATGGGCCAAAAGGTGACTTTGGCCTAGACAACTTTTGATAGGCTCCTATGGAAGGTCTCATGCTGTCGGTCGCATAGACGCATTCACTTTTGGAATCGGTGACCGTCTTATCGGCAACCATGCCGTTATAGTCATTCCTGTAGGCCCAATTTTGGGCCTAAAGTCACTTTGGCCTAGACAACTTTTGATGGTCTCCTATGGAAGCTCACATGCTGCCGGTCGCATAGACGCATTCACTTTTGGAATCGGTGACCGTCTTATCGGCAACCATGCCGTTATAGTCATTCCTGTAGGCCCAATTTTGGGCCAAAAGTCACTTTGGCCTAGACAACTTTTGATGGTCTCCTATGGAAGCTCACATGCTGCCGGTCGCATAGACGCATTCACTTTTGGAATCGGTGACCGTCTTATCGGCAACCATGCCGGTAAACTCATGCCCAAAAATGGGCCAAAAGGTGACTTTGGCCTAGAGAACTTTTGATAGGCTCCTATGGAAGGTCTCATGCTGTCGGTCGCATAGACGCATTCACTTTTGGAATCGGTGACCGTCTTATCGGCAACCATGCCGTTATAGTCATTCCTGTAGGCCCAATTTTGGGCCAAAAGTCACTTTGGCCTAGACAACTTTTGATGGTCTCCTATGGAAGCTCACATGCTGCCGGTCGCAAAGACGCTTTCACTTTTGGCATCGGTGACCGTCTTATCGGCAACCATGCCGTTATAGTCATTCCTGTAGGCCCAATTTTGGGCCAAAAGTCACTTTGGCCTAGACAACTTTTGATGGTCTCCTATGGAAGCTCACATGCTGCCGGTCGCATAGACGCATTCACTTTTGGAATCGGTGACCGTCTTATCGGCAACCATGCCGGTAAACTCATGCCCAAAAATGGGCCAAAAGTTGACTTTGGCCTAGACAACTTTTGATAGGGTCCTATGGAAGGTCTCATGCTGTCGGTCGCATAGACGCATTCACTTTTGGAATCGGTGACCGTCTTATCGGCAACCATGCCGTTATAGTCATTCCTGTAGGCCCAATTTTGGGCCAAAAGTCACTTTGGCCTAGACAACTTTTGATGGTCTCCTATGGAAACTCACATGCTGCCGGTCGCATAGACGCATTCACTTTTGGAATCGGTGACCGTCTTATCGGCAACCATGCCGGTAAACTCATGCCCAAAAATGGGCCAAAAGGTGACTTTGGCCTAGGCAACTTTTGATAGGCTCCTATGGAAGGTCTCATGCTGTCGGTCGCATAGACGCATTCACTTTTGGAATCGGTGACCGTCTTATCGGCAACCATGCCGTTATAGTCATTCCTGTAGGCCCAATTTTGGGCCAAAAGTCACTTTGGCCTAGACAACTTTTGATTGTCTCCTATGGAAACTCACATGCTGCCGGTCGCATAGACGCATTCACTTTTGGAATCGGTGACCGTCTTATCGGCAACCATGCCGGTAAACTCATGCCCAAAAATGGGCCAAAAGGTGACTTTGGCCTAGACAACTTTTGATAGGCTCCTATGGAAGGTCTCATGCTGTCCGTCGCATAGACGCATTCACTTTTGGAATCGGTGACCGTCTTTTCGGCAACCATGCCGTTATAGTCATTCCTGTAGGCCCAATTTTGGGCCAAAAGTCACTTTGGCCTAGACAACTTTTGATGATCTTCTATGGAAGCTCACATGCTGCCGGTCGCATAGACGCATTCACTTTTGGAATCGGTGACCGTCTTATCGGCAACCATGCCGTTATAGTCATTCCTGTAGGCCCAATTTTGGGCCAAAAGTCACTTTGGCCTAGACAACTTTTGATGGTCTCCTATGGAAGCTCACATGCTGCCGGTCGCATAGACGCATTCACTTTTGGAATCGGTGACCGTCTTATCGGCAACCATGCCGGTAAACTCATGCCCAAAAATGGGCCAAAAGGTGACTTTGGCCTAGACAACTTTTGATAGGCTCCTATGGAAGGTCTCATGCTGTCGGTCGCATAGACGCATTCACTTTTGGAATCGGTGACCGTCTTATCGGCAACCATGCCGTTACAGTCATTCCTGTAGGCCCAATTTTGGGCCAAAAGTCACTTTGGCCTAGACAACTTTTGATGGTCTCCTATGGAAGCTCACATGCCGCCGGTCGCATAGACGCATTCACTTTTGGAATCGGTGACCGTCTTATCGGCAACCATGCCGTTATAGTCATTCCTGTAGGCCCAATTTTGGGCAAAAAGTCACTTTGGCCTAGACAACTTTTGATGGTCTCCTATGGAAGCTCACATGCTGCCGGTCGCATAGACGCATTCACTTTTGGAATCGGTGACCGTCTTATCGGCAACCATGCCGGTAAACTCATGCCCAAAAATGGGCCAAAAGGTGACTTTGGCCTAGACAACTTTTGATAGGCTCCTATGGAAGGTCTCATGCTGTCGGTCGCATAGACGCATTCACTTTTGGAATCGGTGACCGTCTTATCGGCAACCATGCCGTTATAGTCATTCCTGTAGGCCCAATTTTGGGCCAAAAGTCACTTTGGCCTAGACAACTTTTGATTGTCTCCTATGGAAACTCACATGCTGCCGGTCGCATAGACGCATTCACTTTTGGAATCGGTGACCGTCTTATCGGCAACCATGCCGGTAAACTCATGCCCAAAAATGGGCCAAAAGGTGACTTTGGCCTAGACAACTTTTGATAGGCTCCTATGGAAGATCTCATGCTGTCGGTCGCATAGACGCATTCACTTTTGGAATCGGTGACCGTCTTATCGGCAACCATGCCGTTATAGTCATTCCTGTAGGCCCAATTTTGGGCCAAAAGTCACTTTGGCCTAGACAAATTTTGATGGTCTCCTATGGAAGCTCACATGCTGCCGGTCGCATAGACGCATTCACTTTTGGAATCGGTGACCGTCTTATCGGCAACCATGCCGTTATAGTCATTCCTGTAGGCCCAATTTTGGGCCAAAAGTCACTTTGGCCTAGACAACTTTTGATGGTCTCCTATGGAAGCTCACATGCTGCCGGTCGCATAGACGCATTCACTTTTGGAATTGGTGACCGTCTTATCGGCAACCATGCCGGTAAACTCATGCCCAAAAATGGGCCAAAAGGTGACTTTGGCCTAGACAACTTTTGATAGGCTCCTATGGAAGGTCTCATGCTGTCGGTCGCATAGACGCATTCACTTTTGGAATCGGTGACCGTCTTATCGGCAACCATGCCGTTATAGTCATTCCTGTAGGCCCAATTTTGGGCCAAAACTCACTTTGGCCTAGACAACTTTTGATGGTCTCCTATGGAAGCTCACATGCTGCCGGTCGCATAGACGCATTCACTTTTGGAATCGGTGACCGTCTTATCGGCAACCATGCCGTTATAGTCATTCCTGTAGGCCCAATTTTGGGCCAAAAGTCACTTTGGCCTAGACAACTTTTGATGGTCTCCTATGGAAGCTCACATGCTGCCGGTCGCATAGACGCATTCACTTTTGGAATCGGTGACCGTCTTATCGTCAACCATGCCGGTAAACTCATGCCCAAAAATGGGCCAAAAGGTGACTTTGGCCTAGACAACTTTTGATAGGCTCCTATTTAAGGTCTCATGCTGTCGGTCGCATAGACGCATTCACTTTTGGAATCGGTGACCGTCTTATCGGCAACCATGCCGTTATAGTCATTCCTGTAGGCCCAATTTTGGGCCAAAAGTCACTTTGGCCTAGACAACTTTTGATGGTCTCCTATGGAAGCTCACATGCTGCCGGTCGCATAGACGCATTCACTTTTGGAATCGGTGACCGTCTTATCGGCAACCATGCCGTTATAGTCATTCCTGTAGGCCCAATTTTGGGCCAAAAGTCACTTTGGCCTAGACAACTTTTGATTGTCTCCTATGGAAGCTCACATGCTGCCGGTCGCATAGACGCATTCACTTTTGGAATCGGTGACCGTCTTATCGGCAACCATGCCGGTAAACTCATGCCCAAAAATGGGCCAAAAGGTGACTTTGGCCGAGACAACTTTTGATAGGCTCCTATGGAAGGTCTCATGCTGTCGGTCGCATAGACGCATTCACTTTTGGAATCGGTGACCGTCTTATCGGCAACCATGCCGTTATAGTCATTCCTGTAGGCCCAATTTTGGGCCAAAAGTCACTTTGGCCTAGACAACTTTTGATTGTCTCCTATGGAAACTCACATGCTGCCGGTCGCATAGACGCATTCACTTTTGGAATCGGTGACCGTCTTATCGGCAACCATGCCGGTAAACTCATGCCCAAAAATGGGCCAAAAGGTGACTTTGGCCTAGACAACTTTTGATAGGCTCCTATGGAAGGTCTCATGCTGTCGGTCGCATAGACGCATTCACTTTTGGAATCGGTGACCGTCTTATCGGCAACCATGCCGTTATAGTCATTCCTGTAGGCCCAATTTTGGGCCAAAAGTCACTTTGGCCGAGACAACTTTTGATGGTCTCCTATGGAAGCTCACATGCTGCCGGTCGCATAGACGCATTCACTTTTGGAATCGGTGACCGTCTTATCGGCAACCATGCCGTTATAGTCATTCCTGTAGGCCCAATTTTGGGCCAAAAGTCACTTTGGCCTAGACAACTTTTGATGGTCTCCTATGGAAGCTCACATGCTGCCGGTCGCATAGACGCATTCACTTTTGGAATCGGTGACCGTCTTATCGGCAACCATGCCGTTATAGTCATTCCTGTAGGCCCAATTTTGGGCCAAAAGTCACTTTGGCCTAGACAACTTTTGATGGTCTCCTATGGAAGCTCACATGCTGCCGGTCGCATAGACGCATTCACTTTTGGAATCGGTGACCGTCTTATCGGCAACCATGCCGGTAAACTCAAGCCCAAAAATGGGCCAAAAGGTGACTTTGACCTAGACAACTTTTGATAGGCTCCTATGGAAGGTCTCATGCTGTCGGTCGCATAGACGCATTCACTTTTGGAATCGGTGACCGTCTTATCGGCAACCATGCCGTTATAGTCATTCCTGCAGGCCCAATTTTGGGCCAAAAGTCACTTTGGCCTAGACAACTTTTGATGGTCTCCTATGGAAGCTCACATGCTGCCGGTCGCATAGACGCATTCACTTTTGGAATCGGTGACCGTCTTATCGGCAACCATGCCGTTATAGTCATTCCTGTAGGCCCAATTTTGGGCCAAAAGTCACTTTGGCCTAGACAACTTTTGATGGTCTGCTATGGAAGCTCACATGCTGCCGGTTGCATAGACGCATTCACTTTTGGAATCGGTGACCGTCTTATCGGCAACCATGCCGGTAAACTCATGCCCAAAAATGGGCCAAAAGGTGACTTTGGCCTAGACAACTTTTGATAGGCTCCTATGGAAGGTCTCATGCTGTCGGTCGCATAGACGCATTCACTTTTGGAATCGGTGACCGTCTTATCGGCAACCATGCCGTTATAGTCATTCCTGTAGGCCCAATTTTGGGCCAAAAGTCACTTTGGCCTAGACAAATTTTGATGGTCTCCTATGGAAGCTCACATGCTGCCGGTCGCATAGACGCATTCACTTTTGGAATCGGTGACCGTCTTATCGGCAACCATGCCGTTATAGTCATTCCTGTAGGCCCAATTTTGGGCCAAAAGTCACTTTGGCCTAGACAACTTTTGATGGTCTCCTATGGAAGCTCACATGCTGCCGGTCGCATAGACGCATTCACTTTTGGAATCGGTGACCGTCTTATCGGCAACCATGCCGGTAAACTCATGCCCAAAAATGGGCCAAAAGGTGACTTTGGCCTAGACAACTTTTGATAGGCTCCTTTGGAAGGTCTCATGCTGTCGGTCGCATAGACGCATTCACTTTTGGAATCGGTGACCGTCTTATCGGCAACCATGCCGTTACAGTCATTCCTGTAGGCCCAATTTTGGGCCAAAAGTCACTTTGGCCTAGACAACTTTTGATGGTCTCCTATGGAAGCTCACATGCTGCCGGTCGCATAGACGCATTCACTTTTGGAATCGGTGACCGTCTTATCGGCAACCATGCCGTTATAGTCATTCCTGTAGGCCCAATTTTGGGCAAAAAGTCACTTTGGCCTAGACAACTTTTGATGGTCTCCTATGGAAGCTCACATGCTGCTGGTCGCATAGACGCATTCACTTTTGGAATCGGTGACCGTCTTATCGGCAACCATGCCGGTAAACTCATGCCCAAAAATGGGCCAAAAGGTGACTTTGGCCTAGACAACTTTTGATAGGCTCCTATGGTAGGTCTCATGCTGTCGGTCGCATAGACGCATTCACTTTTGGAATCGGTGACCGTCTTATCGGCAACCATGCCGTTATAGTCATTCCTGCAGGCCCAATTTTGGGCCAAAAGTCACTTTGGCCTAGACAACTTTTGATGGTCTCCTATGGAAGCTCACATGCTGCCGGTCGCATAGACGCATTCACTTTTGGAATCGGTGACCGTCTTATCGGCAACCATGCCGTTATAGTCATTCCTGTAGGCCCAATTTTGGGCCAAAAGTCACTTTGGCCTAGACAACTTTTGATGGTCTGCTATGGAAGCTCACATGCTGCCGGTTGCATAGACGCATTCACTTTTGGAATCGGTGACCGTCTTATCGGCAACCATGCCGGTAAACTCATGCCCAAAAATGGGCCAAAAGGTGACTTTGGCCTAGACAACTTTTGATAGGCTCCTATGGAAGGTCTCATGCTGTCGGTCGCATAGACGCATTCACTTTTGGAATCGGTGACCGTCTTATCGGCAACCATGCCGTTATAGTCATTCCTGTAGGCCCAATTTTGGGCCAAAAGTCACTTTGGCCTAGACAACTTTTGATGGTCTCCTATGGAAGCTCACATGCTGCCGGTCGCATAGACGCATTCACTTTTGGAATCGGTGACCGTCTTATCGGCAACCATGCCGTTATAGTCATTCCTGTAGGCCCAATTTTGGGCCAAAAGTCACTTTGGCCTAGACAACTTTTGATGGTCTCCTATGGAAGCTCACATGCTGCCGGTCGCATAGACGCATTCACTTTTGGAATCGGTGACCGTCTTATCGGCAACCATGCCGGTAAACTCATGCCCAAAAATGGGCCAAAAGGTGACTTTGGCCTAGACAACTTTTGATAGGCTCCTATGGAAGGTCTCATGCTGTCGGTCGCATAGACGCATTCACTTTTGGAATCGGTGACCGTCTTATCGGCAACCATGCCGTTATAGTCATTCCTGTAGGCCCAATTTTGGGCCAAAAGTCACTTTGGCCTAGACAACTTTTGATGGTCTCCTATGGAAGCTCACATGCTGCCGGTCGCATAGACGCATTCACTTTTGGAATCGGTGACCGTCTTATCGGCAACCATGCCGTTATAGTCATTCCTGTAGGCCCAATTTTGGGCCAAAAGTCACTTTGGCCTAGACAACTTTTGATGGTCTCCTATGGAAGCTCACATGCTGCCGGTCGCATAGACGCATTCACTTTTGGAATCGGTGACCGTCTTATCGGCAACCATGCCGGTAAACTCATGCCCAAAAAAGGGCCAAAAGGTGACTTTGGCCTAGACAACTTTTGATAGGCTCCTATGGAAGGTCTCATGCTGTCGGTCGCATAGACGCATTCACTTTTGGAATCGGTGATCGTCTTATCGGCAACCATGCCGTTATAGTCATTCCTGTAGGCCCAATTTTGGGCCAAAAGTCACTTTGGCCTAGACAACTTTTGATGGTCTCCTATGGAAGCTCACATGCTGCCGGTCGCATAGACGCATTCACTTTTGGAATCGGTGACCGTCTTATCGGCAACCATGCCGTTATAGTCATTCCTGTAGGCCCAATTTTGGGCCAAAAGTCACTTTGGCCTAGACAACTTTTGATGGTCTCCTATGGAAGCTCACATGCTGCCGGTCGCATAGACGCATTCACTTTTGGAATCGGTGACCGTCTTATCGGCAACCATGCCGGTAAACTCATGCCCAAAAATGGGCCAAAAGGTGACTTTGGCCTAGACAACTTTTGATAGGCTCCTATGGAAGGTCTCATGCTGTCGGTCGCATAGACGCATTCACTTTTGGAATCGGTGACCGTCTTATCGGCAACCATGCCGTTATAGTCATTCCTGTAGGCCCAATTTTGGGCCAAAAGTCACTTTGGCCTAGACAACTTTTGATGGTCTCCTATGGAAGCTCACATGCTGCCGGTCGCATAGACGCATTCACTTTTGGAATCGGTGACCGTCTTATCGGCAACCATGCCGTTATAGTCATTCCTGTAGGCCCAATTTTGGGCCAAAAGTCACTTTGGCCTAGACAACTTTTGATGGTCTCCTATGGAAGCTCACATGCTGCCGGTCGCATAGACGCATTCACTTTTGGAATCGGTGACCGTCTTATCGGCAACCATGCCGTTATAGTCATTCCTGTAGGCCCAATTTTGGGCCAAAAGTCACTTTGGCCTAGACAACTTTTGATGGTCTCCTATGGAAGCTCACATGCTGCCGGTCGCATAGACGCATTCACTTTTGGAATCGGTGACCGTCTTATCGGCAACCATGCCGGTAAACTCATGCCCAAAAATGGGCCAAAAGGTGACTTTGACCTAGACAACTTTTGATAGGCTCCTATGGAAGGTCTCATGCTGTCGGTCGCATAGACGCATTCACTTTTGGAATCGGTGACCGTCTTATCGGCAACCATGCCGTTATAGTCATTCCTGTAGGCCCAATTTTGGGCCAAAAGTCACTTTGGCCTAGACAACTTTTGATTGTCTCCTATGGAAACTCACATGCTGCCGGTCGCATAGACGCATTCACTTTTGGAATCGGTGACCGTCTTATCGGCAACCATGCCGGTAAACTCATGCCCAAAAATGGGCCAAAAGGTGACTTTGGCCTAGACAACTTTTGATAGGCTCCTATGGAAGGTCTCATGCTGTCGGTCGCATAGACGCATTCACTTTTGGAATCGGTGACCGTCTTATCGGCAACCATGCCGTTATAGTCATTCCTGTAGGCCCAATTTTGGGCCAAAAGTCACTTTGGCCTAGACAAATTTTGATGGTCTCCTATGGAAACTCACATGCTGCCGGTCGCATAGACGCATTCACTTTTGGAATCGGTGACCGTCTTATCGGCAACCATGCCGTTATAGTCATTCCTGTAGGCCCAATTTTGGGCCAAAAGTCACTTTGGCCTAGACAACTTTTGATGGTCTCCTATGGAAGCTCACATGCTGCCGGTCGCATAGACGCATTCACTTTTGGAATCGGTGACCGTCTTATCGGCAACCATGCCGGTAAACTCATGCCCAAAAATGGGCCAAAAGGTGACTTTGGCCTAGACAACTTTTGATAGGCTCCTATGGAAGGTCTCATGCTGTCGGTCGCATAGACGCATTCACTTTTGGAATCTGTGACCGTCTTATCGGCAACCATGCCGTTACAGTCATTCCTGTAGGCCCAATTTTGGGCCAAAAGTCACTTTGGCCTAGACAACTTTTGATGGTCTCCTATGGAAGTTCACATGCTGCCGGTCGCATAGACGCATTCACTTTTGGAATCGGTGACCGTCTTATCGGCAACCATGCCGTTATAGTCATTCCTGTAGGCCCAATTTTGGGCAAAAAGTCACTTTGGCCTAGACAACTTTTGATGGTCTCCTATGGAAGCTCACATGCTGCTGGTCGCATAGACGCATTCACTTTTGGAATCGGTGACCGTCTTATCGGCAACCATGCCGGTAAACTCATGCCCAAAAATGGGCCAAAAGGTGACTTTGGCCTAGACAACTTTTGATAGGCTCCTATGGTAGGTCTCATGCTGTCGGTCGCATAGACGCATTCACTTTTGGAATCGGTGACCGTCTTATCGGCAACCATGCCGTTATAGTCATTCCTGCAGGCCCAATTTTGGGCCAAAAGTCACTTTGGCCTAGACAACTTTTGATGGTCTCCTATGGAAGCTCACATGCTGCCGGTCGCATAGACGCATTCACTTTTGGAATCGGTGACCGTCTTATCGGCAACCATGCCGTTATAGTCATTCCTGTAGGCCCAATTTTGGGCCAAAAGTCACTTTGGCCTAGACAACTTTTGATGGTCTCCTATGGAAGCTCACATGCTGCCGGTCGCATAGACGCATTCACTTTTGGAATCGGTGACCGTCTTATCGGCAACCATGCCGGTAAACTCATGCCCAAAAAAGGGCCAAAAGGTGACTTTGGCCTAGACAACTTTTGATAGGCTCCTATGGAAGGTCTCATGCTGTCGGTCGCATAGACGCATTCACTTTTGGAATCGGTGATCGTCTTATCGGCAACCATGCCGTTATAGTCATTCCTGTAGGCCCAATTTTGGGCCAAAAGTCACTTTGGCCTAGACAACTTTTGATGGTCTCCTATGGAAGCTCACATGCTGCCGGTCGCATAGACGCATTCACTTTTGGAATCGGTGACCGTCTTATCGGCAACCATGCCGTTATAGTCATTCCTGTAGGCCCAATTTTGGGCCAAAAGTCACTTTGGCCTAGACAACTTTTGATGGTCTCCTATGGAAGCTCACATGCTGCCGGTCGCATAGACGCATTCACTTTTGGAATCGGTGACCGTCTTATCGGCAACCATGCCGGTAAACTCATGCCCAAAAATGGGCCAAAAGGTGACTTTGGCCTAGACAACTTTTGATAGGCTCCTATGGAAGGTGTCATGCTGTCGGTCGCATAGACGCATTCACTTTTGGAATCGGTGACCGTCTTATCGGCAACAATGCCGTTATAGTCATTCCTGTAGGCCCAATTTTGGGCCAAAAGTCACTTTGGCCTAGACAACTTTTGATGGTCTCCTATGGAAGCTCACATGCTGCCGGTCGCATAGACGCATTCACTTTTGGAATCGGTGACCGTCTTATCGGCAACCATGCCGTTATAGTCATTCCTGTAGGCCCAATTTTGGGCCAAAAGTCACTTTGGCCTAGACAACTTTTGATGGTCTCCTATGGAAGCTCACATGCTGCCGGTCGCATAGACGCATTCACTTTTGGAATCGGTGACCGTCTTATCGGCAACCATGCCGGTAAACTCATGCCCAAAAAAGGGCCAAAAGGTGACTTTGGCCTAGACAACTTTTGATAGGCTCCTATGGAAGGTCTCATGCTGTCGGTCGCATAGACGCATTCACTTTTGGAATCGGTGACCGTCTTATCGGCAACCATGCCGTTATAGTCATTCCTGTAGGCCCAATTTTGGGCCAAAAGTCACTTTGGCCTAGACAACTTTTGATGGTCTCCTATGGAAGCTCACATGCTGCCGGTTGCGTAGACGCATTCACTTTTGGAATCGGTGACCGTCTTATCGGCAACCATGCCGTTATAGTCATTCCTGTAGGCCCAATTTTGGGCCAAAAGTCACTTTGGCCTAGACAACTTTTGATGGTCTCCTATGGAAGCTCACATGATGCCGGTCGCATAGACGCATTCACTTTTGGAATCGGTGACCGTCTTATCGGCAACCATGCCGGTAAAATCATGCCCAAAAATTGGCCAAAAGGTGACTTTGGCCTAGACAACTTTTGATAGGCTCCTATGGAAGGTCTCATGCTGTCGGTCGCATAGACGCATTCACTTTTGGAATCGGTGACCGTCTTATCGGCAACCATGCCGTTATAGTCATTCCTGTAGGCCCAATTTTGGGCCAAAAGTCACTTTGGCCTAGACAACTTTTGATGGTCTCCTATGGAAGCTCACATGCTGCCGGTCGCATAGACGCATTCACTTTTGGAATCGGTGACCGTCTTATCGGCAACCATGCCGGTAAACTCATGCCAAAAATGGGCCAAAAGGTGACTTTGGCCTAGACAACTTTTGATAGGCTCCTATGGAAGGTCTCATGCTGTCGGTCGCATAGACGCATTCACTTTTGGAATCGGTGACCGTCTTATCGGCAACCATGCCGTTATAGTCATTCCTGTAGGCCCAATTTTGGGCCAAAAGTCACTTTGGCCTAGACAACTTTTGATGGTCTCCTATGGAAGCTCACATGCTGCCGGTCGCATAGACGCATTCACTTTTGGAATCGGTGACCGTCTTATCGGCAACCATGCCGGTAAACTCATGCCCAAAAATGGGCCAAACGGTGACTTTGGCCTAGACAACTTTTGATAGGCTCCTATGGAAGGTGTCATGCTGTCGGTCGCATAGACGCATTCACTTTTGGAATCGGTGACCGTCTTATCGGCAACCATGCCGTTATAGTCATTCCTGTAGGCCCAATTTTGGGCCAAAAGTCACTTTGGCCTAGACAACTTTTGATGGTCTCCTATGGAAGCTCACATGCTGCCGGTCGCATAGACGCATTCACTTTTGGAATCGGTGACCGTCTTATCGGCAACCATGCCGTTATAGTCATTCCTGTAGGCCCAATTTTGGGCCAAAAGTCACTTTGGCCTAGACAACTTTTGATGGTCTCCTATGGAAGCTCACATGCTGCCGGTCGCATAGACGCATTCACTTTTGGAATCGGTGACCGTCTTATCGGCAACCATGCCGGTAAACTCATGCCCAAAAATGGGCCAAAAGGTGACTTTGGCCTAGACAACTTTTGATAGGCTCCTATGGAAGGTCTCATGCTGTCGGTCGCATAGACGCATTCACTTTTGGAATCGGTGACCGTCTTATCGGCAACCATGCCGTTATAGTCATTCCTGTAGGCCCAATTTTGGGCCAAAAGTCACTTTGGCCTAGACAACTTTTGATGGTCTCCTATGGAAGCTCACATGCTGCCGGTTGCGTAGACGCATTCACTTTTGGAATCGGTGACCGTCTTATCGGCAACCATGCCGTTATAGTCATTCCTGTAGGCCCAATTTTGGGCCAAAAGTCACTTTGGCCTAGACAACTTTTGATGGTCTCCTATGGAAGCTCACATGCTGCCGGTCGCATAGACGCATTCACTTTTGGAATCGGTGACCGTCTTATCGGCAACCATGCCGGTAAACTCATGCCCAAAAATGGGCCAAAAGGTGACTTTGGCCTAGACAACTTTTGATAGGCTCCTATGGAAGGTCTCATGCTGTCGGTCGCATAGACGCATTCACTTTTGGAATCGGTGACCGTCTTATCGGCAACCATGCCGTTATAGTCATTCCTGTAGGCCCAATTTTGGGCCAAAAGTCACTTTGGCCTAGACAACTTTTGATGGTCTCCTATGGAAGCTCACATGCTGCCGGTCTCATAGACGCATTCACTTTTGGAATCGGTGACCGTCTTATCGGCAACCATGCCGGTAAAATCATGCCCAAAAATGGGCCAAAAGGTGACTTTGGCCTAGACAACTTTTGATAGGCTCCTATGGAAGGTCTCATGCTGTCGGTCGCATAGACGCATTCACTTTTGGAATCGGTGACCGTCTTATCGGCAACCATGCCGTTATAATCATTCCTGTAGGCCCAATTTTGGGCCAAAAGTCACTTTGGCCTAGAGAACTTTTGATGGTCTCCTATGGAAGCTCACATGCTGCCGGTCGCATAGACGCATTCACTTTTGGAATCGGTGACCGTCTTATCGGCAACCATGCCGGTAAACTCATGCCAAAAATGGGCCAAAAGGTGACTTTGGCCTAGACAACTTTTGATAGGCTCCTATGGAAGGTCTCATGCTGTCGGTCGCATAGACGCATTCACTTTTGGAATCGGTGACCGTCTTATCGGCAACCATGCCGTTATAGTCATTCCTGTAGGCCCAATTTTGGGCCAAAAGTCACTTTGGCCTAGACAACTTTTGATGGTCTCCTATGGAAGCTCACATGCTGCCGGTCGCATAGACGCATTCACTTTTGGAATCGGTGACCGTCTTATCGGCAACCATGCCGGTAAACTCATGCCCAAAAATGGGCCAAACGGTGACTTTGGCCTAGACAACTTTTGATAGGCTCCTATGGAAGGTCTCATGCTGTCGGTCGCATTGACGCATTCACTTTTGGAATCGGTGACCGTCTTATCGGCAACCATGCCGTTATAGTCATTCCTGTAGGCCCAATTTTGGGCCAAAAGTCACTTTGGCCTAGACAACTTTTGATGGTCTCCTATGGAAGCTCACATGCTGCCGGTCGCATAGACGCATTCACTTTTGGAATCGGTGACCGTCTTATCGGCAACCATGCCGTTATAGTCATTCCTGTAGGCCCAATTTTGCGCCAAAAGGTGACTTTGGCCACAGACAATATTTGATAGGCTCCTATGGAAGCTCACATGCTGCCGGTCGCATAGACGCATTCACTTTTGGAATCGGTGACCGTCTTATCGGCAACCATGCCGGTAAACTCATGCCCAAAAATGGGCCAAAAGGTGACTTTGGCCTAGACAACTTTTGATAGGCTCCTATGGAAGGTCTCATGCTGTCGGTCGCATAGACGCATTCACTTTTGGAATCAGTGACCGTCTTATCGGCAACCATGCCGTTATAGTCATTCCTGTAGGCCCAATTTTGGGCCAAAAGTCACTTTGGCCTAGACAACTTTTGATGGTCTCCTATGGAATTTCACATGCTGCCGGTCGCATAGACGCATTCACTTTTGGAATCGGTGACCGTCTTATCGGCAACCATGCCGTTATAGTCATTCCTGTAGGCCCAATTTTGGGCCAAAAGTCACTTTGGCCTAGACAACTTTTGATGGTCTCCTATGGAAGCTCACATGCTGCCGGTCGCATAGACGCATTCACTTTTGGAATCGGTGACCGTCTTATCGGCAACCATGCCGGTAAACTCATGCCCCAAAATGGGCCAAAAGGTGACTTTGGCCTAGACAACTTTTGATAGGCTCCTATGGAAGGTCTCATGCTGTCGGTCGCATAGACGCATTCACTTTTGGAATCGGTGACCGTCTTATCGGCAACCATGCCGTTATAGTCATTCCTGTAGGCCCAATTTTGGGCCAAAAGTCACTTTGGCCTAGACAACTTTTGATGGTCTCCTATGGAAGCTCACATGCTGCCGGTCGCCTAGACGCATTCACTTTTGGAATCGGTGACCGTCTTATCGGCAACCATGCCGTTATAGTCATTCCTGTAGGCCCAATTTTGGGCCAAAAGTCACTTTGGCCTAGACAACTTTTGATGGTCTCCTATGGAAGCTCACATGCTGCCGGTCGCATAGACGCATTCACTTTTGGAATCGGTGACCGTCTTATCGGCAACCATGCCGGTAAAATCATGCCCAAAAATGGGCCAAAAGGTGACTTTGGCCTAGACAACTTTTGATAGGCTCCTATGGAAGGTCTCATGCTGTCGGTCGCATAGACGCATTCACTTTTGGAATCGGTGACCGTCTTATCAGCAACCATGCCGTTATAGTCATTCCTGTAGGCCCAATTTTGGGCCAAAAGTCACTTTGGCCTAGACAACTTTTGATGGTCTCCTATGGAAGCTCACATGCTGCCGGTCGCATAGACGCATTCACTTTTGGAATCGGTGACCGTCTTATCGGCAACCATGCCGGTAAACTCATGCCCAAAAATGGGCCAAAAGGAGACTTTGGCCTAGACAACTTTTGATGGTCTCCTATGGAAGCTCACATGCTGCTGGTCGCATAGACGCATTCACTTTTGGAATCGGTGACCGTCTTATCGGCAACCATGCCGGTAAACTCATGCCCAAAAATGGGCCAAAAGGTGACTTTGGCCTAGACAACTTTTGATAGGCTCCTATGGTAGGTCTCATGCTGTCGGTCGCATAGACGCATTCACTTTTGGAATCGGTGACCGTCTTATCGGCAACCATGCCGTTATAGTCATTCCTGCAGGCCCAATTTTGGGCCAAAAGTCACTTTGGCCTAGACAACTTTTGATGGTCTCCTATGGAAGCTCACATGCTGCCGGTCGCATAGACGCATTCACTTTTGGAATCGGTGACCGTCTTATCGGCAACCATGCCGTTATAGTCATTCCTGTAGGCCCAATTTTGGGCCAAAAGTCACTTTGGCCTAGACAACTTTTGATGGTCTGCTATGGAAGCTCACATGCTGCCGGTCGCATAGACGCATTCACTTTTGGAATCGGTGACCGTCTTATCGGCAACCATGCCGGTAAACTCATGCCCAAAAATGGGCCAAAAGGTGACTTTGGCCTAGACAACTTTTGATAGGCTCCTATGGAAGGTCTCATGCTGTCGGTCGCATAGACGCATTCACTTTTGGAATCGGTGACCGTCTTATCGGCAACCATGCCGTTATAGTCATTCCTGTAGGCCCAATTTTGGGCCAAAAGTCACTTTGGCCTAGACAACTTTTGATGGTCTCCTATGGAAGCTCACATGCTGCCGGTCGCATAGACGCATTCACTTTTGGAATCGGTGACCGTCTTATCGGCAACCATGCCGTTATAGTCATTCCTGTAGGCCCAATTTTGGGCCAAAAGTCACTTTGGCCTAGACAACTTTTGATGGTCTCCTATGGAAGCTCACATGCTGCCGGTCGCATAGACGCATTCACTTTTGGAATCGGTGACCGTCTTATCGGCAACCATGCCGGTAAACTAATGCCCAAAAAAGGGCCAAAAGGTGACTTTGGCCTAGACAACTTTTGATAGGCTCCTATGGAAGGTCTCATGCTGTCGGTCGCATAGACGCATTCACTTTTGGAATCGGTGATCGTCTTATCGGCAACCATGCCGTTATAGTCATTCCTGTAGGCCCAATTTTGGGCCAAAAGTCACTTTGGCCTAGACAACTTTTGATGGTCTCCTATGGAAGCTCACATGCTGCCGGTCGCATAGACGCATTCACTTTTGGAATCGGTGACCGTCTTATCGGCAACCATGCCGTTATAGTCATTCCTGTAGGCCCAATTTTGGGCCAAAAGTCACTTTGGCCTAGACAACTTTTGATGGTCTCCTATGGAAGCTCACATGCTGCCGGTCGCATAGACGCATTCACTTTTGGAATCGGTGACCGTCTTATCGGCAACCATGCCGGTAAACTCATGCCCAAAAATGGGCCAAAAGGTGACTTTGGCCTAGACAACTTTTGATAGTCTCCTATGGAAGGTGTCATGCTGTCGGTCGCATAGACGCATTCACTTTTGGAATCGGTGACCGTCTTATCGGCAACCATGCCGTTATAGTCATTCCTGTAGGCCCAATTTTGGGCCAAAAGTCACTTTGGCCTAGACAACTTTTGATGGTCTCCTATGGAAGCTCACATGCTGCCGGTCGCATAGACGCATTCACTTTTGGAATCGGTGACCGTCTTATCGGCAACCATGCCGTTATAGTCATTCCTGTAGGCCCAATTTTGGGCCAAAAGTCACTTTGGCCTAGACAACTTTTGATGGTCTCCTATGGAAGCTCACATGCTGCCGGTCGCATAGACGCATTCACTTTTGGAATCGGTGACCGTCTTATCGGCAACCATGCCGGTAAACTCATGCCCAAAAATGGGCCAAAAGGTGACTTTGGCCTAGACAACTTTTGATAGGCTCCTATGGAAGGTCTCATGCTGTCGGTCGCATAGACGCATTCACTTTTGGAATCGGTGACCGTCTTATCGGCAACCATGCCGTTATAGTCATTCCTGTAGGCCCAATTTTGGGCCAAAAGTCACTTTGGCCTAGACAACTTTTGATGGTCTCCTATGGAAGCTCACATGCTGCCGGTTGCGTAGACGCATTCACTTTTGGAATCGGTGACCGTCTTATCGGCAACCATGCCGTTATAGTCATTCCTGTAGGCCCAATTTTGGGCCAAAAGTCACTTTGGCCTAGACAACTTTTGATGGTCTCCTATGGAAGCTCACATGCTGCCGGTCGCATAGACGCATTCACTTTTGGAATCGGTGACCGTCTTATCGGCAACCATGCCGGTAAACTCATGCCCAAAAATGGGCCAAAAGGTGACTTTGGCCTAGACAACTTTTGATAGGCTCCTATGGTAGGTCTCATGCTGTCGGTCGCATAGACGCATTCACTTTTGGAATCGGTGACCGTCTTATCGGCAACCATGCCGTTATAGTCATTCCTGCAGGCCCAATTTTGGGCCAAAAGTCACTTTGGCCTAGACAACTTTTGATGGTCTCCTATGGAAGCTCACATGCTGCCGGTCGCATAGACGCATTCACTTTTGGAATCGGTGACCGTCTTATCGGCAACCATGCCGGTAAACTCATGCCAAAAATGGGCCAAAAGGTGACTTTGGCCTAGACAACTTTTGATAGGCTCCTATGGAAGGTCTCATGCTGTCGGTCGCATAGACGCATTCACTTTTGGAATCGGTGACCGTCTTATCGGCAACCATGCCGTTATAGTCATTCCTGTAGGCCCAATTTTGGGCCAAAAGTCACTTTGGCCTAGACAACTTTTGATGGTCTCCTATGGAAGCTCACATGCTGCCGGTCGCATAGACGCATTCACTTTTGGAATCGGTGACCGTCTTATCGGCAACCATGCCGGTAAAATCATGCCCAAAAATGGGCCAAAAGGTGACTTTGGCCTAGACAACTTTTGATAGGCTCCTATGGAAGGTCTCATGCTGTCGGTCGCATAGACGCATTCACTTTTGGAATCGGTGACCGTCTTATCAGCAACCATGCCGTTATAGTCATTCCTGTAGGCCCAATTTTGGGCCAAAAGTCACTTTGGCCTAGACAACTTTTGATGGTCTCCTATGGAAGCTCACATGCTGCCGGTCGCATAGACGCATTCACTTTTGGAATCGGTGACCGTCTTATCGGCAACCATGCCGGTAAACTCATGCCCAAAAATGGGCCAAAAGGTGACTTTGGCCTAGACAACTTTTGATGGTCTCCTATGGAAGCTCACATGCTGCTGGTCGCATAGACGCATTCACTTTTGGAATCGGTGACCGTCTTATCGGCAACCATGCCGGTAAACTCATGCCCAAAAATGGGCCAAAAGGTGACTTTGGCCTAGACAACTTTTGATAGGCTCCTATGGTAGGTCTCATGCTGTCGGTCGCATAGACGCATTCACTTTTGGAATCGGTGACCGTCTTATCGGCAACCATGCCGTTATAGTCATTCCTGCAGGCCCAATTTTGGGCCAAAAGTCACTTTGGCCTAGACAACTTTTGATGGTCTCCTATGGAAGCTCACATGCTGCCGGTCGCATAGACGCATTCACTTTTGGAATCGTTGACCGTCTTATCGGCAACCATGCCGTTATAGTCATTCCTGTAGGCCCAATTTTGGGCCAAAAGTCACTTTGGCCTAGACAACTTTTGATAGGCTCCTATGGAAGGTCTCATGCTGTCGGTCGCATTGACGCATTCACTTTTGGAATCGGTGACCGTCTTATCGGCAACCATGCCGTTATAGTCATTCCTGTAGGCCCAATTTTGGGCCAAAAGTCACTTTGGCCTAGACAACTTTTGATGGTCTCCTATGGAAGCTCACATGCTGCCGGTCGCATAGACGCATTCACTTTTGGAATCGGTGACCGTCTTATCGGCAACCATGCCGTTATAGTCATTCCTGTAGGCCCAATTTTGGGCCAAAAGGTGACTTTGGCCACAGACAATATTTGATAGGCTCCTATGGAAGCTCACATGCTGCCGGTCGCATAGACGCATTCACTTTTGGAATCGGTAACCGTCTTATCGGCAACCATGCCGGTAAACTCATGCCCAAAAATGGGCCAAAAGGTGACTTTGGCCTAGACAACTTTTGATAGGCTCCTATGGAAGGTCTCATGCTGTCGGTCGAATAGACGCATTCACTTTTGGAATCAGTGACCGTCTTATCGGCAACCATGCCGTTATAGTCATTCCTGTAGGCCCAATTTTGGGCCAAAAGTCACTTTGGCCTAGACAACTTTTGATGGTCTCCTATGGAATTCCACATGCTGCCGGTCGCATAGACGCATTCACTTTTGGAATCGGTGACCGTCTTATCGGCAACCATGCCGTTATAGTCATTCCTGTAGGCCCAATTTTGGGCCAAAAGTCACTTTGGCCTAGACAACTTTTGATGGTCTCCTATGGAAGCTCACATGCTGCCGGTCGCATAGACGCATTCACTTTTGGAATCGGTGACCGTCTTATCGGCAACCATGCCGGTAAACTCATGCCCCAAAATGGGCCAAAAGGTGACTTTGGCCTAGACAACTTTTGATAGGCTCCTATGGAAGGTCTCATGCTGTCGGTCGCATAGACGCATTCACTTTTGGAATCGGTGACCGTCTTATCGGCAACCATGCCGTTATAGTCATTCCTGTAGGCCCAATTTTGGGCCAAAAGTCACTTTGGCCTAGACAACTTTTGATGGTCTCCTATGGAAGCTCACATGCTGCCGGTCGCATAGACGCATTCACTTTTGGAATCGGTGACCGTCTTATCGGCAACCATGCCGTTATAGTCATTCCTGTAGGCCCAATTTTGGGCCAAAAGGTGACTTTGGCCACAGACAATATTTGATAGGCTCCTATGGAAGCTCACATGCTGCCGGTCGCATAGACGCATTCACTTTTGGAATCGGTGACCGTCTTATCGGCAACCATGCCGGTAAACTCATGCCCAAAAATGGGCCAAAAGGTGACTTTGGCCTAGACAACTTTTGATAGGCTCCTATGGAAGGTCTCATGCTGTCGGTCGCATAGACGCATTCACTTTTGGAATCAGTGACCGTCTTATCGGCAACCATGCCGTTATAGTCATTCCTGTAGGCCCAATTTTGGGCCAAAAGTCACTTTGGCCTAGACAACTTTTGATGGTCTCCTATGGAATTTCACATGCTGCCGGTCGCATAGACGCATTCACTTTTGGAATCGGTGACCGTCTTATCGGCAACCATGCCGTTATAGTCATTCCTGTAGGCCCAATTTTGGGCCAAAAGTCACTTTGGCCTAGACAACTTTTGATGGTCTCCTATGGAAGCTCACATGCTGCCGGTCGCATAGACGCATTCACTTTTGGAATCGGTGACCGTCTTATCGGCAACCATGCCGGTAAACTCATGCCCCAAAATGGGCCAAAAGGTGACTTTGGCCTAGACAACTTTTGATAGGCTCCTATGGAAGGTCTCATGCTGTCGGTCGCATAGACGCATTCACTTTTGGAATCGGTGACCGTCTTATCGGCAACCATGCCGTTATAGTCATTCCTGTAGGCCCAATTTTGGGCCAAAAGTCACTTTGGCCTAGACAACTTTTGATGGTCTCCTATGGAAGCTCACATGCTGCCGGTCGCGTAGACGCATTCACTTTTGGAATCGGTGACCGTCTTATCGGCAACCATGCCGTTATAGTCATTCCTGTAGGCCCAATTTTGGGCCAAAAGTCACTTTGGCCTAGACAACTTTTGATGGTCTCCTATGGAAGCTCACATGCTGCCGGTCGCGTAGACGCATTCACTTTTGGAATCGGTGACCGTCTTATCGGCAACCATGCCGGTAAAATCATGCCCAAAAATGGGCCAAAAGGTGACTTTGGCCTAGACAACTTTTGATAGGCTCCTATGGAAGGTCTCATGCTGTCGGTCGCATAGACGCATTCACTTTTGGAATCGGTGACCGTCTTATCAGCAACCATGCCGTTATAGTCATTCCTGTAGGCCCAATTTTGGGCCAAAAGTCACTTTGGCCTAGACAACTTTTGATGGTCTCCTATGGAAGCTCACATGCTGCCGGTCGCATAGACGCATTCACTTTTGGAATCGGTGACCGTCTTATCGGCAACCATGCCGGTAAACTCATGCCCAAAAATGGGCCAAAAGGTGACTTTGGCCTAGACAACTTTTGATAGGCTCCTATGGAAGGTCTCATGCTGTCGGTCGCATAGACGCATTCACTTTTGGAATTGGTGACCGTCTTATCGGCAACCATGCCGTTATAGTCATTCCTGTAGGCCCAATTTTAGGCCAAAAGTCACTTTGGCCTAGACAACTTTTGATGGTCTCCTATGGAAGCTCACATGCTGCCGGTCGCATAGACGCATTCACTTTTGGAATCGGTGACCGTCTTATCGGCAACCATGCCGGTAAAATCATGCCCAAAAATGGGCCAAAAGGTGACTTTGGCCTAGACAACTTTTGATAGGCTCCTATGGAAGGTCTCATGCTGTCGGTCGCATAGACGCATTCACTTTTGGAATCGGTGACCGTCTTATCGGCAACCATGCCGTTATAGTCATTCCTGTAGGCCCAATTTTGGGCCAAAAGTCACTTTGGCCTAGACAACTTTTGATGGTCTCCTATGGAAGCTCACATGCTGCCGGTCGCATAGACGCATTCACTTTTGGAATCGGTGACCGTCTTATCGGCAACCATGCCGGTAAACTCATGCCCAAAAATGGGCCAAAAGGTGACTTTGGCCTAGACAACTTTTGATAGGCTCCTATGGAAGGTCTCATGCTGTCGGTCGCATAGACGCATTCACTTTTGGAATCGGTGACCGTCTTATCGGCAACCATGCCGTTATAGTCATTCCTGTAGGCCCAATTTTAGGCCAAAAGTCACTTTGGCCTAGACAACTTTTGATGGTCTCCTATGGAAGCTCACATGCTGCCGGTCGCATAGACGCATTCACTTTTGGAATCGGTGACCGTCTTATCGGCAACCATGCCGGTAAACTCATGCCCAAAAATGGGCCAAAAGGTGACTTTGGCCTAGACAACTTTTGATAGGCTCCTATGGAAGGTCTCATGCTGTCGGTCGCATAGACGCATTCACTTTTGGAATCGGTGACCGTCTTATCGGCAACCATGCCGTTACAGTCATTCCTGTAGGCCCAATTTTGGGCCAAAAGTCACTTTGGCCTAGACAACTTTTGATGGTCTCCTATGGAAGCTCACATGCTGCCGGTCGCATAGACGCATTCACTTTTGGAATCGGTGACCGTCTTATCGGCAACCATGCCGTTATAGTCATTCCTGTAGGCACAATTTTGGGCCAAAAGTCACTTTGGCCTAGACAACTTTTGATGGTCTCCTATGGAAGCTCACATGCTGACGGTCGCATAGACGCATTCACTTTTGGAATCGGTGACCGTCTTATCGGCAACCATGCCGGTAAAATCATGCCCAAAAATGGGCCAAAAGGTGACTTTGGCCTAGACAACTTTTGATAGGCTCCTATGGAAGGTCTCATGCTGTCGGTCGCATAGACGCATTCACTTTTGGAATCGGTGACCGTCTTATCGGCAACCATGCCGTTATAGTCATTCCTGTAGGCCCAATTTTGGGCCAAAAGTCACTTTGGCCTAGACAACTTTTGATGGTCTCCTATGGAAGCTCACATGCTGCCGGTCGCGTAGACGCATTCACTTTTGGAATCGGTGACCGTCTTATCGGCAACCATGCCGGTAAACTCATGCCCAAAAATGGGCCAAAAGGTGACTTTGGCCTAGACAACTTTTGATAGGCTCCTATGGAAGGTCTCATGCTGTCGGTCGCATAGACGCATTCACTTTTGGAATCGGTGACCGTCTTATCGGCAACCATGCCGTTATAGTCATTCCTGTAGGCACAATTTTGGGCCAAAAGTCACTTTGGCCTAGACAACTTTTGATGGTCTCCTATGGAAGCTCACATGCTGACGGTCGCATAGACGCATTCACTTTTGGAATCGGTGACCGTCTTATCGGCAACCATGCCGGTAAAATCATGCCCAAAAATGGGCCAAAAGGTGACTTTGGCCTAGACAACTTTTGATAGGCTCCTATGGAAGGTCTCATGCTGTCGGTCGCATAGACGCATTCACTTTTGGAATCGGTGACCGTCTTATCGGCAACCATGCCGTTATAGTCATTCCTGTAGGCCCAATTTTGGGCCAAAAGTCACTTTGGCCTAGACAACTTTTGATGGTCTCCTATGGAAGCTCACATGCTGCCGGTCGCGTAGACGCATTCACTTTTGGAATCGGTGACCGTCTTATCGGCAACCATGCCGGTAAACTCATGCCCAAAAATGGGCCAAAAGGTGACTTTGGCCTAGACAACTTTTCATAGGCTCCTATGGAAGGTCTCATGCTGTCGGTCGCATAGACGCATTCACTTTTGGAATCGGTGACCGTCTTATCGGCAACCATGCCGTTATAGTCATTCCTGTAGGCCCAATTTTGGGCCAAAAGTCACTTTGGCCTAGACAACTTTTGATGGTCTCCTATGGAAGCTCACATGCTGCCGGTCGCATAGATGCATTCACTTTTGGAATCGGTGACCGTCTTATCGGCAACCATGCCGGTAAACTCATGCCCAAAAATGGGCCAAAAGGTGACTTTGGCCTAGACAACTTTTGATAGGCTCCTATGGAAGGTCTCATGCTGTCGGTCGCATAGACGCATTCACTTTTGGAATCGGTGACCGTCTTATCGGCAACCATGCCGTTACAGTCATTCCTGTAGGCCCAATTTTGGGCCAAAAGTCACTTTGGCCTAGACAACTTTTGATGGTCTCCTATGGAAGCTCACATGCTGCCGGTCGCATAGACGCATTCACTTTTGGAATCGGTGACCGTCTTATCGGCAACCATGCCGTTATATTCATTCCTGTAGGCCCAATTTTGGGCCAAAAGTCACTTTGGCCTAGACAACTTTTGATGGTCTCCTATGGAAGCTCACATGCTGCCGGTCGCATAGACGCATTCACTTTTGGAATCGGTGACCGTCTTATCGGCAACCATGCCGGTAAAATCATGCCCAAAAATGGGCCAAAAGGTGACTTTGGCCTAGACAACTTTTGATAGGCTCCTATGGAAGGTCTAATGCTGTCGGTCGCATAGACGCATTCACTTTTGGAATCGGTGACCGTCTTATCGGCAACCATGCCGTTATAGTCATTCCTGTAGGCCCAATTTTGGGCCAAAAGTCACTTTGGCCTAGACAACTTTTGATGGTCTCCTATGGAAGCTCACATGCTGCCGGTCGCATAGACGCATTCACTTTTGGAATCGGTGACCGTCTTACCGGCAACCATGCCGGTAAACTCATGCCCAAAAATGGGCCAAAAGGTGACTTTGGCCTAGACAACTTTTGATAGGCTCCTATGGAAGGTCTCATGCTGTCGGTCGCATAGACGCATTCACTTTTGGAATCGGTGACCGTCTTATCGGCAACCATGCCATTATAGTCATTCCTGTAGGCCCAATTTTGGGCCAAAAGTCACTTTGGCCTAGACAACTTTTGATGGTCTCCTATGGAAGCTCACATGCTGCCGGTCGCATAGACGCATTCACTTTTGGAATCGGTGACCGTCTTATCGGCAACCATGCCGTTATAGTCATTCCTGTAGGCCCAATTTTGGGCCAAAAGTCACTTTTGCCTAGACAACTTTTGATGGTCTCCTATGGAAGCTCACATGCTGCCGGTCGCATAGACGCATTCACTTTTGGAATCGGTGACCGTCTTATCGGCAACCATGCCGGTAAACTCATGCCCAAAAATGGGCCAAAAGGTGACTTTGGCCTAGACAACTTTTGATAGGCTCCTATGGAAGGTCTCATGCTGTCGGTCGCATAGACGCATTCACTTTTGGAATCGGTGACCGTCTTATCGGCAACCATGCCGTTATAGTCATTCCTGTAGGCCCAATTTTGGGCCAAAAGTCACTTTGGCCTAGACAACTTTTGATGGTCTCCTATGGAAGCTCACATGCTGCCGGTCGCGTAGACGCATTCACTTTTGGAATCGGTGACCGTCTTATCGGCAACCATGCCGGTAAACTCATGCCCAAAAATGGGCCAAAAGGTGACTTTGGCCTAGACAACTTTTCATAGGCTCCTATGGAAGGTCTCATGCTGTCGGTCGCATAGACGCATTCACTTTTGGAATCGGTGACCGTCTTATCGGCAACCATGCCGTTATAGTCATTCCTGTAGGCCCAATTTTGGGCCAAAAGTCACTTTGGCCTAGACAACTTTTGATGGTCTCCTATGGAAGCTCACATGCTGCCGGTCGCATAGATGCATTCACTTTTGGAATCGGTGACCGTCTTATCGGCAACCATGCCGGTAAACTCATGCCCAAAAATGGGCCAAAAGGTGACTTTGGCCTAGACAACTTTTGATAGGCTCCTATGGAAGGTCTCATGCTGTCGGTCGCATAGACGCATTCACTTTTGGAATCGGTGACCGTCTTATCGGCAACCATGCCGTTACAGTCATTCCTGTAGGCCCAATTTTGGGCCAAAAGTCACTTTGGCCTAGACAACTTTTGATGGTCTCCTATGGAAGCTCACATGCTGCCGGTCGCATAGACGCATTCACTTTTGGAATCGGTGACCGTCTTATCGGCAACCATGCCGTTATATTCATTCCTGTAGGCCCAATTTTGGGCCAAAAGTCACTTTGGCCTAGACAACTTTTGATGGTCTCCTATGGAAGCTCACATGCTGCCGGTCGCATAGACGCATTCACTTTTGGAATCGGTGACCGTCTTATCGGCAACCATGCCGGTAAAATCATGCCCAAAAATGGGCCAAAAGGTGACTTTGGCCTAGACAACTTTTGATAGGCTCCTATGGAAGGTCTAATGCTGTCGGTCGCATAGACGCATTCACTTTTGGAATCGGTGACCGTCTTATCGGCAACCATGCCGTTATAGTCATTCCTGTAGGCCCAATTTTGGGCCAAAAGTCACTTTGGCCTAGACAACTTTTGATGGTCTCCTATGGAAGCTCACATGCTGCCGGTCGCATAGACGCATTCACTTTTGGAATCGGTGACCGTCTTATCGGCAACCATGCCGGTAAACTCATGCCCAAAAATGGGCCAAAAGGTGACTTTGGCCTAGACAACTTTTGATAGGCTCCTATGGAAGGTCTCATGCTGTCGGTCGCATAGACGCATTCACTTTTGGAATCGGTGACCGTCTTATCGGCAACCATGCCATTATAGTCATTCCTGTAGGCCCAATTTTGGGCCAAAAGTCACTTTGGCCTAGACAACTTTTGATGGTCTCCTATGGAAGCTCACATGCTGCCGGTCGCATAGACGCATTCACTTTTGGAATCGGTGACCGTCTTATCGGCAACCATGCCGTTATAGTCATTCCTGTAGGCCCAATTTTGGGCCAAAAGTCACTTTTGCCTAGACAACTTTTGATGGTCTCCTATGGAAGCTCACATGCTGCCGGTCGCATAGACGCATTCACTTTTGGAATCGGTGACCGTCTTATCGGCAACCATGCCGGTAAACTCATGCCCAAAAATGGGCCAAAAGGTGACTTTGGCCTAGACAACTTTTGATAGGCTCCTATGGAAGGTCTCATGCTGTCGGTCGCATAGACGCATTCACTTTTGGAATCGGTGACCGTCTTATCGGCAACCATGCCGTTACAGTCATTCCTGTAGGCCCAATTTTCGGCCAAAAGTCACTTTGGCCTAGACAACTTTTGATGGTCTCCTATGGAAGCTCACATGCTGCCGGTCGCATAGATGCATTCACTTATGGAATCGGTGACCGTCTTATCGGCAACCATGCCGTTATAGTCATTCCTGTAGGCCCAATTTTGGGCCAAAAGTCACTTTGGCCTAGACAACTTTTGATGGTCTCCTATGGAAGCTCACATGCTGCCGGTCGCATAGACGCATTCACTTTTGGAATCGGTGACCGTCTTATCGGCAACCATGCCGGTAAACTCATGCCCAAAAATGGGCCAAAAGGTGACTTTGGCCTAGACAACTTTTGATGGTCTCCTATGGAAGCTCACATGCTGCCGGTCGCATAGACGCATTCACTTTTGGAATCGGTGACCGTCTTATCGGCAACCATGCCGTTATAGTCATTCCTGTAGGCCCAATTTTGGGCCAAAAGTCACTTTGGCCTAGACAACTTTTGATGGTCTCCTATGGAAGCTCACATGCTGCCGGTCGCATAGACGCATTCACTTTTGGAATCGGTGACCGTCTTATCGGCAACCATGCCGTTATAGTCATTCCTGTAGGCCCAATTTTGGGCCAAAAGTAGCTTTGGCCTAGACAACTTTTGATGGTCTCCTATGGAAGCTCACATGCTGCCGGTCGCATAGACGCATTCACTTTTGGAATCGGTGACCGTCTTATCGGCAACCATGCCGGTAAACTCATGCCCAAAAATGGGCCAAAAGGTGACTTTGGCCTAGACAACTTTTGATAGGCTCCTATGGAAGGTCTCATGCTGTCGGTCGCATAGACGCATTCACTTTTGGAATCGGTGACCGTCTTATCGGCAACCATGCCGGTAAACTCATGCCCAAAAATGGGCCAAAAGGTGACTTTGGCCTAGACAACTTTTGATGGTCTCCTATGGAAGCTCACATGCTGCCGGTCGCATAGACGCATTCACTTTTGGAATCGGTGACCGTCTTATCGGCAACCATGCCGGTAAACTCATGCCCAAAAATGGGCCAAAAGGTGACTTTGGCCTAGACAACTTTTGATAGGCTCCTATGGAAGGTCTCATGCTGTCGGTCGCATAGACGCATTCACTTTTGGAATCGGTGACCGTCTTATCGGCAACCATGCCGTTACAGTCATTCCTGTAGGCCCAATTTTCGGCCAAAAGTCACTTTGGCCTAGACAACTTTTGATGGTCTCCTATGGAAGCTCACATGCTGCCGGTCGCATAGACGCATTCACTTATGGAATCGGTGACCGTCTTATCGGCAACCATGCCGTTATAGTCATTCCTGTAGGCCCAATTTTGGGCCAAAAGTCACTTTGGCCTAGACAACTTTTGATGGTCTCCTATGGAAGCTCACATGCTGCCGGTCGCATAGACGCATTCACTTTTGGAATCGGTGACCGTCTTATCGGCAACCATGCCGGTAAACTCATGCCCAAAAATGGGCCAAAAGGTGACTTTGGCCTAGACAACTTTTGATGGTCTCCTATGGAAGCTCACATGCTGCCGGTCGCATAGACGCATTCACTTTTGGAATCGGTGACCGTCTTATCGGCAACCATGCCGTTATAGTCATTCCTGTAGGCCCAATTTTGGGCCAAAAGTCACTTTGGCCTAGACAACTTTTGATGGTCTCCTATGGAAGCTCACATGCTGCCGGTCGCATAGACGCATTCACTTTTGGAATCGGTGACCGTCTTATCGGCAACCATGCCGTTATAGTCATTCCTGTAGGCCCAATTTTGGGCCAAAAGTAGCTTTGGCCTAGACAACTTTTGATGGTCTCCTATGGAAGCTCACATGCTGCCGGTCGCATAGACGCATTCACTTTTGGAATCGGTGACCGTCTTATCGGCAACCATGCCGGTAAACTCATGCCCAAAAATGGGCCAAAAGGTGACTTTGGCCTAGACAACTTTTGATAGGCTCCTATGGAAGGTCTCATGCTGTCGGTCGCATAGACGCATTCACTTTTGGAATCGGTGACCGTCTTATCGGCAACCATGCCGGTAAACTCATGCCCAAAAATGGGCCAAAAGGTGACTTTGGCCTAGACAACTTTTGATGGTCTCCTATGGAAGCTCACATGCTGCCGGTCGCATAGACGCATTCACTTTTGGAATCGGTGACCGTCTTATCGGCAACCATGCCGTTATAGTCATTCCTGTAGGCCCAATTTTGGGCCAAAAGTCACTTTGGCCTAGACAACTTTTGATGGTCTCCTATGGAAGCTCACATGCTGCCGGTCGCATAGACGCATTCACTTTTGGAATCGGTGACCGTCTTATCGGCAACCATGCCGGTAAACTCATGCCCAAAAATGGGCCAAAAGGTGACTTTGGCCTAGACAACTTTTGATAGGCTCCCATGGAAGGTCTCATACTGTCGGTCGCATAGACGCATTCACTTATGGAATCGGTGACCGTCTTATCGGCAACCATGCCGTTACAGTCATTCCTGTAGGCCCAATTTTGGGCCAAAAGTCACTTTGGCCTAGACAACTTTTGATGGTCTCCTATGGAAGCTCACATGCTGCCGGTCGCATAGACGCATTCACTTTTGGAATCGGTGACCGTCTTATCGGCAACCATGCCGGTAAACTCATGCCCAAAAATGGGCCAAAAGGTGACTTTGGCCTAGACAACTTTTCATAGGCTCATATGGAAGGTCTCATGCTGTCGGTCGCACAAACGCATTCACTTTTGGAATCGGTGACCGTCTTATCGGCAACCATGCCGTTATAGTCATTCCTTTAGGCCCAATTTTGGGCCAAAAGTCACTTTGGCCTAGACAACTTTTGATGGTCTCCTATGGAAGCTCACATGCTGCCGGTCGCATAGACGCATTCACTTTTGGAATCGGTGACCGTCTTATCGGCAACCATGCCGGTAAACTCATGCCCAAAAATGGGCCAAAAGGTGACTTTGGCCTAGACAACTTTTGATAGTCTCCTATGGAAGGTCTCATGCTGTCGGTCGCATAGACGCATTCACTTTTGGAATCGGTGACCGTCTTATCGGCAACCATGCCGTTACAGTCATTCCTGTAGGCCCAATTTTGGGCCAAAAGTCACTTTGGCCTAGACAACTTTTGATGGTCTCCTATGGAAGCTCACATGCTGCCGGTCGCATAGACGCATTCACTTTTGGAATCGGTGACCGTCTTATCGGCAACCATGCCGTTATAGTCATTCCTGTAGGCACAATTTTGGGCCAAAAGTCACTTTGGCCTAGACAACTTTTGATGGTCTCCTATGGAAGCTCACATGCTGCCGGTCGCATAGACGCATTCACTTTTGGAATCGGTGACCGTCTTATCGGCAACCATGCCGGTAAACTCATGCCCAAAAATGGGCCAAAAGGTAACTTTGGCCTAGACAACTTTTGATAGGCTCCTATGGAAGGTCTCATGCTGTCGGTCGCATAGACGCATTCACTTTTGGAATCGGTGACCGTCTTATCGGCAACCATGCCGTTATAGTCATTCCTGTAGGCCCAATTTTGGGCCAAAAGTCACTTTGGCCTAGACAACTTTTGATGGTCTCCTATGGAAGCTCATATGCTGCCGGTCGCATAGACGAATTCACTTTTGGAATCGGTGACCGTCTTATAGGCAACCATGCCATTATAGTCATTCCTGTAGGCCCAATTTTGGGCCAAAAGTCACTTTGGCCTAGACAACTTTTGATGGTCTCCTATGGAAGCTCACATGCTGCCGGTTGCATAGACGCATTCACTTTTGGAATCGGTGACCGTCTTATCGGCAACCATGCCGTTACAGTCATTCCTGTAGGCCCAATTTTTAGCCAAAAGTCACTTTGGCCAAGACAACTTTTGATGGTCTCCTATGGAAGCTCACATGCTGCCGGTCGCATAGACGCATTCACTTTTGGAATCGGTGACCGTCTTGTCGGCAACCATGCCGTTATAGTCATTCCTGTAGGCCCAATTTTGGGCCAAAAGTCACTTTGGCCTAGACAACTTTTGATGGTCTCCTATGGAAGCTCACATGCTGCCGGTCGCATAGACGCATTCACTTTTGGAATCGGTGACCGTCTTATCGGCAACCATGCCGTTATAGTCATTCCTGTAGGCCCAATTTTGGGCCAAAAGTCACTTTGGCCTAGACAACTTTTGATGGTCTCCTATGGAAGCTCACATGCTGCCGGTCGCATAGACGCATTCACTTTTGGAATCGGTGACCGTCTTATCGGCAACCATGCCGGTAAACTCATGCCCAAAAATGGGCCAAAAGGTGACTTTGGCCTAGACAACTTTTGATGGTCTCCTATGGAAGCTCACATGCTGCCGGTCGCATAGACGCATTCACTTTTGGAATCGGTGACCGTCTTATCGGCAACCATGCCGTTATAGTCATTCCTGTAGGCCCAATTTTGGGCCAAAAGTCACTTTGGCCTAGACAACTTTTGATGGTCTCCTATGGAAGCTCACATGCTGCCGGTCGCATAGACGCATTCACTTTTGGAATCGGTGACCGTCTTATCGGCAACCATGCCGGTAAACTCATGCCCAAAAATGGGCCAAAAGGTGACTTTGGCCTAGACAACTTTTGATAGGCTCCTATGGAAGGTCTCATACTGTCGGTCGCATAGACGCATTCACTTTTGGAATCGGTGACCGTCTTATCGGCACCCATGCCGTTATAGTCATTCCTGTAGGCCCAATTTTGGGCCAAAAGTCACTTTGGCCTAGACAACTTTTGATGGTCTCCTATGGAAGCTCACATGCTGCCGGTCGCATAGACGCATTCACTTTTGGAATCGGTGACCGTCTTATCGGCAACCATGCCGGTAAACTCATGCCCAAAAATGGGCCAAAAGGTGACTTTGGCCTAGACAACTTTTGATAGGCTCCTATGGAAGGTCTCATGCTGTCGGTCGCATAGACGCATTCACTTTTGGAATCGGTGACCGTCTTATCGGCAACCATGCCGTTACAGTCATTCCTGTAGGCCCAATTTTGGGCCAAAAGTCACTTTGGCCTAGACAACTTTTGATGGTCTCCTATGGAAGCTCACATGCTGCCGGTCACATAGACGCATTCACTTTTGGAATCGGTGACCGTCTTATCGGCAACCATGCCGGTAAACTCATGCCCAAAAATGGGCCAAAAGGTGACTTTGGCCTAGACAACTTTTGATAGGCTCCTATGGAAAGTCTCATGCTGTCGGTCGCATAGACGCATTCACTTTTGGAATCGGTGACCGTCTTATCGGCAACCATGCCGTTACAGTCATTCCTGTATGCCCAATTTTGGGCCAAAAGTCACTTTGGCCTAGACAACTTTTGATGGTCTCCTATGGAAGCTCACATGCTGCCGGTCGCATAGACGCATTCACTTTTGGAATCGGTGACCGTCTTATCGGCAACCATGCCGTTATAGTCATTCCTGTAGGCACAATTTTGGGCCAAAAGTCACTTTGGCCTAGACAACTTTTGATGGTCTCCTATGGAAGCTCACATGCTGCCGGTCGCATAGACGCATTCACTTTTGGAATCGGTGACCGTCTTATCGGCAACCATGCCGGTAAACTCATGCCCAAAAATGGGCCAAAAGGTGACTTTGGCCTAGACAACTTTTGATAGGCTCCTATGGAAGGTCTCATGCTGTCGGTCGCATAGACGCATTCACTTTTGGAATCGGTGACCGTCTTATCGGCAACCATGCCGTTATAGTCATTCCTGTAGGCCCAATTTTGGGCCAAAAGTCACTTTGGCCTAGACAACTTTTGATGGTCTCCTATGGAAGCTCACATGCTGCCGGTCGCATAGACGCATTCACTTTTGGAATCGGTGACCGTCTTATCGGCAACCATGCCGGTAAACTCATGCCCAAAAATGGGCCAAAAGGTGACTTTGGCCTAGACAACTTTTGACAGGCTCCTATGGAAGGTCTCATGCTGTCGGTCGCACAGACGCATTCACTTTTGGAATCGGTGACCGTCTTATCGGCAACCATGCCGTTATAGTCATTCCTTTAGGCCCAAAATTGGGCCAAAAGTCACTTTGGCCTAGACAACTTTTGATGGTCTCCTATGGAAGCTCACATGCTGCCGGTCGCATAGACGCATTCACTTTTGGAATCGGTGACCGTCTTATCGGCAACCATGCCGGTAAACTCATGCCCAAAAATGGGCCAAAAGGTGACTTTGGCCTAGACAACTTTTGATAGGCTCCTATGGAAGGTCTAATGTTGTCGGTCGCATAGAAGCATTCACTTTTGGAATCGGTGACCGTCTTATCGGCAACCATGCCGTTATAGTCATTCCTGTAGGCCCAATTTTGGGCCAAAAGTCACTTTGGCCTAGACAACTTTTGATGGTCTCCTATGGAAGCTCACATGCTGCCGGTCGCATAGACGCATTCACTTTTGGAATCGGTGACCGTCTTATCGGCAACCATGCCGTTATAGTCATTCCTGTAGGCCCAATTTTGGGCCAAAAGTCACTTTGGCCTAGACAACTTTTGATGGTCTCCTATGGTAGCTCACATGCTGCGGGTCGCATAGACGCATTCACTTTTGGAATCGGTGACCGTCTTATCGGCAACCATGACGGTAAACTCATGCCCAAAAATGGGCCAAAAGGTGACTTTGGCCTAGACAACTTTTGATAGGCTCCTATGGAAGGTCTCATGCTGTCGGTCGCATAGACGCATTCACTTTTGGAATCGGTGACCGTCTTATCGGCAACCATGCCGTTACAGTCATTCCTGTAGGCCCAATTTTGGGCCAAAAGTCACTTTGGCCAAGACAACTTTTGATGGTCTCCTATGGAAGCTCACATGCTGCCGGTCGCATAGACGCATTCACTTTTGGAATCGGTGACCGTCTTGTCGGCAACCATGCCGTTATAGTCATTCCTGTAGGCCCAATTTTGGGCCAAAAGTCACTTTGGCCTAGACAACTTTTGATGGTCTCCTATGGAAGCTCACATGCTGCCGGTCGCATAGACGCATTCACTTTTGGAATCGGTGACCGTCTTATCGGCAACCATGCCGGTAAACTCATGCCCAAAAATGGGCCAAAAGGTGACTTTGGCCTAGACAACTTTTGATGGTCTCCTATGGAAGCTCACATGCTGCCGGTCGCATAGACGCATTCACTTTTGGAATCGGTGACCGTCTTATCGGCAACCATGCCGGTAAACTCATGCCCAAAAATGGGCCAAAAGGTGACTTTGGCCTAGACAACTTTTGATAGGCTCCTATGGAAGGTCTCATGCTGTCGGTCGCACAGACGCATTCACTTTTGGAATCGGTGACCATCTTATCGGCAATCATGCCGTTATAGTCATTCCTTTAGGCCCAATTTTGGGCCAAAAGTCACTTTGGCCTAGACAACTTTTGATGGTCTCCTATGGAAGCTCACATGCTGCCGGTCGCATAGACGCATTCACTTTTGGAATCGGTGACCGTCTTATCGGCAACCATGCCGGTAAACTCATGCCCAAAAATGGGCCAAAAGGTGACTTTGGCCTAGACAACTTTTGATAGGCTCCTATGGAAGGTCTAATGTTGTCGGTCGCATAGAAGCATTCACTTTTGGAATCGGTGACCGTCTTATCGGCAACCATGCCGTTATAGTCATTCCTGTAGGCCCAATTTTGGGCCAAAAGTCACTTTGGCCTAGACAACTTTTGATGGTCTCCTATGGAAGCTCACATGCTGCCGGTCGCATAGACGCATTCACTTTTGGAATCGGTGACCGTCTTATCGGCAACCATGCCGTTATAGTCATTCCTGTAGGCCCAATTTTGGGCCAAAAGTCACTTTGGCCTAGACAACTTTTGATGGTCTCCTATGGTAGCTCACATGCTGCCGGTCGCATAGACGCATTCACTTTTGGAATCGGTGACCGTCTTATCGGCAACCATGACGGTAAACTCATGCCCAAAAATGGGCCAAAAGGTGACTTTGGCCTAGACAACTTTTGATAGGCTCCTATGGAAGGTCTCATGCTGTCGGTCGCATAGACGCATTCACTTTTGGAATCGGTGACCGTCTTATCGGCAACCATGCCGTTACAGTCATTCCTGTAGGCCCAATTTTGGGCCAAAAGTCACTTTGGCCAAGACAACTTTTGATGGTCTCCTATGGAAGCTCACATGCTGCCGGTCGCATAGACGCATTCACTTTTGGAATCGGTGACCGTCTTGTCGGCAACCATGCCGTTATAGTCATTCCTGTAGGCCCAATTTTGGGCCAAAAGTCACTTTGGCCTAGACAACTTTTGATGGTCTCCTATGGAAGCTCACATGCTGCCGGTCGCATAGACGCATTCACTTTTGGAATCGGTGACCGTCTTATCGGCAACCATGCCGGTAAACTCATGCCCAAAAATGGGCCAAAAGGTGACTTTGGCCTAGACAACTTTTGATGGTCTCCTATGGAAGCTCACATGCTGCCGGTCGCATAGACGCATTCACTTTTGGAATCGGTGACCGTCTTATCGGCAACCATGCCGGTAAACTCATGCCCAAAAATGGGCCAAAAGGTGACTTTGGCCTAGACAACTTTTGATAGGCTCCTATGGAAGGTCTCATGCTGTCGGTCGCATAGACGCATTCACTTTTGGAATCGGTGACCGTCTTATCGGCAACCATGCTGTTACAGTCATTCCTGTAGGCCCAATTTTGGGCCAAAAGTCACTTTGGCCTAGACAATTTTGATGGTCTCCTATGGAAGCTCACATGCTGCCGGTCGCATAGACGCATTCACTTTTGGAATCGGTGACCGTCTTATCGGCAACCATGCCGTTATAGTCATTCCTGTAGGCCCAATTTTGGGCCAAAAGTCACTTTGGCCTAGACAACTTTTGATGGTCTCCTATGGAAGCTCACATGCTGCCGGTCGCATAGACGCATTCACTTTTGGAATCGGTGACCGTCTTATCGGCAACCATGCCGGTAAACTCATGCCCAAAAATGGGCCAAAAGGTGACTTTGGCCTAGACAACTTTTGATAGGCTCCTATGGAAGGTCTCATGCTGTCGGTCGCATAGACGCATTCACTTTTGGAATCGGTGACCGTCTTATCGGCAACCATGCCGTTATAGTCATTCCTGTAGGCCCAATTTTGGGCCAAAAGTCACTTTGGCCTAGACAACTTTTGATGGTCTCCTATGGAAGCTCACATGCTGCCGGTCGCATAGACGCATTCACTTTTGGAATCGGTGACCGTCTTATCGGCATCCATGCCGGTAAACTCAGGCCCAAAAATGGGCCAAAAGGTGACTTTGGCCTAGACAACTTTTGATAGGCTCCTATGGAAGGTCTCATGCTGTCGGTCGCATAAACGCATTCACTTTTGGAATCGGTGACCGTCTTATCGGCAACCATGCCGTTATAGTCATTCCTGTAGGCCCAATTTTGGGCCAAAAGTCACTTTGGCCTAGACAACTTTTGATGGTCTCCTGTGGAAGCTCACATGCTGCCGGTCGCATAGACGCATTCACTTTTGGAATCGGTGACCGTCTTATCGGCAACCATGCCGATAAACTCATGCCCAAAAATGGGCCAAAAGGTGACTTTGGCCTAGACAACTTTTGATAGGCTCCTATGGAAGGTCTAATGCTGTCGGTCGCATAGACGCATTCACTTTTGGAATCGGTGACCGTCTTATCGGCCACCATGCCGTTAAAGTCATTCCTGTAGGCCCAATTTTGGGCCAAAAGTCACTTTGGCCTAGACAACTTTTGATGGTCTCCTATGGAAGCTCACATGCTGCCGGTCGCATAGACGCATTCACTTTTGGAATCGGTGACCGTCTTATCGGCAACCATTCCGTTATAGTAATTCCTGTAGGCCCAATTTTGGGCCAAAAGTCACTTTGGCCTAGACAACTTTTGATGGTCTCCTATGGAAGCTCACATGCTGCCGGTCGCATAGACGCATTCACTTTTGGAATCGGTGACCGTCTTATCGGCAACCATGCCGGTAAACTCATGCCCAAAAATGGGCCAAAAGGTGACTTTGGCCTAGACAACTTTTGATAGGCTCCTATGGAAGGTCTCATGCTGTCGGTCGCATAGACGCATTCACTTTTGGAATCGGTGACCGTCTTATCGGCAACCATGCCGTTATAGTCATTCCTGTAGGCCCAATTTTGGGCCAAAAGTCACTTTGGCCTAGACAACTTTTGATGGTCTCCTATGGAAGCTCACATGCTGCCGGTCGCATAGACGCATTCACTTTTGGAATCGGTGACCGTCTTATAGGCAACCATGCCGTTATAGTCATTCCTGTAGGCCCAATTTTGGGCCAAAAGTCACTTTGGCCTAGACAACTTTTGATGGTCTCCTATGGAAGCTCACATGCTGACGGTCGCATAGACGCATTCACTTTTGGAATCGGTGACCGTCTTATCGGCAACCATGCCGGTAAACTCATGCCCAAAAATGGGCCAAAACGTGACTTTGGCCTAGACAACTTTTGATAGGCTCCTATGGAAGGTCACATGCTGTCGGTCGCATAGACGCATTCACTTTTGGAATCGGTGACCGTCTTATCGGCAACCATGCCGTTATAGTCATTCCTGTAGGCCCAATTTTGGGCCAAAAGTCACTTTGGCCTAGACAACTTTTGATGGTCTCCTATGGAAACACACATGCTGCCGGTCGCATAGACGCATTCACTTTTGGAATCGGTGACCGTCTTGTCGGCAACCATGCCGTTATAGTCATTCCTGTAGGCCCAATTTTGGGCCAAAAGTCACTTTGGCCTAGACAACTTTTGATGGTCTCCTATGGAAGCTCACATGCTGCCGGTCGCATAGACGCATTCACTTTTGGAATCGGTGACCGTCTTATCGGCAACCATGCCGGTAAACTCATGCCCAAAAATGGGCCAAAAGGTGACTTTGGCCTAGACAACTTTTGATGGTCTCCTATGGAAGCTCACATGCTGCCGGTCGCATAGACGCATTCACTTTTGGAATCGGTGACCGTCTTATCGGCAACCATGCCGGTAAACTCATGCCCAAAAATGGGCCAAAAGGTGACTTTGGCCTAGACAACTTTTGATAGTCTCCTATGGAAGGTCTCATGCTGTCGGTCGCATAGACGCATTCACTTTTGGAATCGGTGACCGTCTTATCGGCAACCATGCCGTTACAGTCATTCCTGTAGGCCCAATTTTGGGCCAAAAGTCACTTTGGCCTAGACAATTTTGATGGTCTCCTATGGAAGCTCACATGCTGCCGGTCGCATAGACGCATTCACTTTTGGAATCGGTGACCGTCTTATCGGCAACCATGCCGTTATAGTCATTCCTGTAGGCCCAATTTTGGGCCAAAAGTCACTTTGGCCTAGACAACTTTTGATGGTCTCCTATGGAAGCTCACATGCTGCCGGTCGCATAGACGCATTCACTTTTGGAATCGGTGACCGTCTTATCGGCAACCATGCCGGTAAACTCATGCCCAAAAATGGGCCAAAAGGTGACTTTGGCCTAGACAACTTTTGATAGGCTCCTATGGAAGGTCTCATGCTGTCGGTCGCATAGACGCATTCACTTTTGGAATCGGTGACCGTCTTATCGGCAACCATGCCGTTATAGTCATTCCTGTAGGCCCAATTTTGGGCCAAAAGTCACTTTGGCCTAGACAACTTTTGATGGTCTCCTATGGAAGCTCACATGCTGCCGGTCGCATAGACGCATTCACTTTTGGAATCGGTGACCGTCTTATCGGCAACCATGCCGGTAAACTCATGCCCAAAAATTGGCCAAAACGTGACTTTGGCCTAGACAACTTTTGATAGGCTCCTATGGAAGGTCTCATGCTGTCGGTCGCATAGACGCATTCACTTTTGGAATCGGTGACCGTCTTATCGGCAACCATGCCGTTATAGTCATTCCTGTAGGCCCAATTTTGGGCCAAAAGTCACTTTGGCCTAGACAACTTTTGATGGTCTCCTATGGAAGCTCACATGCTGCCGGTCGCATAGATGCATTCACTTTTGGAATCGGTGACCGTCTTATCGGCAACCATGCCGTTATAGTCATTCCTGTAGGCCCAATTTTGGGCCAAAAGTCACTTTGGCCTAGACAACTTTTGATGGTCTCCTATGGTAGCTCACATGCTGCCGGTCGCATAGACGCATTCACTTTTGGAATCGGTGACCGTCTTATCGGCAACCATGCCGGTAAACTCATGCCCAAAAATGGGCCAAAAGGTGACTTTGGCCTAGACAACTTTTGATAGGCTCCTATGGAAGGTCTCATGCTGTCGGTCGCATAGACGCATTCACTTTTGGAATCGGTGACCGTCTTATCGGCAACCATGCCGTTACAGTCATTCCTGTAGGCCCAATTTTGGGCCAAAAGTCACTTTGGCCTAGACAACTTTTGATGGTCTCCTATGGAAGCTCACATGCTGCCGGTCGCATAGACGCATTCACTTTTGGAATCGGTGACCGTCTTGTCGGCAACCATGCCGTTATAGTCATTCCTTTAGGCCCAATTTTGGGCCAAAAGTCACTTTGGCCTAGACAACTTTTGATGGTCTCCTATGGAAGCTCACATGCTGCCGGTCGCATAGACGCATTCACTTTTGGAATCGGTGACCGTCTTATCGGCAACCATGCCGGTAAACTCATGCCCAAAAATGGGCCAAAAGGTGACTTTGGCCTAGACAACTTTTGATGGTCTCCTATGGAAGCTCACATGCTGCCGGTCGCATAGACGCATTCACTTTTGGAATCGGTGACCGTCTTATCGGCAACCATGCCGGTAAACTCATGCCCAAAAATGGGCCAAAAGGTGACTTTGGCCTAGACAACTTTTGATAGGCTCCTATGGAAGGTCTCATGCTGTCGGTCGCATAAACGCATTCACTTTTGGAATCGGTGACCGTCTTATCGGCAACCATGCCGTTATAGTCATTCCTGTAGGCCCAATTTTGGGCCAAAAGTCACTTTGGCCTAGACAACTTTTGATGGTCTCCTATGGAAGCTCACATGCTGCCGGTCGCATAGACGCATTCACTTTTGGAATCGGTGACCGTCTTATCGGCAGCCATGCCGATAAACTCATGCCCAAAAATGGGCCAAAAGGTGACTTTGGCCTAGACAACTTTTGATAGGCTCCTATGGAAGGTCTCATGCTGTCGGTCGCATAGACGCATTCACTTTTGGAATCGGTGACCGTCTTATCGGCAACCATGCCGTTATAGTCATTCCTGTAGGCCCAATTTTGGGCCAAAAGTCACTTTGGCCTAGACAACTTTTGATGGTCTCCTATGGAAGCTCACATGCTGCCGGTCGCATAGACGCATTCACTTTTGGAATCGGTGACCGTCTTATAGGCAACCATGCCGTTATATTCATTCCTGTAGGCCCAATTTTGGGCCAAAAGTCACTTTGGCCTAGACAACTTTTGATGGTCTCCTATGGAAGCTCACATGCTGCCGGTCGCATAGACGCATTCACTTTTGGAATCGGTGACCGTCTTATCGGCAACCATGCCGGTAAACTCATGCCCAAAAATGGGCCAAAACGTGACTTTGGCCTAGACAACTTTTGATAGGCTCCTATGGAAGGTCTCATGCTGTCGGTCGCATAGACGCATTCACTTTTGGAATCGGTGACCGTCTTATCGGCAACCATGCCGTTATAGTCATTCCTGTAGGCCCAATTTTGGGCCAAAAGTCACTTTGGTCTAGACAACTTTTGATGGTCTCCTATGGAAGCTCATATGCTGCCGGTCGCATGGACGCATTCACTTTTGGAATCGGTGACCGTCTTATCGGCAACCATGCCGGTAAACTCATGCCCAAAAATGGGCCAAAAGGTGACTTTGGCCTAGACAACTTTTGATAGGCTCCTATGGAAGGTCTAATGCTGTCGGTCGCATAGACGCATTCACTTTTGGAATCGGTGACCGTCTTATCGGCCACCATGCCGTTAAAGTCATTCCTGTAGGCCCAATTTTGGGCCAAAAGTCACTTTGGCCTAGACAACTTTTGATGGTCTCCTATGGAAGCTCACATGCTGCCGGTCGCATAGACGCATTCACTTTTGGAATCGGTGACCGTCTTATCGGCAACCATTCCGTTATAGTAATTCCTGTAGGCCCAATTTTGGGCCAAAAGTCACTTTGGCCTAGACAACTTTTGATGGTCTCCTATGGAAGCTCACATGCTGCCGGTCGCATAGACGCATTCACTTTTGGAATCGGTGACCGTCTTATCGGCAACCATGCCGGTAAACTCATGCCCAAAAATGGGCCAAAAGGTGACTTTGGCCTAGACAACTTTTGATAGGCTCCTATGGAAGGTCTCATGCTGTCGGTCGCATAGACGCATTCACTTTTGGAATCGGTGACCGTCTTATCGGCAACCATGCCGTTATAGTCATTCCTGTAGGCCCAATTTTGGGCCAAAAGTCACTTTGGCCTAGACAACTTTTGATGGTCTCCTATGGAAGCTCACATGCTGCCGGTCGCATAGACGCATTCACTTTTGGAATCGGTGACCGTCTTATAGGCAACCATGCCGTTATAGTCATTCCTGTAGGCCCAATTTTGGGCCAAAAGTCACTTTGGCCTAGACAACTTTTGATGGTCTCCTATGGAAGCTCACATGCTGACGGTCGCATAGACGCATTCACTTTTGGAATCGGTGACCGTCTTATCGGCAACCATGCCGGTAAACTCATGCCCAAAAATGGGCCAAAACGTGACTTTGGCCTAGACAACTTTTGATAGGCTCCTATGGAAGGTCACATGCTGTCGGTCGCATAGACGCATTCACTTTTGGAATCGGTGACCGTCTTATCGGCAACCATGCCGTTATAGTCATTCCTGTAGGCCCAATTTTGGGCCAAAAGTCACTTTGGCCTAGACAACTTTTGATGGTCTCCTATGGAAACACACATGCTGCCGGTCGCATAGACGCATTCACTTTTGGAATCGGTGACCGTCTTATCGGCAACCATGCCGTTATAGTCATTCCTGTAGGCCCAATTTTGGGCCAAAAGTCACTTTGGCCTAGACAACTTTTGATGGTCTCCTATGGAAGCTCACATGCTGCCGGTCGCATAGACGCATTCACTTTTGGAATCGGTGACCGTCTTATCGGCAACCATGCCGTTATAGTCATTCCTGTAGGCCCAATTTTGGGCCAAAAGTCACTTTGGCCTAGACAACTTTTGATGGTCTCCTATGGAAGCTCACATGCTGTCGGTCGCATAGACGCATTCACTTTTGGAATCGGTGACCGTCTTATCGGCAACCATGCCGTTATAGTCATTCCTGTAGGCCCAATTTTGGGCCAAAAGTCACTTTGGCCTAGACAACTTTTGATGGTCTCCTATGGAAGCTCACATGCTGCCGGTCGCATAGACGCATTCACTTTTGGAATCGGTGACCGTCTTATAGGCAACCATGCCGTTATAGTCATTCCTGTAGGCCCAATTTTTGGCCAAAAGTCACTTTGGCCTAGACAACTTTTGATGGTCTCCTATGGAAGCTCACATGCTGCCGGTCGCATAGACGCATTCACTTTTGGAATCGGTGACCGTCTTATCGGCAACCATGCCGGTAAACTCATGCCCAAAAATGGGCCAAAACGTGACTTTGGCCTAGACAACTTTTGATAGGCTCCTATGGAAGGTCTCATGCTGTCGGTCGCATAGACGCATTCACTTTTGGAATCGGTGACCGTCTTATCGGCAACCATGCCGTTATAGTCATTCCTGTAGGCCCAATTTTGGGCCAAAAGTCACTTTGGCCTAGACAACTTTTGATGGTCTCCTATGGAAACTCACATGCTGCCGGTCGCATAGACGCATTCACTTTTGGAATCGGTGACCGTCTTATCGGCAACCATGCCGTTATAGTCATTCCTGTAGGCCCAATTTTGGGCCAAAAGTCACTTTGGCCTAGACAACTTTTGATGGTCTCCTATGGAAGCTCACATGCTGCCGGTCGCATAGACGCATTCACTTTTGGAATCGGTGACCGTCTTATCGGCAACCATGCCGGTAAACTCATGCCCAAAAATGGGCCAAAAGGTGACTTTGGTCTAGACAACTTTTGATAGGCTCCTATGGAAGGTCTCATGCTGTCGGTCGCATAGACGCATTCACTTTTGGAATCGGTGACCGTCTTATCGGCAACCATGCCGTTATAGTCATTCCTGTAGGCCCAATTTTGGGCCAAAAGTCACTTTGGCCTAGACAACTTTTGATGGTCTCCTATGGAAGCTCACATGCTGCCGGTCGCATAGACGCATTCACTTTTGGAATCGGTGACCGTCTTGTCGGCAACCATGCCGTTATAGTCATTCCTGTAGGCCCAATTTTGGGCCAAAAGTCACTTTGGCCTAGACAACTTTTGATAGTCTCCTATGGAAGCTCACATGCTGCCGGTCGCATAGACGCATTCACTTTTGGAATCGGTGACCGTCTTATCGGCAACCATGCCGGTAAACTCATGCCCAAAAATGGGCCAAAAGGTGACTTTGGCCTAGACAACTTTTGATAGGCTCCTATGGAAGGTCTCATGCTGTCGGTCGCATAGACGCATTCACTTTTGGAATCGGTGACCGTCTTATCGGCAACCATGCCGTTATAGTCATTCCTGTAGGCCCAATTTTGGGCCAAAAGTCACTTTGGCCTAGACAACTTTTGATGGTCTCCTATGGAAGATCACATGCTGCCGGTCGCATAGACGCATTCACTTTTGGAATCGGTGACCGTCTTATCGGCAACCATGCCGTTATAGTCATTCCTGTAGGCCCAATTTTGGGCCAAAAGTCACTTTGGCCTAGACAACTTTTGATGGTCTCCTATGGAAGCTCACATGCTGACGGTCAGATAGACGCATTCACTTTTGGAATCGGTGACCGTCTTATCGGCAACCATGCCGGTAAACTCATGCCCAAAAATGGGCCAAAAGGTGACTTTGGCCTAGACAACTTTTGATAGGCTCCTATGGAAGGTCTCATGCTGTCGGTCGCATAGACGCATTCACTTTTGGAATCGGTGACCGTCTTATCGGCAACCATGCCGTTATAGTCATTCCTGTAGGCCCAATTTTGGGCCAAAAGTCACTTTGGCCTAGACAACTTTTGATGGTCTCCTATGGAAGCTCACATGCTGCCGGTCGCATAGACGCATTCACTTTTGGAATCGGTGACCGTCTTATCGGCAACCATGCCGTTATAGTCATTCCTGTAGGCCCAATTTTGGGCCAAAAGTCACTTTGGCCTAGACAACTTTTGATGGTCTCCTATGGAAGCTCACATGCTGACGGTCGCATAGACGCATTCACTTTTGGAATCGGTGACCGTCTTATCGGCAACCATGCCGGTAAACTCATGCCCAAAAATGGTCCAAAAGGTGACTTTGGTCTAGACAACTTTTGATAGGCTCCTATGGAAGGTCTCATGCTGTCGGTCGCATAGACGCATTCACTTTTGGAATCGGTGACCGTCTTATCGGCAACCATGCCGTTATAGTCATTCCTGTAGGCCCAATTTTGGGCCAAAAGTCACTTTGGCCTAGACAACTTTTGATGGTCTCCTATGGAAGCTCACATGCTGCCGGTCGCATAGACGCATTCACTTTTGGAATCGGTGACCGTCTTGTCGGCAACCATGCCGTTATAGTCATTCCTGTAGGCCCAATTTTGGGCCAAAAGTCACTTTGGCCTAGACAACTTTTGATAGTCTCCTATGGAAGCTCACATGCTGCCGGTCGCATAGACGCATTCACTTTTGGAATCGGTGACCGTCTTATCGGCAACCATGCCGGTAAACTCATGCCCAAAAATGGGCCAAAAGGTGACTTTGGCCTAGACAACTTTTGATAGGCTCCTATGGAAGGTCTCATGCTGTCGGTCGCATAGACGCATTCACTTTTGGAATCGGTGACCGTCTTATCGGCAACCATGCCGTTATAGTCATTCCTGTAGGCCCAATTTTGGGCCAAAAGTCACTTTGGCCTAGACAACTTTTGATGGTCTCCTATGGAAGATCACATGCTGCCGGTCGCATAGACGCATTCACTTTTGGAATCGGTGACCGTCTTATCGGCAACCATGCCGTTATAGTCATTCCTGTAGGCCCAATTTTGGGCCAAAAGTCACTTTGGCCTAGACAACTTTTGATGGTCTCCTATGGAAGCTCACATGCTGACGGTCACATAGACGCATTCACTTTTGGAATCGGTGACCGTCTTATCGGCAACCATGCCGGTAAACTCATGCCCAAAAATGGGCCAAAAGGTGACTTTGGCCTAGACAACTTTTGATAGGCTCCTATGGAAGGTCTCATGCTGTCGGTCGCATAGACGCATTCACTTTTGGAATCGGTGACCGTCTTATCGGCAACCATGCCGTTATAGTCATTCCTGTAGGCCCAATTTTGGGCCAAAAGTCACTTTGGCCTAGACAACTTTTGATGGTCTCCTATGGAAGCTCACATGCTGCCGGTCGCATAGACGCATTCACTTTTGGAATCGGTGACCGTCTTATCGGCAACCATGTCGTTATAGTCATTCCTGTAGGCCCAATTTTGGGCCAAAAGTCACTTTGGCCTAGACAACTTTTGATGGTCTCCTATGGAAGCTCACATTTCTGCCGGTCGCATAGACGCATTCACTTTTGGAATCGGTGACCGTCTTATCGGCAACCATGCCGTTATAGTCATTCCTGTAGGCCCAATTTTGGGCCAAAAGTCACTTTGGCCTAGACAACTTTTGATGGTCTCCTATGGAAGCTCACATGCTGCCGGTCGCATAGACGCATTCACTTTTGGAATCGGTGACCGTCTTATCGGCAACCATGCCGGTAAACTCATGCCCAAAAATGGGCCAAAAGGTGACTTTGGCCTAGATAACTTTTGATAGGCTCCTATGGAAGGTCTCATGCTGTCGGTCGCATAGACGCATTCACTTTTGGAATCGGTGACCGTCTTATCGGCAACCATGCCGGTAAACTCATGCCCAAAAATGGGCCAAAAGGTGACTTTGGCCTAGACAACTTTTGATAGGCTCCTATGGAAGGTCTCATGCTGTCGGTCGCATAGACGCATTCACTTTTGGAATCGGTGACCGTCTTATCGGCAACCATGCCGTTATAGTCATTCCTGTAGGCCCAATTTTGGGCCAAAAGTCACTTTGGCCTAGACAACTTTTGATGGTCTCCTATGGAAGCTCACATGCTGCCGGTCGCATAGACGCATTCACTTTTGGAATCGGTGACCGTCTTATCGGCAACCATGCCGTTATAGTCATTCCTGTAGGCCCAATTTTGGGCCAAAAGTCACTTTGGCCTAGACAACTTTTGATGGTCTCCTATGGAAGCTCACATGTTGCCGGTCGCATAGACGCATTCACTTTTGGAATCGGTCACCGTCTTATCGGCAACCATGCCGGTAAACTCATGCCCAAAAATGGGCCAAAAGGTGACTTTGGCCTACACAACTTTTGATAGGCTCCTATGGAAGGTCTCATGCTGTCGGTCGCATAGACGCATTCACTTTTGGAATCGGTGACCGTCTTATCGGCAACCATGCCGTTATAGTCATTCCTGTAGGCCCAATTTTGGGCCAAAAGTCACTTTGGCCTAGACAACTTTTGATGGTCTCCTATTGAAGCTCACATGCTGCCGGTCGCATAGACGCATTCACTTTTGGAATCGGTGACCGTCTTATCGGCAACCATGCCGTTATAGTCAGTCCTGTAGGCCCAATTTTGGGCCAAAAGTCACTTTGGCCTAGACAACTTTTGATGGTCTCCTATGGAAGCTCACATGCTGCCGGTCGCATAGACGCATTCACTTTTGGAATCGGTGACCGTCTTATCGGCAACCATGCCGGTAAACTCATGCCCAAAAATGGGCCAAAAGTCACTTTGGCCTAGACAACTTTTGATGGTCTCCTATGGAAGCTCACATGCTGCCGGTCGCATAGACGCATTCACTTTTGGAATCGGTGACCGTCTTATCGGCAACCATGCCGTTATAGTCATTCCTGTAGGCCCAATTTTGGGCCCAAAGTCACTTTGGCCTAGACAACTTTTGATGGTCTCCTATGGAAGCTCACATGCTGCCGGTCGCATAGACGCATTCACTTTTGGAATCGGTGACCGTCTTATCGGCAACCATGCCGGTAAACTCATGCCCAAAAATGGGCCAAAAGGTGAATTTGGCCTAGACAACTTTTGATAGGCTCCTATGGAAGGTCTCATGCTGTCGGTCGCATAGACGCATTCACTTTTGGAATCGGTGACCGTCTTATCGGCAACCATGCCGTTATAGTCATTCCTGTAGGCCCAATTTTGGGCCAAAAGTCACTTTGGCTTAGACAACTTTTGATGGTCTCCTATGGAAGATCACATGCTGCCGGTCGCATAGACGCATTCACTTTTGGAATCGGTGACTGTCTTATCGGCAACCATGCCGTTATAGTCATTCCTGTAGGCCCAATTTTGGGCCAAAAGTCACTTTGGCCTAGACAACTTTTGATGGTCTCCTATGGAAGCTCACATGCTGACGGTCGCATAGACGCATTCACTTTTGGAATCGGTGACCGTCTTATCGGCAACCATGCCGGTAAACTCATGCCCAAAAATGGGCCAAAAGGTGACTTTGGCCTAGACAACTTTTGATAGGCTCCTATGGAAGGTCTCATGCTGTCGGTCGCATAGACGCATTCACTTTTGGAATCGGTGACCGTCTTATCGGCAACCATGCCGTTATAGTCATTCCTGTAGGCCCAATTTTGGGCCAAAAGTCACTTTGGCCTAGACAACTTTTGATGGTCTCCTATGGAAGCTCACATGCTGTCGGTCGCATAGACGCATTCACTTTTGGAATCGGTGACCGTCTTATCGGCAACCATGCCGTTATAGTCATTCCTGTAGGCCCAATTTTGGGCCAAAAGTCACTTTGGCCTAGACAACTTTTGATGGTCTCCTATGGAAGCTCACATGCTGACGGTCGCATAGACGCATTCACTTTTGGAATCGGTGACCGTCTTATCGGCAACCATGCCGGTAAACTCATGCCCAAAAATGGGCCAAAAGGTGACTTTGGCCTAGACAACTTTTGATAGGCTCCTATGGAAGGTCTCATGCTGTCGGTCGCATAGACGCATTCACTTTTGGAATCGGTGACCGTCTTATCGGCAACCATGCCGTTATAGTCATTCCTGTAGGCCCAATTTTGGGCCAAAAGTCACTTTGGCCTAGACAACTTTTGATGGTCTCCTATGGAAGCTCACATGCTGCCGGTCGCATAGACGCATTCACTTTTGGAATCGGTGACCGTCTTATCGGCAACCATGCCGTTATAGTCATTCCTGTAGGCCCAATTTTGGGCCAAAAGTCACTTTGGCCTAGACAACTTTTGATGGTCTCCTATGGAAGCTCACATGCTGCCGGTCGCATAGACGCATTCACTTTTGGAATCGGTGACCGTCTTATCGGCAACCATGCCGGTAAACTCATGCCCAAAAATGGGCCAAAAGGTGACTTTGGCCTAGACAACTTTTGATAGGCTCCTATGGAAGGTCTCATGCTGTCGGTCGCATAGACGCATTCACTTTTGGAATCGGTGACCGTCTTATCGCCAACCATGCCGTTATAGTCATTCCTGTAGGCCCAATTTTGGGCCAAAAGTCACTTTGGCCTAGACAACTTTTGATGGTCTCCTATGGAAGCTCACATGCTGCCGGTCGCATAGACGCATTCACTTTTGGAATCGGTGACCGTCTTATCAGCAACCATGCCGTTATAGTCATTCCTGTAGGCCCAATTTTGGGCCAAAAGTCACTTTGGCCTAGACAACTTTTGATGGTCTCCTATGGAAGCTCACATGCTGACGGTCGCATAGACGCATTCACTTTTGGAATCGGTGACCGTCTTATCGGCAACCATGCCGGTAAACTCATGCCCAAAAATGAGCCAAAAGGTGACTTTGGCCTAGACAACTTTTGATAGGCTCCTATGGAAGGTCTCATGCTGTCGGTCGCATAGACGCATTCACTTTTGGAATCGGTGACCGTCTTATCGGCAACCATGCCGTTATAGTCATTCCTGTAGGCCCAATTTTGGGCCAAAAGTCACTTTGGCCTAGACAACTTTTGATGGTCTCCTATGGAAGCTCACATGCTGTCGGTCGCATAGACGCATTCACTTTTGGAATCGGTGACCGTCTTATCGGCAACCATGCCGTTATAGTCATTCCTGTAGGCCCAATTTTGGGCCAAAAGTCACTTTGGCCTAGACAACTTTTGATGGTCTCCTATGGAAGCTCACATGCTGCCGGTCGCATAGACGCATTCACTTTTGGAATCGGTGACCGTCTTATCGGCAACCATGCCGGTAAACTCATGCCCAAAAATGGGCCAAAAGGTGACTTTGGCCTAGACAACTTTTGATAGGCTCCTATGGAAGGTCTCATGCTGTCGGTCGCATAGACGCATTCACTTTTGGAATCGGTGACCGTCTTATCGGCAACCATGCCGTTATAGTCATTCCTGTAGGCCCAATTTTGGGCCAAAAGTCACTTTGGCCTAGACAACTTTTGATGGTCTCCTATGGAAGCTCACATGCTGCCGGTCGCATAGACGCATTCACTTTTGGAATCGGTGACCGTCTTATCGGCAACCATGCCGTTATAGTCATTCCTGTAGGCCCAATTTTGGGCCAAAAGTCACTTTGGCCTAGACAACTTTTGATGGTCTCCTATGGAAGCTCACATGCTGCCGGTCGCATAGACGCATTCACTTTTGGAATCGGTGACCGTCTTATCGGCAACCATGCCGGTAAACTCATGCCCAAAAATGGGCCAAAAGGTGACTTTGGCCTAGACAACTTTTGATAGGCTCCTATGGAAGGTCTCATGCTGTCGGTCGCATAGACGCATTCACTTTTGGAATCGGTGACCGTCTTATCGGCAACCATGCCGTTATAGTCATTCCTGTAGGCCCAATTTTGGGCCAAAAGTCACTTTGGCCTAGACAACTTTTGATGGTCTCCTATGGAAGCTCACATGCTGCCGGTCGCATAGACGCATTCACTTTTGGAATCGGTGACCGTCTTATCGGCAACCATGCCGTTATAGTCATTCCTGTAGGCCCAATTTTGGGCCAAAAGTCACTTTGGCCTAGACAACTTTTGATGGTCTCCTATGGAAGCTCACATGCTGCCGGTCGCATAGACGCATTCACTTTTGGAATCGGTGACCGTCTTATCGGCAACCATGCCGGTAAACTCATGCCCAAAAATGGGCCAAAAGGTGACTTTGGCCTAGACAACTTTTGATAGGCTCCTATGGAAGGTCTCATGCTGTCGGTCGCATAGACGCATTCACTTTTGGAATCGGTGACCGTCTTATCGGCAACCATGCCGTTATAGTCATTCCTGTAGGCCCAATTTTGGGCCAAAAGTCACTTTGGCCTAGACAACTTTTGATGGTCTCCTATGGAAGCTCACATGCTGCCGGTCGCATAGACGCATTCACTTTTGGAATCGGTGACCGTCTTATCGGCAACCATGCCGTTATAGTCATTCCTGTAGGCCCAATTTTGGGCCAAAAGTCACTTTGGCCTAGACAACTTTTGATGGTCTCCTATGGAAGCTCACATGCTGCCGGTCGCATAGACGCATTCACTTTTGGAATCGGTGACCGTCTTATCGGCAACCAAGCCGGTAAACTCATGCCCAAAAATGGGCCAAAAGGTGACTTTGGCCTAGACAACTTTTGATAGGCTCCTATGGAAGGTCTCATGCTGTCGGTCGCATAGACGCATTCACTTTTGGAATCGGTGACCGTCTTATCGGCAACCATGCCGTTATAGTCATTCCTGTAGGCCCAATTTTGGGCCAAAAGTCACTTTGGCCTAGACAACTTTTGATGGTCTCCTATGGAAGCTCACATGCTGCCGGTCGCATAGACGCATTCACTTTTGGAATCGGTGACCGTCTTATCGGCAACCATGCCGTTATAGTCATTCCTGTAGGCCCAATTTTGGGCCAAAAGTCACTTTGGCCTAGACAACTTTTGATGGTCTCCTATGGAAGCTCACATGCTGCCGGTCGCATAGACGCATTCACTTTTGGAATCGGTGACCGTCTTATCGGCAACCATGCCGGTAAACTCATGCCCAAAAATGGGCCAAAAGGTGACTTTGGCCTAGACAACTTTTGATAGGCTCCTATGGAAGGTCTCATGCTGTCGGTCGCATAGACGCATTCACTTTTGGAATCGGTGACCGTCTTATCGGCAACCATGCCGTTATAGTCATTCCTGTAGGCCCAATTTTGGGCCAAAAGTCACTTTGGCCTAGACAACTTTTGATGGTCTCCTATGGAAGCTCACATGCTGCCGGTCGCATAGACGCATTCACTTTTGGAATCGGTGACCGTCTTATCGGCAACCATGCCGTTATAGTCATTCCTGTAGGCCCAATTTTGGGCCAAAAGTCACTTTGGCCTAGACAACTTTTGATGGTCTCCTATGGAAGCTCACATGCTGCCGGTCGCATAGACGCATTCACTTTTGGAATCGGTGACCGTCTTATCGGCAACCATGCTGGTAAACTCATGCCCAAAAATGGGCCAAAAGTCACTTTGGCCTAGACAACTTTTGATGGTCTCCTATGGAAGCTCACATGCTGCCGGTCGCATAGACGCATTCACTTTTGGAATCGGTGACCGTCTTATCGGCAACCATGCCGTTATAGTCATTCCTGTAGGCCCAATTTTTGGCCAAAAGTCACTTTGGCCTAGACAACTTTTGATGGTCTCATATGGAAGCTCACATGCTGCCGGTCGCATAGACGCATTCACTTTTGGAATCGGTGACCGTCTTATCGGCAACCATGCCGGTAAACTCATGCCCAAAAATGGGCCAAAAGGTGACTTTGGCCTAGACAACTTTTGATAGGCTCCTATGGAAGGTCTCATGCTGTCGGTCGCATAGACGCATTCACTTTTGGAATCGGTGACCGTCTTATCGGCAACCATGCCGTTATAGTCATTCCTGTAGGCCCAATTTTGGGCCAAAAGTCACTTTGGCCTAGACAACTTTTTATGGTCTCCTATGGAAGCTCACATGCTGCCGGTCGCATAGACGCATTCACTTTTGGAATCGGTGACCGTCTTATCGGCAACCATGCCGTTATAGTCATTCCTGTAGGCCCAATTTTGGGCCAAAAGTCACTTTGGCCTAGACAACTTTTGATGGTCTCCTATGGAAGCTCACATGCTGCCGGTCGCATAGACGCATTCACTTTTGGAATCGGTGACCGTCTTATCGGCAACCATGCCGGTAAACTCATGCCCAAAAATGGGCCAAAAGGTAACTTTGGCCTAGACAACTTTTGATAGGCTCCTATGGAAGGTCTCATGCTGTCGGTCGCATAGACGCATTCACTTTTGGAATCGGTGACCGTCTTATCGGCAACCATGCCGTTATAGTCATTCCTGTAGGCCCAATTTTGGGCCAAAAGTCACTTTGGCCTAGACAACTTTTGATGGTCTCCTATGGAAGCTCACATGCTGCCGGTCGCATAGACGCATTCACTTTTGGAATCGGTGACCGTCTTATCGGCAACCATGCCGTTATAGTCATTCCTGTAGGCCCAATTTTGGGATAAAGGTCACTTTGGCCTAGACAACTTTTGATGGTCTCCTATGGAAGCTCACATGCTGCCGGTCGCATAGACGCATTCACTTTTGGATTGGTGACCGTCTTATCGGCAACCATGCCGGTAAACTCATGCCCAAAAATGGGCCAAAAGGTGACTTTGGCCTAGACAACTTTTGATAGGCTCCTATGGAAGGTCTCATGCTGTCGGTCGCATAGACGCATTCACTTTTGGAATCGGTGACCGTCTTATCGGCAACCATGCCGTTATAGTCATTCCTGTAGGCCCAATTTTGGGCCAAAAGTCACTTTGGCCTAGACAACTTTTGATGGTCTCCTATGGAAGCTCACATGCTGCCGGTCGCATAGACGCATTCACTTTTGGAATCGGTGACCGTCTTATCGGCAACCATGCCGGTAAACTCATGCCCAAAAATGGGCCAAAGGGTGACTTTGGCCTAGACAACTTTTGATATTCTCCTATGGAAGGTCTCATGCTGTCGGTCGCATAGACGCATTCACTTTTGGAATCGGTGACCGTCTTATCGGCAACCATGCCGTTATAGTCATTCCTGTAGGCCCAATTTTGGGCCAAAAGTCACTTTGGCCTAGACAACTTTTGATGGTCTCCTATGGAAGCTCACATGCTGCCGGTCGCATAGACGCATTCACTTTTGGAATCGGTGACCGTCTTATTGGCAACCATGCCGGTAAACTCATGCCCAAAAATGGGCCAAAAGGTGACTTTGGCCTAGACAACTTTTGATAGGCTCCTATGGAAGGTCTCATGCTGTCGGTCGCATAGACGCATTCACTTTTGGAATCGGTGACCGTCTTATCGGCAACCATGCCGTTATAGTCATTCCTGTAGGCCCAATTTTGGGCCAAAAGTCACTTTGGCCTAGACAACTTTTGATGGTCTCCTATGGAAGCTCACATGCTGCCGGTCGCATAGACGCATTCACTTTTGGAATCGGTGACCGTCTTATCGGCAACCATGCCGGTAAACTCATGCCCAAAAATGGTCCAAAGGGTGACTTTGGCCTAGACAACTTTTGATATTCTCCTATGGAAGGTCTCATGCTGTCGGTCGCATAGACGCATTCACTTTTGGAATCGGTGACCGTCTTATCGGCAACCATGCCGTTATAGTCATTCCTGTAGGAATTGGTGACCGTCTTATCGGCAACCATGCCGGTAAACTCATGCCCAAAAATGGGCCAAAAGGTGACTTTGGCCTAGACAACTTTTGATAGGCTCCTATGGAAGGTCTCATGCTGTCGGTCGCATAGACGCATTCACTTTTGGAATCGGTGACCGTCTTATCGGCAACCATGCCGTTATAGTCATTCCTGTAGGCCCAATTTTGGGCCAAAAGTCACTTTGGCCTAGACAACTTTTGATGGTCTCCTATGGAAGCTCACATGCTGCCGGTCGCATAGACGCATTCACTTTTGGAATCGGTGACCGTCTTATCAGCAACCATGCCGGTAAACTCATGCCCAAAAATGGGCCAAAAGGTGACTTTGGCCTAGACAACTTTTGATAGGCTCCTATGGAAGGTCTCATGCTGTCGGTCGCATAGACGCATTCACTTTTGGAATCGGTGACCGTCTTATCGTCAACCATGCCGTTATAGTCATTCCTGTAGGCCCAATTTTGGGCCAAAAGTCACTTTGGCCTAGACAACTTTTGATGGTCTCCTATGGAAGCTCACATGCTGCCGGTCGCATAGACGCATTGACTTTTGGAATCGGTGACCGTCTTATCGGCAACCATGCCGTTATAGTCATTCCTGTAGGCCCAATTTTGGGCCAAAAGTCACTTTGGCCTAGACAACTTTTGATGGTCTCCTATGGAAGCTCACATGCTGCCGGTCGCATAGACGCATTCACTTTTGGAATCGGTGACCGTCTTATCGGCAACCATGCCGGTATAGTCATTCCTGTAGGCCCAATTTTGGGCCAAAAGTCACTTTGGCCTAGACAACTTTTGATGGTCTCCTATGGAAGCTCACATGCTGCCGGTCGCATAGACGCATTCACTTTTGGAATTGGTGACCGTCTTATCGGCAACCATGCCGGTAAACTCATGCCCAAAAATGGGCCAAAAGGTGACTTTGGCCTAGACAACTTTTGATAGGCTCCTATGGAAGGTCTCATGCTGTCGGTCGCATAGACGCATTCACTTTTGGAATCGGTGACCGTCTTATCGGCAACCATGCCGTTATAGTCATTCCTGTAGGCCCAATTTTGGGCCAAAAGTCACTTTGGCCTAGACAACTTTTGATGGTCTCCTATGGAAGCTCACATGCTGCCGGTCGCATAGACGCATTCACTTTTGGAATCGGTGACCGTCTTATCGGCAACCATGCCGGTAAACTCATGCCCAAAAATGGGCCAAAAGGTGACTTTGGCCTAGACAACTTTTGATAGGCTCCTATGGAAGGTCTCATGCTGTCGGTCGCATAGACGCATTCACTTTTGGAATCGGTGACCGTCTTATCGGCAACCATGCCGTTATAGTCATTCCTGTAGGCCCAATTTTGGGCCAAAAGTCACTTTGGCCTAGACAACTTTTGATGGTCTCCTATGGAAGCTCACATGCTGCCGGTCGCATAGACGCATTCACTTTTGGAATCGGTGACCGTCTTATCGGCAACCATGCCGTTATAGTCATTCCTGTAGGCCCAATTTTGGGCCAAAAGTCACTTTGGCCTAGACAACTTTTGATTGTCTCCTATGGAAGCTCACATGCTGCCGTTCGCATAGACGCATTCACTTTTGGAATCGGTGACCGTCTTATCGGCAACCATGCCGGTAAACTCATGCCCAAAAATGGGTCAAAAGGTGACTTTGGCCTAGACAACTTTTGATAGGCTCCTATGGAAGGTCTCATGCTGTCGGTCGCATAGACGCATTCACTTTTGGAATCGGTGACCGTCTTATCGGCAACCATGCTGTTATAGTCATTCCTGTAGGCCCAATTTTGGGCCAAAAGTCACTTTGGCCTAGACAACTTTTGATGGTCTCCTATGGAAGCTCACATGCTGCCGGTTGCATAGAAGCATTCACTTTTGGAATCGGTGACCGTCTTATCGGCAACCATGCCGTTATAGTCATTCCTGTAGGCCCAATTTTGGGCCAAAAGTCACTTTGGCCTAGACAACTTTTGATGGTCTCCTATGGAAGCTCACATGCTGCCGGTCGCATAGACGCATTCACTTTTGGAATCGGTGACCGTCTTATCGGCAACCATGCCGTTATAGTCATTCCTGTATGCCCAATTTTGGGCCAAAAGTCACTTTGGCCTAGACAACTTTTGATGGTCTCCTATGGAAGCTCACATGCTGCCGGTCGCATAGACGCATTCACTTTTGGAATCGGTGACCGTCTTATCGGCAACCATGCCGGTAAACTCATGCCCAAAAATGGGCCAAAAGGTGACTTTGGCCTAGACAACTTTTGATAGGCTCCTATGGAAGCTCACATGCTGTCGGTCGCATAGACGCATTCACTTTTGGAATCGGTGACCGTCTTATCGGCAACCATGCCGTTATAGTCATTCCTGTAGGCCCAATTTTGGGCCAAAAGTCACTTTGGCCTAGACAACTTTTGATGGTCTCCTATGGAAGCTCACATGCTGCCGGTCGCATAGACGCATTCACTTTTGGAATCGGTGACCGTCTTATCGGCAACCATGCCGTTATAGTCATTCCTGTAGGCCCAATTTTGGGCCAAAAGTCACTTTGGCCTAGACAACTTTTGATGGTCTCCTATGGAAGCTCACATGCTGCCGGTCGCATAGACGCATTCACTTTTGGAATCGGTGACCGTCTTATCGGCAACCATGCCGGTAAACTCATGCCCAAAAATGGGCCAAAAGGTGACTTTGGCCTAGACAACTTTTGATAGGCTCCTATGGAAGGTCTCATGCTGTCGGTCGCATAGACGCATTCACTTTTGGAATCGGTGACCGTCTTATCGGCAACCATGCCGTTATAGTCATTCCTGTAGGCCCAATTTTGGGCCAAAAGTCACTTTGGCCTAGACAACTTTTGATGGTCTCCTATGGAAGCTCACATGCTGCCGGTTGCATAGACGCATTCACTTTTGGAATCGGTGACCGTCTTATCGGCAACCATGCCGTTTTAGTCATTCCTGTAGGCCCAATTTTGGGCCAAAAGTCACTTTGGCCTAGACAACTTTTGATGGTCTCCTATGGAAGCTCACATGCTGCCGGTCGCATAGACGCATTCACTTTTGGAATTGGTGACCGTCTTATCGGCAACCATGCCGGTAAACTCATGCCCAAAAATGGGCCAAAAGGTGACTTTGGCCTAAACAACTTTTGATAGGCTCCTATGGAAGCTCACATGCTGCCGGTCGCATAGACGCATTCACTTTTGGAATTGGTGACCGTCTTATCGGCAACCATGCCGGTAAACTCATGCCCAAAAATGGGCCAAAAGGTGACTTTGGCCTAGACAACTTTTGATAGGCTCCTATGGAAGGTCTCATGCTGTCGGTCGCATAGACGCATTCACTTTTGGAATCGGTGACCGTCTTATCGGCAACCATGCCGTTATAGTCATTCATGTAGGCCCAATTTTGGGCCAAAAGTCACTTTGGCCTAGACAACTTTTGATGGTCTCCTATGGAAGCTCACATGCTGCCGGTCGCATAGACGCATTCACTTTTGGAATCGGTGACCGTCTTATCGGCAACCATGCCGGTAAACTCATGCCCAAAAATGGGCCAAAAGGTGACTTTGGCCTAGACAACTTTTGATAGGCTCCTATGGAAGGTCTCATGCTGTCGGTCGCATAGACGCATTCACTTTTGGAATCGGTGACCGTCTTATCGGCAACCATGCCGTTATAGTCATTCCTGTAGGCCCAATTTTGGGCCAAAAGTCACTTTGGCCTAGACAACTTTTGATGGTCTCCTATGGAAGCTCACATGCTGCCGGTCGCATAGACGCATTCACTTTTGGAATCGGTGACCGTCTTATCGGCAACCATGCCGTTATAGTCATTCCTGTAGGCCCAATTTTGGGCCAAAAGTCACTTTGGCCTAGACAACTTTTAATGGTCTCCTATGGAAGCTCACATGCTGCCGGTCGCATAGACGCATTCATTTTTGGAATCGGTGACCGTCTTATCGGTAACCATGCCGGTAAACTCATGCCCAAAAATGGGCCAAAAGGTGACTTTGGCCTAGACAACTTTTGATAGGCTCCTATGGAAGGTCTCATGCTGTCGGTCGCATAGACGCATTCACTTTTGGAATCGGTGACCGTCTTATCGGCAACCATGCTGTTATAGTCATTCCTGTAGGCCCAATTTTGGGCCAAAAGTCACTTTGGCCTAGACAACTTTTGATGGTCTCCTATGGAAGCTCACATGCTGTCGGTCGCATAGACGCATTCACTTTTGGAATCGGTGACCGTCTTATCGGCAACCATGCTGTTATAGTCATTCCTGTAGGCCCAATTTTGGGCCAAAAGTCACTTTGGCCTAGACAACTTTTGATGGTCTCCTATGGAAGCTCACATGCTGCCGGTTGCATAGACGCATTCACTTTTGGAATCGGTGACCGTCTTATCGGCAACCATGCCGGTAAACTCATGCCCAAAAATGGGCCAAAAGGTGACTTTGGCCTAGACAACTTTTGATAGGCTCCTATGGAAGCTCACATGCTGTCGGTCGCATAGACGCATTCACTTTTGGAATCGGTGACCGTCTTATCGGCAACCATGCCGTTATAGTCATTCCTGTAGGCCCAATTTTGGGCCAAAAGTCACTTTGGCCTAGACAACTTTTGATGGTCTCCTATGGAAGCTCACATGCTGCCGGTCGCATAGACGCATTCACTTTTGGAATCGGTGACCGTCTTATCGGCAACCATGCCGTTATAGTCATTCCTGTAGGCCCAATTTTGGGCCAAAAGTCACTTTGGCCTAGACAACTTTTGATGGTCTCCTATGGAAGCTCACATGCTGCCGGTCGCATAGACGCATTCACTTTTGGAATCGGTGACCGTCTTATCGGCAACCATGCCGGTAAACTCATGCCCAAAAATGGGCCAAAAGGTGACTTTGGCCTAGACAACTTTTGATAGGCTCCTATGGAAGGTCTCATGCTGTCGGTCGCATAGACGCATTCACTTTTGGAATCGGTGACCGTCTTATCGGCAACCATGCCGTTATAGTCATTCCTGTAGGCCCAATTTTGGGCCGAAAGTCACTTTGGCCTAGACAACTTTTGATGGTCTCCTATGGAAGCTCACATGCTGCCGGTTGCATAGACGCATTCACTTTTGGAATCGGTGACCGTCTTATCGGCAACCATGCCGTTTTAGTCATTCCTGTAGGCCCAATTTTGGGCCAAAAGTCACTCTGGCCTAGACAACTTTTGATGGTCTCCTATGGAAGCTCACATGCTGCCGGTCGCATAGACGCATTCACTTTTGGAATTGGTGACCGTCTTATCGGCAACCATGCCGGTAAACTCATGCCCAAAAATGGGCCAAAAGGTGACTTTGGCCTAGACAACTTTTGATAGGCTCCTATGGAAGGTCTCATGCTGTCGGTCGCATAGACGCATTCACTTTTGGAATCGGTGACCGTCTTATCGGTAACCATGCCGTTATAGTCATTCCTGTAGGCCCAATTTTGGGCCAAAAGTCACTTTGGCCTAGACAACTTTTAATGGTCTCCTATGGAAGCTCACATGCTGCCGGTCGCATAGACGCATTCATTTTTGGAATCGGTGACCGTCTTATCGGTAACCATGCCGGTAAACTCATGCCCAAAAATGGGCCAAAAGGTGACTTTGGCCTAGACAACTTTTGATAGGCTCCTATGGAAGGTCTCATGCTGTCGGTCGCATAGACGCATTCACTTTTGGAATCGGTGACCGTCTTATCGGCAACCATGCTGTTATAGTCATTCCTGTAGGCCCAATTTTGGGCCAAAAGTCACTTTGGCCTAGACAACTTTTGATGGTCTCCTATGGAAGCTCACATGCTGTCGGTCGCATAGACGCATTCACTTTTGGAATCGGTGACCGTCTTATCGGCAACCATGCTGTTATAGTCATTCCTGTAGGCCCAATTTTGGGCCAAAAGTCACTTTGGCCTAGACAACTTTTGATGGTCTCCTATGGAAGCTCACATGCTGCCGGTTGCATAGACGCATTCACTTTTGGAATCGGTGACCGTCTTATCGGCAACCATGCCGTTATAGTCATTCCTGTAGGCCCAATTTTGGGCCAAAAGTCACTTTGGCCTAGACAACTTTTGATGGTCTCCTATGGAAGCTCACATGCTGCCGGTCGCATAGACGCATTCACTTTTGGAATCGGTGACCGTCTTATCGGCAACCATGCCGGTAAACTCATGCCCAAAAATGGGCCAAAAGGTGACTTTGGCCTAGACAACTTTTGATAGGCTCCTATGGAAGCTCACATTCTGTCGGTCGCATAGACGCATTCACTTTTGGAATCGGTGACCGTCTTATCGGCAACCATGCCGTTATAGTCATTCCTTTAGGCCCAATTTTGGGCCAAAAGTCACTTTGGCCTAGACAACTTTTGATTGTCTCCTATGGAAGCTCACATGCTGCCGGTCGCATAGACGCATTCACTTTTGGAATCGGTGACCGTCTTATCGGCAACCATGCCGTTATAGTCATTCCTGTAGGCCCAATTTTGGGCCAAAAGTCACTTTGGCCTAGACAACTTTTGATGGTCTCCTATGGAAGCTCACATGCTGCCGGTCGCATAGACGCATTCACTTTTGGAATCGGTGACCGTCTTATCGGCAACCATGCCGGTAAACTCATGCCCAAAAATGAGCCAAAAGGTGACTTTGGCCTAGACAACTTTTGATAGGCTCCTATGGAAGGTCTCATGCTGTCGGTCGCATAGACGCATTCACTTTTGGAATCGGTGACCGTCTTATCGGCAACCATGCCGTTATAGTCATTCCTGTAGGCCCAATTTTGGGCCAAAAGTCACTTTGGCCTAGACAACTTTTGATGGTCTCCTATGGAAGCTCACATGCTGCCGGTCGCATAGACGCATTCACTTTTGGAATCGGTGACCGTCTTATCGGCAACCATGCCGGTAAACTCATGCCCAAAAATGGGCCAAAAGGTGACTTTGGCCTAGACAACTTTTGATAGGCTCCTATGGAAGGTCTCATGCTGTCGGTCGCATAGACGCATTCACTTTTGGAATCGGTGACCGTCTTATCGGCAACCATGCCGTTATAGTCATTCCTGTAGGCCCAATTTTGGGCCAAAAGTCACTTTGGCCTAGACAACTTTTGATGGTCTCCTATGGAAGCTCACATGCTGCCGGTCGCATAGACGCATTCACTTTTGGAATCGATGACCACACTTCCGACAGGCCCATGAGACTATCATTATACATTTTTTCTTTCATGTGACTTTTAACATGTAACTTCTTACCATGTGACTTTCAACATGTTACTTTTAACATGTGTCTAGTTTTTTTTCGTTCATGACGTCTTTCTAGCTGCAGTATTAAGCGCATTATCGTCAATCATAAGAGGAACTCTTTGGCCCCAATGATAACCTTGAATTAACTAAGCCTATTTACACTGCATGACAAATCCGCCGTGTTAATGCATGACAAATCTGCCGTCTGCAGTATGGTTTGGATTATTTCACATTGATTCATTCAGCAGGGTTTCGGGACTAATATATCAAAAAATGTTACATATTAATCCCCTTAGTTTACATAAATGTTATTTAAACAAAAAGAATCAAGTATAAAATATAACCTTTTATGTGAATGCTACACCCTTGGGCGTACTGCTGGTGTAGTGGTTACCGTGTCAGGCTGAAAATCCAACAGATCAGGATCAAATCTATTTGTGCACATTTGTTTTGTTTTGTTTTGTTTTTTTTTTGGGGGGGGGGGGGGGGGGGGGGTCATAAACTTTTTTGTAATGTTCAAAATATATTTGATTCATTTTTTAACTTGATTTTGATTGTTTGTTATATCCGTGAAAAGTTGTGTTTGCATTATTGTCCGGGTTTGCACACTGGTTCCTTATTCAGGTGAGTTTCTTTGAATAATATTTAACACATAACCAGTTTGCGGATATTTATTAATACTCAGGTATGTTCGCCTGCATCCATGACGTCTTTTCATGAATTTGAAAATTAACACTTACTATTTTCAAAAGGAACTTAAAAATTCACAGGGGGTAGGCCCTGTCCATGCTAAACTGGAAGTTGGTAATCGTCAACCGCCTTTTTCATTTCGTGATATTCTGAAAGCTCTATTAAACAATATTAAATTCTTCATCTGTAATTTCCCCATCATCTAATATTTTAGAAATAAGATAGAACTATTTACTAATTTGGAGTCTGTAAGAATTCGTATTTTATAAAATAAAATATTATTCAGCCCTCAATTTTCGAGAAGCAACCTTTTGTGTTATTCCTAAAATGCAAGTTGTACTTGCAGCAGCCCTACAGCCACTGGTGTCGTTACAATGGTGTTTAGAATACCGATTCAAGCCGCACCAAGGCTGTACTTAGTGTAGTGGTTTCTAATCCCTCAATTGTATTAGCTATTTTTCATATGTGCTTTCACATTTACTGTAATAATCAAGGTCATTAAAGGCACTATGCCACAGCACTCTTTTTGTACCAAGATTCATCAGAAGATGACATATCCCACCGGTCCCACAAATTTTTTAAAACACATCTTTGACAGATAATTGTAAATGAACCATACATGTACTTCAGTTAATGGGTAATACACGCGTTTCATGTATGATGAAGGGATTTGGAGTTCAGCTCAGGAAGCAGACCTCTCTCTGAACAAAGTTCAGATTTAACATGTTTCTATGTAAAAAAAAACCATTTCAGAAATCTGAAAATGCCAAAAGGCATCACTTCAGTTAGTGGGTAATACACAAGCAAAGTTTCCGGAAGACATGATGAAGAGTTTTGGAACTGCCCTTTCGGAAACGAACCTGTCTCTGAATAACGTCCAAATCCAACACGTTTCTATTGAAATGGAAAAAAAAAAAATTTTCAGAAATTTGAAAATATCAAAAGGCACCATTTCAGTTAGTGGGTAATACACACAGGAAGATATGATGAAGAGTTTTGGAACTGTGCTCCGGAAACGAACCTATCTCTGAACAAAGTAAAAATTCAACAAAGTCAGAAATCTGAAAATATCAAAAGGCACCACTTCAGTTGGTGGGTAATACCAAGGAAAGTTTCAGGAATATATCATGAACGGTTTTCGAGTTCTGCTCCAGAAACGAAATGATTACGGACGGACGGGCAGACAGACGGACGGAAGGATAGGGCGACGACTGTATCCCCCGGTATTACATACATAATGTACAGAGTTTAAATAGCGTAATTCTGCCAAGAATACTCAAAACCAATAATCAAGGAAGCTTCTGGGTAAATATTTCCCAACATAAGCACATAATAAGACTGGATTATAAAATTAAAAAGTTCAAATGAATTAATGCAACGTTGCATTAAATCGTCACTGGCTCCCTCTGTTCCTCAACCATGGGTCCAGGCGATACCAGGAGTTGTCATTCACAAAGCACTCTTCTACTCCACAATTTCATAATCAAACTTTCAACCTGTAATCGTTATTTTTAGAAACATACGTAAACTCTGTACATTATTATACGTTGGATAAACGTTTCTTCTTGTACATTATTATACGTTGGATAAACGTTTCTTCTTGTACATTATTATACGTTGGATAAACGTTTCTTCTTGTACATTATTATACGTTGGATAAACGTTTCTTCTTGTACATTATTATACGTTGGATAAACGTTTCTTCTTGTACATTGCAATTCTCGTCGTGTAGTCTTTAAATTCATGAAATTATATTATCATAAACATGCTAATTAAGGAAGAAGACCAAATGCAAGCCAGGAAGTGTAATTAGCTATTGGCTGATTGTTGAATTTATAACAGAGACATTTATAGTTCATATGTAAATGAGAAATACTCTCGTTCAAACAAAGTTATAAGATTTGAATACGAATCGTCGCATTGAATAAGAATATTCAAAATAGTGTAACTTGCTTTTTTGAAAATTGGAACATTTATAACATTTCTGTATACGAGTTAGTAAGAGTTAGGTACTAGTTTGACAAACAAGAAATCAAAATATAGTCGCAAGCGACGATAAAATGATTCAGCCCGCCATGAGTTATCTGTTGTCATTGGAAGCAGTAATTTGTTAAATTGTGATGTCAGTCACATAACCTTCAAATACAGAAATTAAGACAAAGTATCAATATTAATGTCAATGATTTAACTTGCACAGGCTGTTGTTTACATGCGATACAAGATGAATACCATGTTATTCTCGTATGTCCATATTTCAGCATCTTAGAAAAATGTATGTATCTTCATTTTACATCAATAATCCTACAAGAATGAAACTCTATAGGTTAATATCCTGTGAGAACTTACCATTAATTAAAAAATGTGTAACAAGTTCGGAAGCCAGTTGGTAGATATGCCCAGCACAACTGAGATCATGGCTAACACGTGTAGCAAGTTTGGAAGCCAGTTGGGAGATATGCCCAGCACAACTAGAGATCATGGCTAACATGTGTAACAAGTTTGGAAGCCAGTTGGGAGATATGCCCAGCACAACTAGAGATCATGGCTAACACGTGTAGCAAGTTTGGAAGCCAGTTGGGAGATATGCCTAGCACAACTAGAGATCATGGCTAACACGTGTAGCAAGTTTGGAAGCCAGTTGGGAGATATGCCTAGCACAACTAGAGATCATGGCTAACATGTGTAGCAAGTTTGGAAGCCAGTTTGGAGATATGCCCAGCACAACTAGAGATCATGGCTAACACTTGTAGCAAGTTTGGAAGCCAGTTGGGAGATATGCCTAGCACAACTAGAGATCATGGCTAACACGTGTAGCAAGTTTGGAAGCCAGTTGGGAGATATGCCCAGCACAACTAGAGATCATGGCTAACACGTGTAGCAAGTTTGGAAGCCAGTTGGGAGATATGCCCAGCACAACTAGAGATCATGGCTAACACGTGTAGCAAGTTTGGAAGCCAGTTGGGAGATATGCCCAGCACAACTAGAGATCATGGCTAACACGTGTAGCAAGTTTGGACGCCAGTTGGGAGATATGCCTAGCACAAAATGACTTCTTTCATCCCATGACGCCATCATGCCATAAACCCTTTCCTAACCCTAACCCTAACCCTAACCCTTTCAGGCCTGATGAGCTAAAAAAAACTTACTCTTAAAAAAAATATCATCTGGAGCATGTTCAACTCAGGACATGGTGTACATGTTGGTGAGATGTTTTGATTGTCAATTACTTTGTCCACGACTAACTTTTTTCCTCTTCACCGGCATCTGCTAATATTCCAATCGGGGTAGTCCCCCCAGTTCGACCATGATGTATGTATCTATGAAAATAAAATAATCAGTGTATTGTGGTTTTGAAAGACTGTAGTGATGTAAACAAAAATAACGTTTGCAGTCGGATCCTTGTTCAGTTTCTAACCAGTGAACAATTTAACATTAACCGCACACTTGTAAAAACATAAGCGGTCCTCTGTTGAGAACAAGTCGACTCTACCAGACATAAACACACAGACATAATTTTATTTAAGAGTTATTTGTACAGGGAATAACGTCGGTGTTCTTAAATGTTACTGCAGGTTTTGTTAAGACAAAATATAAAATCATCACATGTAAAAATACGGGCAAGTTGTTGTAAAACTGGTAAAAATAAAAATTGAGCCATAGGCTCTGTAGCTCATCAGGCTTTATATTCATTAACTTATTCAAAATATCAACTTCTAGGTGAGAGGTATAACAAATAGGAAGCACTTGAAATGGGGAAGATGAAATTGGTCTTAAGGTCCTTACCCCTCTGATCTATCTTTGAGGCCAGAGATAAAATCCCCTTCAAATAAACTCACACTTGAAGATTTAATTCATTACTGTTGTTTCCTTTAAATTACCTCCCTTTAAAGAGCACATAAAATCTCTAGATTCAATAGCTTTTCAGGTCATGACGTCTGTGACCTATATTTGGGGTCGCAGGATCACAAAATCTACATTTTACAATCCTCATTGGCCAAGGAGTCTGCACACAACTTTTCAGCTCTCTAGACAATCTGGCACTGGAGAAGAAGATGAAAATAGGTTTTTGGGGTTGTGACGCCAGTGACCCCATTTGAGGTCACGTGGTCATGAAATCTACAATTCAGAATCCCCATTAGCCAAGGAGTCTGCACACATTAGAATCCCCATTCGCCAAGTAGTCTGCACACAACATTTCAGCTCTCTAGACCTTGTGGAACTGAAGAAGAAGACCCCATTTGGGGTCACGGGATCACGAAATCTACAATTTAGAATCCCCATCAGCCAAGGAGTCTGCACATAAAATTTCAGCGCTCTAGAGTCATTGGTTCTTGAGAAGAAGTCGAAAATGCGAACATGTGCTTCGTCTTCCACACAGTCAGGGCCATTAAAACAAAGTCGATCTTCATATCTTCCAGTCTCTTCTCTTAAAGGGGCGACATCACATCTAAATTTGGCAAGCGCGCTACGTTGTTTTCTCGGCAGGTTGACACTGACATACTTATCACATTCATATTGCTTTTTAAAAGTGACATAAGTCCTTAGTTTGCTTTGTTTTCCACTTCCCAGCACTTCTTCCCAATTAGACTTGAAGTCTTGTGAACATGACTCCTTCAACTGTTTTCACTAGAAGTTTCTTCTCAGTTCTTAGTTGTGGGATGAACAGATGATTGATTGATGGTTGGTTTTATTGAAGTGATCAGGAACTGTATAATTAGGATTCAGCAATTTTTCTGAATCCATAATGTTATTTGCGTGTTTATTTTTATTATTTCAAGATAATTGTCCGCAAGATTCATCCAAAACGGCTGAAGCAAATGCAACCAAATTTTATATGCTGATAGCTCTTTATGTGGAATTGAACTGCGAAACTTTTGGGACCATTCGGTCCAGCCATTAGAGGTCCAGGTCGAATCCAAATGTAAATTTTTAACATTGGAAAAATTATCAAAATGCACTTAGGGACTTGAGAATTTTTTCAAAATATGCGCAATGTCAATGCGACTAAAAAGTAAATCATGGCGATTTCGTGGTTTAACCGCATTATTGCTTTTTCGCTCTTTTGAAAATGTCCCGACCCCATGCACCTTTCACAATCATCTCCTCTGAAGATACCAGCATTAGAAAGCTCACATTTACACATAATGTAGCTGAAGAATTGTATATTATAGTTTCTTCATAGCAGCTGCCAACTGCTAATACTTTTTGCACAGTGTTCAGTCGAAATCGGGCAATTTTTGAAAACTGCAAACTTCAAGGGGACATAACTCATATACCTACCCATCGAATTTTATGATTTTTTAGGAGAGTTAGATTTGGCTATGGTCTTTATGAATCAATAATAAAATCGCTCGCGAACAGTCATTTCCGGTCATGATAGAGAAAAACGTTAACATTGGGATAATTTTCAAAATCAACATAGAGACCTAAAACTTTTTTTCTAAAGATGCACAATAACAATTCGAACAATACAGTAAATCATGACGAAGTTGTAGCGCATATGGTTATGTTGGCATTTTGATTTTGTTATATTCATATTGGGTATAGATAGTTCTAGGGACATGTTAGATGCGCAATAACATTGTAAATATATCTCAATTCATTATATTTCAAATAATTGAAGCATTTATGCGCCGAGTCCTCTAATCGTCGTTTGCGAATATATTCCAGTTTCTCTTTCTTTCAGTAACAGCTGCCTGGTCCCCAAGAGGAATACTCTCTTGTTTACCTGCCTCTCAGTCATATTCACAGTTCGATCCCACAGTCGCGTAACACATGCCCACTGTTTTACCTCGGGGGGTGTCCATCCAACAGTGCCGAGACACAGGAATAATCTGATTGCTCGGTGTTGTACCGCTTTAACGAACATGTAGACAGTTGTTCCCCAACTTGATGCATGCTCCGGTAGCTGAGGGTGGACCAAACCAGAGTGTCAAACAGCTTCCTGTACACTTTAAAGGGCGTCCCTGCTAGAGATTTAAATTTAGTGATTAAAAGGCCAAGAGCTCTGCTGGCTGATTTCGCCATAATGGAAAAGTCTAAAAATTCGGTCATCTCACCCCGGTACTTATAAGACTCTGTCACCTCGAGCGTCGTTTGTCCGCAGTTAAAACTAACACTTGTTCTTGCAATCGATTTTCCTCTAAAATTAATAACTTTAGATTTTTCTGCGTTGATCAGCATATCGTTATCCTCACACCATGTGCTAAGTGCATCCAATAGAAAGTTCAAGTCTCTCTCATGTTCCGCGAGTAGCACGTCATCAGCGTAGGCCAGAATGCTTATGTTATCTTACCCAAGTGTCACTCCATGTCCAAGCGCACTTATCTTCTTTATCAGATCATTAATAAAACAAAATGAATAAAATTGGCGATAAAAGACAACCTTGTTTTAGCCCCGCTTGACTGTAAACCATTCTGTGTTCTTTTGGTTGACTCTGACGCTACATTGGACATTATTATACAGGGATTTAATTGCTTCACACATCTTACTGTCGATTCCAATGTTGCCTATCCATAGGATATCCCGATTGATTCCATCATATGCTTTTTTAAAGTCAATAAAAGCGACAAAACTTGATTTCTTCAATTCTTTTCGTGTCTCTATGATATTTGTCAATGTTGAGATGTGATCTGTTGTTGCATGACCCTTCCTGAATCTGTTCTGTTCGTCCCAGATGACGTCATGTTTCTCGGCCCAGCTTGATAGTCTTTCATTTAGCACACTGCAGTAAAGCTTGCAAGATGCTGGCGCTAGGTTTATACCTCGATAACTTATTGGGTCTCTTGGGTCAGCTTCAGACAACTTTGGGATAGGGTTGATGACACTTTTACTCAATAATTTTGGTACTTTATGTGAATTAAAACAAATGCTAAACTGTTTTTGTAAAAAAATAGAGCCATGGGCTCTGTAGCTCATCAGGGTTTATATTGTTTAACGATGAAGACTGAAATAGATTTTTAGGTCATAGCCCTTGAGACCTTCTAGGTCCTCTCCAAAAAGACCTAGAAGGCTGTAATATTGTGCAATATAATTGCCTTCTAGATCTTTATGTTCTGGAGAAGAAGATGAAAATAGGTTTTTAGGTAATGGGCTTTGAGGCATTTTATTTGGGGCCCCAGGGTCACGAAATCTACAACTTAGAATCCCCATTGGCGATGTGTTCTGAAATGGCTGATTTGTTGTCTGCTATGATTCAAAAGTCTAGTACGTAAGCCTCCAACCCTAACCCTATTTCATCCCACCTAATCCACAAATAATTAATCCACTCTACTCACTCTGGTTTCCATGATTACCCCCTACTGATCACCAACACTGCTGCATTGTATCCCCATCCCAACTTAATTTTACTTTCGCTGGTATCCATGTTATCACAACCTGCTTGTTACACCTTTCATCTCATTGTTATCTCATATTGTTGGCTTTGTTATCTCATTATCATACCAAAAATGTTTCATGTAACCTCTGATTTTATCATCTCTCCCATATGCTTGACAATGGCATAAGGATCTATACCGAAACGTCGCTATTGTTAATAAAGAAGTTGATCATCCATAAATATTTGTCTTCTTAAATGTATCAGGGATGTAAAGAGACAGGAGAAAACTCTTTTCGAAATTGAATGCTTTTGCTGGGAATGAAATATCGACTTTTTCCTAGATTTTTATCGATGTATTTCTGAGACACCAGAATAATCTTGTTTTCGTAGGTTTGACTGAAACCACACATGAGGACTGTAAAAAGGTATTGTGTTATTTCATCTATGATGAATTAAGTATTGTCAGAGTTCACAGGATTGGACCCCCTCGTAATGAAGATGAACGTAAAAGAAGACCCAGACCAATTGTGGCCAAATTCGCAGACTACAGAAACCATAAACTGGTGAGACAAGCGTCATCTGAGCACCTGAAAGGCACCAGATTTTATGTTAATGAAGAATTTCCTAAGGAAAAAGAGGAGCGCAGAAAGGTTCTCTACCCAGTTCGAAGGGAAGCGTATCAGGCAGGCGACAGAGCAGTATTAACAGTAGACAGGTTGTATATCAACAGACAACTCTACACACCTGGTAAAGGTATACCCAGCTCTAAGTGCACTACCCTGACTAGACCACACAACGTTCAAGAACTATGGCGACAGAGAGGCGACACAAGACCTTGGACACCGGCAGCCACGACAACGTCAACATCTATGGAGAGCTGCGCCTAGGACAACGCCGAAAACACAGCACCCCACCGTGAGCTCCTCACCTTCAATGTTGGATGCTTACATAGTAGACTTTTGAATCCGGATTTTTGTGAGCATATCTTTACTTTTGACATTCTGTGTTTCACTGAGACCGCGAAGGCTTTGACCAATAGACTGAATGATGGGAGAAAGCGGTCTCAAGTGGCAAAATGACATCAGTGAATAAACGGTTGATCAACATTGTAAAGATCCTGCCACAAACAAATGATATTTAACTTTGGTGTAGGGTTACGACTTGAAGAAGACCTTATTCTTGGATGTTCATACCAGTAACCTACCTCCAGATGGTAGTAAGTATTCATCAAAAGAGCACTTTCCTGAATTAGAACGTGATGTCATAACTATGTGAGTGAGTGAGTGAATTATTGCTTAACACCGCTTCGGCAGTATTGCAGTCATTCGCGGCGAGCATAACTATGTGTAGTTTAACCAAATATGTCTGTGTTTCCGTGGATCTAAATGCATGAACCAGAAACTTACCCGACTATAATTACTGGGTGCCAACTGGGTGAAATCCATTTTCCCCCTGAATTTGGCCTCAAACCACTCTAAACAGTTTTAATATCATTACAAACACACTCTTAAATGTCTTTTCCAGAAAGAAGCCTTTATTTTGATGTTTTTCCGAAAAAATGAAAACTGTACGTATCCCCTCCGAGATTGGGGTACGTACTTTTGGGTGAAATCCATTTTCCCCCTGAATTTGGCCTCAAACCACTCAAAATAAATCCAATATCATTTCAAACACACTCCTAAATGTCTTTTCCAGAAAAAAGCCTTTATTTTTATTTGTTTTCAAAAAAAATGAAAATTGTACGTACCCCCTCCGAGATGGGGGTACGTACTTTTGGGTGAAATCCATTTCCCCCCTGAATTTGGCCCCAAACCACTCTAAACAGTTTTAATATCATTACAAACACAATGTCTTTTCCAGAAAAAAGCCTTTATTTTGATTTTTTTCCAAAAAAATGAAAAATGTACGTACCCCCTCCGAGATGGGGGTACGTACTTTTGGGTGAAATCCATTTTCCCCCTGAATTTGGCATCAAACCACTCAAAATAAATCCAATATCATTACAAACACACTCTTAAATGTCTTTTCCAGAAAAAAGCCTTTATTTTGAATTTTTTCAAAAGAATTGAGAAATGTACGTACCCCCTCTGAGATGGGGGTACGTACTTTTGGGTGAAATCCATTTTCCACCTGAATTTGGCCTCAAACCACTCTAAACACTTTTAATATCATTACAAACAAACTCCTAAATGTCTTTTCAAGAAAAAAGCCTTTATTTTTATTTGTTCAACAGAAAAATGAAAAATGTACGTACCCCCTCCGAGATGGGGGTACGTACTTTTGGGTTAAATCCATTTTCCCCCTGAATTTGGCCTCAAACCACTCTAAACACTTTTAATATCATTACAGACACACTCTTAAATGTCTTTTCCAGAAAAAGCCTTTATTTTGAATATTTTCAAAAAAATGAAAAATGTACGTACCCCCTCCGAGATGGGGGTACGTACTTTTGGTTGAAATCCATTTTCCACCTGAATTTGGCCTCAAACCACTCTAAACAGTTTTAATATCATTACAAACACACTCTTAAATGTCTTTTCGAGAAAGAAGCCTTTATTTTGATGTTTTTTCCGAAAAAAGGAAAAATGTACGTATCCCCTCCGAGATTGGGGTACGTACTTTTGGGTGAAATCCATTTTCCCCCTGAATTTGGCCTCAAACCACTCAAAATAAATCCAATATCATTTCAAACACACTCCTTAATGTCTTTTCCAGAAAAAAGCCTTTATTTTTATTTGTTTTCCAAAAAAATGAAAAATGTACGTACCCCCTCCGAGATGGGGGTACGTACTTTTGGGTGAAATCCATTTTCCCTCTGAATTTGGCCCCAAACCACTCTAAACACTTTTAATATCATTACAAACACAATGTCTTTTCCAGAAAAAAGCCTTTATTTTGTTTTTTTCAAGGGTTAGACTTAAGGCGTCAGAGGAAAGGAGTTAAGTGCAAGGGACATTAGGATAAGTGGTTAGCGGTAATGAATAAGGTGTAGATGCAATGGATGAAGTATAAGGTACAAGGTGCGAAGTGCAGGGTACAAGATGCAAGGGAAATGGGATTAGGATTAAGGGTATATGGTTAAGGGTAGGATGCAAGGAGCAAGGGACAGGGGGTTGTGGTTAAGGATTAAGGGTTAAGGGTTAGTGGTAAGGGGTAAGGTGCAAGGGACAAGGGGTTAGGGTTAATGAATAAGGGGTAAGGATAAGACGCATTTGATAAGGTGGAAGGTGCTAGGTGCAAGGTGCAAAGGAACAAGGGGTTAGGGTTAAGGGTTAGTGGTTAGGGGTTAGGGGTAGGGTGTAAGGGACAAGGGACAACGGTTAGGGGCAGGTGTTAGGGGTAAGGCGTAAGAGAAAGGGGTTAGGAGCAAGGAACAATGGACAAGGGATTATAGTTAATGAATGAGGTAAGGGTTTAGGTACAAGGTGAACAATAATTTCACTTATATCGCGGCTGCTAGTATTATGACAGAGAGAAAGCCCGCAACGCCATGTGGCTATGCATTGTGAGTAGTGTAAGGTGAGCACGCACATGCTCCTTAACCGGAGGGAGAACCGGAGGGAGATTAATGTATGCAGCGTAGCTCATTAATAGGCTAATATATGCATGTCGTCACAGGTCAGAAAGGTCAACCACTCAGTTGACAGTTAAATGCGAGGATGCTCATTAAGCCATTCATCATCATTACTGCAAAACAATGCTTTCTTTAAGCCAACCCTAACCCATACAAGAGCGTCAGTCCAATCAGAAACCGGTTTTAAATTTTGGCGCCAAAGCTATCTTTAGCGACACGTGTCATGAGTCAGAGGCGAGCGTATACCTGTAGATAGGCGAGTTTTACCCATCGTCATGACTGGCCAATTTCTTTATGAAACCTCACAAAGAATTAGGATCTGAGCGGACGTTATACAAAGCGCGATAGCTTATATAAATAAAGGGTGCTTCTAGAAATGACATCTTAAATATAGAGGTCACCCGTGTTGTAGCAAGACAGATTTTATATGAAAATTTAATACTTACCTGAAGGTTTAGATGGTGATAGAGAAAGCAAGCACAACTTAAACATCTAGTTTGATAATACTTATATCCATTCCAAAACATAGATAAAAACGAAATATTCATTGGAAGATCTTGAACATTTATGTGAAAAGTGAATAGGCTATTTTATTTCAACTTTAGATGGCCAAGTTAGAAATGTCTGTGCTGTGTATGTACATACATTAAGGTGTCTTCCGTTTTCACTAATCCTATTTTGACGTGTGTTAGCATTTGGGATACGTTTAAAGGCGTTTTATCATACCTCTATATAACTTCATTTAAACGTGTTCAGAATCGTATTGGCTATTTTATAACACGATCTATCACGTGACTGACTGTGACGTATCACCCGATTTATAGGCGAGGGGTACAAAGTCACCTGTCCACTAGAAGCAATACATTAAAGGTTGGATATCATGAGTCGAAAGAAGCTGAAAACGGTTGAGATGCATCGAGGCAGAAAGGTGTATACCTTCGAAGGTGTAAAGTTTTTGAAACGCTCAGATGGTTGGGGCTCTTATGGTCACTCCGAAAAATTATCAAATGGACGTTATTACGTTTCCTTGAAAAACTATGAAAAAGGGAGGACTCCTTATTTGTGGTCACAGCTTACACGACATGCCCGTTGGTTTGCTTCAAAGACCATACGAAATCTCAAGAACTGGAAGTGTGTGGTTCGACAAGCTCAGCATCGTGAAAGACTAGATCAACTTATCATCTCTCTAAGACTTCACGGCTGTGGAAAGAGATTGAAGCAATCAGAACTCTATCAAAACGCAAGGGAAACTATGAGGAAAAGACGTACTTGTCCTACTTGTCAAGTTGAGGGTATGGTTGAGAGGTTTGAAAGCCGTTCATGTGAATGCAGCACTTGTGAAAATTGGTTTGGATGTGGTCGAGAACCTTCTAAAATACCTATATTTCTGTGTTTAAAGTGTGGTGATACAAATGGGAGACGTACGGTGAGCAGATACCAACCCTATTATCTATACAAGCACGACAAGGTCAACTGAGATCTATATAAATTGTGTGTGACATCTACTTTGAGTTCATTTCCACCATAGTTCAACAACGGATCAGTTATCACTAGGTGTTCGCAGTTCTCAACTTATCATGGAGAGGAAACCGTATATTGCAGATCCCCAAAAGTTTATGAAGTTTTTTGAGCGTCGACGCGAGGAACAGAAAGGAGGCAAAGCTCAACCTGGTTCCCGTATCATCACCATAACTTCCCCAACGAATGTTGACGAGAACTCTCATGAAGGCCAAAAGACTAAGAGATCTCCAAAGCGAAGCAAGATGATGAAAAAACGCAAAGGCGAAGACAAACCATCTCCAGAAGGGCAAAATGCGGCTAAACGATCTTTTGTGGATAACCCATCCAATCATCACAGAGATTTCTTTCTAGAGTAAACAAGGCTGTGTTCAACTGAGCATGCGTCCAACTATATCTACACGACGCATGCGCTTCATTTTAAACTATAACTATCCCGCCATAGGGGGAGAGAATCTGTGTGTGTGTGTGTGTGTGTGTGTGTGTGAGATTCAAGATGTCCTTCCAATGTACTGTCTGTCTCGGCTTGTTACCCGTTGATGTTCAAGGGGAAGATGTGAGTGGATGTTTTACCTGTGTGTACTGCCGGACAAAGTTGAAATATACGTACCACCGTTTCTTGGTTCACAGCGATAAATGTACCGTGAAAAGAAAACTATCACGTCACATTCCCTCGTGTATTTGTAACAGCCCTAAGACAGCATAAAACGCGGTCACAACAGGCTCTAGGCGTTCATTTCTCTCTGACCAGAAGACAGATCACACCTATGAAAATGAAGAGAACGTTAGTGGTGAGACCCAAGGACATTTTCAGTACCCATGATAAGGTCATAAAACCCAGGAAACCAAAGAGTACTTTGAAGAGACAAATCAAAACGAAACAGGCTACCTCTAAAGTAAGGAGTAAGCAAAGCAAACCGACTGGACTTCACATAAAACACATCTCGACCACACAAGGCGTTGTGAACAGGGCTATAGCTGCCTTGAAACGACAGCGGATCCGGCAAGGGTATAAAAAGGAAGCTTGAGAAACACTAACTCCATATACATTCTAGGTCGCCATGGCTACCTGTCCGGATTGTGGGAAGTCCTTTTCGAGAAAAGATGTTATGTATCGACATAGGAGGAATATACACTCGAACACAGCTACTCCGCCGCCGCCGTCGTCGCCACCCTCAGTGCAGTTCACTACGCCGCCGCCGCCGCCGCCGCCACCCTCAGTGCAGTACACTACGCTGCCGCCGCCGCCGCCGCCCTCAGAGGAGTTCACGACATCCCCGGTGACTTCATCACTACAGCATCCGCACACACCTTCTCTAGAACGACCCTTCCGATTTGGGATCCCCTCCAACGGCCTGTTGGTCGGTCCGAGTGGCTCGGGCAAGACAACCTTCATGTTCAACGTACTACAACAGGGACTGATCAAGCCCCAGCCTGACCATATCACCTGGTGTTATAATGTATGGCAACCTCTCTACAATCGTATTCTGCAAGTCTTACCCTATGTGCAGTTTGTGAAAGGACTCCCTTACAATCTCGAGGATGAACATTACTTCGATGCTCATAAGCAGAACGTGTTGATCCTGGACGACTTCCTGGCTGAAGCCAAGAATGACAAGCGAATCTCTCGTCTGTTCACTCAAACCTCACATCACAAAAATGTACTGATCTTTTTACTCCTGCAAAACCTGTTCCCCAGGGGTAAGGAATCTCGTGACATTGCTCTCAATTCTCATTATGTGACTTTATTTAATTCACCCGTGGACAGACAGCAGATTAAGGTATTTGCGAGAAGAATATTCCCCGAGGATATATCTAAATTTATGAGTCTTTACGAAACAGCGGTGGAAACACCTTATGGAAACTTAACAGTGGATCTTAAACCTGGTACGAGCGAGAAGAACAGGCTACACGTGAATATCTCGACATCTCTTCCAGCCACCACCGCAACAACAGGTCATCTGCAGGGTGGGACGTTAGTTCAAGACCACCACCAACGAGAGATAAAAGCGATCCCACCAGGCTTAGACGACCAGTCAGGTCGAGACCTTCTTGCTGAACAGACGTTTCTCGACGACCCCATCGAAACAGCTTCCCCTACGAGCAGTGAAGAATCGGGGCCTTTCACTATGGCTACAGCTTGCGCCGATTGTGGTGTACTCATAGACAACATGCATGATTTACAACGTCACATCAAGTCCTGGTGTCCAGCTGTTAATGACAAGGCATTGACATCTAGAAAACGAAAACGCTACATTAGCGATGAAGATTCGGATGGGGACCTTCCCGTACAGAAAGGGAGTGGTAGCGAAGATTCAAAACCAATACCTCGTCACTGGAAACCCATCAACGACATGGCAGCCGAGGAGTGGCAAAACGTGGGCTTGCAGCGTATCTGGAAGCGGGTGTATGAGCTTTATCAAGGTGACATGGCAGTCAACAGGACGAAATATAAGCGGCTGGGTCGGACAGTAGAATGGACCGATCGCAAATTGAAACAGCTTTGGGATACTAAATTGATGGACACTCTCAACAGCGTCCTCGAGTTTACTCAATATTTTAAAGAAGCTCCCCTGTTTGTACCCATCCTCAGCAGTCTGGATGAGATAGATCCGTCCTCAGAACAGAGCATGGTGAAGGGGAAAATCAGACGCTATATCAATCCTAAACTGAAAGACATTCTCACTCGACTGGATAGGCCTGAATTGGACACTGACACGGAATCAGACGTGGCTACAGATGGCAGTGCCGCTGATGATGAGGAGAGTGATCAGGACTGATTTATTACAGAAGGCGTAGACTCATCCACTCACTGTTAGTTCAGTCTTTTACCTCTGCTGAGACAGGATGTATAAACGAAGCTTGCTTCATGTGGTGAAATCACCAAACCCACTCCTAAGACAGAACCACAAGAACGATAAGAAAAAACCTGTTTCTCTTTATGTCAAAGGGGTGATCGAGCGAGGACCGCCTGGACGACGGACATTGGATAGGGTAGAGACTAAAGGATAGGATAGAGACCAAAAGGATAGATATGCATCCAAAAGAGACAATTTTATATTTCGTCTACCTGTGTCAAACTCTATATCCGGAAATAGGTGTAGTCAAACGCGTTCCTGACATGTATGGAGTGATTAACTTAATTGTATCATGATTTAATTATTTAATGACTCAATATTATATCATGACTTGTGCCTAGATGGAATAAATATGTTAGAAGAATGTATGTGTTTTGTTCTCAATGTGGATGATATTCAAACTCGAAACAGACAGGGAGTTATAGAACATATGTAAAACCTAGTGAAGCAAATACTACCCGTGCTTTATAGACTTACCTATTATGATTCGTATACACTCATTTCCACGATAAACCTATGGTTGTATAAAACACCAAACATTGGTGTCTGTGTACATAGTTATCTATACATGAAACAATCCTCACCCCCTATATAAGCATATTTCGTCAAAATCATGCATTTATCATGATTAGTTTTGCTAGATCCATCCCATGAAAGCAGGTTTCATCAGAACGCATGCATGGCCATAGGGGTGTTGCGGGCTTTCCTCTTAAATTAAATGTCTTTAATTTAATTTAATTTAATTTAATTTAGGTTAATGCCTAAAACACGCTTACCCCCGTTATAGTGCATAGAGGAGAGTTTGGTCTCGAAACCACGTGCGTTTGAGTGGGCCAGTGTTTATAACAGTGTTATAACGGGGATGTGAACCATAATGGGTAGATTGACAGCTCAAGTGTCAAGCTTCACTGGTCATTGTTTGCTTAACGTAGGTAGGTCTTGCCTGTTAGACCTTGCCAGTTACATGTACCTAGATGTTTACATCAATGAGTAATACACACGAACTCTGAACCCTATAGTACAATGCCCATATATGGATGTTTTACTATGAAAACATCTATCACCATCTAAACCTTCAGGTAAGTATTAAATTTTCATATAAAATCTGTCTTGCTACAACACGGGTGACCTCTATATTTAAGATGTCATTTCTAGAAGCACCCTTTATTTATATAAGCTATCACGCTTTGTATAACGTCCGCTCAGATCCTAATTCTTTGTGAGGTTTCATAAAGAAATTGGCCAGTCGTGACGATGGGTAAAACTCGCCTATCTACAGGTATACGCTCGCCTCTGACTCATGACACGTGTCGCTAAAGATAGCTTTGGCGCCGAAATTTAAAACCGGTTTCTGATTGGACTGACGCTCTTGTATGGGTTAGGGTTGGCTTAAAGAAAGCATTGTTTTGCAGTAATGATGATGAATGGCTTAATGAGCATCCTCGCATTTAACTGTCAACTGAGTGGTTGACCTTTCTGACCTGTGACGACATGCATATATTAGCCTATTAATGAGCTACGCTGCATACATTAATCTCCCTCCGGTTCTCCCTCCGGTTAAGGAGCATGTGCGTGCTCACCTTACACTACTATTGTGGCGAGCATCGGCTTGAACTAGATAACCATGGGTGGTAATACGCTGAAATTCAGTATAACATTGCACCCAAACCTTACTGAGTGTAGAAGAGTTCTTTAATGCAGACAAAGTTGCAGTGCCCCTGTTGGGATTCGAACCCCGGACCCGAAGCCGAACGTGCTAACCACTGCGCTCTCCCGCCTCTAATGAATGAAAAGTAAGCTACCATAATATAAAGTTTTGAAGAAAATTGTATGTATACACATTATCTCTTGGTATGGGAATAGTTATCTGTAAATTTTTAGCTCATAAGGCCTGAAAGGCCAAATGCGCTTATGGCATGGGCCAGCGTCCAGCGTCTGTCGTCCATCGTCCGTCATCCGTCGTCCGTAATCTTTTCGCTCTTTCGACTTCTCATCCAGAACCGCTACACCCCCAAAGCCCCACACCCCAACCCCCCCCCCCCCCTCTCCACCCTCTCCCCCTCCCCTTTCTTTCTCTCTGTCTCTGTCTGTCTGTCTGTCACTCTCTCTGTCTCTCTCTCTGTGTCTCTCTGTGTCTCTTTCTGTCACTTTGTCTGTCTGTCTGTCTGTCTGTCTGTCTGTCTCTCTCTCTCTCTCTCTCTCTCTCTCTCTCTCTCTCTCTCTCTCTCTCTCTCTCTCTCTCTCTCTTTCTCTATCCATATTTTATATCATTTTGTTTGATGGTTTGGGGAATATGTTTATTCTTTTTTAATTTGGAGGATCACCTTTTTTTCAATATCTTTGCAGGAATTGGGATACGTGGACAACCCATTTTATCAAAATTTAATGTTTAGTCATGTTTTTGTTATGCACTGACAATTTCAAGACTGCATTTTTCAAGGGCTAGGAGTTGTGCATTATAATTATTACTTTAAATGAAAAAAAATAGAATGCTGGAATCTTGTGTAGACGTATCATTTGAAGCAGTTATAATTACATAATATTAATCTCTTATTCTGATTTAAGTAGTTGTTAAACAATTCACTCACTAAGTCATCAACCTGAGATATTAAATCATGCAATTACTGTTGAGCTACAGAGCCGATGGCTCTTTTTTGTCAAAACAGAACACTAAAATACTCAATGTTATTGAATCATGAAACTAGTAACGTTAATTTCCAAAAAGCCCTAGCACTGAAACAATGGCTCAAAACCCTCCTTCAAGAAAAACTTGAAATGTGTTTTCTCATAAACTAAGATCTTTATACTCGAGGCATTGAATACTAGTAGTGATAAGTTCCCAAAGTTAATTTAAATTTAAGCATATATAACATAAATAGATTTAGCAAATTAAAAAAATCGATTCAAATCAATGTTGAAACAAATTATTGTGTACATTTTCCTTCTAAAATTTAGAATCGGATGACATGTCTTATTATTAGTAGTAGTAGTATTTACTATCAAACAATTTGAGTCTTTGAACAATTATTATGTACCATAAAATGTCAAATAGTATTGTATTACTTGACTACGAAACTAAAGAGTGACTTCACATTGTTCAAAGGGAAGTAACTCATGCTTTAGTACGAGCTTCAGCTGAATTTGGAACATAATGACTTCCCTCTATTAAAGGGAGATCATCTGATCCAGAGAACATGTTTCGATTTGCGACTCGACAGAGTTACCTCCCTGCTCATGATCACTTGATCAACTTCGTATACCAGCTCTTACCCTAACCCTAACCCTAACCCTAACCCTAACCCTAACCCTAACCCTAAACCCTAACCCTAACCCTAACCCTAACCCTAACCCTAACCCTAACCCAAAAGACACATGACACCCAAAAGAAACGGACTTAGAGTTACACGCCCGTGACTACGGGAACAAAACGTGACTTCAATTTGTTTTAAGGTAAGTAACTCTTGCTTTAGTATGTGCTTCAGTTAATTTAAAAACAGAGTGAATTTCCCTTGTTAAAGGGAGTCTACTTGCAACTAGGATTGACACGTCAATACTGCAGGTCTTCAAGAATCCCGCTTCAAATGACCTTTGAGCATGTAACCATTGCAAACAACATTTTTGGACTGTGTACTTCTCAATAATAACTACGGGAACCCATTTGAAGAAATTTGTAAAAGCAGTAAAAAAATAAATACATTTTTGGGCTCAAAATTTTGTTGTGCTCAAACCATGATTTTTCGGTGTGTCATGGTGGCAGAAACATGGCAAGACAGGAATACACACTTTTGGAGTTTGTACCTCTCAATAAGAACTAAGAAAACAGATTTGATTTTTTTTTTAACACCAGGATTAAAAAAACGTGTATTGCTCCGATTTGGCTCAAACCTTGATTTTTATGATCCTCGCGGGATTAGAAAGTTGAGAAATCCAGGTTGCGTTTTGGACTCTTAAAAAAAAAAAAAAAAAAAAAGTAAAAGGACCTCCATATATATATGGCATTGGTGCAGACAAGCAGGCTTTACATGCTTGTTTTCATGTGTCTATTGATTCAATTAGTTCGTCAGCATTTATGTTAGCTATCAAACGTGATTCTATCTTCAGTAGTTTTCGAACAAAAAATCTCCAAAGAAAATCCCCTTAAAATCGTCAAATGTGTTCATGTCGACGTTTTGCTTAAACGGTCAACTTTTACATGATCACATTCTGAAGTGGAACTGTTAAACCACAAATTTTGAACAGATTGCAACAAACAGAATTCGAATCAGAGTTTTCCTTAGCGAGTGAGGTCCCTTTGAACATAGAGCCGAAAAACGCACTTTTTAAAAATGACCATGTTCAAGGAGAGATTATTAAAATTCTAGGATGAAATTCAAAAATCGACATCTACGATCCTCTTACTAGTGTATTTATCTTCAAAATAAGCTATCACATGTAGCTATAGTCATAGAATTGAGGGAGGAGAAGATTTTCTCAGACGTGTACCCCCAAAACCGCGAAAGTTCACAAAAAAATCAGTTTTTTCGAAATAGCAAAAAATCTATTGTTCCGGCATAAAAAAGGCCGTCGACCTTTTCGATGGGGAATGTTGTTACGCACATTTTGATGAAAAGATTGTGAAAATATCTTAAATAGTTTCCGAGCTAATAAGGTTTGAAGTTTTGACTTCAAGGGGAGATAACTCAAGAAAGAAGTCGAAAATCCAAAAAAGTGGCTCGTTATTATCTAAGTTCAGCCACAGGCTAGCATCCCAGCACATTTCATGCAAATCGGCCCAGTGGTTACTTCAGAAACCTCTGGACAAAAAAAGTACAAATAGTAATAGAGATGAACCCAGATAATAATAGGTCTTCCAGACATAGTCTTGAAGACCTAACTAGACAGAGTTACCTCCCTGCTCATGATCACTTGATCAACTTCGTATACCAGCTCTTACCCTAACCCTAACCCTAACTAACCCTAACCCTAACCCTTACCCTAACCCTAACCCTAACCCTAACCCTAACCCTAACCCTAAATTTAGGAAAGCTGCTGGTCGAACTGTGAAGGCTGCTAAACATCTCTTACACCCGCCCAGTTACTGAGCTAGTGTTGCTGTTGTCATCAATTGAATGAATCTGTTATTTTCAAAATGTTCTGATGTATATGTTCTTTATTTGTCATTTGATATCTAGAGATATCAGACGGGGAGTGTGCTGTTACATGATAACAGTTTTGTGTACGGCCGTTTTGGTGTATTTTGTAATTCCGGATTGGCACTATGCCGACTCGCATACTTTACTTTTGTTTACAATCTGGACTGTTGCCGCTCGGCTTCTGCTCTGATGTTTTGTCACAGATTAAACCCTGAAGGAACCATAATGTAAGAATTCTTGTTTCATATCATTTATAACTCATGTCTGAAACCTGTTGATACAATTTTATGTCATGACAATCTTTATTTTTCTGTAAATTTAGGTTCAAAACAGTTCTAATGGAAACCCATGTGATCTGAACCTGTCACCTCATAATAATCGTAAATAAGACCTTTCATGTCCAAAATTACATTTTTGATGTAGAAAAAACAATCTTAGAAGTTATTACATGTATATTGGAGATGAATGTGGTATTTTGTAAGATTTTACAAACTTTCAAATGTATTAGCGCTATCTGTATAACTGCATATGCGCAATCTGGAATTTAAGTTTTGTCAATAATGTGACATATTTTTCTGTACTTTGTTGTAGCTTCTTATTCCTTTGAACTGGGAATAAAAGCTGGAGGGAAAAAGGAGTTGGTGTTTATTTGCCTGTGCTATAGACATTACAGTAAGATGTACGAAAAATGTAACAACAAAATATTTTGTTACAATTTTCGTACGTCACGTACGAACTATGTAACAATTTTCGTGTTTGTTACATTTTTCGCAATTTTTACATTTTTCGTTGCAACCAATCGAAGTATGCAATGGTGCATGATCTATGATGCAAGTCACTATAAAAGCGTATTATGCAATAGTTATATTTTAAAGTAAATTATTTCAATTTTCTTTCATTTTTTAAGGTTTTTTTTTTACCTCAAAACAGACATTTAGTTCAGCTAATAGCTTCATTGAGCAATAGAAGTATGCAATGGTGCATGATCTATTGTTTTAATCTCTAGAAAAGTATATAATGCAGCAGATATATTTTAAAATAAATTATTCCAATTTTCTTTCATTTTTTATGGTTTTTGCCCCGAAAATGCATTTTGCCAATGGTTGATTTTTTTGGGGGTTTTTCATGGTTCATCAGCACTGTCAAAGGGACCATTTAAAAACAAAATGTGTCTGTTATCGAAAATGTCCGGGTTTTTCAATATTTTTACTGTTTATGGTACAGTACTATAAAAGGGAGATCATCTGAGCCAGAGAACATATTTCGATTTGCGACTCGACAGAGTTACCTCCCTGCTCATGATCACTTGATCAACTTCGTATACCAGCTCTTACCCTAACCCTAACCCTAACCCTAAACCCTAACCCTAACCCTAGCCCTAACCCTAACTAACCCTAACCCTAACCCTAACTAACCCTAACCCTAACCCTAACCCTAACCCTAACCCTAAATTTAGGAAAGCTGCTGGTCGAACTGTGAAGGCTGCTAAACATCTCTTACACCCGCCCAGTTACTGAGCTAGTGTTGCTGTTGTCATCAATTGAATGAATCTGTTATTTTCAAAATGTTCTGATGTATATGTTCTTTATTTGTCATTTGATATCTAGAGATATCAGACGGGGAGTGTGCTGTTACTTGATAACAGTTTTGTGTACGGCCGTTTTGGTGTATTTTGTAATTCCGGATTGGCACTATGCCGACTCGCATACTTTACTTTGTTTACAATCTGGACTATTGCCGCTCGGCTTCTGCTCTGATGTTTTGTCACAGATTAAACCCTGAAGGAACCATAATGTAAGAATTCTTGTTTCATATCATTTATAACTCATGTCTGAAACCTGTTGATACAATTTTATGTCATGACAATCTTTATTTTTCTGTAAATTTAGGTTCAAAACAGTTCTAATGGAAACCCATATGATCTGAACCTGTCACCTCATAATAATCGTAAATAAGACCTTTCATGTCCAAAATTACATTTTTGATGTAGAAAAAACAATCTTAGAAGTTATTACATGTATATTGGAGATGAATGTGGTATTTTGTAAGATTTTACAAACTTTCAAATGTATTAGCGCTATCTGTATAACTGCATATGCGCAATCTGGAATTTAAGTTTTGTCAATAATGTGACATATTTTTCTGTACTTTGTTGTAGCTTCTTATTCCTTTGAACTCGGAATAAAAGCTGGAGGGAAAAAGGAGATGGTGTTTATTTGCATGTGCTATAGACATTACAGTAAAATGTACGAAAAATGTAACAACAAAATATTTTGTTACAATTTTCGTATGTCACGTACGAACTATGTAACACTTTTCGTGTTTGTTACATTTTTCGCAATTTTTACATTTTTCGTTGCAACCAATCGAAGTATGCAATGGTGCATGATCTATGATGCAAGTCACTATAAGAGCGTATTATGCAATAGTTATATTTTAAAGTAAATTATTTCAATTTTCTTTCATTTTTTAAGGTTTTTTTTACCTCAAAACAGACATTTAGTTCAGCTAATAGCTTCATTGAGCAATAGAAGTATGCAATGGTGCATGATCTATTGTTTTAATCTCTAGAAAAGTATATAATGCAGCAGATATATTTTAAAATAAATTATTCCAATTTTCTTTCATTTTTTATGGTTTTTGCCCCGAAAATGCATTTTGCCAATGGTTGATTTTTTTTGGGTTTTTCATGGTTCATCAGCACTGTCAAAGGGACCATTTAAAAACAAAATGTGTCTGTTATCGAAAATGTCCGGGTTTTTCAATATTTTTACTGTTTATGGTACAGCACTATAAAAGGGAGATCATTTGAGCCAGAGAACATATTTCGATTTGCGACTCGACAGAGTTACCTCCCTGCTCATGATCACTTGATCAACTTCGTATACCAGCTCTTACCCTAACCCTAACCCTAACCCTAACCCTAACCCTAACCCAACTTTTGATGGTCTCCTATGGAAGCTCACATGCTGCCGGTCGCATAGACGCATTCACTTTTGGAATCGGTGACCGTCTTATCGGCAACCATGCCGGTAAACTCATGCCCAAAAATGGGCCAAAAGGTGACTTTGGCCTAGACAACTTTTGATAGGCTCCTATGGAAGGTCTCATGCTGTCGGTCGCATAGACGCATTCACTTTTGGAATCGGTGACCGTCTTATCGGCAACCATGCCGTTATAGTCATTCCTGTAGGCCCAATTTTGGGCCAAAAGTCACTTTGGCCTAGACAACTTTTGATGGTCTCCTATGGAAGCTCACATGCTGCCGGTCGCATAGACGCATTCACTTTTGGAATCGGTGACCGTCTTATCGGCAACCATGCCGGTAAACTCATGCCCAAAAATGGGCAAAAGGTGACTTTGGCCTAGACAACTTTTGATAGGCTCCTATGGAAGATCTCATGCTGTCGGTCGCATAGACGCATTCACTTTTGGAATCGGTGACCGTCTTATCGGCAACCATGCCGTTATAGTCATTCCTGTAGGCCCAATTTTGGGCCAAAAGTCACTTTGGCCTAGACAACTTTTGATGGTCTCCTATGGAAGCTCACATGCTGCCGGTCGCATAGACGCATTCACTTTTGGAATCGGTGACCGTCTTATCGGCAACCATGCCGGTAAACTCATGCCCAAAAATGGGCCAAAAGGTGACTTTGGCCTAGACAACTTTTGATAGGCTCCTATGGAAGGTCTCATGCTGTCGGTCGCATAGACGCATTCACTTTTGGAATCGGTGACCGTCTTATCGGCAACCATGCCGTTATAGTCATTCCTGTAGGCCCAATTTTGGGCCAAAAGTCACTTTGGCCTAGACAACTTTTGATGGTCTCCTATGGAAGCTCACATGCTGCCGGTCGCATAGACGCATTCACTTTTGGAATCGGTGACCGTCTTATCGGCAACCATGCCGGTAAACTCATGCCCAAAAATGGGCCAAAAGGTGACTTTGGCCTAGACAACTTTTGATAGGCTCCTATGGAAGGTCTCATGCTGTCGGTCGCATAGACGCATTCACTTTTGGAATCGGTGACCGTCTTATCGGCAACCATGCCGTTATAGTCATTCCTGTAGGCCCAATTTTGGGCCAAAAGTCACTTTGGCCTAGACAACTTTTGATGGTCTCCTATGGAAGCTCACATGCTGCCGGTCGCATAGACGCATTCACTTTTGGAATCGGTGACCGTCTTATCGGCAACCATGCCGGTAAACTCATGCCCAAAAATGGGCCAAAAGGTGACTTTGGCCTAGACAACTTTTGATAGGCTCCTATGGAAGGTCTCATGCTGTCGGTCGCATAGACGCATTCACTTTTGGAATCGGTGACCGTCTTATCGGCAACCATGCCGTTATAGTCATTCCTGTAGGCCCAATTTTGGGCCAAAAGTCACTTTGGCCTAGACAACTTTTGATGGTCTCCTATGGAAGCTCACATGCTGCCGGTCGCATAGACGCATTCACTTTTGGAATCGGTGACCGTCTTATCGGCAACCATGCCGGTAAACTCATGCCCAAAAATGGGCCAAAAGGTGACTTTGGCCTAGACAACTTTTGATAGGCTCCTATGGAAGGTCTCATGCTGTCGGTCGCATAGACGCATTCACTTTTGGAATCGGTGACCGTCTTATCGGCAACCATGCCGTTATAGTCATTCCTGTAGGCCCAATTTTGGGCCAAAAGTCACTTTGGCCTAGACAACTTTTGATGGTCTCCTATGGAAGCTCACATGCTGCCGGTCGCATAGACGCATTCACTTTTGGAATCGGTGACCGTCTTATCGGCAACCATGCCGGTAAACTCATGCCCAAAAATGGGCCAAAAGGTGACTTTGGCCTAGACAACTTTTGATAGGCTCCTATGGAAGGTCTCATGCTGTCGGTCGCATAGACGCATTCACTTTTGGAATCGGTGACCGTCTTATCGGCAACCATGCCGTTACAGTCATTCCTGTAGGCCCAATTTTGGGCCAAAAGTCACTTTGGCCTAGACAACTTTTGATGGTCTCCTATGGAAGCTCACATGCTGCCGGTCGCATAGACGCATTCACTTTTGGAATCGGTGACCGTCTTATCGGCAACCATGCCGGTAAACTCATGCCCACAAATGGGCCAAAAGGTGACTTTGGCCTAGACAACTTTTGATAGGCTCCTATGGAAGGTCTCATGCTGTCGGTCGCATAGACGCATTCACTTTTGGAATCGGTGACCGTCTTATCGGCAACCATGCCGTTATAGTCATTCCTGTAGGCCCAATTTTGGGCCAAAAGTCACTTTGGCCTAGACAACTTTTGATGGTCTCCTATGGAAGCTCACATGCTGCCGGTCGCATAGACGCATTCACTTTTGGAATCGGTGACCGTCTTATCGGCAACCATGCTGGTAAACTCATGCCCAAAAATGGGCCAAAAGGTGACTTTGGCCTAGACAACTTTTGATAGGCTCCTATGGAAGGTCTCATGCTGTCGGTCGCATAGACGCATTCACTTTTGGAATCGGTGACCGTCTTATCGGCAACCATGCCGTTATAGTCATTCCTGTAGGCCCAATTTTGGGCCAAAAGTCACTTTGGCCTAGACAACTTTTGATGGTCTCCTATGGAAGCTCACATGCTGCCGGTCGCATAGACGCATTCACTTTTGGAATCGGTGACCGTCTTATCGGCAACCATGCCGGTAAACTCATGCCCAAAAATGGGCAAAAGGTGACTTTGGCCTAGACAACTTTTGATAGGCTCCTATGGAAGATCTCATGCTGTCGGTCGCATAGACGCATTCACTTTTGGAATCGGTGACCGTCTTATCGGCAACCATGCCGTTATAGTCATTCCTGTAGGCCCAATTTTGGGCCAAAAGTCACTTTGGCCTAGACAACTTTTGATGGTCTCCTATGGAAGCTCACATGCTGCCGGTCGCATAGACGCATTCACTTTTGGAATCGGTGACCGTCTTATCGGCAACCATGCCGGTAAACTCATGCCCAAAAATGGGCCAAAAGGTGACTTTGGCCTAGACAACTTTTGATAGGCTCCTATGGAAGGTCTCATGCTGTCGGTCGCATAGACGCATTCACTTTTGGAATCGGTGACCGTCTTATCGGCAACCATGCCGTTATAGTCATTCCTGTAGGCCCAATTTTGGGCCAAAAGTCACTTTGGCCTAGACAACTTTTGATGGTCTCCTATGGAAGCTCACATGCTGCCGGTCGCATAGACGCATTCACTTTTGGAATCGGTGACCGTCTTATCGGCAACCATGCCGGTAAACTCATGCCCAAAAATGGGCAAAAGGTGACTTTGGCCTAGACAACTTTTGATAGGCTCCTATGGAAGATCTCATGCTGTCGGTCGCATAGACGCATTCACTTTTGGAATCGGTGACCGTCTTATCGGCAACCATGCCGTTATAGTCATTCCTGTAGGCCCAATTTTGGGCCAAAAGTCACTTTGGCCTAGACAACTTTTGATGGTCTCCTATGGAAGCTCACATGCTGCCGGTCGCATAGACGCATTCACTTTTGGAATCGGTGACCGTCTTATCGGCAACCATGCCGGTAAACTCATGCCCAAAAATTGGCCAAAAGGTGACTTTGGCCTAGACAACTTTTGATAGGCTCCTATGGAAGGTCTCATGCTGTCGGTCGCATAGACGCATTCACTTTTGGAATCGGTGACCGTCTTATCGGCAACCATGCCGTTATAGTCATTCCTGTAGGCCCAATTTTGGGCCAAAAGTCACTTTGGCCTAGACAACTTTTGATGGTCTCCTATGGAAGCTCACATGCTGCCGGTCGCATAGACGCATTCACTTTTGGAATCGGTGACCGTCTTATCGGCAACCATGCCGGTAAACTCATGCCCAAAAATGGGCCAAAAGGTGACTTTGGCCTAGACAACTTTTGATAGGCTCCTATGGAAGGTCTCATGCTGTCGGTCGCATAGACGCATTCACTTTTGGAATCGGTGACCGTCTTATCGTCTTATCGGCAACCATGCCGTTATAGTCATTCCTGTAGGCCCAATTTTGGGCCAAAAGTCACTTTGGCCTAGACAACTTTTGATGGTCTCCTATGGAAGCTCACATGCTGCCGGTCGCATAGACGCATTCACTTTTGGAATCGGTGACCGTCTTATCGGCAACCATGCCGGTAAACTCATGCCCAAAAATGGGCCAAAAGGTGACTTTGGCCTAGACAACTTTTGATAGGCTCCTATGGAAGGTCTCATGCTGTCGGTCGCATAGACGCATTCACTTTTGGAATCGGTGACCGTCTTATCGGCAACCATGCCGTTATAGTCATTCCTGTAGGCCCAATTTTGGGCCAAAAGTCACTTTGGCCTAGACAACTTTTGATGGTCTCCTATGGAAGCTCACATGCTGCCGGTCGCATAGACGCATTCACTTTTGGAATCGGTGACCGTCTTATCGGCAACCATGCCGGTAAACTCATGCCCAAAAATGGGCCAAAAGGTGACTTTGGCCTAGACAACTTTTGATAGGCTCCTATGGAAGGTCTCATGCTGTCGGTCGCATAGACGCATTCACTTTTGGAATCGGTGACCGTCTTATCGGCAACCATGCCGTTATAGTCATTCCTGTAGGCCCAATTTTGGGCCAAAAGTCACTTTGGCCTAGACAACTTTTGATGGTCTCCTATGGAAGCTCACATGCTGCCGGTCGCATAGACGCATTCACTTTTGGAATCGGTGACCGTCTTATCGGCAACCATGCCGGTAAACTCATGCCCACAAATGGGCCAAAAGGTGACTTTGGCCTAGACAACTTTTGATAGGCTCCTATGGAAGGTCTCATGCTGTCGGTCGCATAGACGCATTCACTTTTGGAATCGGTGACCGTCTTATCGGCAACCATGCCGTTATAGTCATTCCTGTAGGCCCAATTTTGGGCCAAAAGTCACTTTGGCCTAGACAACTTTTGATGGTCTCCTATGGAAGCTCACATGCTGCCGGTCGCATAGACGCATTCACTTTTGGAATCGGTGACCGTCTTATCGGCAATCATGCCGGTAAACTCATGCCCAAAAATGGGCCAAAAGGTGACTTTGGCCTAGACAACTTTTGATAGGCTCCTATGGAAGGTCTCATGCTGTCGGTCGCATAGACGCATTCACTTTTGGAATCGGTGACCGTCTTATCGGCAACCATGCCGTTATAGTCATTCCTGTAGGCCCAATTTTGGGCCAAAAGTCACTTTGGCCTAGACAACTTTTGATGGTCTCCTATGGAAGCTCACATGCTGCCGGTCGCATAGACGCATTCACTTTTGGAATCGGTGACCGTCTTATCGGCAACCATGCCGGTAAACTCATGCCCACAAATGGGCCAAAAGGTGACTTTGGCCTAGACAACTTTTGATAGGCTCCTATGGAAGGTCTCATGCTGTCGGTCGCATAGACGCATTCACTTTTGGAATCGGTGACCGTCTTATCGGCAACCATGCCGTTATAGTCATTCCTGTAGGCCCAATTTTGGGCCAAAAGTCACTTTGGCCTAGACAACTTTTGATGGTCTCCTATGGAAGCTCACATGCTGCCGGTCGCATAGACGCATTCACTTTTGGAATCGGTGACCGTCTTATCGGCAACCATGCCGGTAAACTCATGACCAAAAATGGGCCAAAAGGTGACTTTGGCCTAGACAACTTTTGATAGGCTCCTATGGAAGGTCTCATGCTGTCGGTCGCATAGACGCATTCACTTTTGGAATCGGTGACCGTCTTATCGGCAACCATGCCGTTATAGTCATTCCTGTAGGCCCAATTTTGGGCCAAAAGTCACTTTGGCCTAGACAACTTTTGATGGTCTCCTATGGAAGCTCACATGCTGCCGGTCGCATAGACGCATTCACTTTTGGAATCGGTGACCGTCTTATCGGCAACCATGCCGGTAAACTCATGTCCACAAATGGGCCAAAAGGTGACTTTGGCCTAGACAACTTTTGATAGGCTCCTATGGAAGGTCTCATGCTGTCGGTCGCATAGACGCATTCACTTTTGGAATCGGTGACCGTCTTATCGGCAACCATGCCGTTATAGTCATTCCTGTAGGCCCAATTTTGGGCCAAAAGTCACTTTGGCCTAGACAACTTTTGATGGTCTCCTATGGAAGCTCACATGCTGCCGGTCGCATAGACGCATTCACTTTTGGAATCGGTGACCGTCTTATCGGCAACCATGCCGGTAAACTCATGCCCAAAAATGGGCCAAAAGGTGACTTTGGCCTAGACAACTTTTGATAGGCTCCTATGGAAGGTCTCATGCTGTCGGTCGCATAGACGCATTCACTTTTGGAATCGGTGACCGTCTTATCGGCAACCATGCCGTTATAGTCATTCCTGTAGGCCCAATTTTGGGCCAAAAGTCACTTTGGCCTAGACAACTTTTGATGGTCTCCTATGGAAGCTCACATGCTGCCGGTCGCATAGACGCATTCACTTTTGGAATCGGTGACCGTCTTATCGGCAACCATGCCGGTAAACTCATGCCCAAAAATGGGCCAAAAGGTGACTTTGGCCTAGACAACTTTTGATAGGCTCCTATGGAAGGTCTCATGCTGTCGGTCGCATAGACGCATTCACTTTTGGAATCGGTGACCGTCTTATCGGCAACCATGCCGGTAAACTCATGCCCAAAAATGGGCCAAAAGGTGACTTTGGCCTAGACAACTTTTGATAGGCTCCTATGGAAGGTCTCATGCTGTCGGTCGCATAGACGCATTCACTTTTGGAATCGGTGACCGTCTTATCGGCAACCATGCCGTTATAGTCATTCCTGTAGGCCCAATTTTGGGCCAAAAGTCACTTTGGCCTAGACAACTTTTGATGGTCTCCTATGGAAGCTCACATGCTGCCGGTCGCATAGACGCATTCACTTTTGGAATCGGTGACCGTCTTATCGGCAACCATGCCGGTAAACTCATGCCCAAAAATGGGCCAAAAGGTGACTTTGGCCTAGACAACTTTTGATAGGCTCCTATGGAAGGTCTCATGCTGTCGGTCGCATAGACGCATTCACTTTTGGAATCGGTGACCGTCTTATCGGCAACCATGCCGTTATAGTCATTCCTGTAGGCCCAATTTTGGGCCAAAAGTCACTTTGGCCTAGACAACTTTTGATGGTCTCCTATGGAAGCTCACATGCTGCCGGTCGCATAGACGCATTCACTTTTGGAATCGGTGACCGTCTTATCGGCAACCATGCCGGTAAACTCATGCCCACAAATGGGCCAAAAGGTGACTTTGGCCTAGACAACTTTTGATAGGCTCCTATGGAAGGTCTCATGCTGTCGGTCGCATAGACGCATTCACTTTTGGAATCGGTGACCGTCTTATCGGCAACCATGCCGTTATAGTCATTCCTGTAGGCCCAATTTTGGGCCAAAAGTCACTTTGGCCTAGACAACTTTTGATGGTCTCCTATGGAAGCTCACATGCTGCCGGTCGCATAGACGCATTCACTTTTGGAATCGGTGACCGTCTTATCGGCAACCATGCCGGTAAACTCATGCCCAAAAATGGGCCAAAAGGTGACTTTGGCCTAGACAACTTTTGATAGGCTCCTATGGAAGGTCTCATGCTGTCGGTCGCATAGACGCATTCACTTTTGGAATCGGTGACCGTCTTATCGGCAACCATGCCGTTATAGTCATTCCTGTAGGCCCAATTTTGGGCCAAAAGTCACTTTGGCCTAGACAACTTTTGATGGTCTCCTATGGAAGCTCACATGCTGCCGGTCGCATAGACGCATTCACTTTTGGAATCGGTGACCGTCTTATCGGCAACCATGCCGGTAAACTCATGCCCAAAAATGGGCCAAAAGGTGACTTTGGCCTAGACAACTTTTGATAGGCTCCTATGGAAGGTCTCATGCTGTCGGTCGCATAGACGCATTCACTTTTGGAATCGGTGACCGTCTTATCGGCAACCATGCCGTTATAGTCATTCCTGTAGGCCCAATTTTGGGCCAAAAGTCACTTTGGCCTAGACAACTTTTGATGGTCTCCTATGGAAGCTCACATGCTGCCGGTCGCATAGACGCATTCACTTTTGGAATCGGTGACCGTCTTATCGGCAACCATGCCGGTAAACTCATGCCCACAAATGGGCCAAAAGGTGACTTTGGTCTAGACAACTTTTGATAGGCTCCTATGGAAGGTCTCATGCTGTCGGTCGCATAGACGCATTCACTTTTGGAATCGGTGACCGTCTTATCGGCAACCATGCCGTTATAGTCATTCCTGTAGGCCCAATTTTGGGCCAAAAGTCACTTTGGCCTAGACAACTTTTGATGGTCTCCTATGGAAGCTCACATGCTGCCGGTAGCATAGACGCATTCACTTTTGGAATCGGTGACCGTCTTATCGGCAACCATGCCGGTAAACTCATGCCCAAAAATGGGCCAAAAGGTGACTTTGGCCTAGACAACTTTTGATAGGCTCCTATGGAAGGTCTCATGCTGTCGGTCGCATAGACGCATTCACTTTTGGAATCGGTGACCGTCTTATCGGCAACCATGCCGGTAAACTCATGCCCAAAAATGGGCCAAAAGGTGACTTTGGCCTAGACAACTTTTGATAGGCTCCTATAGAAGGTCTCATGCTGTCGGTCGCATAGACGCATTCACTTTTGGAATCGGTGACCGTCTTATCGACAACCATGCCGTTATAGTCATTCCTGTAGGCCCAATTTTGGGCCAAAAGTCACTTTGGCCTAGACAACTTTTGATGGTCTCCTATGGAAGCTCACATGCTGCCGGTCGCATTGACGTATTCACTTTTGGAATCGGTGACCGTCTTATCGGCAACCATGCCGGTAAACTCATGCCCAAAAATGGGCCAAAAGGTGACTTTGGCCTAGACAACTTTTGATAGGCTCCTATGGAAGGTCTCATGCTGTCGGTCGCATAGACGCATTCACTTTTGGAATCGGTGACCGTCTTATCGGCAACCATGCCGTTATAGTCATTCCTGTAGGCCCAATTTTGGGCCAAAAGTCACTTTGGCCTAGACAACTTTTGATGGTCTCCTATGGAAGCTCACATGCTGCCGGTCGCATAGACGCATTCACTTTTGGAATCGGTGACCGTCTTATCGGCAACCATGCCGGTAAACTCATGCCCAAAAATGGGCCAAAAGGTGACTTTGGCCTAGACAACTTTTGATAGGCTCCTATGGAAGGTCTCATGCTGTCGGTCGCATAGACGCATTCACTTTTGGAATCAGTGACCGTCTTATTGGCAACCATGCCGTTATAGTCATTCCTGTAGGCCCAATTTTGGGCCAAAAGTCACTTTGGCCTAGACATCTTTTGATGGTCTCCTATGGAAGCTCACATGCTGCCGGTCGCATAGACGCATTCACTTTTGGAATCGGTGACCGTCTTATCGGCAACCATGCCGGTAAACTCATGCCCAAAAATGGGCCAAAAGGTGACTTTGGCCTAGACAACTTTTGATAGGCTCCTATGGAAGGTCTCATGCTGTCGGTCGCATAGACGCATTCACTTTTGGAATCGGTGACCGTCTTATCGGCAACCATGCCGTTATAGTCATTCCTGTAGGCCCAATTTTGGGCCAAAAGTCACTTTGGCCTAGACAACTTTTGATGGTCTCCTATGGAAGCTCACATGCTGCCGGTCGCATAGACGCATTCACTTTTGGAATCGGTGACCGTCTTATCGGCAACCATGCCGGTAAACTCATGCCCAAAAATGGGCCAAAAGGTGACTTTGGCCTAGACAACTTTTGATAGGCTCCTATGGAAGGTCTCATGCTGTCGGTCGCATAGACGCATTCACTTTTGGAATCGGTGACCGTCTTATCGGCAACCATGCCGTTATAGTCATTCCTGTAGGCCCAATTTTGGGCCAAAAGTCACTTTGGCCTTGACAACTTTTGATGGTCTCCTATGGAAGCTCACATGCTGCCGGTCGCATAGACGCATTCACTTTTGGAATCGGTGACCGTCTTATCGGCAACCATGCCGGTAAACTCATGCCCAAAAATGGGCCAAAAGGTGACTTTGGCCTAGACAACTTTTGATAGGCTCCTATGGAAGGTCTCATGCTGTCGGTCGCATAGACGCATTCACTTTTGGAATCGGTGACCGTCTTATCGGCAACCATGCCGGTAAACTCATGCCCAAAAATGGGCCAAAAGGTGACTTTGGCCTAGACAACTTTTGATAGGCTCCTATGGAAGGTCTCATGCTGTCGGTCGCATAGACGCATTCACTTTTGGAATCGGTGACCGTCTTATCGACAACCATGCCGTTATAGTCATTCCTGTAGGCCCAATTTTGGGCCAAAAGTCACTTTGGCCTAGACAACTTTTGATGGTCTCCTATGGAAGCTCACATGCTGCCGGTCGCATTGACGCATTCACTTTTGGAATCGGTGACCGTCTTATCGGCAACCATGCCGGTAAACTCATGCCCAAAAATGGGCCAAAAGGTGACTTTGGCCTAGACAACTTTTGATAGGCTCCTATGGAAGGTCTCATGCTGTCGGTCGCATAGACGCATTTACTTTTGGAATCGGTGACCGTCTTATCGGCAACCATGCCGTTATAGTCATTCCTGTAGGCCCAATTTTGGGCCAAAAGTCATTTTGGCCTAGACAACTTTTGATGGTCTCCTATGGAAGCTCACATGCTGCCGGTCGCATAGACGCATTCACTTTTGGAATCGGTGACCGTCTTATCGGCAACCATGCCGGTAAACTCAAGCCCAAAAATGGGCCAAAAGGTGACTTTGGCCTAGACAATTTTTGATAGGCTCCTATGGAAGGTCTCATGCTGTCGGTCGCATAGACGCATTCACTTTTGGAATCGGTGACCGTCTTATCGGCAACCATGCCGTTATAGTCATTCCTGTAGGCCCAATTTTGGGCCAAAAGTCACTTTGGCCTAGACATCTTTTGATGGTCTCCTATGGAAGCTCACATGCTGCCGGTCGCATAGACGCATTCACTTTTGGAATCGGTGACCGTCTTATCGGCAACCATGCCGGTAAACTCATGACCAAAAATGGGCCAAAAGGTGACTTTGGCCTAGACAACTTTTGATAGGCTCCTATGGAAGGTCTCATGCTGTCGGTCACATAGACGCATTCACTTTTGGAATCGGTGACCGTCTTATCGGCAACCATGCCGTTATAGTCATTCCTGTAGGCCCAATTTTGGGCCAAAAGTCACTTTGGCCTAGACAACTTTTGATGGTCTCCTATGGAAGCTCACATGCTGCCGGTCGCATAGACGCATTCACTTTTGGAATCGGTGACCGTCTTATCGGCAACCATGCCGGTAAAAACTCATGACCAAAAATGGGCCAAAAGGTGACTTTGGCCTAGACAACTTTTGATAGGCTCCTATGGAAGGTTTCATGCTGTCGGTCTCATAGACGCATTCTCTTTTGGAATCGGTGACCGTCTTATCAACAACCATGCCGTTATAGTCATTCCTGTAGGCCCAATTTTGGGCCAAAAGTCACTTTGGCCTAGACAACTTTTGATGGTCTCCTATGGAAGCTCACATGCTGCCGGTCGCATAGACGCATTCACTTTTGGAATCGGTGACCGTCTTATCGGCAACCATGCCGGTAAACTCATGCCCAAAAATGGGCCAAAAGGTGACTTTGGCCTAGACAACTTTTGATAGGCTCCTATGGAAGGTCTCATGCTGTCGGTCGCATAGACGCATTCACTTTTGGAATCGGTGACCGTCTTATCGGCAACCATGCCGTTATAGTCATTCCTGTAGGCCCAATTTTGGGCCAAAAGTCACTTTGGCCTAGACAACTTTTGATGGTCTCCTATGGAAGCTCTCATGCTGCCGGTCGCATAGACGCATTCACTTTTGGAATCGGTGACCGTCTTATCGGCAACCATGCCGGTAAACTCATGCCCAAAAATGGGCCAAAAGGTGACTTTGGCCTAGACAACTTTTGATAGGCTCCTATGGAAGGTCTCATGCTGTCGGTCGCATAGACGCATTCACTTTTGGAATCGGTGACCGTCTTATCGGCAACCATGCCGTTATAGTCATTCCTGTAGGCCCAATTTTGGGCCAAAAGTCACTTTGGCCTAGACAACTTTTGATGGTCTCCTATGGAAGCTCACATGCTGCCAGTCGCATAGACGCATTCACTTTTGGAATCGGTGACCGTCTTATCGGCAACCATGCCGGTAAACTCATGCCCAAAAATGGGTCAAAAGGTGACTTTGGCCTAGACAACTTTTGATAGGCTCCTATGGAAGGTCTCATGCTGTCGGTCGCATAGACGCATTCACTTTTGGAATCGGTGACCGTCTTATCGGCAACCATGCCGTTATAGTCATTCCTGTAGGCCCAATTTTGGGCCAAAAGTCACTTTGGCCTAGACAACTTTTGATGGTCTCCTATGGAAGCTCACATGCTGCCGGTCGCATAGACGCATTCACTTTTGGAATCGGTGACCGTCTTATCGGCAACCATGCTGGTAAACTCATGCCCAAAAATGGGCCAAAAGGTGACTTTGGCCTAGACAACTTTTGATAGGCTCCTATGGAAGGTCTCATGCTGTCGGTCGCATAGACGCATTCACTTTTGGAATCGGTGACCGTCTTATCGGCAACCATGCCGTTATAGTCATTCCTGTAGGCCCAATTTTGGGCCAAAAGTCACTTTGGCCTAGACAACTTTTGATGGTCTCCTATGGAAGCTCTCATGCTGCCGGTCGCATAGACGCATTCACTTTTGGAATCGGTGACCGTCTTATCGGCAACCATGCCGGTAAACTCATGACCAAAAATGGGCCAAAAGGTGACTTTGGCCTAGACAACTTTTGATAGGCTCCTCTGGAAGGTCTCATGCTGTCGGTCGCATAGACGCATTCACTTTTGGAATCGGTGACCGTCTCATCGGCAACCATGCCGTTATAGTCATTCCTGTAGGCCCAATTTTGGGCCAAAAGTCACTTTGGCCTAGACAACTTTTGATGGTCTCCTATGGAAGCTCTCATGCTGCCGGTCGCATAGACGCATTCACTTTTGGAATCGGTGACCGTCTTATCGGCAACCATGCCGGTAAACTCATGCCCAAAAATGGGCCAAAAGGTGACTTTGGCCTAGACAACTTTTGATAGGCTCCTATGGAAGGTCTCATGCTGTCGGTCGCATAGACGCATTCACTTTTGGAATCGGTGACCGTCTTATCGGCAACCATGCCGTTATAGTCATTCCTGTAGGCCCAATTTTGGGCCAAAAGTCACTTTGGCCTAGACAACTTTTGATGGTCTCCTATGGAAGCTCTCATGCTGCCGGTCGCATAGACGCATTCACTTTTGGAATCGGTGACCGTCTTATCGGCAACCATGCCGGTAAACTCATGACCAAAAATGGGCCAAAAGGTGACTTTGGCCTAGACAACTTTTGATAGGCTCCTATGGAAGGTCTCATGCTGTCGGTCGCATAGACGCATTCACTTTTGGAATCGGTGACCGTCTTATCGGCAACCATGCCGTTATAGTCATTCCTGTAGGCCCAATTTTGGGCCAAAAGTCACTTTGGCCTAGACAACTTTTGATGGTCTCCTATGGAAGCTCACATGCTGCCGGTCGCATAGACGCATTCACTTTTGGAATCGGTGACCGTCTTATCGGCAACCATGCCGGTAAACTCATGCCCAAAAATGGGCCAAAAGGTGACTTTGGCCTAGACAACTTTTGATGGTCTCCTATGGAAGGTCTCATGCTGTCGGTCGCATAGACGCATTCACTTTTGGAATCGGTGACCGTCTTATCGGCAACCATGCCGTTATAGTCATTCCTGTAGGCCCAATTTTGGGCCAAAAGTCACTTTGGCCTAGACAACTTTTGATGGTCTCCTATGGAAGCTCACATGCTGCCGGTCGCATAGACGCATTCACTTTTGGAATCGGTGACCGTCTTATCGGCAACCATGCCGGTAAACTCATGCCCAAAATTGGGCCAAAAGGTGACTTTGGCCTAGACAACTTTTGATAGGCTCCTATGGAAGGTCTCATGCTGTCGGTCGCATAGACGCATTCACTTTTGGAATCGGTGACCGTCTTATCGGCAACCATGCCGTTATAGTCATTCCTGTAGGCCCAATTTTGGGCCAAAAGTCACTTTGGCCTAGACAACTTTTGATGGTCTCCTATGGAAGCTCACATGCTGCCGGTCGCATAGACGCATTCACTTTTGGAATCGGTGACCGTCTTATCGGCAACCATGCCGTTATAGTCATTCCTGTAGTCCCAATTTTGGGCCAAAAGTCACTTTGGCCAAGACAACTTTTGATGGTCTCCTAAGGAAGCTCACATGCTGCCGGTCGCATAGACGAATTCACTTTTGGAATCGGTGACCGTCTTATCGGCAACCATGCCGGTAAACTCATGCCCAAAAATGGGCCAAAAGGTGACTTTGGCCTAGACAACTTTTGATAGGCTCCTATGGAAGGTCTCATGCTGTCGGTTGCATAGACGCATTCACTTTTGGAATCGGTGACCGTCTTATCGGCAACCATGCCGTTATAGTAATTCCTGTAGGCCCAATTTTGGGCCAAAAGTCACTTTGGCCTAGACAACTTTTGATGGTCTCCTATGGAAGCTCACATGCTGCCGGTCGCATAGACGCATTCACTTTTGGAATCGGTGACCGTCTTATCGGCAACCATGCCGTTATAGTCATTCCTGTAGGCCCAATTTTGGGCCAAAAGTCACTTTGGCCTAGACAACTTTTGATGGTCTCCTATGGAAGCTCACATGCTGCCGGTCGCATAGACGCATTCACTTTTGGAATCGGTGACCGTCTTATCGGCAACCATGCCGGTAAACTCATGCCCAAAAATGGGCCAAAAGGTGACTTTGGCCTAGACAACTTTTGATAGGCTCCTATGGAAGGTCTCATGCTGTCGGTCGCATAGACGCATTCACTTTTGGAATCGGTGACCGTCTTATCGGCAACCATGCCGTTATAGTCATTCCTGTAGGCCCAATTTTGGGCCAAAAGTCACTTTGGCCTAGACAACTTTTGATGGTCTCCTATGGAAGCTCACATGCTGCCGGTCGCATAGACGCATTCACTTTTGGAATCGGTGACCGTCTTATCGGCAACCATGCCGGTAAACTCATGCCCAAAAATGGGCCAAAAGGTGACTTTGGCCTAGACAACTTTTGATAGGCTCCTATGGAAGGTCTCATGCTGTCGGTCGCATAGACGCATTCACTTTTGGAATCGGTGACCGTCTTATCGGCAACCATGCCGTTATAGTAATTCCTGTAGGCCCAATTTTGGGCCAAAAGTCACTTTGGCCTAGACAACTTTTGATGGTCTCCTATGGAAGCTCACATGCTGCCGGTCGCATAGACGCATTCACTTTTGGAATCGGTGACCGTCTTATCGGCAACCATGCCGTTATAGTCATTCCTGTAGGCCCAATTTTGGGCCAAAAGTCACTTTGGCCTAGACAACTTTTGATGGTCTCCTATGGAAGCTGACATGCTGCCGGTCGCATAGACGCATTCACTTTTGGAATCGGTGACTGTCTTATCGGCAACCATGCCGGTAAACTCATGCCCAAAAATGGGCCAAAAGGTGACTTTGGCCTAGACAACTTTTGATAGGCTCCTATGGAAGGTCTCATGCTGTCGGTCGCATAGACGCATTCACTTTTGGAATTGGTGACCGTCTTATCGGCAACCATGCCGTTATAGTCATTCCTGTAGGCCCAATTTTGGGCCAAAAGTCACTTTGGCCTAGACAACTTTTGATGGTCTCCTTTGGAAGCTCACATGCTGCCGGTCGCATAGACGCATTCACTTTTGGAATCGGTGACCGTCTTATCGCCAACCATGCCGTTATAGTCATTCCTGTAGGCCCAATTTTGGGCCAAAAGTCACTTTGGCCTAGACAACTTTTGATGGTTTCCTATGGAAGCTCACATGCTGCCGGTCGCATAGACGAATTCACTTTTGGAATCGGTGACCGTCTTATCGGCAACCATGTCGGTAAACTCATGCCCAAAAATGGGCCAAAAGGTGACTTTGGCCTAGACAACTTTTGATAGGCTCCTATGGAAGGTCTCATGCTGTCGGTCGCATAGACGCATTCACTTTTGGAATCGGTGACCGTCTTATCGGCAACCATGCCGTTATAGTCATTCCTGTAGGCCCAATTTTGGGCCAAAAGTCACTTTGGCCTAGACAACTTTTGATGGTCTCCTATGGAAGATCACATGCTGCCGGTCGCATAGACGCATTCACTTTTGGAATCGGTGACCGTCTTATCGGCAACCATGCCGGTAAACTCATGCCCAAAAATGGGCCAAAAGGTGACTTTGGCCTAGACAACTTTTGATAGGCTCCTATGGAAGGTCTCATGCTGTCGGTCGCATAGACGCATTCACTTTTGGAATCGGTGACCGTCTTATCGGCAACCATGCCGTTATAGTCATTCCTGTAGGCCCAATTTTGGGCCAAAAGTCACTTTGGCCTAGACAACTTTTGATGGTCTCCTATGGAAGCTAACATGCTGCCGGTCGCATAGACGCATTCACTTTTGGAATCGGTGACCGTCTTATCGCCAACCATGCCGTTATAGTCATTCCTGTAGGCCCAATTTTGGGCCAAAAGTCACTTTGGCCTAGACAACTTTTGATGGTCTCCTATGGAAGCTCACATGCTGCCGGTCGCATAGACGAATTCACTTTTGGAATCGGTGACCGTCTTATCGGCAACCATGCCGGTAAACTCATGCCCAAAAATGGGCCAAAAGGTGACTTTGGCCTAGACAACTTTTGATAGGCTCCTATGGAAGGTCTCATGCTGTCGGTTGCATAGACGCATTCACTTTTGGAATCGGTGACCGTCTTATCGGCAACCATGCCGTTATAGTCATTCCTGTAGGCCCAATTTTGGGCCAAAAGTCACTTTGGCCTAGACAACTTTTGATGGTTTCCTATGGAAGCTCACATGCTGCCGGTCGCATAGACGAATTCACTTTTGGAATCGGTGACCGTCTTATCGGCAACCATGCCGGTAAACTCATGCCCAAAAATGGGCCAAAAGGTGACTTTGGCCTAGACAACTTTTGATAGGCTCCTATGGAAGGTCTCATGCTGTCGGTCGCATAGACGCATTCACTTTTGGAATCGGTGACCGTCTTATCGGCAACCATGCCTTTATAGTCATTCCTGTAGGCCCAATTTTGGGCCAAAAGTCACTTTGGCCTAGACAACTTTTGATGGTCTCCTATGGAAGCTCACATGCTGCCGGTCGCATAGACGCATTCACTTTTGGAATCGGTGACCGTCTTATCGGCAACCATGCCGGTAAACTCATGCCCAAAAATGGGCCAAAAGGTGACTTTGGCCTAGACAACTTTTGATAGGCTCCTATGGAAGGTCTCATGCTGTCGGTCGCATAGACGCATTCACTTTTGGAATTGGTGACCGTCTTATCGGCAACCATGCCGTTATAGTCATTCCTGTAGGCCCAATTTTGGGCCAAAAGTCACTTTGGCCTAGACAACTTTTGATGGTCTCCTTTGGAAGCTCACATGCTGCCGGTCGCATAGACGCATTCACTTTTGGAATCGGTGACTGTCTTATCGCCAACCATGCCGTTATAGTCATTCCTGTAGGCCCAATTTTGGGCCAAAAGTCACTTTGGCCTAGACAACTTTTGATGGTTTCCTATGGAAGCTCACATGCTGCCGGTCGCATAGACGAATTCACTTTTGGAATCGGTGACCGTCTTATCGGCAACCATGTCGGTAAACTCATGCCCAAAAATGGGCCAAAAGGTGACTTTGGCCTAGACAACTTTTGATAGGCTCCTATGGAAGGTCTCATGCTGTCGGTCGCATAGACGCATTCACTTTTGGAATCGGTGACCGTCTTATCGGCAACCATGCCGTTATAGTCATTCCTGTAGGCCCAATTTTGGGCCAAAAGTCACTTTGGCCTAGACAACTTTTGATGGTCTCCTATGGAAGATCACATGCTGCCGGTCGCATAGACGCATTCACTTTTGGAATCGGTGACCGTCTTATCGGCAACCATGCCGGTAAACTCATGCCCAAAAATGGGCCAAAAGGTGACTTTGGCCTAGACAACTTTTGATAGGCTCCTATGGAAGGTCTCATGCTGTCGGTCGCATAGACGCATTCACTTTTGGAATCGGTGACCGTCTTATCGGCAACCATGCCGTTATAGTCATTCCTGTAGGCCCAATTTTGGGCCAAAAGTCACTTTGGCCTAGACAACTTTTGATGGTCTCCTATGGAAGCTAACATGCTGCCGGTCGCATAGACGCATTCACTTTTGGAATCGGTGACCGTCTTATCGCCAACCATGCCGTTATAGTCATTCCTGTAGGCCCAATTTTGGGCCAAAAGTCACTTTGGCCTAGACAACTTTTGATGGTCTCCTATGGAAGCTCACATGCTGCCGGTCGCATAGACGAATTCACTTTTGGAATCGGTGACCGTCTTATCGGCAACCATGCCGGTAAACTCATGCCCAAAAATGGGCCAAAAGGTGACTTTGGCCTAGACAACTTTTGATAGGCTCCTATGGAAGGTCTCATGCTGTCGGTTGCATAGACGCATTCACTTTTGGAATCGGTGACCGTCTTATCGGCAACCATGCCGTTATAGTCATTCCTGGAGGCCCAATTTTGGGCCAAAAGTCACTTTGGCCTAGACAACTTTTGATGGTTTCCTATGGAAGCTCACATGCTGCCGGTCGCATAGACGAATTCACTTTTGGAATCGGTGACCGTCTTATCGGCAACCATGCCGGTAAACTCATGCCCAAAAATGGGCCAAAAGGTGACTTTGGCCTAGACAACTTTTGATAGGCTCCTATGGAAGGTCTCATGCTGTCGGTCGCATAGACGCATTCACTTTTGGAATCGGTGACCGTCTTATCGGCAACCATGCCTTTATAGTCATTCCTGTAGGCCCAATTTTGGGCCAAAAGTCACTTTGGCCTAGACAACTTTTGATGGTCTCCTATGGAAGCTCACATGCTGCCGGTCGCATAGACGCATTCACTTTTGGAATCGGTGACCGTCTTATCGGCAACCATGCCGGTAAACTCATGCCCAAAAATGGGCCAAAAGGTGACTTTGGCCTAGACAACTTTTGATAGGCTCCTATGGAAGGTCTCATGCTGTCGGTCGCATAGACGCATTCACTTTTGGAATCGGTGACCGTCTTATCGGCAACCATGCCGTTATAGTCATTCCTGTAGGCCCAATTTTGGGCCAAAAGTCACTTTGGCCTAGACAACTTTTGATGGTCTCCTATGGAAGCTCACATGCTGCCGGTCGCATAGACGCATTCACTTTTGGAATCGGTGACCGTCTTATCGCCAACCATGCCGTTATAGTCATTCCTGTAGGCCCAATTTTGGGCCAAAAGTCACTTTGGCCTAGACAACTTTTGATGGTCTCCTATGGAAGCTCACATGCTGCCGGTCGCATAGACGAATTCACTTTTGGAATCGGTGACCGTCTTATCGGCAACCATGCCGGTAAACTCATGCCCAAAAATGGGCCAAAAGGTGACTTTGGCCTAGACAACTTTTGATAGGCTCCTATGGAAGGTCTCATGCTGTCGGTTGCATAGACGCATTCACTTTTGGAATCGGTGACCGTCTTATCGGCAACCATGCCGTTATAGTCATTCCTGTAGGCCCAATTTTGGGCCAAAAGTCACTTTGGCCTAGACAACTTTTGATGGTTTCCTATGGAAGCTCACATGCTGCCGGTCGCATAGACGAATTCACTTTTGGAATCGGTGACCGTCTTATCGGCAACCATGCCGGTAAACTCATGCCCAAAAATGGGCCAAAAGGTGACTTTGGCCTAGACAACTTTTGATAGGCTCCTATGGAAGGTCTCATGCTGTCGGTCGCATAGACGCATTCACTTTTGGAATCGGTGACCGTCTTATCGGCAACCATGCCTTTATAGTCATTCCTGTAGGCCCAATTTTGGGCCAAAAGTCACTTTGGCCTAGACAACTTTTGATGGTCTCCTATGGAAGCTCACATGCTGCCGGTCGCATAGACGCATTCACTTTTGGAATCGGTGACCGTCTTATCGGCAACCATGCCGGTAAACTCATGCCCAAAAATGGGCCAAAAGGTGACTTTGGCCTAGACAACTTTTGATAGGCTCCTATGGAAGGTCTCATGCTGTCGGTCGCATAGACGCATTCACTTTTGGAATCGGTGACCGTCTTATCGGCAACCATGCCGTTATAGTCATTCCTGTAGGCCCAATTTTGGGCCAAAAGTCACTTTGGCCTAGACAACTTTTGATGGTCTCCTATGGAAGCTCACATGCTGCCGGTCGCATAGACGCATTCACTTTTGGAATCGGTGACCGTCTTATCGCCAACCATGCCGTTATAGTCATTCCTGTAGGCCCAATTTTGGGCCAAAAGTCACTTTGGCCTAGACAACTTTTGATGGTCTCCTATGGAAGCTCACATGCTGCCGGTCGCATAGACGAATTCACTTTTGGAATCGGTGACCGTCTTATCGGCAACCATGCCGGTAAACTCATGCCCAAAAATGGGCCAAAAGGTGACTTTGGCCTAGACAATTTTTGATAGGCTCCTATGGAAGGTCTCATGCTGTCGGTTGCATAGACGCATTCACTTTTGGAATCGCTGACCGTCTTATCGGCAACCATGCCGTTATAGTAATTCCTGTAGGCCCAATTTTGGGCCAAAAGTCACTTTGGCCTAGACAACTTTTGATGGTCTCCTATGGAAGCTCACATGCTGCCGGTCGCATAGACGCATTCACTTTTGGAATCGGTGACCGTCTTATCGGCAACCATGCCGTTATAGTCATTCCTGTAGGCCCAATTTTGGGCCAAAAGTCACTTTGGCCTAGACAACTTTTGATGGTCTCCTATGGAAGCTCACATGCTGCCGGTCGCATAGACGAATTCACTTTTGGAATCGGTGACCGTCTTATCGGCAACCATGCCGGTAAACTCATGCCCAAAAATGGGCCAAAAGGTGACTTTGGCCTAGACAACTTTTGATAGGCTCCTATGGAAGGTCTCATGCTGTCGGTCGCATAGACGCATTCACTTTTGGAATCGGTGACAGTCTTATCGGCAACCATGCCGTTATAGTCATTCCTGTAGGCCCAATTTTGGGCCAAAAGTCACTTTGGCCTAGACAACTTTTGATGGTCTCCTATGGAAGCTCACATGCTGCCGGTCGCATAGACGCATTCACTTTTGGAATCGCTGACCGTCTTATCGGCAACCATGCCGTTATAGTAATTCCTGTAGGCCCAATTTTGGGCCAAAAGTCACTTTGGCCTAGACAACTTTTGATGGTCTCCTATGGAAGCTCACATGCTGCCGGTCGCATAGACGCATTCACTTTTGGAATCGGTGACCGTCTTATCGGCAACCATGCCGTTATAGTCATTCCTGTAGGCCCAATTTTGGGCCAAAAGTCACTTTGGCCTAGACAACTTTTGATGGTCTCCTATGGAAGCTCACATGCTGCCGGTCGCATAGACGCATTCACTTTTGGAATCGGTGACCGTCTTATCGGGAACCATGCCGGTAAACTCATGCCCAAAAATGGGCCAAAAGGTGACTTTGGCCTAGACAACTTTTGATAGGCTCCTATGGAAGGTCTCATGCTGTCGGTCGCATAGACGCATTCACTTTTGGAATCGGTGACCGTCTTATCGGCAACCATGCCGTTATAGTCATTCCTGTAGGCCCAATTTTGGGCCAAAAGTCACTTTGGCCTAGACAACTTTTGATGGTCTCCTATGGAAGCTCACATGCTGCCGGTCGCATAGACGCATTCACTTTTGGAATCGGTGACCGTCTTATCGGCAACCATGCCGTTATAGTCATTCCTGTAGGCCCAATTTTGGGCCAAAAGTCACTTTGGCCTAGACAACTTTTGATGGTCTCCTATGGAAGCTCACATGCTGCCGGTCGCATAGACGCATTCACTTTTGGAATCGGTGACCGTCTTATCGGGAACCATGCCGGTAAACTCATGCCCAAAAATGGGCCAAAAGGTGACTTTGGCCTAGACAACTTTTGATAGGCTCCTATGGAAGGTCTCATGCTGTCGGTCGCATAGACGCATTCACTTTTGGAATCGGTGACCGTCTTATCGGCAACCATGCCGTTATAGTCATTCCTGTAGCCCAAATTTTGGGCCAAAAGTCACTTTGGCCTAGACAACTTTTGATGGTCTCCTATGGAAGCTCACATGCTGCCGGTCGCATAGACGCATTCACTTTTGGAATCGGTGACCGTCTTTTCGGCAACCATGCCGTTATAGTCATTCCTGTAGGCCCAATTTTGGGCCAAAAGTCACTTTGGCCTTGACAACTTTTGATGGTCTGCTATGGAAGCTCACATGCTGCCGGTCGCATAGACGCATTCACTTTTGGAATCGGTGACCGTCTTATCGGCAACCATGCCGGTAAACTCATGCCCAAAAATGGGCCAAAAGGTGACTTTGGCCTAGACAACTTTTGATAGGCTCCTATGGAAGGTCTCATGCTGTCGGTCGCATAGACGCATTCACTTTTGGAATCGGTGACCGTCTTATCGGCAACCATGCCGTTATAGTAATTCCTGTAGCCCAAATTTTGGGCCAAAAGTCACTTTGGCCTAGACAACTTTTGATGGTCTCCTATGGAAGCTCACATGCTGCCGGTCGCATAGACGCATTCACTTTTGGAATCGGTGACCGTCTTATCGGCAACCATGCCGTTATAGTCATTCCTGTAGGCCCAATTTTGGGCCAAAAGTCACTTTGGCCTAGACAACTTTTGATGGTCTCCTATGGAAGCTCACATGCTGCCGGTCGCATAGACGAATTCACTTTTGGAATCGGTGACCGTCTTATCGGCAACCATGCCGGTAAACTCATGCCCAAAAATGGGCCAAAAGGTGACTTTGGCCTAGACAATTTTTGATAGGCTCCTATGGAAGGTCTCATGCTGTCGGTTGCATAGACGCATTCACTTTTGGAATCGCTGACCGTCTTATCGGCAACCATGCCGTTATAGTCATTCCTGTAGCCCAAATTTTGGGCCAAAAGTCACTTTGGCCTAGACAACTTTTGATGGTCTCCTATGGAAGCTCACATGCTGCCGGTCGCATAGACGCATTCACTTTTGGAATCGGTGACCGTCTTATCGGCAACCATGCCGTTATAGTCATTCCTGTAGGCCCAATTTTGGGCCAAAAGTCACTTTGGCCTAGACAATTTTTGATGGTCTCCTATGGAAGCTCACATGCTGCCGGTCGCATAGACGCATTCACTTTTGGAATCGGTGACCGTCTTATCGGCAACCATGCCGTTATAGTCATTCCTGTAGGCCCAATTTTGGGCCAAAAGTCACTTTGGCCTAGACAACTTTTGATGGTTTCCTATGGAAGCTCACATGCTGCCGGTCGCATAGACGAATTCACTTTTGGAATCGGTGACCGTCTTATCGGCAACCATGCCGGTAAACTCATGCCCAAAAATGGGCCAAAAGGTGACTTTGGCCTAGACAACTTTTGATAGGCTCCTATGGAAGGTCTCATGCTGTCGGTCGCATAGACGCATTCACTTTTGGAATCGGTGACCGTCTTATCGGCAACCATGCCGTTATAGTCATTCCTGTAGGCCCAATTTTGGGCCAAAAGTCACTTTGGCCTAGACAACTTTTGATGGTCTCCTATGGAAGCTCACATGCTGCCGGTCGCATAGACGCATTCACTTTTGGAATCGGTGACCGTCTTATCGGCAACCATGCCGGTAAACTCATGCCCAAAAATGGGCCAAAAGGTGACTTTGGCCTAGACAACTTTTGATAGGCTCCTATGGAAGGTCTCATGCTGTCGGTCGCATAGACGCATTCACTTTTGGAATCGGTGACCGTCTTATCGGCAACCATGCCGTTATAGTCATTCCTGTAGGCCCAATTTTGGGCCAAAAGTCACTTTGGCCTAGACAACTTTTGATGGTCTCCTATGGAAGCTCACATGCTGCCGGTCGCATAGACGCATTCACTTTTGGAATCGCTGACCGTCTTATCGGCAACCATGCCGTTATAGTAATTCCTGTAGGCCCAATTTTGGGCCAAAAGTCACTTTGGCCTAGACAACTTTTGATGGTCTCCTATGGAAGCTCACATGCTGCCGGTCGCATAGACGCATTCACTTTTGGAATCGGTGACCGTCTTATCGGCAACCATGCCGTTATAGTCATTCCTGTAGGCCCAATTTTGGGCCAAAAGTCACTTTGGCCTAGACAACTTTTGATGGTCTCCTATGGAAGCTCACATGCTGCCGGTCGCATAGACGCATTCACTTTTGGAATCGGTGACCGTCTTATCGGGAACCATGCCGGTAAACTCATGCCCAAAAATGGGCCAAAAGGTGACTTTGGCCTAGACAACTTTTGATAGGCTCCTATGGAAGGTCTCATGCTGTCGGTCGCATAGACGCATTCACTTTTGGAATCGGTGACCGTCTTATCGGCAACCATGCCGTTATAGTCATTCCTGTAGCCCAAATTTTGGGCAAAATGTGACTTTGGCCTAGACAACTTTTGATGGTCTCCTATGGAAGCTCACATGCTGCCGGTCGCATAGACGCATTCACTTTTGGAATCGGTGACCGTCTTATCGGCAACCATGCCGTTATAGTCATTCCTGTAGGCCCAATTTTGGGCCAAAAGTCACTTTGGCCTTGACAACTTTTGATGGTCTGCTATGGAAGCTCACATGCTGCCGGTCGCATAGACGCATTCACTTTTGGAATCGGTGACCGTCTTATCGGCAACCATGCCGGTAAACTCATGCCCAAAAATGGGCCAAAAGGTGACTTTGGCCTAGACAACTTTTGATAGGCTCCTATGGAAGGTCTCATGCTGTCGGTCGCATAGACGCATTCACTTTTGGAATCGGTGACCGTCTTATCGGCAACCATGCCGTTATAGTAATTCCTGTAGCCCAAATTTTGGGCCAAAAGTCACTTTGGCCTAGACAACTTTTGATGGTCTCCTATGGAAGCTCACATGCTGCCGGTCGCATAGACGCATTCACTTTTGGAATCGGTGACCGTCTTATCGGCAACCATGCCGTTATAGTCATTCCTGTAGGCCCAATTTTGGGCCAAAAGTCACTTTGGCCTAGACAACTTTTGATGGTCTCCTATGGAAGCTCACATGCTGCCGGTCGCATAGACGCATTCACTTTTGGAATCGGTGACCGTCTTATCGGCAACCATGCCGGTAAACTCATGCCCAAAAATGGGCCAAAAGGTGACTTTGGCCTAGACAACTTTTGATAGGCTCCTATGGAAGGTCTCATGCTGTCGGTCGCATAGACGCATTCACTTTTGGAATCGGTGACCGTCTTATCGGCAACCATGCCGTTATAGTCATTCCTGTAGGCCCAATTTTGGGCCAAAAGTCACTTTGGCCTAGACAACTTTTGATGGTCTCCTATGGAAGCTCACATGCTGCCGGTCGCATAGACGCATTCACTTTTGGAATCGGTGACCGTCTTATCGGCAACCATGCCGGTAAACTCATGCCCAAAAATGGGCCAAAAGGTGACTTTGGCCTAGACAACTTTTGATAGGCTCCTATGGAAGGTCTCATGCTGTCGGTCGCATAGACGCATTCACTTTTGGAATCGGTGACTGTCTTATCGGCAACCATGCCGTTATAGTCATTCCTGTAGGCCCAATTTTGGGCCAAAAGTCACTTTGGCCTAGACAACTTTTGATGGTCTCCTATGGAAGCTCACATGCTGCCGGTCGCATAGACGCATTCACTTTTGGAATCGGTGACCGTCTTATCGGCAACCATGCCGTTATAGTCATTCCTGTAGGCCCAATTTTGGGCCAAAAGTCACTTTGGCCTAGACAACTTTTGATGGTCTCCTATGGAAGCTCACATGCTGCCGGTCGCATAGACGCATTCACTTTTGGAATCGGTGACCGTCTTATCGGCAACCATGCCGTTATAGTCATTCCTGTAGGCCCAATTTTGGGCCAAAAGTCACTTTGGCCTAGACAAGTTTTGATGGTCTCCTATGGAAGCTCACATGCTGCCGGTCGCATAGACGCATTCACTTTTGGAATCGGTGACCGTCTTATCGGCAACCATGCCGGTAAACTCATGCCCAAAAATGGGCCAAAAGGTGACTTTGGCCTAGACAACTTTTGATAGGCTCCTATGGAAGGTCTCATGCTGTCGGTCGCATAGACGCATTCACTTTTGGAATCGGTGACCGTCTTATCGCCAACCATGCCGTTATAGTCATTCCTGTAGGCCCAATTTTGGGCCAAAAGTCACTTTGGCCTAGACAACTTTTGATGGTCTCCTATGGAAGCTCACATGCTGCCGGTCGCATAGACGCATTCACTTTTGGAATCGGTGACCGTCTTATCGGCAACCATGCCGGTAAACTCATGCCCAAAAATGGGCCAAAAGGTGACTTTGGCCTAGACAACTTTTGATAGGCTCCTATGGAAGGTCTCATGCTGTCGGTCTCATAGACGCATTCACTTTTGGAATCAGTGACCGTCTTATCGGCAACCATGCCGTTATAGTCATTCCTGTAGGCCCAATTTTGGGCCAAAAGTCACTTTGGCCTAGACAACTTTTGATGGTCTCCTATGGAAGCTCACATGCTGCCGGTCGCATAGACGCATTCACATTTGGAATCGGTGACCGTCTTATCGGCAACCATGCCGTTATAGTCATTCCTGTAGGCCCAATTTTGGGCCAAAAGTCACTTTGGCCTAGACAACTTTTGATGGTCTCCTATGGAAGCTCACATGCTGCCGGTCGCATAGACGCATTCACTTTTGGAATCGGTGACCGTCTTATCGGCAACCATGCCGGTAAACTCATGCCCAAAAATGGGCCAAAAGGTGACTTTGGCCTAGACAACTTTTGATAGGCTCCTATGGAAGGTCTCATGCTGTCGGTCGCATAGACGCATTCACTTTTGGAATCGGTGACCGTCTTATCGGCAACCATGCCGTTATAGTCATTCCTGTAGGCCCAATTTTGGGCCAAAAGTCACTTTGGCCTAGACAACTTTTGATGGTCTCCTCTGGAAGCTCACATGCTGCCGGTCGCATAGACGCATTCACTTTTGGAATCGGTGACCGTCTTATCGGCAACCATGCCGTTATAGTCATTCCTGTAGGCCCAATTTTGGGCCAAAAGTCACTTTGGCCTAGACAACTTTTGATGGTCTCCTATGGAAGCTCACATGCTGCCGGTCGCATAGACGCATTCACTTTTGGAATCGGTGACCGTCTTATCGGCAACCATGCCGGTAAACTCATGCCCAAAAATGGGCCAAAAGGTGACTTTGGCCTAGACAACTTTTGATAGGCTCCTATGGAAGGTCTCATGCTGTCGGTCGCATAGACGCATTCACTTTTGGAATCGGTGACCGTCTTATCGGCAACCATGCCGTTATAGTCATTCCTGTAGGCCCAATTTTGGGCCAAAAGTCACTTTGGCCTAGACAACTTTTGATGGTCTCCTGTGGAAGCTCACATGCTGCCGGTCGCATAGACGCATTCACTTTTGGAATCGGTGACCGTCTTATCGGCAACCATGCCGTTATAGTCATTCCTGTAGGCCCAATTTTGGGCCAAAAGTCACTTTGGCCTAGACAACTTTTGATGGTCTCCTATGGAAGCTCACATGCTGCCGGTCGCATAGACGCATTCACTTTTGGAATCGGTGACCGTCTTATCGGCAACCATGCCGGTAAACTCATGCCCAAAAATGGGCCAAAAGGTGACTTTGGCCTAGACAACTTTTGATAGGCTCCTATGGAAGGTCTCATGCTGTCGGTCGCATAGACGCATTCACTTTTGGAATCGGTGACCGTCTTATCGTCAACCATGCCGTTATAGTCATTCCTGTAGGCCCAATTTTGGGCCAAAAGTCACTTTGGCCTAGACAACTTTTGATGGTCTCCTATGGAAGCTCACACGCTGCCGGTCGCATAGACGCATTCACTTTTGGAATCGGTGACCGTCTTATCGGCAACCATGCCGTTATAGTCATTCCTGTAGGCCCAATTTTGGGCCAAAAGTCACTTTGGCCTAGACAACTTTTGATGGTCTCCTATGGAAGCTCACATGCTGCCGGTGGCATAGATGCATTCACTTTTGGAATCGGTGACCGTCTTATTGGCAACCATGCCGTTATAGTCATTCCTGTAGGCCCAATTTTGGGCCAAAAGTCACTTTGGCCTAGACAACTTTTGATGGTCTTCTATGGAAGCTCACATGCTGCCGGTCGCATAGACGCATTCACTTTTGGAATCGGTGACCGTCTTATCGGCAACCATGCCGGTAAACTCATGCCCAAAAATGGGCCAAAAGGTGACTTTGGCCTAGACAACTTTTGATAGGCTCCTATGGAAGGTCTCATGCTGTCGGTCGCATAGACGCATTCACTTTTGGAATCGGTGACCGTCTTATCGGCAACCATGTCGTTATAGTCATTCCTGTAGGCCCAATTTTGGGCCAAAAGTCACTTTGGCCTAGACAACTTTTGATGGTCTCCTGTGGTGCTCACATGCTGCCGGTCGCATAGACGCATTCACTTTTGGAATCGGTGACCGTCTTATCGGCAACCATGCCGTTATAGTCATTCCTGTAGGCCCAATTTTGGGCCAAAAGTCACTTTGGCCTAGACAACTTTTGATGGTCTCCTATGGAAGCTCACATGCTGCCGGTCGCATAGACGCATTCACTTTTGGAATCGGTGACCGTCTTATCGGCAACCATGCCGTTATAGTCATTCCTGTAGGCCCAATTTTGGGCCAAAAGTCACTTTGGCCTAGACAACTTTTGATGTTCTTCTATGGAAGCTCACATGCTGCCGGTCGCATAGACGCATTCACTTTTGGAATCGGTGACCGTCTTATCGGCAACCATGCCGGTAAACTCATGCCCAAAAATGGGCCAAAAGGTGACTTTGGCCTAGACAACTTTTGATAGGCTCCTATGGAAGGTCTCATGCTGTCGGTCGCATAGACGCATTCACTTTTGGAATCGGTGACCGTCTTATCGGCAACCATGCCGTTATAGTCATTCCTGTAGGCCCAATTTTGGGCCAAAAGTCACTTTGGCCTAGACAACTTTTGATGGTCTCCTGTGGAGCTCACATGCTGCCGGTCGCATAGACGCATTCACTTTTGGAATCGGTGACCGTCTTATCGGCAACCATGCCGGTAAACTCATGCCCAAAAATGGGCCAAAAGGTGACTTTGGCCTAGACAACTTTTGATAGGCTCCTATGGAAGGTCTCATGCTGTCGGTCGCATAGACGCATTCACTTTTGGAATCGGTGACCGTCTTATCGGCAACCATGCCGTTATAATCATTCCTGTAGGCCCAATTTTGGGCCAAAAGTCACTTTGGCCTAGACAACTTTTGATGGTCTCCTATGGAAGCTCACATGCTGCCGGTCGCATAGACGCATTCACTTTTGGAATCGGTGACCGTCTTATCGGCAACCATGCCGGTAAACTCATGCCCAAAAATGGGCCAAAAGGTGACTTTGGCCTAGACAACTTTTGATAGGCTCCTATCGAAGGTCTCATGCTGTCGGTCGCATAGACGCATTCACTTTTGGAATCGGTGACCGTCTTATCGGCAACCATGCCGTTATAGTCATTCCTGTAGGCCCAATTTTGGGCCGAAAGTCACTTTGGCCTAGACAACTTTTGATGGTCTCCTATGGAAGCTCACATGCTGCCGGTCGCATAGACGCATTCACTTTTGGAATCGGTGACCGTCTTATCGGCAACCATTCCGGTAAACTCATGCCCAAAAATGGGCCAAAAGGTGACTTTGGCCTAGACAACTTTTGATAGGCTCCTATGGAAGGTCTCATGCTGTCGGTCCATAGACGCATTCACTTTTGGAATCGGTGACCGTCTTATCGGCAACCATGCCGTTATAGTCATTCCTGTAGGCTCAATTTTGGGCCATAAGTCACTTTGGCCTAGACAACTTTTGATGGTCTCCTATGGAAGCTCACATGCTGCCGGTCGCATAGACGCATTCACTTTTGGAATCGGTGACCGTCTTATCGGCAACCATGCCGTTATAGTCATTCCTGTAGGCCCAATTTTGGGCCAAAAGTCACTTTGGCCTAGACAACTTTTGATGGTCTCCTATGGAAGCTCACATGCTGCCGGTCGCATAGACGCATTCACTTTTGGAATCGGTGACCGTCTTATCGGCAACCATGCCGGTAAACTCATGCCCAAAAATGGGCCAAAAGGTGACTTTGGCCTAGACAACTTTTGATAGGCTCCTATGGAAGGTCTCATGCTGTCGGTCGCATAGACGCATTCACTTTTGGAATCGGTGACCGTCTTATCGGCAACCATGTCGTTCGTTATAGTCATTCCTGTAGGCCAAATTTTGGGCCAAAATCACTTTGGCCTAGACAACTTTTGATGGTCTCCTATGGAAGCTCACATGCTGCCGGTCGCATAGACGCATTCACTTTTGGAATCTGTGACCGTCTTATCGGCAACCATGCCGTTATAGTCATTCCTGTAGGCCCAATTTTGGGCCAAAAGTCACTTTGGCCTAGACAACTTTTGATGGTCTCCTATGGAAGCTCACATGCTGCCGGTCGCATAGACGCATTCACTTTTGGAATCGGTGACCGTCTTATCGGCAACCATGCCGGTAAACTCATGCCCAAAAATGGGCCAAAAGGTGACTTTGGCCTAGACAACTTTTGATAGGCTCCTATGGAAGGTCTCATGCTGTCGGTCGCATAGACGCATACACTTTTGGAATCGGTGACCGTCTTATCGGCAACCATGCCGTTATAGTCAATCCTGTAGGCCCAATTTTGGGCCAAAAGTCACTTTGGCCTAGACAACTTTTGATGGTCTCCTATGGAAGCTCACATGCTGCCGGTCGCATAGACGCATTCACTTTTGGAATCGGTGACCGTCTTATCGGCAACCATGCCGGTAAACTCATGCCCAAAAATGGGCCAAAAGGTGACTTTGGCCTAGACAACTTTTGATAGGCTCCTATGGAAGGTCTAATGCTGTCGGTCCATAGACGCATTCACTTTTGGAATCGGTGACCGTCTTATCGGCAACCATGCCGTTATAGTCATTCCTGTAGGCTCAATTTTGGGCCATAAGTCACTTTGGCCTAGACAACTTTTGATGGTCTCCTATGGAAGCTCACATGCTGCCGGTTGCATAGACGCATTCACTTTTGGAATCGGTGACCGTCTTATCGGCAACCATGCCGTCATAGTCATTCCTGTAGGCCCAATTTTGGGCCAAAAGTCACTTTGGCCTAGACAACTTTTGATGGTCTCCTATGGAAGCTCACATGCTGCCGGTCGCATAGACGCATTCACTTTTGGAATCGGTGACCGTCTTATCGGCAACCATGCCGGTAAACTCATGCCCAAAAATGGGCCAAAAGGTGACTTTGGCCTAGACAACTTTTGATAGGCTCCTATGGAAGGTCTCATGCTGTCGGTCGCATAGACGCATTCACTTTTGGAATCGGTGACTGTCTTATCGACAACCATGCCGTTATAGTCATTCCTGTAGGCCCAATTTTGGGCCAAAAGTCACTTTGGCCTAGACAACTTTTGATGGTCTCCTATGGAAGCTCACATGCTGCCGGTCGCATAGACGCATTCACTTTTGGAATCGGTGACCGTCTTATCGGCAACCATGCCGGTAAACTCATGCCCAAAAATGGGCCAAAAGGTGACTTTGGCCTAGACAACTTTTGATAGGCTCCTATGGAAGGTCTCATGCTGTCGGTCGCATACACGCATTCACTTTTGGAATCGGTGACCGTCTTATCGGCAACCATGCCGTTATAGTCAATCCTGTAGGCCCAATTTTGGGCCAAAAGTCACTTTGGCCTAGACAACTTTTGATGGTCTCCTATGGAAGCTCACATGCTGCCGGTCGCATAGACGCATTCACTTTTGGAATCGGTGACCGTCTTATCGGCAACCATGCCGGTAAACTCATGCCCAAAAATGGGCCAAAAGGTGACTTTGGCCTAGACAACTTTTGATAGGCTCCTATGGAAGGTCTCATGCTGTCGGTCGCATAGACGCATTCACTTTTGGAATCGGTGACCGTCTTATCGGCAACCATGCCGTTATAGTCATTCCTGTAGGCCCAATTTTGGGCCAAAAGTCACTTTGGCCTAGACAACTTTTGATGGTCTCCTATGGAAGCTCACATGCTGCCGGTCGCATAGACGCATTCACTTTTGGAATCGGTGACCGTCTTATCGGCAACCATGCCGGTAAACTCATGCCCAAAAATGGGCCAAAAGGTGACTTTGGCCTAGACAACTTTTGATAGGCTCCTATGGAAGGTCTCATGCTGTCGGTCGCATAGACGCATTCACTTTTGGAATCGGTGACCGTCTTATCGGCAACCATGCCGTTATAGTCATTCCTGTAGGCCCAATTTTGGGCCAAAAGTCACTTTGGCCTAGACAACTTTTGATGGTCTCCTATGGAAGCTCACATGCTGCCGGTCGCATAGACGCATTCACTTTTGGAATCGGTGACCGTCTTATCGGCAACCATTCCGGTAAACTCATGCCCAAAAATGGGCCAAAAGGTGACTTTGGCCTAGACAACTTTTGATAGGCTCCTATGGAAGGTCTCATGCTGTCGGTCCATAGACGCATTCACTTTTGGAATCGGTGACCGTCTTATCGGCAACCATGCCGTAATAGTCATTCCTGTAGGCTCAATTTTGGGCCATAAGTCACTTTGGCCTAGACAACTTTTGATGGTCTCCTATGGAAGCTCACATGCTGCCGGTCGCATAGACGCATTCACTTTTGGAATCGGTGACCGTCTTATCGGCAACCATGCCGTTATAGTCATTCCTGTAGGCCCAATTTTGGGCCAAAAGTCACTTTGGCCTAGACAACTTTTGATGGTCTCCTATGGAAGCTCACATGCTGCCGGTCGCATAGACGCATTCACTTTTGGAATCGGTGACCGTCTTATCGGCAACCATTCCGGTAAACTCATGCCCAAAAATGGGCCAAAAGGTGACTTTGGCCTAGACAACTTTTGATAGGCTCCTATGGAAGGTCTCATGCTGTCGGTCCATAGACGCATTCACTTTTGGAATCGGTGACCGTCTTATCGGCAACCATGCCGTTATAGTCATTCCTGTAGGCTCAATTTTGGGCCATAAGTCACTTTGGCCTAGACAACTTTTGATGGTCTCCTATGGAAGCTCACATGCTGCCGGTCGCATAGACGCATTCACTTTTGGAATCGGTGACCGTCTTATCGGCAACCATGCCGTCATAGTCATTCCTGTAGGCCCAATTTTGGGCCAAAAGTCACTTTGGCCTAGACAACTTTTGATGGTCTCCTATGGAAGCTCACATGCTGCCGGTCGCATAGACGCATTCACTTTTGGAATCGGTGACCGTCTTATCGGCAACCATGCCGGTAAACTCATGCCCAAAAATGGGCCAAAAGGTGACTTTGGCCTAGACAACTTTTGATAGGCTCCTATGGAAGGTCTCATGCTGTCGGTCGCATAGACGCATTCACTTTTGGAATCGGTGACTGTCTTATCGACAACCATGCCGTTATAGTCATTCCTGTAGGCCCAATTTTGGGCCAAAAGTCACTTTGGCCTAGACAACTTTTGATGGTCTCCTATGGAAGCTCACATGCTGCCGGTCGCATAGACGCATTCACTTTTGGAATCGGTGACCGTCTTATCGGCAACCATGCCGGTAAACTCATGCCCAAAAATGGGCCAAAAGGTGACTTTGGCCTAGACAACTTTTGATAGGCTCCTATGGAAGGTCTCATGCTGTCGGTCGCATAGACGCATTCACTTTTGGAATCGGTGACCGTCTTATCGGCAACCATGCCGTTATAGTCAATCCTGTAGGCCCAATTTTGGGCCAAAAGTCACTTTGGCCTAGACAACTTTTGATGGTCTCCTATGGAAGCTCACATGCTGCCGGTCGCATAGACGCATTCACTTTTGGAATCGGTGACCGTCTTATCGGCAACCATGCCGGTAAACTCATGCCCAAAAATGGGCCAAAAGGTGACTTTGGCCTAGACAACTTTTGATAGGCTCCTATGGAAGGTCTCATGCTGTCGGTCGCATAGACGCATTCACTTTTGGAATCGGTGACCGTCTTATCGCCAACCATGCCGTTATAGTCATTCCTGTAGGCCCAATTTTGGGCCAAAAGTCACTTTGGCCTAGACAACTTTTGATGGTCTCCTATGGAAGCTCACATGCTGCCGGTCGCATAGACGCATTCACTTTTGGAATCGGTGACCGTCTTATCGGCAACCATGCCGTCATAGTCATTCCTGTAGGCCCAATTTTGGGCCAAAAGTCACTTTGGCCTAGACAACTTTTGATGGTCTCCTATGGAAGCTCACATGCTGCCGGTCGCATAGACGCATTCACTTTTGGAATCGGTGACCGTCTTATCGGCAACCATTCCGGTAAACTCATGCCCAAAAATGGGCCAAAAGGTGACTTTGGCCTAGACAACTTTTGATAGGCTCCTATGGAAGGTCTCATGCTGTCGGTCCATAGACGCATTCACTTTTGGAATCGGTGACCGTCTTATCGGCAACCATGCCGTTATAGTCATTCCTGTAGGCTCAATTTTGGGCCATAAGTCACTTTGGCCTAGACAACTTTTGATGGTCTCCTATGGAAGCTCACATGCTGCCGGTCGCATAGACGCATTCACTTTTGGAATCGGTGACCGTCTTATCGGCAACCATGCCGTTATAGTCATTCCTGTAGGCCCAATTTTGGGCCAAAAGTCACTTTGGCCTAGACAACTTTTGATGGTCTCCTATGGAAGCTCACATGCTGCCGGTCGCATAGACGCATTCACTTTTGGAATCGGTGACCGTCTTATCGGCAACCATGCCGGTAAACTCATGCCCAAAAATGGGCCAAAAGGTGACTTTGGCCTAGACAACTTTTGATAGGCTCCTATGGAAGGTCTCATGCTGTCGGTCGCATAGACGCATTCACTTTTGGAATCGGTGACTGTCTTATCGACAACCATGCCGTTATAGTCATTCCTGTAGGCCCAATTTTGGGCCAAAAGTCACTTTGGCCTAGACAACTTTTGATGGTCTCCTATGGAAGCTCACATGCTGCCGGTCGCATAGACGCATTCACTTTTGGAATCGGTGACCGTCTTATCGGCAACCATGCCGGTAAACTCATGCCCAAAAATGGGCCAAAAGGTGACTTTGGCCTAGACAACTTTTGATAGGCTCCTATGGAAGGTCTCATGCTGTCGGTCGCATAGACGCATTCACTTTTGGAATCGGTGACCGTCTTATCGGCAACCATGCCGTTATAGTCAATCCTGTAGGCCCAATTTTGGGCCAAAAGTCACTTTGGCCTAGACAACTTTTGATGGTCTCCTATGGAAGCTCACATGCTGCCGGTCGCATAGACGCATTCACTTTTGGAATCGGTGACCGTCTTATCGGCAACCATGCCGGTAAACTCATGCCCAAAAATGGGCCAAAAGGTGACTTTGGCCTAGACAACTTTTGATAGGCTCCTATGGAAGGTCTCATGCTGTCGGTCGCATAGACGCATTCACTTTTGGAATCGGTGACCGTCTTATCGCCAACCATGCCGTTATAGTCATTCCTGTAGGCCCAATTTTGGGCCAAAAGTCACTTTGGCCTAGACAACTTTTGATGGTCTCCTATGGAAGCTCACATGCTGCCGGTCGCATAGACGCATTCACTTTTGGAATCGGTGACCGTCTTATCGGCAACCATGCCGGTAAACTCATGCCCAAAAATGGGCCAAAAGGTGACTTTGGCCTAGACAACTTTTGATAGGCTCCTATGGAAGGTCTCATGCTGTCGGTCGCATAGACGCATTCACTTTTGGAATCGGTGACCGTCTTATCGGCAACCATGCCGTTATAGTCATTCCTGTAGGCCCAATTTTGGGCCAAAAGTCACTTTGGCCTAGACAACTTTTGATGGTCTCCTATGGAAGCTCACATGCTGCCGGTCGCATAGACGCATTCACTTTTGGAATCGGTGACCGTCTTATCGGCAACCATTCCCGTAAACTCATGCCCAAAAATGGGCCAAAAGGTGACTTTGGCCTAGACAACTTTTGATAGGCTCCTATGGAAGGTCTCATGCTGTCGGTCCATAGACGCATTCACTTTTGGAATCGGTGACCGTCTTATCGGCAACCATGCCGTAATAGTCATTCCTGTAGGCTCAATTTTGGGCCATAAGTCACTTTGGCCTAGACAACTTTTGATGGTCTCCTATGGAAGCTAACATGCTGCCGGTCGCATAGACGCATTCACTTTTGGAATCGGTGACCGTCTTATCGGCAACCATGCCGTCATAGTCATTCCTGTAGGCCCAATTTTGGGCCAAAAGTCACTTTGGCCTAGACAACTTTTGATGGTCTCCTATGGAAGCTCACATGCTGCCGGTCGCATAGACGCATTCACTTTTGGAATCGGTGACCGTCTTATCGGCAACCATGCTGATAAACTCATGCCCAAAAATGGGCCAAAAGGTGACTTTGGCCTAGACAACTTTTGATAGGCTCCTTTGGAAGGTCTCATGCTGTCGGTCGCATAGACGCATTCACTTTTGGAATCGGTGACTGTCTTATCGGCAACCATGCCGTTATAGTCATTCCTGTAGGCCCAATTTTGGGCCAAAAGTCACTTTGGCCTAGACAACTTTTGATGGTCTCCTATTGAAGCTCACATGCTGCCGGTCGCATAGACGCATTCACTTTTGGAATCGGTGACCGTCTTATCGGCAACCATGCCGTTATAGTCATTCCTGTTGGCCCAATTTTGGGCCAAAAGTCACTTTGGCCTAGACAACTTTTGATGGTCTCCTATGGAAGCTCACATGCTGCCGGTCGCATAGACGCATTCACTTTTGGAATCGGTGACCGTCTTATCGGCAACCATGCCGGTAAACTCATGCCCAAAAATGGGCCAAAAGGTGACTTTGGCCTAGACAACTTTTGATAGGCTCCTATGGAAGGTCTCATGCTGTCGGTCGCATAGACACATTCACTTTTGGAATCGGTGACTGTCTTATCGGCAACCATGCCGTTATAGTCATTCCTGTAGGCCCAATTTTGGGCCAAAAGTCACTTTGGCCTAGACAACTTTTGATGGTCTCCTATGGAAGCTCACATGCTGCCGGTCGCATAGACGCATTCACTTTTGGAATCGGTGACCGTCTTATCGGCAACCATGCCGGTAAACTCATGCCCAAAAATGGGCCAAAAGGTGACTTTGGCCTAGACAACTTTTGATAGGCTCCTATGGAAGGTCTCATGCTGTCGGTCGCATAGACGCATTCACTTTTGGAATCGGTGACCGTCTTATCGGCAACCATGCCGTTATAGTCATTCCTGTAGGCCCAATTTTGGGCCAAAAGTCACTTTGGCCTAGACAACTTTTGATGGTCTCCTATGGAAGCTCACATGCTGCCGGTCGCATAGACGCATTCACTTTTGGAATCGGTGACCGTCTTATCGGCAACCATGTCGTTATAGTCATTCCTGTAGGCCCAATTTTGGGCCAAAAGTCACTTTGGCCTAGACAACTTTTGATGGTCTCCTATGGAAGCTCACATGCTGCCGGTCGCATAGACGCATTCACTTTTGGAATCGGTGACCGTCTTATCGGCAACCATGCCGGTAAACTCATGCCCAAAAATGGGCCAAAAGGTGACTTTGGCCTAGACAACTTTTGATAGGCTCCTATGGAAGGTCTCATGCTGTCGGTCGCATAGACGCATTCACTTTTGGAATCGGTGACCGTCTTATCGGCAACCATGCCGTCATAGTCATTCCTGTAGGCCCACTTTTGGGCCAAAAGTCACTTTGGCCTAGACAACTTTTGATGGTCTCCTATGGAAGCTCACATGCTGCCGGTCGCATAGACGCATTCACTTTTGGAATCGGTGACCGTCTTATCGGCAACCATGCCGTTATAGTCATTCCTGTTGGCCCAATTTTGGGCCAAAAGTCACTTTGGCCTAGACAACTTTTGATGGTCTCCTATGGAAGCTCACATGCTGCCGGTCGCATAGACGCATTCACTTTTGGAATCGGTGACCGTCTTATCGGCAACCATGCCGGTAAACTAATGCCCAAAAATGGGCCAAAAGGTGACTTTGGCCTAGACAACTTTTGATAGGCTCCTATGGAAGGTCTCATGCTTTCGGTCGCATAGACGCATTCACTTTTGGAATCGGTGACCGTCTTATCGGCAAACATGCCGTTATAGTCATTCCTGTAGGCCCAATTTTGGGCCAAAAGTCACTTTGGCCTAGACAACTTTTGATGGTCTCCTATGGAAGCTCACATGCTGCCGGTCGCATAGACGCATTCACTTTTGGAATCGGTGACCGTCTTATCGGCAACCATGTCGTTATAGTCATTCCTGTAGGCCCAATTTTGGGCCAAAAGTCACTTTGGCCTAGACAACTTTTGATGGTCTCCTATGGAAGCTCACATGCTGCCGGTCGCATAGACGCATTCACTTTTGGAATCGGTGACCGTCTTATCGGCAACCATGCCGGTAAACTAATGCCCAAAAATGGGCCAAAAGGTGACTTTGGCCTAGACAACTTTTGATAGACTCCTATGAAAGGTCTCATGCTGTCGGTCGCATAGACGCATTCACTTTTGGAATCGGTGACTGTCTTATCGGCAACCATGCCGTTATAGTCATTCCTGTAGGCCCAATTTTGGGCCAAAAGTCACTTTGGCCTAGACAACTTTTGATGGTCTCCTATGGAAGCTCACATACTGCCGGTCGCATAGACGCATTCACTTTTGGAATCGGTGACCGTCTTATCGGCAACCATGCCGGTAAACTCATGCCCAAAAATGGGCCAAAAGGTGACTTTGGCCTAGACAACTTTTGATAGGCTCCTATGGAAGGTCTCATGCTGTCGGTCGCATAGACGCATTCACTTTTGGAATCGGTGACCGTCTTATCGGCAACCATGCCGTTATAGTCATTCCTGTAGGCCCACGTTTGGGCCAAAAGTCACTTTGGCCTAGACAACTTTTGATGGTCTCCTATGGAAGCTCACATGCTGCCGGTCGCATAGACGCATTCACTTTTGGAATCGGTGACCGTCTTATCGGCAACCATGCCGGTAAACTAATGCCCAAAAATGGGCCAAAAGGTGACTTTGGACTAGACAACTTTTGATAGACTCCTATGAAAGGTCTCATGCTGTCGGTCGCATAGACGCATTCACTTTTGGAATCGGTGACTGTCTTATCGGCAACCATGCCGTTATAGTCATTCCTGTAGGCCCAATTTTGGGCCAAAAGTCACTTTGGCCTAGACAACTTTTGATGGTCTCCTATGGAAGCTCACATACTGCCGGTCGCATAGACGCATTCACTTTTGGAATCGGTGACCGTCTTATCGGCAACCATGCCGTTATAGTCATTCCTGTAGGCCCACTTTTGGGCCAAAAGTCACTTTGGCCTAGACAACTTTTGATGGTCTCCTATGGAAGCTCACATGCTGCCGGTCGCATAGACGCATTCACTTTTGGAATCGGTGACCGTCTTATCGGCAACCATGCCGTTATAGTCATTCCTGTAGGCCCAATTTTGGGCCGAAAGTCACTTTGGCCTAGACAACTTTTGATGGTCTCCTATGGAAGCTCACATGCTGCCGGTCGCATAGACGCATTCACTTTTGGAATCGGTGACGGTCTTATCGGCAACCATGCCGTCATAGTCATTCCTGTAGGCTCAATTTTGGGCCAAAAGTCACTTTGGCCTAGACAACTTTTGATGGTCTCCTATGGAAGCTCACATGCTGCCGGTCGCATAGACGCATTCACTTTTGGAATCGGTGACCGTCTTATCGGCAACCATGCCGGTAAACTCATGCCCAAAAATGGGCCAAAAGGTGACTTTGGCCTAGACAACTTTTGATAGGCTCCTATAGAAGGACTCATGCTGTCGGTCGCATAGACGCATTCACTTTTGGAATCGGTGACCGTCTTATCGGCAACCATGTCGTTCGTTATAGTCATTCCTGTAGGCCAAATTTTGGGCCAAAATCACTTTGGCCTAGACAACTTTTGATGGTCTCCTATGGAAGCTCACATGCTGCCGGTCGCATAGACGCATTCACTTTTGGAATTTGTGACCGTCTTATCGGCAGCCATGCCGTTATAGTCATTCCTGTAGGCCCAATTTTGGGCCAAAAGTCACTTTGGCCTAGACAACTTTTGATGGTCTCCTATGGAAGCTCACATGCTGCCGGTCGCATAGACGCATTCACTTTTGGAATCGGTGACCGTCTTATCGGCAACCATGCCGGTAAACTAATGCCCAAAAATGGGCCAAAAGGTGACTTTGGCCTAGACAACTTTTGATAGACTCCTATGAAAGGTCTCATGCTGTCGGTCGCATAGACGCATTCACTTTTGGAATCGGTGACTGTCTTATCGGCAACCATGCCGTTATAGTCATTCCTGTAGGCCCAATTTTGGGCCAAAAGTCACTTTGGCCTAGACAACTTTTGATGGTCTCCTATGGAAGCTCACATACTGCCGGTCGCATAGACGCATTCACTTTTGGAATCGGTGACCGTCTTATCGGCAACCATGCCGGTAAACTCATGCCCAAAAATGGGCCAAAAGGTGACTTTGGCCTAGACAACTTTTGATAGGCTCCTATGGAAGGTCTCATGCTGTCGGTCGCATAGACGCATTCACTTTTGGAATCGGTGACCGTCTTATCGGCAACCATGCCGTTATAGTCATTCCTGTAGGCCCACTTTTGGGCCAAAAGTCACTTTGGCCTAGACAACTTTTGATGGTCTCCTATGGAAGCTCACATGCTGCCGGTCGCATAGACGCATTCACTTTTGGAATCGGTGACCGTCTTATCGGCAACCATGCCGGTAAACTAATGCCCAAAAATGGGCCAAAAGGTGACTTTGGCCTAGACAACTTTTGATAGACTCCTATGAAAGGTCTCATGCTGTCGGTCGCATAGACGCATTCACTTTTGGAATCGGTGACTGTCTTATCGGCAACCATGCCGTTATAGTCATTCCTGTAGGCCCAATTTTGGGCCAAAAGTCACTTTGGCCTAGACAACTTTTGATGGTCTCCTATGGAAGCTCACATACTGCCGGTCGCATAGACGCATTCACTTTTGGAATCGGTGACCGTCTTATCGGCAACCATGCCGTTATAGTCATTCCTGTAGGCCCACTTTTGGGCCAAAAGTCACTTTGGCCTAGACAACTTTTGATGGTCTCCTATGGAAGCTCACATGCTGCCGGTCGCATAGACGCATTCACTTTTGGAATCGGTGACCGTCTTATCGGCAACCATGCCGTTATAGTCATTCCTGTAGGCCCAATTTTGGGCCGAAAGTCACTTTGGCCTAGACAACTTTTGATGGTCTCCTATGGAAGCTCACATGCTGCCGGTCGCATAGACGCATTCACTTTTGGAATCGGTGACCGTCTTATCGGCAACCATGCCGTCATAGTCATTCCTGTAGGCTCAATTTTGGGCCAAAAGTCACTTTGGCCTAGACAACTTTTGATGGTCTCCTATGGAAGCTCACATGCTGCCGGTCGCATAGACGCATTCACTTTTGGAATCGGTGACCGTCTTATCGGCAACCATGCCGGTAAACTCATGCCCAAAAATGGGCCAAAAGGTGACTTTGGCCTAGACAACTTTTGATAGGCTCCTATAGAAGGACTCATGCTGTCGGTCGCATAGACGCATTCACTTTTGGAATCGGTGACCGTCTTATCGGCAACCATGTCGTTCGTTATAGTCATTCCTGTAGGCCAAATTTTGGGCCAAAATCACTTTGGCCTAGACAACTTTTGATGGTCTCCTATGGAAGCTCACATGCTGCCGGTCGCATAGACGCATTCACTTTTGGAATTTGTGACCGTCTTATCGGCAGCCATGCCGTTATAGTCATTCCTGTAGGCCCAATTTTGGGCCAAAAGTCACTTTGGCCTAGACAACTTTTGATGATCTCCTATGGAAGCTCACATGCTGCCGGTCGCATAGACGCATTCACTTTTGGAATCGGTGACCGTCTTATCGGCAACCATGCCGGTAAACTCATGCCCAAAAATGGGCCAAAAGGTGACTTTGGCCTAGACAACTTTTGATAGGCTCCTATGGAAGGTCTCATGCTGTCGGTCGCATAGACGCATTCACTTTTGGAATCGGTGACCGTCTTATCGGCAACCATGCCGTTATAGTCATTCCTGTAGGCCCAATTTTGGGCCAAAAGTCACTTTGGCCTAGACAACTTTTGATGGTCTCCTATGGAAGCTCACATGCTGCCGGTCGCATAGACGCATTCACTTTTGGAATCGGTGACCGTCTTATCGGCAACCATGTCGTTATAGTCATTCCTGTAGGCCCAATTTTGGGCCAAAAGTCACTTTGGCCTAGACAACTTTTGATGGTCTCCTATGGAAGCTCACATGCTGCCGGTCGCATAGACGCATTCACTTTTGGAATCGGTGACCGTCTTATCGGCAACCATGCCGGTAAACTAATGCCCAAAAATGGGCCAAAAGGTGACTTTGGCCTAGACAACTTTTGATAGACTCCTATGAAAGGTCTCATGCTGTCGGTCGCATAGACGCATTCACTTTTGGAATCGGTGACTGTCTTATCGGCAACCATGCCGTTATAGTCATTCCTGTAGGCCCAATTTTGGGCCAAAAGTCACTTTGGCCTAGACAACTTTTGATGGTCTCCTATGGAAGCTCACATGCTGCCGGTCGCATAGACGCATTCACTTTTTGAATCGGTGACCGTCTTATCGGCAACCATGTCGTTATAGTCATTCCTGTAGGCCCAATTTTGGGCCAAAAGTCACTTTGGCCTAGACAACTTTTGATGGTCTCCTATGGAAGCTCACATACTGCCGGTCGCATAGACGCATTCACTTTTGGAATCGGTGACCGTCTTATCGGCAACCATGCCGGTAAACTCATGCCCAAAAATGGGCCAAAAGGTGACTTTGGCCTAGACAACTTTTGATAGGCTCCTATGGAAGGTCTCATGCTGTCGGTCGCATAGACGCATTCACTTTTGGAATCGGTGACCGTCTTATCGGCAACCATGCCGGTATAGTCATTCCTGTAGGCCCACTTTTGGGCCAAAAGTCACTTTGGCCTAGACAACTTTTGATGGTCTCCTATGGAAGCTCACATGCTGCCGGTCGCATAGACGCATTCACTTTTGGAATCGGTGACCGTCTTATCGGCAACCATGCCGTTATAGTCATTCCTGTAGGCCCAATTTTGGGCCGAAAGTCACTTTGGCCTAGACAACTTTTGATGGTCTCCTATGGAAGCTCACATGCTGCCGGTCGCATAGACGCATTCACTTTTGGAATCGGTGACCGTCTTATCGGCAACCATGCCGTCATAGTCATTCCTGTAGGCTCAATTTTGGGCCAAAAGTCACTTTGGCCTAGACAACTTTTGATGGTCTCCTATGGAAGCTCACATGCTGCCGGTCGCATAGACGCATTCACTTTTGGAATCGGTGACCGTCTTATCGGCAACCATGCCGGTAAACTCATGCCCAAAAATGGGCCAAAAGGTGACTTTGGCCTAGTCAACTTTTGATAGGCTCCTATGGAAGGACTCATGCTGTCGGTCGCATAGACGCATTCACTTTTGGAATCGGTGACCGTCTTATCGGCAACCATGTCGTTCGTTATAGTCATTCCTGTAGGCCAAATTTTGGGCCAAAATCACTTTGGCCTAGACAACTTTTGATGGTCTCCTATGGAAGCTCACATGCTGCCGGTCGCATAGACGCATTCACTTTTGGAATCTGTGACCGTCTTATCGGCAACCATGCCGTTATAGTCATTCCTGTAGGCCCAATTTTGGGCCAAAAGTCACTTTGGCCTAGACAACTTTTGATGATCTCCTATGGAAGCTCACATGCTGCCGGTCGCATAGACGCATTCACTTTTGGAATCGGTGACCGTCTTATCGGCAACCATGCCGGTAAACTCATGCCCAAAAATGGGCCAAAAGGTGACTTTGGCCTAGACAACTTTTGATAGGCTCCTATGGAAGGTCTCATGCTGTCGGTCGCATAGACGCATTCACTTTTGGAATCGGTGACCGTCTTATCGGCAACCATGCCGTTATAGTCATTCCTGTAGGCCCAATTTTGGGCCAAAAGTCACTTTGGCCTAGACAACTTTTGATGGTCTCCTATGGAAGCTCATATGCTGCCGGTCGCATAGACGCATTCACTTTTTGAATCGGTGACCGTCTTATCGGCAACCATGTCGTTATAGTCATTCCTGTAGGCCCAATTTTGGGCCAAAAGTCACTTTGGCCTAGACAACTTTTGATGGTCTCCTATGGAAGCTCACATGCTGCCTGTCGCATAGACGCATTCACTTTTGGAATCGGTGACCGTCTTATCGGCAACCATGCCGGTAAACTCATGCCCAAAAATGGGCCAAAAGGTGACTTTGGCCTAGACAACTTTTGATAGGCTCCTATGGAAGGTCTCATGCTGTCGGTCGCATAGACGCATTCACTTTTGGAATCGGTGACCGTCTTATCGGCAACCATGCCGTTATAGTCATTCCTGTAGGCCCACTTTTGGGCCAAAAGTCACTTTGGCCTAGACAACTTTTGATGGTCTCCTATGGAAGCTCACATGCTGCCGGTCGCATAGACGCATTCACTTTTGGAATCGGTGACCGTCTTATCGGCAACCATGCCGGTAAACTCATGCCCAAAAATGGGCCAAAAGGTGACTTTGGCCTAGACAACTTTTGATAGGCTCCTATGGAAGGTCTCATGCTGTCGGTCGCATAGACGCATTCACTTTTGGAATCGGTGACCGTCTTATCGGCAACCATGCCGTTATAGTCATTCCTGTAGGCCCAATTTTGGGCCAAAAGTCACTTTGGCCTAGACAACTTTTGATGGTCTCCTATGGAAGCTCATATGCTGCCGGTCGCATAGACGCATTCACTTTTTGAATCGGTGACCGTCTTATCGGCAACCATGTCGTTATAGTCATTCCTGTAGGCCCAATTTTGGGCCAAAAGTCACTTTGGCCTAGACAACTTTTGATGGTCTCCTATGGAAGCTCACATGCTGCCGGTCGCATAGACGCATTCACTTTTGGAATCGGTGACCGTCTTATCGGCAACCATGCCGGTAAACTCATGCCCAAAAATGGGCCAAAAGGTGACTTTGGCCTAGACAACTTTTGATGGTCTCCTATGGAAGCTCACATGCTGCCGGTCGCATAGACGCATTCACTTTTGGAATCGGTGACCGTCTTATCGGCAACCATGCCGTTATAGTCATTCCTGTAGGCCCAATTTTGGGCCAAAAGTCACTTTGGCCTAGACAACTTTTGATGGTCTCCTATGGAAGCTCACATGCTGCCGGTCGCATAGACGCATTCACTTTTGGAATCGGTGACCGTCTTATCGGCAACCATGCCGGTAAACTCATGCCCAAAAATGGGCCAAAAGGTGACTTTGGCCTAGACAACTTTTGATAGGCTCCTATGGAAGGTCTCATGCTGTCGGTCGCATAGACGCATTCACTTTTGGAATCGGTGACCGTCTTATCGGCAACCATGCCGTTATAGTCATTCCTGTAGGCCCAATTTTGGGCCAAAAGTCACTTTGGCCTAGACAACTTTTGATGGTCTCCTATGGAAGCTCATATGCTGCCGGTCGCATAGACGCATTCACTTTTTGAATCGGTGACCGTCTTATCGGCAACCATGTCGTTATAGTCATTCCTGTAGGCCCAATTTTGGGCCAAAAGTCACTTTGGCCTAGACAACTTTTGATGGTCTCCTATGGAAGCTCACATGCTGCCTGTCGCATAGACGCATTCACTTTTGGAATCGGTGACCGTCTTATCGGCAACCATGCCGGTAAACTCATGCCCAAAAATGGGCCAAAAGGTGACTTTGGCCTAGACAACTTTTGATAGGCTCCTATGGAAGGTCTCATGCTGTCGGTCGCATAGACGCATTCACTTTTGGAATCGGTGACCGTCTTATCGGCAACCATGCCGTTATAGTCATTCCTGTAGGCCCACTTTTGGGCCAAAAGTCACTTTGGCCTAGACAACTTTTGATGGTCTCCTATGGAAGCTCACATGCTGCCGGTCGCATAGACGCATTCACTTTTGGAATCGGTGACCGTCTTATCGGCAACCATGCCGTTATAGTCATTCCTGTAGGCCCAATTTTGGGCCAAAAGTCACTTTGGCCTAGACAACTTTTGATGGTCTCCTATGGAAGCTCACATGCTGCCGGTCGCATAGACGCATTCACTTTTGGAATCGGTGACCGTCTTATCGGCAACCATGCCGGTAAACTAATGCCCAAAAATGGGCCAAAAGGTGACTTTGGCCTAGACAACTTTTGATAGGCTCCTATGGAAGGTCTCATGCTGTCGGTCGCATAGACGCATTCACTTTTGGAATCGGTGACCGTCTTATCGGCAACCATGCCGTTATAGTCATTCCTGTAGGCCCAATTTTGGGCCAAAAGTCACTTTGGCCTAGACAACTTTTGATGGTCTCCTATGGAAGCTCACATGCTGCCGGTCGCATAGACGCATTCACTTTTGGAATCGGTGACCGTCTTATCGGCAACCATGTCGTTATAGTCATTCCTGTAGGCCCAATTTTGGGCCAAAAGTCACTTTGGCCTAGACAACTTTTGATGGTCTCCTATGGAAGCTCACATGCTGCCGGTCGCATAGACGCATTCACTTTTTGAATCGGTGACCGTCTTATCGGCAACCATGTCGTTATAGTCATTCCTGTAGGCCCAATTTTGGGCCAAAAGTCACTTTGGCCTAGACAACTTTTGATGGTCTCCTATGGAAGCTCACATGCTGCCGGTCGCATAGACGCATTCACTTTTGGAATTGGTGACCGTCTTATCGGCAACCATGCCGGTAAACTCATGCCCAAAAATGGGCCAAAAGACGACTTTGGCCTAGACAACTTTTGATAGGCTCCTATGGAAGGTCTCATGCTGTCGGTCGCATAGACGCATTCACTTTTGGAATCGGTGACCGTCTTATCGGCAACCATGCCGTTATAGTCATTCCTGTAGGCCCACTTTTGGGCCAAAAGTCACTTTGGCCTAGACAACTTTTGATGGTCTCCTATGGAAGCTCACATGCTGCCGGTCGCATAGACGCATTCACTTTTTGAATCGGTGACCGTCTTATCGGCAACCATGTCGTTATAGTCATTCCTGTAGGCCCAATTTTGGGCCAAAAGTCACTTTGGCCTAGACAACTTTTGATGGTCTCCTATGGAAGCTCACATGCTGCCGGTCGCATAGACGCATTCACTTTTGGAATCGGTGACCGTCTTATCGGCAACCATGCCGCTAAACTCATGCCCAAAAAGGGGCCAAAAGGTGACTTTGGCCTAGACAACTTTTGATAGGCTCCTATGGAAGGTCTCATGCTGTCCGTCGCATAGACGCATTCACTTTTGGAATCGGTGACCGTCTTATCGGCAACCATGCCGTTATAGTCATTCCTGTAGGCCCACTTTTGGGCCAAAAGTCACTTTGGCCTAGACAACTTTTGATGGTCTCCTATGGAAGCTCACATGCTGCCGGTCGCATAGACGCATTCACTTTTGGAATCGGTGACCGTCTTATCGGCAACCATGCCGTTATAGTCATTCCTGTAGGCCCAATTTTGGGCCAAAAGTCACTTTGGCCTAGACAACTTTTGATGGTCTCCTATGGAAGCTCACATGCTGCCGGTCGCATAGACGCATTCACTTTTGGAATCGGTGACCGTCTTATCGGCAACCATGCCGGTAAACTAATGCCCAAAAATGGGCCAAAAGGTGACTTTGGCCTACACAACTTTTGATAGGCTCCTATGGAAGGTCTCATGCTGTCGGTCGCATAGACGCATTCACTTTTGGAATCGGTGACCGTCTTATCGGCAACCATGCCGTTATAGTCATTCCTGTAGGCCCAATTTTGGGCCAAAAGTCACTTTGGCCTAGACAACTTTTGATGGTCTCCTATGGAAGCTCACATGCTGACGGTCGCATAGACGCATTCACTTTTGGAATCCGTGACCGTCTTATCGGCAACCATGCCGTTATAGTCATTCCTGTAGGCCCAATTTTGGGCCAAAAGTCACTTTGGCCTAGACAACTTTTGATGTTCTCCTATGGAAGCTCACATGCTGCCGGTCGCATAGACGCATTCACTTTTGGAATCGGTGACCGTCTTATCGGCAACAATGCCGGTAAACTCATGCCCAAAAATGGGCCAAAAGGTGACTTTGGCCAAGACAACTTTTGATAGGCTCCTATGGAAGGTCTCATGCTGTCGGTCGCATAGACGCATTCACTTTTGGAATCGGTGACCGTCTTATCGGCAACCATGCCGTTATAGTCATTCCTGTAGGCCCAATTTTGGGCCAAAAGTCACTTTGGCCTAGACAACTTTTGATGGTCACCTATGGAAGCTCACATGCTGCCGGTCGCATAGACGCATTCACTTTTGGAATCGGTGACCGTCTTATCGGCAACCATGCCGGTAAACTCATGCCCAAAAATGGGCCAAAAGGTGACTTTGGCCTAGACAACTTTTGATAGGCTCCTATGGAAGGTCTCATGCTGTCGGTCGCATAGACGCATTCACTTTTGGAATCGGTGACCGTCTTATCGGCAACCATGCCGTTATAGTCATTCCTGTAGGCCCAATTTTGGGCCAAAAGTCACTTTGGCCTAGACAACTTTTGATGGTCACCTATGGAAGCTCACATGCTGCCGGTCGCATAGACGCATTCACTTTTGGAATCGGTGACCATCTTATCGGCAACCATGCCGTTATAGTCATTCCTGTAGGCCCAATTTTGGGCCAAAAGTCACTTTGGCCTAGACAACTTTTGATGGTCTCCTATGGAAGCTCACATGCTGCCGGTCGCATAGACGCATTCACTTTTGGAATCGGTGACCGTCTTATCGGCAACCATGCCGGTAAACTCATGCCCAAAAATGGGCCAAAAGGTGACTTTGGCCTAGACAACTTTTGATAGGCTCCTATGGAAGGTCTCATGCTGTCGGTCGCATAGACGCATTCACTTTTGGAATCGGTGACCGTCTTATCGGCAACCATGCCGTTATACTCATTCCTGTAGGCCCAATTTTGGGCCAAAAGTCACTTTGGCCTAGACAACTTTTGATGGTCTCCTATGGAAGCTCACATGCTGCCGGTCGCATAGACGCATTCACTTATGGAATCGGTGACCGTCTTATCGGCAACCATGCCGGTAAACTCATGCCCAAAAATGGGCGAAAAGGTGACTTTGGCCTAGACAACTTTTGATAGGCTCCTATGGAAGGTCTCATGCTGTCGGTCGCATAGACGCATTCACTTTTGGAATCGGTGACTGTCTTATCGGCAACCATGCCGTTATAGTCATTCCTGTAGGCCCAATTTTGGGCCAAAAGTCACTTTGGCCTAGACAACTTTTGATGGTCTCCTATGGAAGCTCACATGCTGCCGGTCGCATAGACGCATTCACTTTTGGAATCGGTGACCGTCTTATCGGCAACCATGCCGGTAAACTCATGCCCAAAAATGGGCCAAAAGGTGACTTTGGCCTAGACAACTTTTGATAGGCTCCTATGGAAGGTCTCATGCTGTCGGTCGCATAGACGCATTCACTTTTGGAATCGGTGACCGTCTTATCGGCAACCATGCCGTTATAGTCATTCCTGTAGGCCCAATTTTGGGCCAAAAGTCACTTTGGCCTAGACAACTTTTGATGGTCTCCTATGGAAGCTCACATGCTGCCGGTCGCATAGACGCATTCACTTATGGAATCGGTGACCGTCTTATCGGCAACCATGCCGGTAAACTCATGCCCAAAAATGGGCCAAAAGGTGACTTTGGCCTAGACAACTTTTGATAGGCTCCTATGGAAGGTCTCATGCTGTCGGTCGCATAGACGCATTCACTTTTGGAATCGGTGACCGTCTTATCGGCAACCATGCCGTTATAGTCATTCCTGTAGGCCCAATTTTGGGCCAAAAGTCACTTTGGCCTAGACAACTTTTGATGGTCTCCTATGGAAGCTCACATGCTGCCGGTCGCATAGACGCATTCACTTTTGGAATCGGTGACCGTCTTATTGGCAACCATGCCGTTATAGTCATTCCTGTAGGCCCAATTTTGGGCCAAAAGTCACTTTGGCCTAGACAACTTTTGATGGTCTCCTATGGAAGCTCACATGCTGCCGGTCGCATAGACGCATTCACTTATGGAATCGGTGACCGTCTTATCGGCAACCATGCCGGTAAACTCATGCCCAAAAATGGGCCAAAAGGTGACTTTGGCCTAGACAACTTTTGATAGGCTCATATGGAAGGTCTCATGCTGTCGGTCGCATAGACGCATTCACTTTTGGAATCGGTGACCGTCTTATCGGCAACCATGCCGTTATAGTCATTCCTGTAGGCCCAATTTTGGGCCAAAAGTCACTTTGGCCTAGACAACTTTTGATGGTCTCCTATGGAAGCTCACATGCTGCCGGTCGCATAGACGCATTCACTTTTGGAATCGGTGACCGTCTTATCGGCAACCATGCCGTTATAGTCATTCCTGTAGGCCCAATTTTGGGCCAAAAGTCACTTTGGCCTAGACAACTTTTGATGGTCTCCTATGGAAGCTCACATGCTGCCGGTCGCATAGACGCATTCACTTATGGAATCGGTGACCGTCTTATCGGCAACCATGCCCGTAAACTCATGCCCAAAAATGGGCCAAAAGGTGACTTTGGCCTAGACAACTTTTGATAGGCTCCTATGGAAGGTCTCATGCTGTCGGTCGCATAGACGCATTCACTTTTGGAATCGGTGACCGTCTTATCGGCAACCATGCCGTTATAGTCATTCCTGTAGGCCCAATTTTGGGCCAAAAGTCACTTTGGCCTAGACAACTTTTGATGGTCTCCTATGGAAGCTCACATGCTGCCGGTCGCATAGACGCATTCACATTTGGAATCGGTGACCGTCTTATCGGCAACCATGCCGGTAAACTAATGCCCAAAAATGGGCCAAAAGGTGACTTTGGCCTAGACAACTTTTGATAGGCTCCTATGGAAGGTCTCATGCTGTCGGTCGCATAGACGCATTCACTTTTGGAATCGGTGACCGTCTTATCGGCAACCATGCCGTTATAGTCATTCCTGTAGGCCCAATTTTGGGCCAAAAGTCACTTTGGCCTAGACAACTTTTGATGGTCTCCTATGGAAGCTCACATGCTGCCGGTCGCATAGACGCATTCACTTTTGGAATCGGTGACCGTCTTATCGGCAACCATGCCGGTAAACTAATGCCCAAAAATGGGCCAAAAGGTGACTTTGGCCTAGACAACTTTTAATAGGCTCCTATGGAAGGTCTCATGCTGTCGGTCGCATAGACGCATTCACTTTTGGAATCGGTGACCGTCTTATCGGCAACCATGCCGTTATAGTCATTCCTGTAGGCCCAATTTTGGGCCAAAAGTCACTTTGGCCTAGACAACTTTTGATGGTCTCCTATGGAAGCTCACATGCTGCCGGTCGCATAGACGCATTCACTTTTGGAATCGGTGACCGTCTTATCGGCAACCATGCCGTTATAGTCATTCCTGTAGGCCCAATTTTGGGCCAAAAGTCACTTTGGCCTAGACAACTTTTGATGGTCTCCTATGGAAGCTCACATGCTGCCGGTCGCATAGACGCATTCACTTTTGGAATCGGTGACCGTCTTATCGGCAACCATGCCGTTATAGTCATTCCTGTAGGCCCAATTTTGGGCCAAAAGTCACTTTGGCCTAGACAACTTTTGATGGTCTCCTATGGAAGCTCACATGCTGCCGGTCGCATAGACGCATTCACTTTTGGAATCGGTGACCGTCTTATCGGCAACCATCACTGGGAAAACAGATGATATTTAATCATTTACTCCTATTTACTCCCGGAGTAAATATCATCTTTAGTCATATTTAATCCTGGAGTAAATATCATATTTAGTCTTATTTAATCCGGAGTAAATATTTGTAAAGTTTTGTAAAGTTTTGTAAAGTTTTGTAAATGTCTTATTTAATTCAGATTAAATGTTTGTATATATAATGTTTATATACGATTCAATATTTGCAAATATAATGTTAAATGATATTAAATATGTGTAAATATTGTCTTTAAACGAAATGTAGCACGCCGTTCTTACGGAAATAAAGAGCTCTATCACGGGAAGGAAGTGCAGCCAGTTGCTTAATAATAATGTCCAATCAATGAAAACAGTTGTTAAATAAATGTACTTGATTCGAATGAAACACTCCCTAAACTGAATTATGTCAAGATGTAAAAAAATAAATATTCATCATGTCTTTGGAGGGAATTTACAAGTTGAATACATAAAAAACAATATTCTATTACAAGTTTTTATTGTGAACTTATATCGGAGTAAATGATCATTACCAGATAAAAAAAACCCCTCAAATTAACGTTAAATGCGATCTCTCCTCTCATAAGTGTATGAACCACTCATTGAGTTACTTATTAATTCAAGAAAATAAAAGTTGCATCCATAACCACGGATAGACGGACAAAACAAGACAAGACTTTATCCCACAGTATTGCATGCCATTGGGATAAAATAATAGTTTAATTTGCCCGAAAATATGATAACATGTTATGCAATAGACAATTTCAGTTGAACAATTGCATTTTGGAACAAATTACTATTTTTCCTCGTTATAATGCCAATCATCAGAAAACCGTTTATGCCATCTATATGATATAATGCTATTTACGATGTTGATTTAACTATTTACACTGTGAATGTACAGTTTTTTTGTGGTTAATCAAACACCTAGTCTCTGAAATGAAAACATTGAAAAGGAGGTTCTCTTAATATTCCATTTTTTACAGTCTACTTTTCGATATTTGATAAAATGGTGATATTTTCAGAATACATACTTTTTCTGAGTCTGAGTGTAAGACTATCATGCACTCAACCGCAAAAGAAATGTCACCCGGGGAACCCCTAAATGTTGCTGTCTGAGAAAGTATATGGTGGACACATATTCAATAAAGAAGTACTCACAATTTCACGTATTAGAGAATGAGGCTTTTCTTTTAGTGTCAGTTCAAATACAGTTGCAGTGTTGAAATCGCTTTTTCAAAATGTTTTGGGGTCAGAGTGTTTGAGATTTAAGTCATATGTATAAAATATAAAATGTAGAAACTACATAAGATACAATAAAATATGGTGTCGACATGAATAACCTTCTTGAACTTAAATTTGATGACACGTCTTTACTGTAGGATGTCGTAAAATGCCAAAAAGTCCTTTTAGACTCCCCTACGTCATCTAGTTACGAAAATTCGAAAACGTGGATTTTGAGAATTGCCAATTCTTAAAAGGTGTTTCGCAGAAATATGCATATATAATGTTTTGAAATTTCAGGTTAAGTTTTCCTCTGAAGACATGCTGTTTCTCTGTTTCAGTCGTCAGTATCACTCTTGGAATGAATTATCTTATATTTTGTATGGTGACGTTTCTTTTGCGGTTGAGTACAGAGTACACCAACTAAATTTTACTGTTGATTACATAAATCAAATCAAATCAAATCCCGACGAACAGCCTGCGTAAGCTATGTAAGAGAAAGCATGGGAGTAAGTGACGCCTGAACACACAGTTGTGTAGATGTTTATCTGTAACATAGTCTTCATTCTCTGCAAACATATTATACATGCAAAGAACGAAAGTGTTTCCATTTGTCCAACCTGGATACAACACAATAACAGGTGACATTATATTAAGGGTATACTATTTAACATTACAAGGGTCAAACATATAAGTAGAGAAACAACATTTTCGATTGCTACCTTGCTGAACCAGATTTGCCGTTATTAAGTGGACCATAAATGTGTGAATTACAGTAAAACCTGGAACTACTGACTCGCTTAATTATGATCAATCAATCCTCCTAGAAAGCGATAAGTATTTAGTCTGCTGTTATTTATACAAAATGACAGACGAAATATAATTTATGCAAATGCAATCGCTGGTTAAAGATTTAATTAATGTTACCTCCTTTGCATGTTGAGACATTTACGTTAAAATAGATTACTTCAAGAAATAGTTAAAACATCCAAATGAATTAAGAGGATGATGATTATCATAAAAAGAAATGAACAATCATTATTTCAAGCAAACATTATCCTTGTTAAACAGAATGGAATACAATGAAATACAAATGTAAACGTCTAAAAATAATCTAGCGACAATGATTACTCACTCATGTTATTACACATTATAACACACAACATAGTTTAACATTTTTCGTTAATCAAGAAAAATCTTATTGTACGATATGTACATGAAAAGCGTCTCTTACTGACACACAGTGTAATCATTTGTAAACCAAAGCGCAGAAAAGAATAACTTGGATTGTATGTTTTGCCATATTGCATAATCATTTATACTTATTGACGATCAATATCTTTTAATTCAGTATCACCATGATGCAATACTAGAGTGGCCTGATTAAACATGAACGCACCCACAGGAGTTGTTCAACTAAATATGTGTGTAACATGAATTTTAAACAATTGGTTTTCTTGTGGAATGAGATTTTATACAAAGTTTTCATGTTTGGTAGTCTGTTCTGTAGGGAACATCCCCCCCCCCCCCCCCCACCCAACCCCCCCCCCCCCCCCCCCCCCCCCCCCCCCCCCCCTTACACAAAAACATACAAATCTGTCGGCTAAGAGTTGATTAAATCAATTAAGGAGACTGCCAAATCAGAGACAACCGTTTCAGTTCGTTATCGAGGTGTGCAATTTGACTGATAAAGATTGAAATACCAAAGGGGTCTTAAATCAAATACACAGAGGTTCAGCATTAACCTGTGTATTGAGGGTCGCCTGAGTTATTCATGTTGCTTTTATTGCCTGACAAATACATTTTGCTTCTATACAACAATATGTTCGGCTTATGGACATAGAATAAATACATATGCAATCACCATGAGTTAAGAGTAACAATAAAGATGTGAATTTAAATGTTGATGTTTATTATATTGATTTTTCTGTGTACCCTTATAGACTGGAATAGAGTCATGGTATATTTCATAAAATCTGGTTTGGCTGTGATATGTGCCACAATACAATATTACTTAAAGTTGAGTTACGTGTTCATACAATCATGAAGTCGCATTTGTGGACCCATTTTACGTATCTGTAGGACATGGTAGTAAACCAACTTTGTCTCCTTTAGATAAGTTTCCAAAATAACATTGATTTGCGCGCACGCCTATCTTGATGCATTGTTGTTATTCTCACTATTCTCACTTACTGAACGGGGGAAAATAGTTATTTTCAGTAGCTGTCAGTTGAGCTCGATATATATCATCGATGATATCGACATATGGGAACAACAAACTCAATGTGGAGAATCTGGGAAGGTTTAAACATTATAACACATTAATACAACATCATTTATTCAAGATTTATTGTTTCTATCAAGATAACACTATACCTCGGCGCAATCATCTGTACTGTCATCATAAATCTTTTATTACTCAAAAAGATCCACCATCGGTGGTACATGAGTAAATAAAGTAATATACATAGAATGTACAGCAATATAACTGCAGATTAAAGATAATTAAATCAAATTGATTTCAAACAATCCTAATAAACTTAGCTAGTTGTTTCAGAACAGAAATCTTATTTGAAAATAGTTGACGAAATTTTAACAATCTTGGCCAGGAACAATAATATTCTTTAAACAATAACTTACGTAAATCCATAAACAAAGTCCTTTTACGATATTTTGCCATCGGCCGGTTTTAATTGCTTGTTCTAAATTTAAGGATTGGTTTGGATATATGGTCATGGAGGAGTAGATATTGCTTAATTTCAGGAGATCGCTTCTGAATTGTAAAAATCACAGAGGAACAGTAGATGGCGGTTTACCACTGGGCTACCCCGCCCCTTATTTTTAAAAAAATACGTCATTTGTTCAAATCATAAACATTTATAACAAGAAAAGTTTTACCTTTAGTTTTACTTTTTTATAATATCGTTTTTTTTGCCGGAAACGCTTTTATAGTTTACATTTTATTAAGATAGATGTAACCGTATTTCTGTATTTCTGAACAGAACAGGGTAATTAAAGAGTTGTGATCACGGCCCGTGCAAAGTGTGTTGTGTAATGCCAGCCTGAATCTCCTTTGGCTGCCGCTAATTAGGGGCAATAAATTAATTTCGGTTTAGCTTTGCATTGTCTGACAAAGGCGTTATATGTTCAACGGCATGTATATTCCATTACATTCAAGAAGTGAATTTGTGATGACACTTTACTTAGGAGATATAATTGTGTTTTGTCACCATTGAACCATTTTTTAATTGTACCCTTCCGCCGACTCCCTACATATTGTATATACAACGACACCAGACTGGGTGGCGCCAATTTGATTAGCTAGGGATCTTAAGATTTAATCAACAATTATGACGAACAATACCTATGTCTACGCAACATGTGATTGTGAAAATTTGCTTTTATTGTGTTTTGTCCTTTTTAGTTGAATGAGTTAGAATTCAAATCACTTTTATTCAATGGTAAATGCATTGTAAATAAATAATGCCGATACAATTACTTAAAAACATAATTGATATATTATAATATACGGGCATCCTGGAAAATATTATTTGTAAATCTTATTCATTAAGAACCTTATATGTTGTTAAATAATGGTCTCTCATAATCAGCTGTGCATACGATTTTAGACGTTTAAAATGCATTATTCTAGTCCAAACTGTCCATTGATAGGATTTAAACAAGCGATGTCGCATTACATTATTTCAGGTTTGTAGCTTTAAGAACCACCCTTAGTTGGCTTGAACATTAGGTTTATTTAATGGATAATGACACTTGTTATGATGATACTGAATATTTCTATAAACTCAAGGCTACAACAGAGCATAATGAGGTTAACATATATTGCCAATATGTGTATAACTTCACACATGGTGACATCATATGGATAGTTTGATGGTAGCGACATTTTCTGTTTGAAGTAAAGTATTAATATTAAATATTGAAGGCTGTATACGATGGACTTTTTAAAAATAAATTGATAAAGTGTGATGAAGTTATAAAACAAAATATGAGATACATATTTGTCAAGATCACATATTTCCCTCTGTCATTATTTTAAGCTGAATCAATATTACCAATCATTTTTAACGAGGAATAGTTAAACTACATCGGTCTGTAGGTAAGTGATTTCATAATACATAAAGGTAATATTAATGTCACTGGATATTAGATGCTATACCAATGCATTAGAATATCTAGCTACCAAAGACAAAAAACGGTAAGCACCAGTAAACCTATCTTGAAAGCAAAAAGATGTTGCCTATATCATCTTGGAGTATTTTTGTATTCCAAGATCGTATAACAAATCAGTCCCCTTTAACACTTAATAGTGTATGTATCGCATTCGTGGTGATAACTAAAGTTTAAGTCTAGCGGTGAAGGTGCTGTGATAAGAGGTTACCCGCTGTCGTGTTTAGCGTTTTAGGATTTCATTGAAGTGTGATAAGTAATCAATCGATATTAGTTTCATAACTACCTGTCGCAAATGGAATATTATACTCAAATAATACACTTATATCAACATCTTATTATATTCAATGCAACAGGTACCTAATATTTATGTTATAATCTCAACTTTGTATATGAACTATATTGTATGTGAATAAACCTCTCTCAAATAAATTGTCACACAATCATGGAATATCTATTGAATATCTGTCACAAGTCGTGTAATACTTAAAATGGACATAAATCAGCTTGTCACATATCCTTAAATCCTATGCATCATATATTGAATGTATGTTAAAATCACATCTTTGTGAGTAAACCTAGTATATTGTGAATATATGTCGCATGATGTAATACTCATATAACACAATTAAAACAACTCTTTATATTAATACTATATATATACTTCAGACGACACTTGCTGTAGATATCATTTTAATGATGACTGGATGCGCCGCATTTCGACTTGTTTACTTGGCGAATATATAGGTAGCTTAAACAATGTACAATAGACGTTGATTGGGTGACAATAAGTTAGCTTGATTTTCACACAATACACTATTTACGAGGGCTTAAAATTTGAGTCATTGCAGGTCTCACATCCTGGCCCACAGTCAATGAATTGATCATTTGTTTCAATTGCATAATTGGGGGGCGGGATAGCCAGTGGTTAGCGCGTTCGGCTTCGGAACAAGAGGTCCGGGGTTCGAATCCCGCCAGGGGCACGGCGACTTTGTCTGCATTAGAAAACTCTTCTACACGCAGTAAGGTTTGGGTGCAATGCTACACTGAATGTCAGCGTAGTCCCACCCATGGTTAGCTAGTTCCAGCCGATGCTCGTAGGTTTCATCGCAATGCATAGCCACATGGCGTTGCGGGCTTTCTCCCTGCCATAATACTAGCAGCAGCGATATAAGTGAAATACTCTTGAAAGCGGCATAACCCCAACTCACTCACTCACTCAATTGACATTTCTCGCATACATGTAGTTTCGGGGAGTATACGATTCGTTCTTCTTATTAAAATTACTCCAAAGACCGTTTTCATGGTGTTTAGAGAGGAATCTAAAGAGGTGTTATTAAAGTCAATGTTTGTTGTTTATGTTGGTGACACAGTGGTTTGGTCGGTTGCACTTGTGTTGGTTTCGTCTTAGTCCTAAGTTGATAATAACACTGGGGACTGATTCATCCCCTCTATTGAGAAGGACCCATCTGATTCGTAGTGATGATAATCAGTTTGATCTACATATTTGTCTCTGTTTGGAACTGCAAGTGGTCTTCTGTTACGATTTCCTCTCTGCTTGCGAATTCTGTGGTTTCCGACCTGCTTACTTCCGTTGTATGCAATGTTTCTTTTCTTCTTCTGTACATTTGATTTGATATATAAAGCAAGACTCCACGCCATTAGAGCGTAGATTTTGTAGATTTTTGTTCATTTTATTTCAGAATGCCACTTATACAATGATCTCAGAAATAATTTAATCAAAATGTTTATAATGTAACGGGACCTTTAGATCTTTTTATCAAACTGTTAACGGAAAATAGCCCAAACGCATAAAATGTACAACCATAAGAAATATGTTTTATAAATGGAAATTAATTTTTATAATTCTTATATCTATTTACTTACTTTATTATTTATATTTATTTAATTACTATTATAAATCTGTACCATTCCTATTTTACATACCTATATTTACGAATATATTGTACACTGTTTTTTTTTAAAGTGTCTTTTTAGCCAAAAGATGGCTGGTTGTTTAATGTCTTTTAAACATACTTTTTCCAATTTATATTTAATTTTTGACACTGTAATCAAATGTATATGTCTGTCTGCCTGTCTATATCTATCATAACTGTGTATCTGAACTGCTATATCGAATCATAAAGTGATTACAATGTAACAATATGGCATTAATGAACAATGTTTAGCAATCAAATGACAATCTTAATAATCAAAACGTTATGGCTCTTTTAATAATTCCCCGTCACCTCGCTAAATGTTGCTATCCCAGTTCGATTCTGTAACATTACACACTTCACAAAGAATGGCCATGCAATCTAGCATTATGAAGTGTATGTCTGTCGTAAATGTGTATGTTATTTAAATGTATACAATTATAGGAAATTATATATGTTCAATAACCTCCAAGAAATACTCATACCATATTGTTATATCCAATGTAAATCTGCCGTAAATGGTAACTAATAAAGTGAATTGCTTCACCAATTGCCAAACTCATCAATAGATTTACTATATTTATCTTTATGTATATTTTCATGAGATGATACTTATAATATCTCTGTAAGTTACTAAATCATGTTAGTCATTATTCCGAATTGGTCATATTTTCGTCAAAGTCATATTTTTCTATTAAAGACATTCTTATCTTCAAAGTAGTTTATTTTCACCAAAGCAATTTTTTCATTAAATTAAATTTTATTATCAAAATAACAATGTTCATCAAATTCAATTTTTAAATTAACATTTATGTTATGAAAGTATTTGTTTCCCATCAAAGTAAATTTTTTCATCCAAGTAATTTTTACCATCAAGGTGAACTTTTTCACCCGAGTAATGTTTTTCATTAAACACAATTATTTCATCAGTCAAATACTTTATCAAAGTTATTTCTTTCTTTTAAGTCAAATATATCATCAAAGTAACATTTACCACCAAAGTCAATTTTTCATCAAAGACATTTTTTCATCACAGTCATTTGTACCATCAAAGTAAATTTCTTCATCAAAGTAGGTTTTATTTCATTAAAGTAATTTTTTCCATCAAACTCTATTCTCTATTTCGATTTAAAAAAATTCATTTAATGTTAATTTATCCATTAAAGCAAATATTTTCATCAAAATAAATGTTTTTCAGCAAAGTCTTTTTTCCAATCAAAGTCAATGTCTTCATCAGTATCATTTTTGTCTTCATCAAAGTCAATTTCTCCATTCAAGTCACTTTCTCTTTAAAAGCATTTCTTTTCATAGAAGAAGTTTTTAATTAGAGTAATGTTTTGCCGGCAATGTTCAAAGCAACTTTTGTCAAATTTATGAAATTATTTTATTTTTATTACAACATAGCAAAAACTTGTCTGAATATTTACAAAACTTTAATCTTATTTAATCACCTTTACAAATATTTAATCTCAGAGTAAATATGGAGTAAATATGGATTAAATGTGATATTTACTCCCCTTTACTCTGTTGTAAATTGTTTCTTTAATCCGGAGTAAAGGGGAGTAAAGGGGATTAAATGACATCTTTAATTCATATTTAATCCGGATTAAATAGGACTTTTTCATCCAGTGCATGCCGGTAAACTCATGCCCAAAAATGGGCCAAAAGGTGACTTTGGCCTAGACAACTTTTGATAGGCTCCTATGGAAGGTCTCATGCTGTCGGTCGCATAGACGCATTCACTTTTGGAATCGGTGACCGTCTTATCGGCAACCATGCCGTTATAGTCATTCCTGTAGGCCCAATTTTGGGCCAAAAGTCACTTTGGCCTAGACAACTTTTGATGGTCTCCTATGGAAGCTCACATGCTGCCGGTCGCATAGACGCATTCACTTTTGGAATCGGTGACCGTCTTATCGGCAACCATGCCGTTATAGTCATTCCTGTAGGCCCAATTTTGGGCCAAAAGCGATCACTTTGGCCTAGACAACTTTTGATGGTCTCCTATGGAAGCTCACATGCTGCCGGTCGCATAGACGCATTCACTTTTGGAATCGGTGACCGTCTTATCGGCAACCATGCCGGTAAACTCATGCCCGAAAATGGGCCAAAAGGTGACTTTGGCCTAGACAACTTTTGATAGGCTCCTATGGAAGGTCTCATGCTGTCGGTCGCATAGACGCATTCACTTTTGGAATCGGTGACCGTCTTATCGGCAACCATGCCGTTATAGTCATTCCTGTCGGCCCAATTTTGGGCCAAATGTCACTTTGGCCTAGACAACTTTTGATGGTCTCCTATGGAAGCTCACATGCTGCCGGTCGCATAGACGCATTCACTTTTGGGATCGGTGACCGTCTTATCGGCAACCATGCCGTTATAGTCATTCCTGTAGGCCCAATTTTGGGCCAAAAGTCACTTTGGCCTAGACAACTTTTGATGGTCTCCTATGGAAGCTCACATGCTGCCGGTCGCATAGACGCATTCACTTTTGGAATCGGTGACCGTCTTATCGGCAACCATGCCGTTATAGTCATTCCTGTAGGCCCAATTTTGGGCCAAAAGTCACTTTGGCCTAGACAACTTTTGATGGTCTCCTATGGAAGCTCACATGCTGCCGGTCGCATAGACGCATTCACTTTTGGAATCGGTGACCGTCTTATCGGCAACCATGCCGTTATAGTCATTCCTGTAGGCCCAATTTTGGGCCAAAAGTCACTTTGGCCTAGACAACTTTTGATGGTCTCCTATGGAAGCTCACATGCTGCCGGTCGCATAGACGCATTCACTTTTGGAATCGGTGACCGTCTTATCGGCAACCATGCCGGTAAACTCATGCCCGAAAATGGGCCAAAAGGTGACTTTGGCCTAGACAACTTTTGATAGGCTCCTATGGAAGGTCTCATGCTGTCGGTCGCATAGACGCATTCACTTTTGGAATCGGTGACCGTCTTATCGGCAACCATGCCGTTATAGTCATTCCTGTAGGCCCAATTTTGGGCCAAAAGTCACTTTGGCCTAGACAACTTTTGATGGTCTCCTATGGAAGCTCACATGCTGCCGGTCGCATAGACGCATTCACATTTGGAATCGGTGACCGTCTTATCGGCAACCATGCCGGTAAACTAATGCCCAAAAATGGGCCAAAAGGTGACTTTGGCCTAGACAACTTTTGATAGGCTCCTATGGAAGGTCTCATGCTGTCGGTCGCATAGACGCATTCACTTTTGGAATCGGTGACCGTCTTATCGGCAACCATGCCGTTATAGTCATTCCTGTAGGCCCAATTTTGGGCCAAAAGTCACTTTGGCCTAGACAACTTTTGATGGTCTCCTATGGAAGCTCACATGCTGCCGGTCGCATAGACGCATTCACTTTTGGAATCGGTGACCGTCTTATCGGCAACCATGCCGGTAAACTAATGCCCAAAAATGGGCCAAAAGGTGACTTTGGCCTAGACAACTTTTAATAGGCTCCTATGGAAGGTCTCATGCTGTCGGTCGCATAGACGCATTCACTTTTGGAATCGGTGACCGTCTTATCGGCAACCATGCCGTTATAGTCATTCCTGTAGGCCCAATTTTGGGCCAAAAGTCACTTTGGCCTAGACAACTTTTGATGGTCTCCTATGGAAGCTCACATGCTGCCGGTCGCATAGCCGCATTCACTTTTGGAATCGGTGACCGTCTTATCGGCAACCATGCCGTTATAGTCATTCCTGTAGGCCCAATTTTGGGCCAAAAGTCACTTTGGCCTAGACAACTTTTGATGGTCTCCTATGGAAGCTCACATGCTGCCGGTCGCATAGACGCATTCACTTTTGGAATCGGTGACCGTCTTATCGGCAACCATGCCGTTATAGTCATTCCTGTAGGCCCAATTTTGGGCCAAAAGTCACTTTGGCCTAGACAACTTTTGATGGTCTCCTATGGAAGCTCACATGCTGCCGGTCGCATAGACGCATTCACTTTTGGAATCGGTGACCGTCTTATCGGCAACCATGCCGGTAAACTCATGCCCAAAAATGGGCCAAAAGGTGACTTTGGCCTAGACAACTTTTGATAGGCTCCTATGGAAGGTCTCATGCTGTCGGTCGCATAGACGCATTCACTTTTGGAATCGGTGACCGTCTTATCGGCAACCATGCCGTTATAGTCATTCCTGTAGGCCCAATTTTGGGCCAAAAGTCACTTTGGCCTAGACAACTTTTGATGGTCTCCTATGGAAGCTCACATGCTGCCGGTCGCATAGACGCATTCACTTTTGGGATCGGTGACCGTCTTATCGGCAACCATGCCGTTATAGTCATTCCTGTAGGCCCAATTTTGGGCCAAAAGTCACTTTGGCCTAGACAACTTTTGATGGTCTCCTATGGAAGCTCACATGCTGCCGGTCGCATAGACGCATTCACTTTTGGAATCGGTGACCGTCTTATCGGCAACCATGCCGGTAAACTCATGCCCGAAAATGGGCCAAAAGGTGACTTTGGCCTAGACAACTTTTGATAGGCTCCTATGGAAGGTCTCATGCTGTCGGTCGCATAGACGCATTCACTTTTGGAATCGGTGACCGTCTTATCGGCAACCATGCCGTTATAGTCATTCCTGTAGGCCCAATTTTGGGCCAAAAGTCACTTTGGCCTAGACAACTTTTGATGGTCTCCTATGGAAGCTCACATGCTGCCGGTCGCATAGACGCATTCACTTTTGGGATCGGTGACCGTCTTATCGGCAACCATGCCGTTATAGTCATTCCTGTAGGCCCAATTTTGGGCCAAAAGTCACTTTGGCCTAGACAACTTTTGATGGTCTCCTATGGAAGCTCACATGCTGCCGGTCGCATAGACGCATTCACTTTTGGAATCGGTGACCGTCTTATCGGCAACCATGCCGTTATAGTCATTCCTGTAGGCCCAATTTTGGGCCAAAAGTCACTTTGGCCTAGACAACTTTTGATGGTCTCCTATGGAAGCTCACATGCTGCCGGTCGCATAGACGCATTCACTTTTGGAATCGGTGACCGTCTTATCGGCAACCATGCCGTTATAGTCATTCCTGTAGGCCCAATTTTGGGCCAAAAGTCACTTTGGCCTAGACAACTTTTGATGGTCTCCTATGGAAGCTCACATGCTGCCGGTCGCATAGACGCATTCACTTTTGGAATCGGTGACCGTCTTATCGGCAACCATGCCGGTAAACTCATGCCCGAAAATGGGCCAAAAGGTGACTTTGGCCTAGACAACTTTTGATAGGCTCCTATGGAAGGTCTCATGCTGTCGGTCGCATAGACGCATTCACTTTTGGAATCGGTGACCGTCTTATCGGCAACCATGCCGTTATAGTCATTCCTGTAGGCCCAATTTTGGGCCAAAAGTCACTTTGGCCTAGACAACTTTTGATGGTCTCCTATGGAAGCTCACATGCTGCCGGTCGCATAGACGCATTCACTTTTGGGATCGGTGACCGTCTTATCGGCAACCATGCCGTTATAGTCATTCCTGCATGTAGGCCCAATTTTGGGCCAAAAGTCACTTTGGCCTAGACAACTTTTGATGGTCTCCTATGGAAGCTCACATGCTGCCGGTCGCATAGACGCATTCACTTTTGGAATCGGTGACCGTCTTATCGGCAACCATGCCGTTATAGTCATTCCTGTAGGCCCAATTTTGGGCCAAAAGTCACTTTGGCCTAGACAACTTTTGATGGTCTCCTATGGAAGCTCACATGCTGCCGGTCGCATAGACGCATTCACTTTTGGAATCGGTGACCGTCTTATCGGCAACCATGCCGTTATAGTCATTCCTGTAGGCCCAATTTTGGGCCAAAAGTCACTTTGGCCTAGACAACTTTTGATGGTCTCCTATGGAAGCTCACATGCTGCCGGTCGCATAGACGCATTCACTTTTGGAATCGGTGACCGTCTTATCGGCAACCATGCCGGTAAACTCATGCCCAAAAAGGGGCCAAAAGGTGACTTTGGCCTAGACAACTTTTGATAGGCTCCTATGGAAGGTCTCATGCTGTCGGTCGCATAGACGCATTCACTTTTGGAATCGGTGACCGTCTTATCGGCAACCATGCCGTTATAGTCATTCCTGTAGGCCCAATTTTGGGCCAAAAGTCACTTTGGCCTAGACAACTTTTGATGGTCTCCTATGGAAGCTCACATGCTGCCGGTCGCATAGACGCATTCACTTTTGGAATCGGTGACCGTCTTATCGGCAACCATGCCGTTATAGTCATTCCTGTAGGCCCAATTTTGGGCCAAAAGTCACTTTGGCCTAGACAACTTTTGATGGTCTCCTATGGAAGCTCACATGCTGCCGGTCGCATAGACGCATTCACTTTTGGAATCGGTGACCGTCTTATCGGCAGCCATGCCGGTAAACTCATGCCCAAAAATGGGCCAAAAGTCACTTTGGCCTAGACAACTTTTGATAGGCTCCTATGGAAGGTCTCATGCTGTCGGTCGCATAGACGCATTCACTTTTGGAATCGGTGACCGTCTTATGGGCAAACCGTGCCGTTATAGTCATTCCTGTAGGCCCAATTTTGGGCCAAAAGTCACTTTGGCCTAGACAACTTTTGATGGTCTCCTATGGAAGCTCACATGCTGCCGGTCGCATAGACGCATTCACTTTTGGAATCGGTGACCGTCTTATCGGCAACCATGCCGTTATAGTCATTCCTGTAGGCCCAATTTTGGGCCAAAAGTCACTTTGGCCTAGACAACTTTTGATGGTCTCCTATGGAAGCTCACATGCTGCCGGTCGCATAGACGCATTCACTTTTGGAATCGGTGACCGTCTTATCGGCAACCATGCCGGTAAACTCATGCCCAAAAATGGGCCAAAAGGTGACTTTGGCCTAGACAACTTTTGATAGGCTCCTATGGAAGGTCTCATGCTGTCGGTCGCATAGACGCATTCACTTTTGGAATCGGTGACCGTCTTATCGGCAACCATGCCGTTATAGTCATTCCTGTAGGCCCAATTTTGGGCCAAAAGTCACTTTGGCCTAGACAACTTTTGATGGTCTCCTATGGAAGCTCACATGCTGCCGGTCGCATAGACGCATTCACTTTTGGAATCGGTGACCGTCTTATCGGCAACCATGCCGTTATAGTCATTCCTGTAGGCCCAATTTTGGGCCAAAAGTCACTTTGGCCTAGACAACTTTTGATGGTCTCCTATGGAAGCTCACATGCTGCCGGTCGCATAGACGCATTCACTTTTGGAATCGGTGACCGTCTTATCGGCAACCATGCCGGTATAGTCATTCCTGTAGGCCCAATTTTGGGCCAAAAGTCACTTTGGCCTAGACAACTTTTGATGGTCTCCTATGGAAGCTCACATGCTGCCGGTCGCATAGACGCATTCACTTTTGGAATCGGTGACCGTCTTATCGGCAACCATGCCGGTAAACTCATGCCCAAAAATGGGCCAAAAGGTGACTTTGGCCTAGACAACTTTTGATAGGCTCCTATGGAAGGTCTCATGCTGTCGGTCGCATAGACGCATTCACTTTTGGAATCGGTGACCGTCTTATCGGCAACCATGCCGTTATAGTCATTCCTGTAGGCCCAATTTTGGGCCAAAAGTCACTTTGGCCTAGACAACTTTTGATGGTCTCCTATGGAAGCTCACATGCTGCCGGTCGCATAGACGCATTCACTTTTGGAATCGGTGACCGTCTTATTGGCAACCATGCCGTTATAGTCATTCCTGTAGGCCCAATTTTGGGCCAAAAGTCACTTTGGCCTAGACAACTTTTGATGGTCTCCTATGGAAGCTCACATGCTGCCGGTCGCATAGACGCATTCACTTTTGGAATCGGTGACCGTCTTATCGGCAACCATGCCGGTAAACTCATGCCCGAAAATGGGCCAAAAGGTGACTTTGGCCTAGACAACTTTTGATAGGCTCCTATGGAAGGTCTCATGCTGTCGGTCGCATAGACGCATTCACTTTTGGAATCGGTGACCGTCTTATCGGCAACCATGCCGTTATAGTCATTCCTGTAGGCCCAATTTTGGGCCAAAAGTCACTTTGGCCTAGACAACTTTTGATGGTCTCCTATGGAAGCTCACATGCTGCCGGTCGCATAGACGCATTCACTTTTGGAATCGGTGACCGTCTTATCGGCAACCATGCCGTTATAGTCATTCCTGTAGGCCCAATTTTGGGCCAAAAGTCACTTTGGCCTAGACAACTTTTGATGGTCTCCTATGGAAGCTCACATGCTGCCGGTCGCATAGACGCATTCACTTTTGGAATCGGTGACCGTCTTATCGGCAGCCATGCCGGTAAACTCATGCCCAAAAATGGGCCAAAAGTCACTTTGGCCTAGACAACTTTTGATAGGCTCCTATGGAAGGTCTCATGCTGTCGGTCGCATAGACGCATTCACTTTTGGAATCGGTGACCGTCTTATGGGCAAACCGTGCCGTTATAGTCATTCCTGTAGGCCCAATTTTGGGCCAAAAGTCACTTTGGCCTAGACAACTTTTGATGGTCTCCTATGGAAGCTCACATGCTGCCGGTCGCATAGACGCATTCACTTTTGGAATCGGTGACTGTCTTATCGGCAACCATGCCGTTATAGTCATTCCTGTAGGCCCAATTTTGGGCCAAAAGTCACTTTGGCCTAGACAACTTTTGATGGTCTCCTATGGAAGCTCACATGCTGCCGGTCGCATAGACGCATTCACTTTTGGAATCGGTGACCGTCTTATCGGCAACCATGCCGGTAAACTCATGCCCAAAAATGGGCCAAAAGGTGACTTTGGCCTAGACAACTTTTGATAGGCTCCTATGGAAGGTCTCATGCTGTCGGTCGCATAGACGCATTCACTTTTGGAATCGGTGACCGTCTTATCGGCAACCATGCCGTTATAGTCATTCCTGTAGGCCCAATTTTGGGCCAAAAGTCACTTTGGCCTAGACAACTTTTGATGGTCTCCTATGGAAGCTCACATGCTGCCGGTCGCATAGACGCATTCACTTTTGGAATCGGTGACCGTCTTATCGGCAACCATGCCGTTATAGTCATTCCTGTAGGCCCAATTTTGGGCCAAAAGTCACTTTGGCCTAGACAACTTTTGATGGTCTCCTATGGAAGCTCACATGCTGCCGGTCGCATAGACGCATTCACTTTTGGAATCGGTGACCGTCTTATCGGCAACCATGCCGGTAAACTCATGCCCAAAAATGGGCCAAAAGGTGACTTTGGCCTAGACAACTTTTGATAGGCTCCTATGGAAGGTCTCATGCTGTCGGTCGCATAGACACATTCACTTTTGGAATCGGTGACCGTCTTATCGGCAACCATGCCGTTATAGTCATTCCTGTAGGCCCAATTTTGGGCCAAAAGTCACTTTGGCCTAGACAACTTTTGATGGTCTCCTATGGAAGCTCACATGCTGCCGGTCGCATAGACGCATTCACTTTTGGAATCGGTGACCGTCTTATCGGCAACCATGCCGTTATAGTCATTCCTGTAGGCCCAATTTTGGGCCAAAAGTCACTTTGGCCTAGACAACTTTTGATGGTCTCCTATGGAAGCTCACATGCTGCCGGTCGCATAGACGCATTCACTTTTGGAATCGGTGACCGTCTTATCGGCAACCATGCCGGTAAACTCATGCCCAAAAATGGGCCAAAAGGTGACTTTGGCCTAGAAGACTTTTGATAGGCTCCTATGGAAGGTCTCATGCTGTCGGTCGCATAGACGCATTCACTTTTGGAATCGGTGACCGTCTTATCGGCAACCATGCCGTTATAGTCATTCCTGTAGGCCCAATTTTGGGCCAAAAGTCACTTTGGCCTAGACAACTTTTGATGGTCTCCTATGGAAGCTCACATGCTGCCGGTCGCATAGACGCATTCACTTTTGGAATCGGTGACCGTCTTATCGGCAACCATGCCGTTATAGTCATTCCTGTAGGCCCAATTTTGGGCCAAAAGTCACTTTGGCCTAGACAACTTTTGATAGTCTCCTATGGAAGCTCACATGCTGACGGTCGCATAGACGCATTCACTTTTGGAATCGGTGACCGTCTTATCGGCAACCATGCCATTATAGTCATTCCTGTAGGCCCAATTTTGGGCCAAAAGTCACTTTGGCCTAGACAACTTTTGATGGTCTCCTATGGAAGCTCACATGCTGCCGGTCGCATAGACGCATTCACTTTTGGAATCGGTGACCGTCTTATCGGCAACCATGCCGGTAAACTCATGCCCAAAAATGGGCCAAAAGGTGACTTTGGCCTAGACAACTTTTGATAGGCTCCTATGGAAGGTCTCATGCTGTCGGTCGCATAGACGCATTCACTTTTGGAATCGGTGACCGTCTTATCGGCAACCATGCCGTTATAGTCATTCCTGTAGGCCCAATTTTGGGCCAAAAGTCACTTTGGCCTAGACAACTTTTGATAGTCTCCTATGGAAGCTCACATGCTGCCGGTCGCATAGACGCATTCACTTTTGGAATCGGTGACCGTCTTATCGGCAACCATGCCGTTATAGTCATTCCTGTAGGCCCAATTTTGGGCCAAAAGTCACTTTGGCCTAGACAACTTTTGATGGTCTCCTATGGAAGCTCACATGCTGCCGGTCGCATAGACGCATTCACTTTTGGAATCGGTGACCGTCTTATCGGCAACCATGCCGGTAAACTCATGCCCAAAAATGGGCCAAAAGGTGACTTTGGCCTAGACAACTTTTGATAGGCTCCTATGGAAGGTCTCATCCTGTCGGTCGCATAGACGCATTCACTTTTGGAATCGGTGACCGTCTTATCGGCAACCATGCCGTTATAGTCATTCCTGTAGGCCCAATTTTGGGCCAAAAGTCACTTTGGCCTAGACAACTTTTGATGGTCTCCTATGGAAGCTCACATGCTGCCGGTCGCATAGACGCATTCACTTTTGGAATCGGTGACCGTCTTATCGGCAGCCATGCCGGTAAACTCATGCCCAAAAATGGGCCAAAAGTCACTTTGGCCTAGACAACTTTTGATAGGCTCCTATGGAAGGTCTCATGCTGACGGTCGCATAGACGCATTCACTTTTGGAATCGGTGACCGTCTTATCGGCAACCATGCCGTTATAGTCATTCCTGTAGGCCCAATTTTGGGCCAAAAGTCACTTTGGCCTAGACAACTTTTGATGGTCTCCTATGGAAGCTCACATGCTGCCGGTCGCATAGACGCATTCACTTTTGGAATCGGTGACCGTCTTATCGGCAACCATGCCGTTATAGTCATTCCTGTAGGCCCAATTTTGGGCCAAAAGTCACTTTGGCCTAGACAACTTTTGATGGTCTCCTATGGAAGCTCACATGCTGCCGGTCGCATAGACGCATTCACTTTTGGAATCGGTGACCGTCTTATCGGCAACCATGCCATTATAGTCATTCCTGTAGGCCCAATTTTGGGCCAAAAGTCACTTTGGCCTAGACAACTTTTGATGGTCTCCTATGGAAGCTCACATGCTGCCGGTCGCATAGACGCATTCACTTTTGGAATCGGTGACCGTCTTATCGGCAACCATGCCGGTAAACTCATGCCCAAAAATGGGCCAAAAGGTGACTTTGGCCTAGACAACTTTTGATAGGCTCCTATGGAAGGTCTCATGCTGTCGGTCGCATAGACGCATTCACTTTTGGAATCGGTGACCGTCTTATCGGCAACCATGCCGTTATAGTCATTCCTGTAGGCCCAATTTTGGGCCAAAAGTCACTTTGGCCTAGACAACTTTTGATAGTCTCCTATGGAAGCTCACATGCTGCCGGTCGCATAGACGCATTCACTTTTGGAATCGGTGACCGTCTTATCGGCAACCATGCCGTTATAGTCATTCCTGTAGGCCCAATTTTGGGCCAAAAGTCACTTTGGCCTAGACAACTTTTGATGGTCTCCTATGGAAGCTCACTTGCTGCCGGTCGCATAGACGCATTCACTTTTGGAATCGGTGACCGTCTTATCGGCAACCATGCCGGTAAACTCATGCCCAAAAATGGGCCAAAAGGTGACTTTGGCCTAGATAACTTTTGATAGGCTCCTATGGAAGGTCTCATGCTGTCGGTCGCATAGACGCATTCACTTTTGGAATCGGTGACCGTCTTATCGGCAACCATGCCGTTATAGTCATTCCTGTAGGCCCAATTTTGGGCCAAAAGTCACTTTGGCCTAGACAACTTTTGATGGTCTCCTATGGAAGCTCACATGCTGCCGGTCGCATAGACGCATTCACTTTTGGAATCGGTGACCGTCTTATCGGCAACCATGCCGGTAAACTCATGCCCAAAAATGGGCCAAAAGGTGACTTTGGCCTAGACAACTTTTGATAGGCTCCTATGGAAGGTCTCATCCTGTCGGTCGCATAGACGCATTCACTTTTGGAATCGGTGACCGTCTTATCGGCAACCATGCCGTTATAGTCATTCCTGTAGGCCCAATTTTGGGCCAAAAGTCACTTTGGCCTAGACAACTTTTGATGGTCTCCTATGGAAGCTCACATGCTGCCGGTCGCATAGACGCATTCACTTTTGGAATCGGTGACCGTCTTATCGGCAACCATGCCGTTATAGTCATTCCTGTAGGCCCAATTTTGGGCCAAAAGTCACTTTGGCCTAGACAACTTTTGATGGTCTCCTATGGAAGCTCACATGCTGCCGGTCGCATAGACGCATTCACTTTTGGAATCGGTGACCGTCTTATCGGCAACCATGCCGGTAAACTCATGCCCAAAAATGGGCCAAAAGTCACTTTGGCCTAGACAACTTTTGATAGGCTCCTATGGAAGGTCTCATGCTGTCGGTCGCATAGACGCATTCACTTTTGGAATCGGTGACCGTCTTATCGGCAACCATGCCGTTATAGTCATTCCTGTAGGCCCAATTTTGGGCCAAAAGTCACTTTGGCCTAGACAACTTTTGATGGTCTCCTATGGAAGCTCACATGCTGCCGGTCGCATAGACGCATTCACTTTTGGAATCGGTGACCGTCTTATCGGCAACCATGCCGTTATAGTCATTCCTGTAGGCCCAATTTTGGGCCAAAAGTCACTTTGGCCTAGACAACTTTTGATGGTCTCCTGTGGAAGCTCACATGCTGCCGGTCGCATAGACGCATTCACTTTTGGAATCGGTGACCGTCTTATCGGCAACCATGCCGGTAAACTCATGCCCAAAAATGGGCCAAAAGGTGACTTTGACCTAGACAACTTTTGATAGGCTCCTATGGAAGGTCTCATGCTGTCGGTCGCATAGACGCATTCACTTTTGGAATCGGTGACCGTCTTATCGGCAACCATGCCGTTATAGTCATTCCTGTAGGCCCAATTTTGGGCCAAAAGTCACTTTGGCCTAGACAACTTTTGATGGTCTCCTATGGAAGCTCACATGCTGCCGGTCGCATAGACGCATTCACTTTTGGAATCGGTGACCGTCTTATCGGCAACCATGCCGGTAAACTCATGCCCAAAAATGGGCCAAAAGGTGACTTTGGCCTAGACAACTTTTGATAGGCTCCTATGGAAGGTCTCATCCTGTCGGTCGCATAGACGCATTCACTTTTGGAATCGGTGACCGTCTTATCGGCAACCATGCCGTTATAGTCATTCCTGTAGGCCCAATTTTGGGCCAAAAGTCACTTTGGCCTAGACAACTTTTGATGGTCTCCTATGGAAGCTCACATGCTGCCGGTCGCATAGACGCATTCACTTTTGGAATCGGTGACCGTCTTATCGGCAACCATGCCGTTATAGTCATTCCTGTAGGCCCAATTTTGGGCCAAAAGTCACTTTGGCCTAGACAACTTTTGATGGTCTCCTATGGAAGCTCACATGCTGCCGGTCGCATAGACGCATTCACTTTTGGAATCGGTGACCATCTTATCGGCAGCCATGCCGGTAAACTCATGCCCAAAAATGGGCCAAAAGTCACTTTGGCCTAGACAACTTTTGATAGGCTCCTATGGAAGGTCTCATGCTGTCGGTCGCATAGACGCATTCACTTTTGGAATCGGTGACCGTCTTATCGGCAACCATGCCGTTATAGTCATTCCTGTAGGCCCAATTTTGGGCCAAAAGTCACTTTGGCCTAGACAACTTTTGATGGTCTCCTATGGAAGCTCACATGCTGCCGGTCGCATAGACGCATTCACTTTTGGAATCGGTGACCGTCTTATCGGCAACCATGCCGTTATAGTCATTCCTGTAGGCCCAATTTTGGGCCAAAAGTCACTTTGGCCTAGACAACTTTTGATGGTCTCCTGTGGAAGCTCACATGCTGCCGGTCGCATAGACGCATTCACTTTTGGAATCGGTGACCGTCTTATCGGCAACCATGCCGGTAAACTCATGCCCAAAAATGGGCCAAAAGGTGACTTTGGCCTAGACAACTTTTGATAGGCTCCTATGGAAGGTCTCATGCTGTCGGTCGCATAGACGCATTCACTTTTGGAATCGGTGACCGTCTTATCGGCAACCATGCCGTTATAGTCATTCCTGTAGGCCCAATTTTGGGCCAAAAGTCACTTTGGCCTAGACAACTTTTGATGGTCTCCTATGGAAGCTCACATGCTGCCGGTCGCATAGACGCATTCACTTTTGGAATCGGTGACCGTCTTATCGGCAACCATGCCGTTATAGTCATTCCTGTAGGCCCAATTTTGGGCCAAAAGTCACTTTGGCCTAGACAACTTTTGATGGTCTCCTATGGAAGCTCACATGCTGCCGGTCGCATAGACGCATTCACTTTTGGAATCGGTGACCGTCTTATCGGCAACCATGCCGGTAAACTCATGCCCAAAAATGGGCCAAAAGGTGACTTTGGCCTAGACAACTTTTGATAGGCTCCTATGGAAGGTCTCATGCTGTCGGTCGCATAGACGCATTCACTTTTGGAATCGGTGACCGTCTTATCGGCAACCATGCCGTTATAGTCATTCCTGTAGGCCCAATTTTGGGCCAAAAGTCACTTTGGCCTAGACAACTTTTGATAGTCTCCTATGGAAGCTCACATGCTGCCGGTCGCATAGACGCATTCACTTTTGGAATCGGTGACCGTCTTATCGGCAACCATGCCGTTATAGTCATTCCTGTAGGCCCAATTTTGGGCCAAAAGTCACTTTGGCCTAGACAACTTTTGATGGTCTCCTATGGAAGCTCACATGCTGCCGGTCGCATAGACGCATTCACTTTTGGAATCGGTGACCGTCTTATCGGCAACCATGCCGGTAAACTCATGCCCAAAAATGGGCCAAAAGGTGACTTTGGCCTAGACAACTTTTGATAGGCTCCTATGGAAGGTCTCATGCTGTCGGTCGCATAGACGCATTCACTTTTGGAATCGGTGACCGTCTTATCGGCAACCATGCCGTTATAGTCATTCCTGTAGGCCCAATTTTGGGCCAAAAGTCACTTTGGCCTAGACAACTTTTGATGGTCTCCTATGGAAGCTCACATGCTGCCGGTCGCATAGACGCATTCACTTTTGGAATCGGTGACCGTCTTATCGGCAACCATGCCGTTATAGTCATTCCTGTATGCCCAATTTTGGGCCAAAAGTCACTTTGGCCTAGACAACTTTTGATTGTCTCCTATGGAAGCTCACATGCTGCCGGTCGCATAGACGCATTCACTTTTGGAATCGGTGACTGTCTTATCGGCAACCATGCCGGTAAACTCATGCCCAAAAATGGGCCAAAAGTCACTTTGGCCTAGACAACTTTTGATGGTCTCCTATGGAAGCTCACATGCTGCCGGTCGCATAGACGCATTCACTTTTGGAATCGGTGACCGTCTTATCGGCAACCATGCCGTTATAGTCATTCCTGTAGGCCCAATTTTGGGCCAAAAGTCACTTTGGCCTAGACAACTTTTGATGGTCTCCTATGGAAGCTCACATGCTGCCGGTCGCATAGACGCATTCACTTTTGGAATCGGTGACCGTCTTATCGGCAACCATGCCGGTAAACTCATGCCCAAAAATGGGCCAAAAGGTGACTTTGGCCTAGACAACTTTTGATAGGCTCCTATGGAAGGTCTCATGCTGTCGGTCGCATAGACGCATTCACTTTTGGAATCGGTGACCGTCTTATCGGCAACCATGCCGTTATAGTCATTCCTGTAGGCCCAATTTTGGGCCAAAAGTCACTTTGGCCTAGACAACTTTTGATGGTCTCCTATGGAAGCTCACATGCTGCCGGTCGCATAGACGCATTCACTTTTGGAATCGGTGACCGTCTTATCGGCAACCATGCCGTTATAGTCATTCCTGTAGGCCCAATTTTGGGCCAAAAGTCACTTTGGCCTAGACAACTTGTGATTGTCTCCTATGGAAGCTCACATGCTGCCGGTCGCATAGACGCATTCACTTTTGGAATCGGTGACCGTCTTATCGGCCGGGTTAGGGTTAGGGTTAACCCTAACCCTAACCATCAAAAGTTGTCTAGGCCAAAGTGACTTTTGGCCCAAAATTGGGCCTACAGGAATGACTATAACGGCACGGTTTACCCATAAGACGGTCACCGATTCCAAAAGTGAACGCGTCTATGCGACCGACAGGATGAGACCTTCCATAGGAGACCATCAAAAGTTGTCTAGGCCAAAGTCACCTTTTGGCCCATTTTTGGGCATGAGCTTAACGGCACGGGTTGCCGATAAGACGGCAACCGATTCCAAAAGTGAATGCGTCTATGCGACCGGCAGGATGTGAGCTTCCATAGGAGACCATCAAAAGTTGTCTAGGCCAAAGTGACTTTTGGCCCAAAATTGGGCCTACAGGAATGACTATAACGGCACGGTTTGCCCATAAGACGGTCACCGATTCCAAAAGTGAACGCGTCTATGCGACCGACAGGATGAGACCTTCCATAGGAGACCATCAAAAGTTGTCTAGGCCAAAGTCACCTTTTGGCCCATTTTTGGGCATGAGCTTAACGGCACGGGTTGCCGATAAGACGGCAACCGATTCCAAAAGTGAATGCGTCTATGCGACCGGCAGGATGTGAGCTTCCATAGGAGACCATCAAAAGTTGTCTAGGCCAAAGTGACTTTTGGCCCAAAATTGGGCCTACAGGAATGACTATAACGGCACGGTTTGCCCATAAGACGGTCACCGATTCCAAAAGTGAACGCGTCTATGCGACCGACAGGATGAGACCTTCCATAGGAGACCATCAAAAGTTGTCTAGGCCAAAGTCACCTTTTGGCCCATTTTTGGGCATGAGCTTAACGGCACGGGTTGCCGATAAGACGGCAACCGATTCCAAAAGTGAATGCGTCTATGCGACCGGCAGGATGTGAGCTTCCATAGGAGACCATCAAAAGTTGTCTAGGCCAAAGTGACTTTTGGCCCAAAATTGGGCCTACAGGAATGACTATAACGGCACGGTTTGCCCATAAGACGGTCACCGATTCCAAAAGTGAACGCGTCTATGCGACCGACAGGATGAGACCTTCCATAGGAGACCATCAAAAGTTGTCTAGGCCAAAGTCACCTTTTGGCCCATTTTTGGGCATGAGCTTAACGGCACGGGTTGCCGATAAGACGGCAACCGATTCCAAAAGTGAATGCGTCTATGCGACCGGCAGGATGTGAGCTTCCATAGGAGACCATCAAAAGTTGTCTAGGCCAAAGTGACTTTTGGCCCAAAATTGGGCCTACAGGAATGACTATAACGGCACGGTTTGCCCATAAGACGGTCATCGATTCCAAAAGTGAACGCGTCTGTGCGACCGACAGGATGAGACCTTCCATAGGAGACCATCAAAAGTTGTCTAGGCCAAAGTCACCTTTTGGCCCATTTTTGGGCATGAGCTTAACGGCACGGGTTGCCGATAAGACGGCAACCGATTCCAAAAGTGAATGCGTCTATGCGACCGGCAGGATGTGAGCTTCCATAGGAGACCATCAAAAGTTGTCTAGGCCAAAGTGACTTTTGGCCCAAAATTGGGCCTACAGGAATGACTATAACGGCACGGTTTGCCCATAAGACGGTCACCGATTCCAAAAGTGAACGCGTCTATGCGACCGACAGGATGAGACCTTCCAGAGGAGACCATCAAAAGTTGTCTAGGCCAAAGTCACCTTTTGGCCCATTTTTGGGCATGAGCTTAACGGCACGGGTTGCCGATAAGACGGCAACCGATTCCAAAAGTGAATGCGTCTATGCGACCGGCAGGATGTGAGCTTCCATAGGAGACCATCAAAAGTTGTCTAGGCCAAAGTGACTTTTGGCCCAAAATTGGGCCTACAGGAATGACTATAACGGCACGGTTTGCCCATAAGACGGTCACCGATTCCAAAAGTGAACGCGTCTATGCGACCGACAGGATGAGACCTTCCATAGGAGACCATCAAAAGTTGTCTAGGCCAAAGTCACCTTTTGGCCCATTTTTGGGCATGAGCTTAACGGCACGGGTTGCCGATAAGACGGCAACCGATTCCAAAAGTGAATGCGTCTATGCGACCGGCAGGATGTGAGCTTCCATAGGAGACCATCAAAAGTAGTCTAGGCCAAAGTGACTTTTGGCCCAAAATTGGGCCTACAGGAATGACTATAACGGCACGGTTTGCCCATAAGACGGTCACCGATTCCAAAAGTGAACGCGTCTATGCGACCGACAGGATGAGACCTTCCATAGGAGACCATCAAAAGTTGTCTAGGCCAAAGTCACCTTTTGGCCCATTTTTGGGCATGAGCTTAACGGCACGGGTTGCCGATAAGACGGCAACCGATTCCAAAAGTGAATGCGTCTATGCGACCGGCAGGATGTGAGCTTCCATAGGAGACCATCAAAAGTTGTCTAGGCCAAAGTGACTTTTGGCCCAAAATTGGGCCTACAGGAATGACTATAACGGCACGGTTTGCCCATAAGACGGTCACCGATTCCAAAAGTGAACGCGTCTATGCGACCGACAGGATGAGACCTTCCATAGGAGACCATCAAAAGTTGTCTAGGCCAAAGTCACCTTTTGGCCCATTTTTGGGCATGAGCTTAACGGCACGGGTTGCCGATAAGACGGCAACCGATTCCAAAAGTGAATGCGTCTATGCGACCGGCAGGATGTGAGCTTCCATAGGAGACCATCAAAAGTTGTCTAGGCCAAAGTGACTTTTGGCCCAAAATTGGGCCTACAGGAATGACTATAACGGCACGGTTTGCCCATAAGACGGTCACCGATTCCAAAAGTGAACGCGTCTATGCGACCGACAGGATGAGACCTTCCATAGGAGACCATCAAAAGTTGTCTAGGCCAAAGTCACCTTTTGGCCCATTTTTGGGCATGAGCTTAACGGCAGGGGTTGCCGATAAGACGGCAACCGATTCCAAAAGTGAATGCGTCTATGCGACCGGCAGGATGTGAGCTTCCATAGGAGACCATCAAAAGTTGTCTAGGCCAAAGTGACTTTTGGCCCAAAATTGGGCCTACAGGAATGACTATAACGGCACGGTTTGCCCATAAGACGGTAACCGATTCCAAAAGTGAACGCGTCTATGCGACCGACAGGATGAGACCTTCCATAGGAGACCATCAAAAGTTGTCTAGGCCAAAGTCACCTTTTGGCCCATTTTTGGGCATGAGCTTAACGGCACGGGTTGCCGATAAGACGGCAACCGATTCCAAAAGTGAATGCGTCTATGCGACCGGCAGGATGTGAGCTTCCATAGGAGACCATCAAAAGTTGTCTAGGCCAAAGTGACTTTTGGCCCAAAATTGGGCCTACAGGAATGACTATAACGGCAAGGTTTGCCCATAAGACGGTCACCGATTCCAAAAGTGAACGCGTCTATGCAACCGACAGGATGAGACCTTCCATAGGAGACCATCAAAAGTTGTCTAGGCCAAAGTCACCTTTTGGCCCATTTTTGGGCATGAGCTTAACGGCACGGGTTGCCGATAAGACGGCAACCGATTCCAAAAGTGAATGCGTCTATGCGACCGGCAGGATGTGAGCTTCCATAGGAGACCATCAAAAGTTGTCTAGGCCAAAGTGACTTTTGGCCCAAAATTGGGCCTACAGGAATGACTATAACGGCACGGTTTGCCCATAAGACGGTCACCGATTCCAAAAGTGAACGCGTCTATGCGACCGACAGGATGAGACCTTCCATAGGAGACCATCAAAAGTTGTCTAGGCCAAAGTCACCTTTTGGCCCATTTTTGGGCATGAGCTTAACGGCACGGGTTGCCGATAAGACGGCAACCGATTCCAAAAGTGAATGCGTCTATGCGACCGGCAGGATGTGAGCTTCCATAGGAGACCATCAAAAGTTGTCTAGGCCAAAGTGACTTTTGGCCCAAAATTGGGCCTACAGGAATGACTATAACGGCACGGTTTGCCCATAAGACGGTCACCGATTCCAAAAGTGAACGCGTCTATGCGACCGACAGGATGAGACCTTCCATAGGAGACCATCAAAAGTTGTCTAGGCCAAAGTCACCTTTTGGCCCATTTTTGGGCATGAGCTTAACGGCACGGGTTGCCGATAAGACGGCAACCGATTCCAAAAGTGAATGCGTCTATGCGACCGGCAGGATGTGAGCTTCCATAGGAGACCATCAAAAGTTGTCTAGGCCAAAGTGACTTTTGGCCCAAAATTGGGCCTACAGGAATGACTATAACGGCACGGGTTGCCGATAAGACGGCAACCGATTCCAAAAGTGAATGCGTCTATGCGACCGGCAGGATGTGAGCTTCCATAGGAGACCATCAAAAGTTGTCTAGGCCAAAGTGACTTTTGGCCCAAAATTGGGCCTACAGGAATGACTATAACGGCACGGTTTGCCCATAAGACGGTCACCGATTCCAAAAGTGAACGCGTCTATGCGACCGACAGGATGAGACCTTCCATAGGAGACCATCAAAAGTTGTCTAGGCCAAAGTCACCTTTTGGCCCATTTTTGGGCATGAGCTTAACGGCAGGGGTTGCCGATATGACGGCAACCGATTCCAAAAGTGAATGCGTCTATGCGACCGGCAGGATGTGAGCTTCCATAGGAGACCATCAAAAGTTGTCTAGGCCAAAGTGACTTTTGGCCCAAAATTGGGCCTACAGGAATGACTATAACGGCACGGTTTGCCCATAAGACGGTAACCGATTCCAAAAGTGAACGCGTCTATGCGACCGACAGGATGAGACCTTCCATAGGAGACCATCAAAAGTTGTCTAGGCCAAAGTCACCTTTTGGCCCATTTTTGGGCATGAGCTTAACGGCACGGGTTGCCGATAAGACGGCAACCGATTCCAAAAGTGAATGCGTCTATGCGACCGGCAGGATGTGAGCTTCCATAGGAGACCATCAAAAGTTGTCTAGGCCAAAGTGACTTTTGGCCCAAAATTGGGCCTACAGGAATGACTATAACGGCAAGGTTTGCCCATAAGACGGTCACCGATTCCAAAAGTGAACGCGTCTATGCGACCGACAGGATGAGACCTTCCATAGGAGACCATCAAAAGTTGTCTAGGCCAAAGTCACCTTTTGGCCCATTTTTGGGCATGAGCTTAACGGCACGGGTTGCCGATAAGACGGCAACCGATTCCAAAAGTGAATGCGTCTATGCGACCGGCAGGATGTGAGCTTCCATAGGAGACCATCAAAAGTTGTCTAGGCCAAAGTGACTTTTGGCCCAAAATTGGGCCTACAGGAATGACTATAACGGCACGGTTTGCCCATAAGACGGTCACCGATTCCAAAAGTGAACGCGTCTATGCGACCGACAGGATGAGACCTTCCATAGGAGACCATCAAAAGTTGTCTAGGCCAAAGTCACCTTTTGGCCCATTTTTGGGCATGAGCTTAACGGCACGGGTTGCCGATAAGACGGCAACCGATTCCAAAAGTGAATGCGTCTATGCGACCGGCAGGATGTGAGCTTCCATAGGAGACCATCAAAAGTTGTCTAGGCCAAAGTGACTTTTGGCCCAAAATTGGGCCTACAGGAATGACTATAACGGCACGGTTTGCCCATAAGACGGTCACCGATTCCAAAAGTGAACGCGTCTATGCGACCGACAGGATGAGACCTTCCATAGGAGACCATCAAAAGTTGTCTAGGCCAAAGTCACCTTTTGGCCCATTTTTGGGCATGAGCTTAACGGCACGGGTTGCCGATAAGACGGCAACCGATTCCAAAAGTGAATGCGTCTATGCGACCGGCAGGATGTGAGCTTCCATAGGAGACCATCAAAAGTTGTCTAGGCCAAAGTGACTTTTGGCCCAAAATTGGGCCTACAGGAATGACTATAACGGCACGGTTTGCCCATAAGACGGTCACCGATTCCAAAAGTGAACGCGTCTATGCGACCGACAGGATGAGACCTTCCATAGGAGACCATCAAAAGTTGTCTAGGCCAAAGTCACCTTTTGGCCCATTTTTGGGCATGAGCTTAACGGCACGGGTTGCCGATAAGACGGCAACCAATTCCAAAAGTGAATGCGTCTATGCGACCGGCAGGATGTGAGCTTCCATAGGAGACCATCAAAAGTTGTCTAGGCCAAAGTGACTTTTGGCCCAAAATTGGGCCTACAGGAATGACTATAACGTCACGGTTTGCCCATAAGACGGTCACCGATTCCAAAAGTGAACGCGTCTATGCGACCGAAAGGATGAGACCTTCCATAGGAGACCATCAAAAGTTGTCTAGGCCAAAATCACCTTTTGGCCCATTTTTGGGCATGAGCTTAACGGCACGGGTTGCCGATAAGACGGCAACCGATTCCAAAAGTGAATGCGTCTATGCGACCGGCAGGATGTGAGCTTCCATAGGAGACCATCAAAAGTTGTCTAGGCCAAAGTGACTTTTGGCCCAAAATTGGGCCTACAGGAATGACTCTAACGGCACGGTTTGCCCATAAGACGGTCACCGATTCCAAAAGTGAACGCGTCTATGCGACCGACAGGATGAGACCTTCCATAGGAGACCATCAAAAGTTGTCTAGGCCAAAGTCACCTTTTGGCCCATTTTTGGGCATGAGCTTAACGGCACGGGTTGCCGATAAGACGGCAACCGATTCCAAAAGTGAATGCGTCTATGCGACCGGCAGGATGTGAGCTTCCATAGGAGACCATCAAAAGTTGTCTAGGCCAAAGTGACTTTTGGCCCAAAATTGGGCCTACAGGAATGACTATAACGGCACGGTTTGCCCATAAGACGGTCACCGATTCCAAAAGTGAACGCGTCTATGCGACCGACAGGATGAGACCTTCCATAGGAGACCATCAAAAGTTGTCTAGGCCAAAGTCACCTTTTGGCCCATTTTTGGGCATGAGCTTAACGGCAGGGGTTGCCGATAAGACGGCAACCGATTCCAAAAGTGAATGCGTCTATGCGACCGGCAGGATGTGAGCTTCCATAGGAGACCATCAAAAGTTGTCTAGGCCAAAGTGACTTTTGGCCCAAAATTGGGCCTACAGGAATGACTATAACGGCACGGTTTGCCCATAAGACGGTCACCGATTCCAAAAGTGAACGCGTCTATGCGACCGACAGGATGAGACCTTCCATAGGAGACCATCAAAAGTTGTCTAGGCCAAAGTCACCTTTTGGCCCATTTTTGGGCATGAGCTTAACGGCAGGGGTTGCCGATAAGACGGCAACCGATTCCAAAAGTGAATGCGTCTATGCGACCGGCAGGATGTGAGCTTCCATAGGAGACCATCAAAAGTTGTCTAGGCCATAGTGACTTTTGGCCCAAAATTGGGCCTACAGGAATGACTATAACGGCACGGTTTGCCCATAAGACGGTCACCGATTCCAAAAGTGAACGCGTCTATGCGACCGACAGGATGAGACCTTCCATAGGAGACCATCAAAAGTTGTCTAGGCCAAAGTCACCTTTTGGCCCATTTTTGGGCATGAGCTTAACGGCACGGGTTGCCGATAAGACGGCAACCGATTCCAAAAGTGAATGCGTCTATGCGACCGGCAGGATGTGAGCTTCCATAGGAGACCATCAAAAGTTGTCTAGGCCAAAGTGACTTTTGGCCCAAAATTGGGCCTACAGGAATGACTCTAACGGCACGGTTTGCCCATAAGACGGTCACCGATTCCAAAAGTGAACGCGTCTATGCGACCGACAGGATGAGACCTTCCATAGGAGACCATCAAAAGTTGTCTAGGCCAAAGTCACCTTTTGGCCCATTTTTGGGCATGAGCTTAACGGCACGGGTTGCCGATAAGACGGCAACAGATTCCAAAAGTGAATGCGTCTATGCGACCGGCAGGATGTGAGCTTCCATAGGAGACCATCAAAAGTTGTCTAGGCCAAAGTGACTTTTGGCCCAAAATTGGGCCTACAGGAATGACTATAACGGCACGGTTTGCCCATAAGACGGTCACCGATTCCAAAAGTGAACGCGTCTATGCGACCGACAGGATGAGACCTTCCATAGGAGACCATCAAAAGTTGTCTAGGCCAAAGTCACCTTTTGGCCCATTTTTGGGCATGAGCTTAACGGCACGGGTTGCCGATAAGACGGCAACCGATTCCAAAAGTGAATGCGTCTATGCGACCGGCAGGATGTGAGCTTCCATAGGAGACCATCAAAAGTTGTCTAGGCCAAAGTGACTTTTGGCCCAAAATTGGGCCTACAGGAATGACTATAAAGGCACGGTTTGCCCATAAGACGGTCACCGATTCCAAAAGTGAACGCGTCTATGCGACCGACAGGATGAGACCTTCCATAGGAGACCATCAAAAGTTGTCTAGGCCAAAGTCACCTTTTGGCCCATTTTTGGGCATGAGCTTAACGGCACGGGTTGCCGATAAGACGGTACCGATTCCAAAAGTGAATGCGTCTATGCGAGCGGCAGGATGTGAGCTTCCATAGGAGACCATCAAAAGTTGTCTAGGCCAAAGTGACTTTTGGCCCAAAATTGGGCCTACAGGAATGACTATAACGGCACGGTTTGCCCATAAGACGGTCACCGATTCCAAAAGTGAACGCGTCTATGCGACCGACAGGATGAGACCTTCCATAGGAGACCATCAAAAGTTGTCTAGGCCAAAGTCACCTTTTGGCCCATTTTTGGGCATGAGCTTAACGGCACGGGTTGCCGATAAGACGGCAACCGATTCCAAAAGTGAATGCGTCTATGCGACCGGCAGGATGTGAGCTTCCATAGGAGACCATCAAAAGTTGTCTAGGCCAAAGTGACTTTTGGCCCAAAATTGGGCCTACAGGAATGACTATAACGGCACGGTTTGCCCATAAGACGGTCACCGATTCCAAAAGTGAACGCGTCTATGCGACCGACAGGATGAGACCTTCCATAGGAGACCATCAAAAGTTGTCTAGGCCAAAGTCACCTTTTGGCCCATTTTTGGGCATGAGCTTAACGGCACGGGTTGCCGATAAGACGGCAACCGATTCCAAAAGTGAATGCGTCTATGCGACCGGCAGGATGTGAGCTTCCATAGGAGACCATCAAAAGTTGTCTAGGCCAAAGTGACTTTTGGCCCAAAATTGGGCCTACAGGAATGACTATAACGGCACGGTTTGCCCATAAGACGGTCACCGATTCCAAAAGTGAACGCGTCTATGCGACCGACAGGATGAGACCTTCCATAGGAGACCATCAAAAGTTGTCTAGGCCAAAGTCACCTTTTGGCCCATTTTTGGGCATGAGCTTAACGGCACGGGTTGCCGATAAGACGGCAACCGATTCCAAAAGTGAATGCGTCTATGCGACCGGCAGGATGTGAGCTTCCATAGGAGACCATCAAAAGTTGTCTAGGCCAAAGTGACTTTTGGCCCAAAATTGGGCCTACAGGAATGACTATAACGGCACGGTTTGCCCATAAGACGGTCACCGATTCCAAAAGTGAACGAGTCTATGCGACCGACAGGATGAGACCTTCCATAGGAGACCATCAAAAGTTGTCTAGGCCAAAGTCACCTTTTGGCCCATTTTTGGGCATGAGCTTAACGGCACGGGTTGCCGATAAGACGGCAACCGATTCCAAAAGTGAATGCGTCTATGCGACCGGCAGGATGTGAGCTTCCATAGGAGACCATCAAAAGTTGTCTAGGCCAAAGTGACTTTTGGCCCAAAATTGGGGCTACAGGAATGACTATAACGGCACGGTTTGCCCATAAGACGGTCACCGATTCCAAAAGTGAACGCGTCTATGCGACCGACAGGATGAGACCTTCCATAGGAGACCATCAAAAGTTGTCTAGGCCAAAGTCACCTTTTGGCCCATTTTTGGGCATGAGCTTAACGGCACGGGTTGCCGATAAGACGGTACCGATTCCAAAAGTGAATGCGTCTATGCGAGCGGCAGGATGTGAGCTTCCATAGGAGACCATCAAAAGTTGTCTAGGCCAAAGTGACTTTTGGCCCAAAATTGGGCCTACAGGAATGACTATAACGGCACGGTTTGCCCATAAGACGGTCACCGATTCCAAAAGTGAACGCGTCTATGCGACCGACAGGATGAGACCTTCCATAGGAGACCATCAAAAGTTGTCTAGGCCAAAGTCACCTTTTGGCCCATTTTTGGGCATGAGCTTAACGGCACGGGTTGCCGATAAGACGGCAACCGATTCCAAAAGTGAATGCGTCTATGCGACCGGCAGGATGTGAGCTTCCATAGGAGACCATCAAAAGTTGTCTAGGCCAAAGTGACTTTTGGCCCAAAATTGGGCCTACAGGAATGACTATAACGGCACGGTTTGCCCATAAGACGGTCACCGATTCCAAAAGTGAACGCGTCTATGCGACCGACAGGATGAGACCTTCCATAGGAGACCATCAAAAGTTGTCTAGGCCAAAGTCACCTTTTGGCCCATTTTTGGGCATGAGCTTAACGGCACGGGTTGCCGATAAGACGGCAACCGATTCCAAAAGTGAATGCGTCTATGCGACCGGCAGGATGTGAGCTTCCATAGGAGACCATCAAAAGTTGTCTAGGCCAAAGTGACTTTTGGCCCAAAATTGGGCCTACAGGAATGACTATAACGGCACGGTTTGCCCATAAGACGGTCACCGATTCCAAAAGTGAACGAGTCTATGCGACCGACAGGATGAGACCTTCCATAGGAGACCATCAAAAGTTGTCTAGGCCAAAGTCACCTTTTGGCCCATTTTTGGGCATGAGCTTAACGGCACGGGTTGCCGATAAGACGGCAACCGATTCCAAAAGTGAATGCGTCTATGCGACCGGCAGGATGTGAGCTTCCATAGGAGACCATCAAAAGTTGTCTAGGCCAAAGTGACTTTTGGCCCAAAATTGGGCCTACAGGAATGACTATAACGGCACGGTTTGCCCATAAGACGGTCACCGATTCCAAAAGTGAACGCGTCTATGCGACCGACAGGATGAGACCTTCCATAGGAGACCATCAAAAGTTGTCTAGGCCAAAGTCACCTTTTGGCCCATTTTTGGGCATGAGCTTAACGGCACGGGTTGCCGATAAGACGGTACCGATTCCAAAAGTGAATGCGTCTATGCGAGCGGCAGGATGTGAGCTTCCATAGGAGACCATCAAAAGTTGTCTAGGCCAAAGTGACTTTTGGCCCAAAATTGGGCCTACAGGAATGACTATAACGGCACGGTTTGCCCATAAGACGGTCACCGATTCCAAAAGTGAACGCGTCTATGCGACCGACAGGATGAGACCTTCCATAGGAGACCATCAAAAGTTGTCTAGGCCAAAGTCACCTTTTGGCCCATTTTTGGGCATGAGCTTAACGGCACGGGTTGCCGATAAGACGGCAACCGATTCCAAAAGTGAATGCGTCTATGTGACCGGCAGGATGTGAGCTTCCATAGGAGACCATCAAAAGTTGTCTAGGCCAAAGTGACTTTTGGCCCAAAATTGGGCCTACAGGAATGACTATAACGGCACGGTTTGCCCATAAGACGGTCACCGATTCCAAAAGTGAACGCGTCTATGCGACCGACAGGATGAGACCTTCCATAGGAGACCATCAAAAGTTGTCTAGGCCAAAGTCACCTTTTGGCCCATTTTTGGGCATGAGCTTAACGGCACGGGTTGCCGATAAGACGGCAACCGATTCCAAAAGTGAATGCGTCTATGCGACCGGCAGGATGTGAGCTTCCATAGGAGACCATCAAAAGTTGTCTAGGCCAAAGTGACTTTTGGCCCAAAATTGGGCCTACAGGAATGACTATAACGGCACGGTTTGCCCATAAGACGGTCACCGATTCCAAAAGTGAACGCGTCTATGCGACCGACAGGATGAGACCTTCCATAGGAGACCATCAAAAGTTGTCTAGGCCAAAGTCACCTTTTGGCCCATTTTTGGGCATGAGCTTAACGGCACGGGTTGCCGATAAGACGGCAACCGATTCCAAAAGTGAATGCGTCTATGCGACCGGCAGGATGTGAGCTTCCATAGGAGACCATCAAAAGTTGTCTAGGCCAAAGTGACTTTTGGCCCAAAATTGGGCCTACAGGAATGACTATAACGGCACGGTTTGCCCATAAGACGGTCACCGATTCCAAAAGTGAACGAGTCTATGCGACCGACAGGATGAGACCTTCCATAGGAGACCATCAAAAGTTGTCTAGGCCAAAGTCACCTTTTGGCCCATTTTTGGGCATGAGCTTAACGGCACGGGTTGCCGATAAGACGGCAACCGATTCCAAAAGTGAATGCGTCTATGCGACCGGCAGGATGTGAGCTTCCATAGGAGACCATCAAAAGTTGTCTAGGCCAAAGTGACTTTTGGCCCAAAATTGGGCCTACAGGAATGACTATAACGGCACGGTTTGCCCATAAGACGGTCACCGATTCCAAAAGTGAACGCGTCTATGCGACCGACAGGATGAGACCTTCCATAGGAGACCATCAAAAGTTGTCTAGGCCAAAGTCACCTTTTGGCCCATTTTTGGGCATGAGCTTAACGGCACGGGTTGCCGATAAGACGGCAACCGATTCCAAAAGTGAATGCGTCTATGCGACCGGCAGGATGTGAGCTTCCATAGGAGACCATCAAAAGTTGTCTAGGCCAAAGTGACTTTTGGCCCAAAATTGGGCCTACAGGAATGACTATAACGGCACGGTTTGCCCATAAGACGGTCACCGATTCCAAAAGTGAACGCGTCTATGCGACGGACAGGATGAGACCTTCCATAGGAGACCAGCAAAAGTTGTCTAGGCCAAAGTCACCTTTTGGCCCATTTTTGGGCATGAGCTTAACGGCACGGGTTGCCGATAAGACGGCAACCGATTCCAAAAGTGAATGCGTCTATGCGACCGGCAGGATGTGAGCTTCCATAGGAGACCATCAAAAGTTGTCTAGGCCAAAGTGACTTTTGGCCCAAAATTGGGCCTACAGGAATGACTATAACGGCACGGTTTGCCCATAAGATGGTCACCGATTCCAAAAGTGAACGCGTCTATGCGACCGACAGGATGAGACCTTCCATAGGAGACCATCAAAAGTTGTCTAGGCCAAAGTCACCTTTTGGCCCATTTTTGGGCATGAGCTTAACGGCACGGGTTGCCGATAAGACGGCAACCGATTCCAAAAGTGAATGCGTCTATGCGACCGGCAGGATGTGAGCTTCCATAGGAGACCATAAAAAGTTGTCTAGGCCAAAGTGACTTTTGGCCCAAAATTGGGCCTACAGGAATGACTATAACGGCACGGTTTGCCCATAAGACGGTCACCGATTCCAAAAGTGAATGCGTCTATGCGACCGACAGGATGAGACCTTCCATAGGAGACCATCAAAAGTTGTCTAGGCCAAAGTCACCTTTTGGCCCATTTTTGGGCATGAGCTTAACGGCACGGGTTGCCGATAAGACGGCAACCGATTCCAAAAGTGAATGCGTCTATGCGACCGGCAGGATGTGAGCTTCCATAGGAGACCATCAAAAGTTGTCTAGGCCAAAGTGACTTTTGGCCCAAAATTGGGCCTACAGGAATGACTATAACGGCACGGTTTGCCCATAAGACGGTCACCGATTCCAAAAGTGAACGCGTCTATGCGACGGACAGGATGAGACCTTCCATAGGAGACCAGCAAAAGTTGTCTAGGCCAAAGTCACCTTTTGGCCCATTTTTGGGCATGAGCTTAACGGCACGGGTTGCCGATAAGACGGCAACCGATTCCAAAAGTGAATGCGTCTATGCGACCGGCAGGATGTGAGCTTCCATAGGAGACCATCAAAAGTTGTCTAGGCCAAAGTGACTTTTGGCCCAAAATTGGGCCTACAGGAATGACTATAACGGCACGGTTTGCCCATAAGACGGTCACCGATTCCAAAAGTGAACGCGTCTATGCGACCGACAGGATGAGACCTTCCATAGGAGACCATCAAAAGTTGTCAAGGCCAAAGTCACCTTTTGGCCCATTTTTGGGCATGAGATTAACGGCACGGGTTGCCGATAAGACGGCAACCGATTCCAAAAGTGAATGCGTCTATGCGACCGGCAGGATGTGAGCTTCCATAGGAGACCATCAAAAGTTGTCTAGGCCAAAGTGACTTTTGGCCCAAAATTGGGCCTACAGGAATGACTATAACGGCACGGTTTGCCCATAAGACGGTCACCGATTCCAAAAGTGAATGCGTCTATGCGACCGACAGGATGAGACCTTCCATAGGAGACCATCAAAAGTTGTCTAGGCCAAAGTCACCTTTTGGCCCATTTTTGGGCATGAGCTTAACGGCACGGGTTGCCGATAAGACGGCAACCGATTCCAAAAGTGAATGCGTCTATGCGACCGGCAGGATGTGAGCTTCCATAGGAGACCATCAAAAGTTGTCTAGGCCAAAGTGACTTTTGGCCCAAAATTGGGCCTACAGGAATGACTATAACGGCACGGTTTGCCCATAAGACGGTCACCGATTCCAAAAGTGAACGCGTCTATGCGACGGACAGGATGAGACCTTCCATAGGAGACCAGCAAAAGTTGTCTAGGCCAAAGTCACCTTTTGGCCCATTTTTGGGCATGAGCTTAACGGCACGGGTTGCCGATAAGACGGCAACCGATTCCAAAAGTGAATGCGTCTATGCGACCGGCAGGATGTGAGCTTCCATAGGAGACCATCAAAAGTTGTCTAGGCCAAAGTGACTTTTGGCCCAAAATTGGGCCTACAGGAATGACTATAACGGCACGGTTTGCCCATAAGACGGTCACCGATTCCAAAAGTGAACGCGTCTATGCGACCGACAGGATGAGACCTTCCATAGGAGACCATCAAAAGTTGTCTAGGCCAAAGTCACCTTTTGGCCCATTTTTGGGCATGAGCTTAACGGCACGGGTTGCCGATAAGACGGCAACCGATTCCAAAAGTGAATGCGTCTATGCGACCGGCAGGATGTGAGCTTCCATAGGAGACCATCAAAAGTTGTCTAGGCCAAAGTGACTTTTGGCCCAAAATTGGGCCTACAGGAATGACTATAACGGCACGGTTTGCCCATAAGACGGTCACCGATTCCAAAAGTGAATGCGTCTATGCGACCGACAGGATGAGACCTTCCATAGGAGACCATCAAAAGTTGTCTAGGCCAAAGTCACCTTTTGGCCCATTTTTGGGCATGAGCTTAACGGCACGGGTTGCCGATAAGACGGCAACCGATTCCAAAAGTGAATGCGTCTATGCGACCGGCAGGATGTGAGCTTCCATAGGAGACCATCAAAAGTTGTCTAGGCCAAAGTGACTTTTGGCCCAAAATTGGGCCTACAGGAATGACTATAACGGCACGGTTTGCCCATAAGACGGTCACCGATTCCAAAAGTGAACGCGTCTATGCGACCGACAGGATGAGACCTTCCATAGGAGACCAGCAAAAGTTGTCTAGGCCAAAGTCACCTTTTGGCCCATTTTTGGGCATGAGCTTAACGGCACGGGTTGCCGATAAGACGGCAACCGATTCCAAAAGTGAATGCGTCTATGCGACCGGCAGGATGTGAGCTTCCATAGGAGACCATCAAAAGTTGTCTAGGCCAAAGTGACTTTTGGCCCAAAATTGGGCCTACAGGAATGACTATAACGGCACGGTTTGCCCATAAGACGGTCACCGATTCCAAAAGTGAACGCGTCTATGCGACCGACAGGATGAGACCTTCCATAGGAGACCATCAAAAGTTGTCTAGGCCAAAGTCACCTTTTGGCCCATTTTTGGGCATGAGCTTAACGGCACGGGTTGCCGATAAGACTGCAACCGATTCCAAAAGTGAATGCGTCTATGCGACCGGCAGGATGTGAGCTTCCATAGGAGACCATCAAAAGTTGTCTAGGCCAAAGTGACTTTTGGCCCAAAATTGGGCCTACAGGAATGACTATAACGGCACGGTTTGCCCATAAGACGGCAACCGATTCCAAAAGTGAATGCGTCTATGCGCCCGGCAGGATGTGAGCTTCCATAGGAGACCATCAAAAGTTGTCTAGGCCAAAGTGACTTTTGGCCCAAAATTGGGCCTACAGGAATGACTATAACGGCACGGTTTGCCCATAAGACGGTCACCGATTCCAAAAGTGAACGCGTCTATGCGACGGACAGGATGAGACCTTCCATAGGAGACCAGCAAAAGTTGTCTAGGCCAAAGTCACCTTTTGGCCCATTTTTGGGCATGAGCTTAACGGCACGGGTTGCCGATAAGACGGCAACCGATTCCAAAAGTGAATGTGTCTATGCGACCGGCAGGATGTGAGCTTCCATAGGAGACCATCAAAAGTTGTCTAGGCCAAAGTGACTTTTGGCCCAAAATTGGGCCTACAGGAATGACTATAACGGCACGGTTTGCCCATAAGACGGTCACCGATTCCAAAAGTGAACGCGTCTATGCGACCGACAGGATGAGACCTTCCATAGGAGACCATCAAAAGTTGTCTAGGCCAAAGTCACCTTTTGGCCCATTTTTGGGCATGAGCTTAACGGCACGGGTTGCCGATAAGACGGCAACCGATTCCAAAAGTGAATGCGTCTATGCGACCGGCAGGATGTGAGCTTCCATAGGAGACCATCAAAAGTTGTCTAGGCCAAAGTGACTTTTGGCCCAAAATTGGGCCTACAGGAATGACTATAACGGCACGGTTTGCCCATAAGACGGCAACCGATTCCAAAAGTGAATGCGTCTATGCGCCCGGCAGGATGTGAGCTTCCATAGGAGACCATCAAAAGTTGTCTAGGCCAAAGTGACTTTTGGCCCAAAATTGGGCCTACAGGAATGACTATAACGGCACGGTTTGCCCATAAGACGGTCACCGATTCCAAAAGTGAACGCGTCTATGCGACCGACAGGATGAGACCTTCCATAGGAGACCATCAAAAGTTGTCTAGGCCAAAGTCACCTTTTGGCCCATTTTTGGGCATGAGCTTAACGGCACGGGTTGCCGATAAGACGGCAACCGATTCCAAAAGTGAATGCGTCTATGCGACCGGCAGGATGTGAGCTTCCAGAGGAGACCATCAAAAGTTGTCTAGGCCAAAGTGACTTTTGGCCCAAAATTGGGCCTACAGGAATGACTATAACGGCACGGTTTGCCCATAAGACGGTCACCGATTCCAAAAGTGAACGCGTCTATGCGACCGACAGGATGAGACCTTCCATAGGAGACCATCAAAAGTTGTCAAGGCCAAAGTCACCTTTTGGCCCATTTTTGGGCATGAGCTTAACGGCACGGGTTGCCGATAAGACGGCAACCGATTCCAAAAGTGAATGCGTCTATGCGACCGGCAGGATGTGAGCTTCCATAGGAGACCATCAAAAGTTGTCTAGGCCAAAGTGACTTTTGGCCCAAAATTGGGCCTACAGGAATGACTATAACGGCACGGTTTGCCCATAAGACGGTCACCGATTCCAAAAGTGAACGCGTCTATGCGACCGACAGGATGAGACCTTCCATAGGAGACCATCAAAAGTTGTCTAGGCCAAAGTCACCTTTTGGCCCATTTTTGGGCATGAGCTTAACGGCACGGGTTGCCGATAAGACGGCAACCGATTCCAAAAGTGAATGCGTCTATGCGACCGGCAGGATGTGAGCTTCCATAGGAGACCATCAAAAGTTGTCTAGGCCAAAGTGACTTTTGGCCCAAAATTGGGCCTACAGGAATGACTATAACGGCACGGTTTGCCCATAAGACGGTCACCGATTCCAAAAGTGAACGCGTCTATGCGACCGACAGGATGAGACCTTCCATAGGAGACCATCAAAAGTTGTCTAGGCCAAAGTCACCTTTTGGCCCATTTTTGGGCATGAGCTTAACGGCACGGGTTGCCGATAAGGCGGCAACCGATTCCAAAAGTGAATGCGTCTATGCGACCGGCAGGATGTGAGCTTCCATAGGAGACCATCAAAAGTTGTCTAGGCCAAAGTGACTTTTGGCCCAAAATTGGGCCTACAGGAATGACTATAACGGCACGGTTTGCCCATAAGACGGTCACCGATTCCAAAAGTGAACGCGTCTATGCGACCGACAGGATGAGACCTTCCATAGGAGACCATCAAAAGTTGTCAAGGCCAAAGTCACCTTTTGGCCCATTTTTGGGCATGAGCTTAACGGCACGGGTTGCCGATAAGACGGCAACCGATTCCAAAAGTGAATGCGTCTATGCGACCGGCAGGATGTGAGCTTCCATAGGAGACCATCAAAAGTTGTCTAGGCCAAAGTGACTTTTGGCCCAAAATTGGGCCTACAGGAATGACTATAACGGCACGGTTTGCCCATAAGACGGTCACCGATTCCAAAAGTGAACGCGTCTATGCGACCGACAGGATGAGACCTTCCATAGGAGACCATCAAAAGTTGTCTAGGCCAAAGTCACCTTTTGGCCCATTTTTGGGCATGAGCTTAACGGCACGGGTTGCCGATAAGACGGCAACCGATTCCAAAAGTGAATGCGTCTATGCGACCGGCAGGATGTGAGCTTCCATAGGAGACCATCAAAAGTTGTCTAGGCCAAAGTGACTTTTGGCCCAAAATTGGGCCTACAGGAATGACTATAACGGCACGGTTTGCCCATAAGACGGTCACCGATTCCAAAAGTGAACGCGTCTATGCGACCGACAGGATGAGACCTTCCATAGGAGACCATCAAAAGTTGTCTAGGCCAAAGTCACCTTTTGGCCCATTTTTGGGCATGAGCTTAACGGCACGGGTTGCCGATAAGGCGGCAACCGATTCCAAAAGTGAATGCGTCTATGCGACCGGCAGGATGTGAGCTTCCATAGGAGACCATCAAAAGTTGTCTAGGCCAAAGTGACTTTTGGCCCAAAATTGGGCCTACAGGAATGACTATAACGGCACGGTTTGCCCATAAGACGGTCACCGATTCCAAAAGTGAATGCGTCTATGCGACCGACAGGATGAGACCTTCCATAGGAGACCATCAAAAGTTGTCTAGGCCAAAGTCACCTTTTGGCCCATTTTTGGGCATGAGCTTAACGGCACGGGTTGCCGATAAGACGGCAACCGATTCCAAAAGTGAATGCGTCTATGCGACCGGCAGGATGTGAGCTTCCATAGGAGACCATCAAAAGTTGTCTAGGCCAAAGTGACTTTTGGCCCAAAATTGGGCCTACAGGAATGACTATAACGGCACGGTTTGCCCATAAGACGGTCACCGATTCCAAAAGTGAACGCGTCTATGCGACGGACAGGATGAGACCTTCCATAGGAGACCAGCAAAAGTTGTCTAGGCCAAAGTCACCTTTTGGCCCATTTTTGGGCATGAGCTTAACGGCACGGGTTGCCGATAAGACGGCAACCGATTCCAAAAGTGAATGCGTCTATGCGACCGGCAGGATGTGAGCTTCCATAGGAGACCATCAAAAGTTGTCTAGGCCAAAGTGACTTTTGGCCCAAAATTGGGCCTACAGGAATGACTATAACGGCACGGTTTGCCCATAAGACGGTCACCGATTCCAAAAGTGAACGCGTCTATGCGACCGACAGGATGAGACCTTCCATAGGAGACCATCAAAAGTTGTCTAGGCCAAAGTCACCTTTTGGCCCATTTTTGGGCATGAGCTTAACGGCACGGGTTGCCGATAAGACGGCAACCGATTCCAAAAGTGAATGCGTCTATGCGACCGGCAGGATGTGAGCTTCCATAGGAGACCATCAAAAGTTGTCTAGGCCAAAGTGACATTTGGCCCAAAATTGGGCCTACAGGAATGACTATAACGGCACGGTTTGCCCATAAGACGGTCACCGATTCCAAAAGTGAACGCGTCTATGCGACCGACAGGATGAGACCTTCCATAGGAGACCATCAAAAGTTGTCTAGGCCAAAGTCACCTTTTGGCCCATTTTTGGGCATGAGCTTAACGGCACGGGTTGCCGATAAGACGGCAACCGATTCCAAAAGTGAATGCGTCTATGCGACCGGCAGGATGTGAGCTTCCATAGGAGACCATCAAAAGTTGTCTAGGCCAAAGTGACTTTGGGCCCAAAATTGGGCCTACAGGAATGACTATAACGGCACGGTTTGCCCATAAGACGGTCACCGATTCCAAAAGTGAACGCATCTATGCGACCGACAGGATGAGACCTTCCATAGGAGACCATCAAAAGTTGTCTAGGCCAAAGTCACCTTTTGGCCCATTTTTGGGCATGAGCTTAACGGCACGGGTTGCCGATAAGACGGCAACCGATTCCAAAAGTGAATGCGTCTATGCGACCGGCAGGATGTGAGCTTCCATAGGAGACCATCAAAAGATGTCTAGGCCAAAGTGACTTTTGGCCCAAAATTGGGCCTACAGGAATGACTATAACGGCACGGTTTGCCCATAAGACGGTCACCGATTCCAAAAGTGAACGCGTCTATGCGACCGACAGGATGAGACCTTCCATAGGAGACCATCAAAAGTTGTCTAGGCCAAAGTCACCTTTTGGCCCATTTTTGGGCATGAGCTTAACGGCACGGGTTGCCGATAAGACGGCAACCGATTCCAAAAGTGAATGCGTCTATGCGACCGGCAGGATGTGAGCTTCCATAGGAGACCATCAAAAGATGTCTAGGCCAAAGTGACTTTTGGCCCAAAATTGGGCCTACAGGAATGACTATAACGGCACGGTTTGCCCATAAGACGGTCACCGATTCCAAAAGTGAACGCGTCTATGCGACCGACAGGATGAGACATTCCATAGGAGACCATCAAAAGTTGTCTAGGCCAAAGTCACCTTTTGGCACATTTTTGGGCATGAGCTTAACGGCACGGGTTGCCGATAAGACGGCAACCGATTCCAAAAGTGAATGCGTCTATGCGACCGGCAGGATGTGAGCTTCCATAGGAGACCATCAAAAGTTGTCTAGGCCAAAGTGACTTTTGGCCCAAAATTGGGCCTACAGGAATGACTATAACGGCACGGTTTGCCCATAAGACGGTCACCGATTCCAAAAGTGAACGCGTCTATGCGACCGACAGGATGAGACCTTCCATAGGAGACCATCAAAAGTTGTCTAGGCCAAAGTCACCTTTTGGCCCATTTTTGGGCATGAGCTTAACGGCACGGGTTGCCGATAAGACGGCAACCGATTCCAAAAGTGAATGCGTCTATGCGACCGGCAGGATGTGAGCTTCCATAGGAGACCATCAAAAGTTGTCTAGGCCAAAGTGACTTTTGGCCCAAAATTGGGCCTACAGGAATGACTATAACGGCACGGTTTGCCCATAAGACGGTCACCGATTCCAAAAGTGAACGCGTCTATGCGACCGACAGGATGAGACCTTCCATAGGAGACCATCAAAAGTTGTCTAGGCCAAAGTCACCTTTTGGCCCATTTTTGGGCATGAGCTTAACGGCACGGGTTGCCGATAAGACGGCAACCGATTCCAAAAGTGAATGCGTCTATGCGACCGGCAGGATGTGAGCTTCCATAGGAGACCATCAAAAGATGTCTAGGCCAAAGTGACTTTTGGCCCAAAATTGGGCCTACAGGAATGACTATAACGGCACGGTTTGCCCATAAGACGGTCACCGATTCCAAAAGTGAACGCGTCTATGCGACCGACAGGATGAGACATTCCATAGGAGACCATCAAAAGTTGTCTAGGCCAAAGTCACCTTTTGGCACATTTTTGGGCATGAGCTTAACGGCACGGGTTGCCGATAAGACGGCAACCGATTCCAAAAGTGAATGCGTCTATGCGACCGGCAGGATGTGAGCTTCCATAGGAGACCATCAAAAGTTGTCTAGGCCAAAGTGACTTTTGGCCCAAAATTGGGCCTACAGGAATGACTATAACGGCACGGTTTGCCCATAAGACGGTCACCGATTCCAAAAGTGAACGCGTCTATGCGACCGACAGGATGAGACCTTCCATAGGAGACCATCAAAAGTTGTCTAGGCCAAAGTCACCTTTTGGCCCATTTTTGGGCATGAGCTTAACGGCACGGGTTGCCGATAAGACGGCAACCGATTCCAAAAGTGAATGCGTCTATGCGACCGGCAGGATGTGAGCTTCCATAGGAGACCATCAAAAGTTGTCTAGGCCAAAGTGACTTTTGGCCCAAAATTGGGCCTACAGGAATGACTATAACGGCACGGTTTGCCCATAAGACGGTCACCGATTCCAAAAGTGAACGCGTCTATGCGACCGACAGGATGAGACCTTCCATAGGAGACCATCAAAAGTTGTCTAGGCCAAAGTCACCTTTTGGCCCATTTTTGGGCATGAGCTTAACGGCACGGGTTGCCGATAAGACGGCAACCGATTCCAAAAGTGAATGCGTCTATGCGACCGGCAGGATGTGAGCTTCCATAGGAGACCATCAAAAGTTGTCTAGGCCAAAGTGACTTTTGGCCCAAAATTGGGCCTACAGGAATGACTATAACGGCACGGGTTGCCGATAAGACGGCAACCGATTCCAAAAGTGAATGCGTCTATGCGACCGGCAGGATGTGAGCTTCCATAGGAGACCATCAAAAGTTGTCTAGGCCAAAGTGACTTTTGGCCCAAAATTGGGCCTACAGGAATGACTATAACGGCACGGTTTGCCCATAAGACGGTCACCGATTCCAAAAGTGAACGCGTCTATGCGACCGACAGGATGAGACCTTCCATAGGAGACCATCAAAAGTTGTCTAGGCCAAAGTCACCTTTTGGCCCATTTTTGGGCATGAGCTTAACGGCAGGGGTTGCCGATAAGACGGCAACCGATTCCAAAAGTGAATGCGTCTATGCGACCGGCAGGATGTGAGCTTCCATAGGAGACCATCAAAAGTTGTCTAGGCCAAAGTGACTTTTGGCCCAAAATTGGGCCTACAGGAATGACTATAACGGCACGGTTTGCCCATAAGACGGTAACCGATTCCAAAAGTGAACGCGTCTATGCGACCGACAGGATGAGACCTTCCATAGGAGACCATCAAAAGTTGTCTAGGCCAAAGTCACCTTTTGGCCCATTTTTGGGCATGAGCTTAACGGCACGGGTTGCCGATAAGACGGCAACCGATTCCAAAAGTGAATGCGTCTATGCGACCGGCAGCATGTGAGCTTCCATAGGAGACCATCAAAAGTTGTCTAGGCCAAAGTGACTTTTGGCCCAAAATTGGGCCTACAGGAATGACTATAACGGCAAGGTTTGCCCATAAGACGGTCACCGATTCCAAAAGTGAACGCGTCTATGCGACCGACAGGATGAGACCTTCCATAGGAGACCATCAAAAGTTGTCTAGGCCAAAGTCACCTTTTGGCCCATTTTTGGGCATGAGCTTAACGGCACGGGTTGCCGATAAGACGGCAACCGATTCCAAAAGTGAATGCGTCTATGCGACCGGCAGGATGTGAGCTTCCATAGGAGACCATCAAAAGTTGTCTAGGCCAAAGTGACTTTTGGCCCAAAATTGGGCCTACAGGAATGACTATAACGGCACGGTTTGCCCATAAGACGGTCACCGATTCCAAAAGTGAACGCGTCTATGCGACCGACAGGATGAGACCTTCCATAGGAGACCATCAAAAGTTGTCTAGGCCAAAGTCACCTTTTGGCCCATTTTTGGGCATGAGCTTAACGGCACGGGTTGCCGATAAGACGGCAACCGATTCCAAAAGTGAATGCGTCTATGCGACCGGCAGGATGTGAGCTTCCATAGGAGACCATCAAAAGTTGTCTAGGCCAAAGTGACTTTTGGCCCAAAATTGGGCCTACAGGAATGACTATAACGGCACGGTTTGCCCATAAGACGGTCACCGATTCCAAAAGTGAACGCGTCTATGCGACCGACAGGATGAGACCTTCCATAGGAGACCATCAAAAGTTGTCTAGGCCAAAGTCACCTTTTGGCCCATTTTTGGGCATGAGCTTAACGGCACGGGTTGCCGATAAGACGGCAACCGATTCCAAAAGTGAATGCGTCTATGCGACCGGCAGGATGTGAGCTTCCATAGGAGACCATCAAAAGTTGTCTAGGCCAAAGTGACTTTTGGCCCAAAATTGGGCCTACAGGAATGACTATAACGGCACGGTTTGCCCATAAGACGGTCACCGATTCCAAAAGTGAACGCGTCTATGCGACCGACAGGATGAGACCTTCCATAGGAGACCATCAAAAGTTGTCTAGGCCAAAGTCACCTTTTGGCCCATTTTTGGGCATGAGCTTAACGGCACGGGTTGCCGATAAGACGGCAACCAATTCCAAAAGTGAATGCGTCTATGCGACCGGCAGGATGTGAGCTTCCATAGGAGACCATCAAAAGTTGTCTAGGCCAAAGTGACTTTTGGCCCAAAATTGGGCCTACAGGAATGACTATAACGTCACGGTTTGCCCATAAGACGGTCACCGATTCCAAAAGTGAACGCGTCTATGCGACCGAAAGGATGAGACCTTCCATAGGAGACCATCAAAAGTTGTCTAGGCCAAAATCACCTTTTGGCCCATTTTTGGGCATGAGCTTAACGGCACGGGTTGCCGATAAGACGGCAACCGATTCCAAAAGTGAATGCGTCTATGCGACCGGCAGGATGTGAGCTTCCATAGGAGACCATCAAAAGTTGTCTAGGCCAAAGTGACTTTTGGCCCAAAATTGGGCCTACAGGAATGACTCTAACGGCACGGTTTGCCCATAAGACGGTCACCGATTCCAAAAGTGAACGCGTCTATGCGACCGACAGGATGAGACCTTCCATAGGAGACCATCAAAAGTTGTCTAGGCCAAAGTCACCTTTTGGCCCATTTTTGGGCATGAGCTTAACGGCACGGGTTGCCGATAAGACGGCAACCGATTCCAGAAGTGAATGCGTCTATGCGACCGGCAGGATGTGAGCTTCCATAGGAGACCATCAAAAGTTGTCTAGGCCAAAGTGACTTTTGGCCCAAAATTGGGCCTACAGGAATGACTATAACGGCACGGTTTGCCCATAAGACGGTCACCGATTCCAAAAGTGAACGCGTCTATGCGACCGACAGGATGAGACCTTCCATAGGAGACCATCAAAAGTTGTCTAGGCCAAAGTCACCTTTTGGCCCATTTTTGGGCATGAGCTTAACGGCAGGGGTTGCCGATAAGACGGCAACCGATTCCAAAAGTGAATGCGTCTATGCGACCGGCAGGATGTGAGCTTCCATAGGAGACCATCAAAAGTTGTCTAGGCCAAAGTGACTTTTGGCCCAAAATTGGGCCTACAGGAATGACTATAACGGCACGGTTTGCCCATAAGACGGTCACCGATTCCAAAAGTGAACGCGTCTATGCGACCGACAGGATGAGACCTTCCATAGGAGACCATCAAAAGTTGTCTAGGCCAAAGTCACCTTTTGGCCCATTTTTGGGCATGAGCTTAACGGCAGGGGTTGCCGATAAGACGGCAACCGATTCCAAAAGTGAATGCGTCTATGCGACCGGCAGCATGTGAGCTTCCACAGGAGACCATCAAAAGTTGTCTAGGCCAAAGTCACCTTTTGGCCCATTTTTGGGCATGAGCTTAACGGCAGGGGTTGCCCATAAGACGGTCACCGATTCCAAAAGTGAACGCGTCTATGCGACCGGCAGGATGTGAGCTTCCATAGGAGACCATCAAAAGTTGTCTAGGCCAAAGTGACTTTTGGCCCAAAATTGGGCCTACAGGAATGACTATAACGGCACGGTTTGCCCATTAGACGGTCACCGATTCCAAAAGTGAACGCGTCTATGCGACCGACAGGATGAGACCTTCCATAGGAGACCATCAAAAGTTGTCTAGGCCAAAGTCACCTTTTGGCCCATTTTTGGGCATGAGCTTAACGGCACGGGTTGCCGATAAGACGGCAACCGATTCCAAAAGTGAATGCGTCTATGCGACCGGCAGGATGTGAGCTTCCATAGGAGACCATCAAAAGTTGTCTAGGCCAAAGTGACTTTTGGCCCAAAATTGGGCCTACAGGAATGACTATAACGGCACGGTTTGCCCATAAGACGGTCACCGATTCCAAAAGTGAACGCGTCTATGCGACCGACAGGATGAGACCTTCTATAGGAGACCATCAAAAGTTGTCTAGGCCAAAGTCACCTTTTGGCCCATTTTTGGGCATGAGCTTAACGGCACGGGTTGCCGATAAGACGGCAACCGATTCCAAAAGTGAATGCGTCTATGCGACCGGCAGGATGTGAGCTTCCATAGGAGACCATCAAAAGTTGTCTAGGCCAAAGTGACTTTTGGCCCAAAATTGGGCCTACAGGAATGACTATAACGGCCCGGTTTGCCCATAAGACGGTCACCGATTCCAAAAGTGAACGCGTCTATGCGACCGACAGGATGAGACCTTCCATAGGAGACCATCAAAAGTTGTCTAGGCCAAAGTCACCTTTTGGCCCATTTTTGGGCATGAGCTTAACGGCACGGGTTGCCGATAAGACGGCAACCGATTCCTAAAGTGAATGCGTCTATGCGACCGGCAGGATGTGAGCTTCCATAGGAGACCATCAAAAGTTGTCTAGGCCAAAGTGACTTTTGGCCCAAAATTGGGCCTACAGGAATGACTATAACGGCACGGTTTGCCCATAAGACGGTCACCGATTCCAAAAGTGAACGCGTCTATGCGACCGACAGGATGAGACCTTCCATAGGAGACCATCAAAAGTTGTCTAGGCCAAAGTCACCTTTTGGCCCATTTTTGGGCATGAGCTTAACGGCACGGGTTGCCGATAAGACGGCAACCGATTCCAAAAGTGAATGCGTCTATGCGACCGGCAGGATGTGAGCTTCCATAGGAGACCATCAAAAGTTGTCTAGGCCAAAGTGACTTTTGGCCCAAAATTGGGCCTACAGGAATGACTATAACGGCACGGTTTGCCCATAAGACGGTCACCGATTCCAAAAGTGAACGCGTCTATGCCACCGACAGGATGAGACCTTCCATAGGAGACCATCAAAAGTTGTCTAGGCCAAAGTCACCTTTTGGCCCATTTTTGGGCATGAGCTTAACGGCACGGGTTGCCGATAAGACGGCAACCGATTCCAAAAGTGAATGCGTCTATGCGACCGGCAGGATGTGAGCTTCCATAGGAGACCATCAAAAGTTGTCTAGGCCAAAGTGACTTTTGGCCCAAAATTGGGCCTACAGGAATGACTATAACGGCACGGTTTGCCCATAAGACGGTCACCGATTCCAAAAGTGAACGCGTCTATGCGACCGACAGGATGAGACCTTCCATAGGAGACCATCAAAAGTTGTCTAGGCCAAAGTCACCTTTTGGCCCATTTTTGGGCATGAGCTTAACGGCACGGGTTGCCGATAAGACGGCAACCGATTCCAAAAGTGAATGCGTCTATGCGACCGGCAGGATGTGAGCTTCCATAGGAGACCATCAAAAGTTGTCTAGGCCAAAGTGACTTTTGGCCCAAAATTGGGCCTACAGGAATGACTATAACGGCACGGTTTGCCCATAAGACGGTCACCGATTCCAAAAGTGAACGCGTCTATGCCACCGACAGGATGAGACCTTCCATAGGAGACCATCAAAAGTTGTCTAGGCCAAAGTCACCTTTTGGCCCATTTTTGGGCATGAGCTTAACGGCACGGGTTGCCGATAAGACGGCAACCAATTCCAAAAGTGAATGCGTCTATGCGACCGGCAGGATATGAGCTTCCATAGGAGACCATCAAAAGTTGTCTAGGCCAAAGTGACTTTTGGCCCAAAATTGGGCCTACAGGAATGACTATAACGGCACGGTTTGCCCATAAGACGGTCACCGATTCCAAAAGTGAACGCGTCTATGCGACCGACAGGATGAGACCTTCCATAGGAGACCATCAAAAGTTGTCTAGGCCAAAGTCACCTTTTGGCCCATTTTTGGGCATGAGCTTAACGGCACGGGTTGCCGATAAGACCGCAACCGATTCCAAAAGTGAATGCGTCTATGCGACCGGCAGGATGTGAGCTTCCATAGGAGACCATCAAAAGTTGTCTAGGCCAAAGTGACTTTTGGCCCAAAATTGGGCCTACAGGAATGACTATAACGGCACGGTTTGCCCATAAGACGGTCACCGATTCCAAAAGTGAACGCGTCTATGCGACCGACAGGATGATACCTTCCATAGGAGACCATCAAAAGTTGTCTAGGCCAAAGTCACCTTTTGGCCCATTTTTGGGCATGAGCTTAACGGCACGGGTTGCCGATAAGACGGCAACCGATTCCAAAAGTGAATGCGTCTATGCGACCGGCAGGATGTGAGCTTCCATAGGAGACCATCAAAAGTTGTCTAGGCCAAAGTGACTTTTGGCCCAAAATTGGGCCTACAGGAATGACTATAACGGCACGGTTTGCCCATAAGACGGTCACCGATTCCAAAAGTGAACGCGTCTATGCGACCGACAGGATGAGACCTTCCATAGGAGACCATCAAAAGTTGTCTAGGCCAAAGTCACCTTTTGGCCCATTTTTGGGCATGAGCTTAACGGCACGGGTTGCCGATAAGACGGCAACCGATTCCAAAAGTGAATGCGTCTATGCGACCGGCAGGATGTGAGCTTCCATAGGAGACCATCAAAAGTTGTCTAGGCCAAAGTGACTTTTGGCCCAAAATTGGGCCTACAGGAATGACTATAACGGCACGGTTTGCCCATAAGACGGTCACCGATTCCAAAAGTGAACGCGTCTATGCGACCGACAGGATGAGACCTTCCATAGGAGACCATCAAAAGTTGTCTAGGCCAAAGTCACCTTTTGGCCCATTTTTGGGCATGAGCTTAACGGCACGGGTTGCCGATAAGACGGCAACCGATTCCAAAAGTGAATGCGTCTATGCGACCGGCAGGATGTGAGCTTCCATAGGAGACCATCAAAAGTTGTCTAGGCCAAAGTGACTTTTGGCCCAAAATTGGGCCTACAGGAATGACTATAACGGCACGGTTTGCCCATAAGACGGTCACCGATTCCAAAAGTGAACGCGTCTATGCGACCGACAGGATGAGACCTTCCATAGGAGACCATCAAAAGTTGTCTAGGCCAAAGTCACCTTTTGGCCCATTTTTGGGCATGAGCTTAACGGCACGGGTTGCCGATAAGACGGCAACCGATTCCAAAAGTGAATGCGTCTATGCGACCGGCAGGATGTGAGCTTCCATAGGAGACCATCAAAAGTTGTCTAGGCCAAAGTGACTTTTGGCCCAAAATTGGGCCTACAGGAATGACTATAACGGCACGGTTTGCCCATAAGACGGTCACCGATTCCAAAAGTGAACGCGTCTATGTGACCGACAGGATGAGACCTTCCATAGGAGACCATCAAAAGTTGTCTAGGCCAAAGTCACCTTTTGGCCCATTTTTGGGCATGAGCTTAACGGCACGGGTTGCCGATAAGACGGCAACCGATTCCAAAAGTGAATGCGTCTATGCGACCGGCAGGATGTGAGCTTCCATAGGAGACCATCAAAAGTTGTCTAGGCCAAAGTGACTTTTGGCCCAAAATTGGGCCTACAGGAATGACTATAACGGCACGGTTTGCCCATAAGACGGTCACCGATTCCAAAAGTGAATGCGTCTATGCGACCGACAGGATGAGACCTTCCATAGGAGACCATCAAAAGTTGTCTAGGCCAAAGTCACCTTTTGGCCCATTTTTGGGCATGAGCTTAACGGCACGGGTTGCCGATAAGACGGCAACCAATTCCAAAAGTGAATGCGTCTATGCGACCGGCAGGATGTGAGCTTCCATAGGAGACCATCAAAAGTTGTCTAGGCCAAAGTGACTTTTGGCCCAAAATTGGGCCTACAGGAATGACTATAACGGCACGGTTTGCCCATAAGACGGTCACCGATTCCAAAAGTGAACGCGTCTATGCGACCGACAGGATGAGACCTTCCATAGGAGACCATCAAAAGTTGTCTAGGCCAAAGTCACCTTTTGGCCCATTTTTGGGCATGAGCTTAACGGCACGGGTTGCCGATAAGATCGCAACCGATTCCAAAAGTGAATGCGTCTATGCGACCGGCAGGATGTGAGCTTCCATAGGAGACCATCAAAAGTTGTCTAGGCCAAAGTGACTTTTGGCCCAAAATTGGGCCTACAGGAATGACTATAACGGCACGGTTTGCCCATAAGACGGTCACCGATTCCAAAAGTGAACGCGTCTATGCGACCGACAGGATGAGACCTTCCATAGGAGACCATCAAAAGTTGTCTAGGCCAAAGTCACCTTTTGGCCCATTTTTGGGCATGAGCTTAACGGCACGGGTTGCCGATAAGACGGCAACCGATTCCAAAAGTGAATGCGTCTATGCGACCGGCAGGATGTGAGCTTCCATAGGAGACCATCAAAAGTTGTCTAGGCCAAAGTGACTTTTGGCCCAAAATTGGGCCTACAGGAATGACTATAACGGCACGGTTTGCCCATAAGACGGTCACCGATTCCAAAAGTGAATGCGTCTATGCGACCGACAGGATGAGACCTTCCATAGGAGACCATCAAAAGTTGTCTAGGCCAAAGTCACCTTTTGGCCCATTTTTGGGCATGAGCTTAACGGCACGGGTTGCCGATAAGACGGCAACCAATTCCAAAAGTGAATGCGTCTATGCGACCGGCAGGATGTGAGCTTCCATAGGAGACCATCAAAAGTTGTCTAGGCCAAAGTGACTTTTGGCCCAAAATTGGGCCTACAGGAATGACTATAACGGCACGGTTTGCCCATAAGACGGTCACCGATTCCAAAAGTGAACGCGTCTATGCGACCGACAGGATGAGACCTTCCATAGGAGACCATCAAAAGTTGTCTAGGCCAAAGTCACCTTTTGGCCCATTTTTGGGCATGAGCTTAACGGCACGGGTTGCCGATAAGACCGCAACCGATTCCAAAAGTGAATGCGTCTATGCGACCGGCAGGATGTGAGCTTCCATAGGAGACCATCAAAAGTTGTCTAGGCCAAAGTGACTTTTGGCCCAAAATTGGGCCTACAGGAATGACTATAACGGCACGGTTTGCCCATAAGACGGTCACCGATTCCAAAAGTGAACGCGTCTATGCGACCGACAGGATGAGACCTTCCATAGGAGACCATCAAAAGTTGTCTAGGCCAAAGTCACCTTTTGGCCCATTTTTGGGCATGAGCTTAACGGCACGGGTTGCCGATAAGACGGCAACCGATTCCAAAAGTGAATGCGTCTATGCGACCGGCAGGATGTGAGCTTCCATAGGAGACCATCAAAAGTTGTCTAGGCCAAAGTGACTTTTGGCCCAAAATTGGGCCTACAGGAATGACTATAACGGCACGGTTTGCCCATAAGACGGTCACCGATTCCAAAAGTGAACGCGTCTATGCGACCGACAGGATGAGACCTTCCATAGGAGACCATCAAAAGTTGTCTAGGCCAAAGTCACCTTTTGGCCCATTTTTGGGCATGAGCTTAACGGCACGGGTTGCCGATAAGACGGCAACCGATTCCAAAAGTGAATGCGTCTATGCGACCGGCAGGATGTGAGCTTCCATAGGAGACCATCAAAAGTTGTCTAGGCCAAAGTGACTTTTGGCCCAAAATTGGGCCTACAGGAATGACTATAACGGCACGGTTTGCCCATAAGACGGTCACCGATTCCAAAAGTGAACGCGTCTATGCGACCGACAGGATGAGACCTTCCATAGGAGACCATCAAAAGTTGTCTAGGCCAAAGTCACCTTTTGGCCCATTTTTGGGCATGAGCTTAACGGCACGGGTTGCCGATAAGACGGCAACCGATTCCAAAAGTGAATGCGTCTATGCGACCGGCAGGATGTGAGCTTCCATAGGAGACCATCAAAAGTTGTCTAGGCCAAAGTGACTTTTGGCCCAAAATTGGGCCTACAGGAATGACTATAACGGCACGGTTTGCCCATAAGACGGTCACCGATTCCAAAAGTGAACGCGTCTATGCGACCGACAGGATGAGACCTTCCATAGGAGACCATCAAAAGTTGTCTAGGCCAAAGTCACCTTTTGGCCCATTTTTGGGCATGAGCTTAACGGCACGGGTTGCCGATAAGACGGCAACCAATTCCAAAAGTGAATGCGTCTATGCGACCGGCAGGATGTGAGCTTCCATAGGAGACCATCAAAAGTTGTCTAGGCCAAAGTGACTTTTGGCCCAAAATTGGGCCTACAGGAATGACTATAACGGCACGGTTTGCCCATAAGACGGTCACCGATTCCAAAAGTGAACGCGTCTATGCGACCGACAGGATGAGACCTTCCATAGGAGACCATCAAAAGTTGTCTAGGCCAAAGTCACCTTTTGGCCCATTTTTGGGCATGAGCTTAACGGCACGGGTTGCCGATAAGACAGCAACCGATTCCAAAAGTGAATGCGTCTATGCGACCGGCAGGATGTGAGCTTCCATAGGAGACCATCAAAAGTTGTCTAGGCCAAAGTGACTTTTGGCCCAAAATTGGGCCTACAGGAATGACTATAACGGCACGGTTTGCCCATAAGACGGTCACCGATTCCAAAAGTGAACGCGTCTATGCGACCGACAGGATGAGACCTTCCATAGGAGACCATCAAAAGTTGTCTAGGCCAAAGTCACCTTTTGGCCCATTTTTGGGCATGAGCTTAACGGCACGGGTTGCCGATAAGACGGCAACCGATTCCAAAAGTGAATGCGTCTATGCGACCGGCAGGATGTGAGCTTCCATAGGAGACCATCAAAAGTTGTCTAGGCCAAAGTGACTTTTGGCCCAAAATTGGGCCTACAGGAATGACTATAACGGCACGGTTTGCCCATAAGACGGTCACCGATTCCAAAAGTGAACGCGTCTATGCGACCGACAGGATGAGACCTTCCATAGGAGACCATCAAAAGTTGTCTAGGCCAAAGTCACCTTTTGGCCCATTTTTGGGCATGAGCTTAACGGCACGGGTTGCCGATAAGACGGCAACCGATTCCAAAAGTGAATGCGTCTATGCGACCGGCAGGATGTGAGCTTCCATAGGAGACCATCAAAAGTTGTCTAGGCCAAAGTGACTTTTGGCCCAAAATTGGGCCTACAGGAATGACTATAACGGCACGGTTTGCCCATAAGACGGTCACCGATTCCAAAAGTGAACGCGTCTATGCGACCGACAGGATGAGACCTTCCATAGGAGACCATCAAAAGTTGTCTAGGCCAAAGTCACCTTTTGGCCCATTTTTGGGCATGAGCTTAACGGCACGGGTTGCCGATAAGACCGCAACCGATTCCAAAAGTGAATGCGTCTATGCGACCGGCAGGATGTGAGCTTCCATAGGAGACCATGAAAAGTTGTCTAGGCCAAAGTGACTTTTGGCCCAAAATTGGGCCTACAGGAATGACTATAACGGCACGGTTTGCCCATAAGACGGTCACCGATTCCAAAAGTGAACGCGTCTATGCGACCGACAGGATGAGACCTTCCATAGGAGACCATCAAAAGTTGTCTAGGCCAAAGTCACCTTTTGGCCCATTTTTGGGCATGAGCTTAACGGCACGGGTTGCCGATAAGACGGCAACCGATTCCAAAAGTGAATGCGTCTATACGACCGGCAGGATGTGAGCTTCCATAGGAGACCATCAAAAGTTGTCTAGGCCAAAGTGACTTTTGGCCCAAAATTGGGCCTACAGGAATGACTATAACGGCACGGTTTGCCCATAAGACGGTCACCGATTCCAAAAGTGAACGCGTCTATGCGACCGACAGGATGAGACCTTCCATAGGAGACCATCAAAAGTTGTCTAGGCCAAAGTCACCTTTTGGCCCATTTTTGGGCATGAGCTTAACGGCACGGGTTGCCGATAAGACGGCAACCGATTCCAAAAGTGAATGCGTCTATGCGACCGGCAGGATGTGAGCTTCCATTTGAGACCATCAAAAGTTGTCTAGGCCAAAGTGACTTTTGGCCCAAAATTGGGCCTACAGGAATGACTATAACGGCACGGTTTGCCCATAAGACGGTCACCGATTCCAAAAGTGAACGCGTCTATGCGACCGACAGGATGAGACCTTCCATAGGAGACCATCAAAAGTTGTCTAGGCCAAAGTCACCTTTTGGCCCATTTTTGGGCATGAGCTTAACGGCACGGGTTGCCGATAAGACGGCAACCGATTCCAAAAGTGAATGCGTCTATGCGACCGGCAGGATGTGAGCTTCCATAGGAGACCATCAAAAGTTGTCTAGGCCAAAGTGACTTTTGGCCCAATTTTGGGCCTACAGGAATGACTATAACGGCACGGTTTGCCCATAAGACGGTCACCGATTCCAAAAGTGAACGCGTCTATGCGACCGACAGGATGAGACCTTCCATAGGAGACCATCAAAAGTTGTCTAGGCCAAAGTCACCTTTTGGCCCATTTTTGGGCATGAGCTTAACGGCACGGGTTGCCGATAAGACGGCAACCGATTCCAAAAGTGAATGCGTCTATGCGACCGGCAGGATGTGAGCTTCCATAGGAGACCATCAAAAGTTGTCTAGGCCAAAGTGACTTTTGGCCCAAAATTGGGCCTACAGGAATGACTATAACGGCACGGTTTGCCCATAAGACGGTCACCGATTCCAAAAGTGAACGCGTCTATGCGACCGACAGGATGAGACCTTCCATAGGAGACCATCAAAAGTTGTCTAGGCCAAAGTCACCTTTTGGCCCATTTTTGGGCATGAGCTTAACGGCACGGGTTGCCGATAAGACGGCAACAGATTCCAAAAGTGAATGCGTCTATGCGACCGGCAGGATGTGAGCTTCCATAGGAGACCATCAAAAGTTGTCTAGGCCAAAGTGACTTTTGGCCCAAAATTGGGCCTACAGGAATGACTATAACGGCACGGTTTGCCCATAAGACGGTCACCGATTCCAAAAGTGAACGCGTCTATGCGACCGACAGGATGAGACCTTCCATAGGAGACCATCAAAAGTTGTCTAGGCCAAAGTCACCTTTTGGCCCATTTTTGGGCATGAGCTTAACGGCACGGGTTGCCGATAAGACGGCAACCGATTCCAAAAGTGAATGCGTCTATGCGACCGGCAGGATGTGAGCTTCCATAGGAGACCATCAAAAGTTGTCTAGGCCAAAGTGACTTTCGGCCCAAAATTGGGCCTACAGGAATGACTATAACGGCACGGTTTGCCCATAAGACGGTCACCGATTCCAAAAGTGAACGCGTCTATGCGACCGACAGGATGAGACCTTCCATAGGAGACCATCAAAAGTTGTCTAGGCCAAAGTCACCTTTTGGCCCATTTTTGGGCATGAGCTTAACGGCACGGGTTGCCGATAAGACGGCAACCGATTCCAAAAGTGAATGCGTCTATGCGACCGGCAGGATGTGAGCTTCCATAGGAGACCATCAAAAGTTGTCTAGGCCAAAGTGACTTTTGGCCCAATATTGGGCCTACAGGAATGACTATAACGGCACGGTTTGCCCATAAGACGGTCACCGATTCCAAAAGTGAACGCGTCTATGCGACCGACAGGATGAGACCTTCCATAGGAGACCATCAAAAGTTGTCTAGGCCAAAGTCACCTTTTGGCCCATTTTTGGGCATGAGCTTAACGGCACGGGTTGCCGATAAGACGGCAACAGATTCCAAAAGTGAATGCGTCTATGCGACCGGCAGGATGTGAGCTTCCATAGGAGACCATCAAAAGTTGTCTAGGCCAAAGTGACTTTTGGCCCAAAATTGGGCCTACAGGAATGACTATAACGGCACGGTTTGCCCATAAGACGGTCACCGATTCCAAAAGTGAACGCGTCTATGCGACCGACAGGATGAGACCTTCCATAGGAGACCATCAAAAGTTGTCTAGGCCAAAGTCACCTTTTGGCCCATTTTTGGGCATGAGCTTAACGGCACGGGTTGCCGATAAGACGGCAACCGATTCCAAAAGTGAATGCGTCTATGCGACCGGCAGGATGTGAGCTTCCATAGGAGACCATCAAAAGTTGTCTAGGCCAAAGTGACTTTTGGCCCAAAATTGGGCCTACAGGAATGACTATAACGGCACGGTTTGCCCATAAGACGGCAACCGATTCCAAAAGTGAACGCGTCTATGCGACCGACAGGATGAGACCTTCCATAGGAGACCATCAAAAGTTGTCTAGGCCAAAGTCACCTTTTGGCCCATTTTTGGGCATGAGCTTAACGGCACGGGTTGCCGATAAGACGGCAACAGATTCCAAAAGTGAATGCGTCTATGCGACCGGCAGGATGTGAGCTTCCATAGGAGACCATCAAAAGTTGTCTAGGCCAAAGTGACTTTTGGCCCAAAATTGGGCCTACAGGAATGACTATAACGGCACGGTTTGCCCATAAGACGGTCACCGATTCCAAAAGTGAACGCGTCTATGCGACCGACAGGATGAGACCTTCCATAGGAGACCATCAAAAGTTGTCTAGGCCAAAGTCACCTTTTGGCCCATTTTTGGGCATGAGCTTAACGGCACGGGTTGCCGATAAGACGGCAACCGATTTAAAAGTGAATGCGTCTATGCGACCGGCAGGATGTGAGCTTCCATAGGAGACCATCAAAAGTTGTCTAGGCCAAAGTGACTTTTGGCCCAAAATTGGGCCTACAGGAATGACTATAACGGCACGGTTTGCCCATAAGACGGTCACCGATTCCAAAAGTGAACGCGTCTATGCGACCGACAGGATGAGACCTTCCATAGGAGACCATCAAAAGTTGTCTAGGCCAAAGTCACCTTTTGGCCCATTTTTGGGCATGAGCTTAACGGCACGGGTTGCCAATAAGACGGCAACCGATTCCAAAAGTGAATGCGTCTATGCGACCGGCAGGATGTGAGCTTCCATAGGAGACCATCAAAAGTTGTCTAGGCCAAAGTGACTTTTGGCCCAAAATTGGGCCTACAGGAATGACTATAACGGCACGGTTTGCCCATAAGACGGTCACCGATTCCAAAAGTGAACGCGTCTATGCGACCGACAGGATGAGACCTTCCATAGGAGACCATCAAAAGTTGTCTAGGCCAAAGTCACCTTTTGGCCCATTTTTGGGCATGAGCTTAACGGCACGGGTTGCCGATAAGACGGCAACCGATTCCAAAAGTGAATGCGTCTATGCGACCGGCAGGATGTGAGCTTCCATAGGAGACCATCAAAAGTTGTCTAGGCCAAAGTGACTTTTGGCCCAAAATTGGGCCTACAGGAATGACTATAACGGCACGGTTTGCCCATAAGACGGTCACCGATTCCAAAAGTGAACGCGTCTATGCGACCGACAGGATGAGACCTTCCATAGGAGACCATCAAAAGTTGTCTAGGCCAAAGTCACCTTTTGGCCCATTTTTGGGCATGAGCTTAACGGCACGGGTTGCCGATAAGACGGCAACCGATTCCAAAAGTGAATGCGTCTATGCGACCGGCAGGATGTGAGCTTCCATAGGAGACCATCAAAAGTTGTCTAGGCCAAAGTGACTTTTGGCCCAAAATTGGGCCTACAGGAATGACTATAACGGCACGGTTTGCCCATAAGACGGTCACCGATTCCAAAAGTGAACGCGTCTATGCGACCGACAGGATGAGACCTTCCATAGGAGACCATCAAAAGTTGTCTAGGCCAAAGTCACCTTTTGGCCCATTTTTGGGCATGAGCTTAACGGCACGGGTTGCCGATAAGACGGCAACCGATTCCAAAAGTGAATGCGTCTATGCGACCGGCAGGATGTGAGCTTCCATAGGAGACCATCAAAAGTTGTCTAGGCCAAAGTGACTTTTGGCCAAAATTGGGCCTACAGGAATGACTATAACGGCACGGTTTGCCCATAAGACGGTCACCGATTCCAAAAGTGAACGCGTCTATGCGACCGACAGGATGAGACCTTCCATAGGAGACCATCAAAAGTTGTCTAGGCCAAAGTCACCTTTTGGCCCATTTTTGGGCATGAGCTTAACGGCACGGGTTGCCGATAAGACGGCAACCGATTCCAAAAGTGAATGCGTCTATGCGACCGGCAGGATGTGAGCTTCCATAGGAGACCATCAAAAGTTGTCTAGGCCAAAGTGACTTTTGGCCCAAAATTGGGCCTACAGGAATGACTATAACGGCACGGTTTGCCCATAAGACGGTCACCGATTCCAAAAGTGAACGCGTCTATGCGACCGACAGGATGAGACCTTCCATAGGAGACCATCAAAAGTTGTCTAGGCCAAAGTCACCTTTTGGCCCATTTTTGGGCATGAGCTTAACGGCACGGGTTGCCGATAAGACGGCAACCGATTCCAAAAGTGAATGCGTCTATGCGACCGGCAGGATGTAAGCTTCCATAGGAGACCATCAAAAGTTGTCTAGGCCAAAGTGACTTTTGGCCCAAAATTGGGCCTACAGGAATGACTATAACGGCACGGTTTGCCCATAAGACGGTCACCGATTCCAAAAGTGAACGCGTCTATGCGACCGACAGGATGAGACCTTCCATAGGAGACCATCAAAAGTTGTCTAGGCCAAAGTCACCTTTTGGCCCATTTTTGGGCATGAGCTTAACGGCACGGGTTGCCGATAAGACGGCAACCGATTCCAAAAGTGAATGCGTCTATGCGACCGGCAGGATGTGAGCTTCCATAGGAGACCATCAAAAGTTGTCTAGGCCAAAGTGACTTTTGGCCCAAAATTGGGCCTACAGGAATGATTATAACGGCACGGTTTGCCCATAAGACGGTCACCGATTCCAAAAGTGAACGCGTCTATGCGACCGACAGGATGAGACCTTCCATAGGAGACCATCAAAAGTTGTCTAGTCCAAAATCACCTTTTGGCCCATTTTTGGGCATGAGCTTAACGGCACGGGTTGCCGATAAGACGGCAACCGATTCCAAAAGTGAATGCGTCTATGCGACCGGCAGGATGTGAACTTCCATAGGAGACCATCAAAAGTTGTCTAGGCCAAAGTGACTTTTGGCCCAAAATTGGGCCTACAGGAATGACTATAACGGCACGGTTTGCCCATAAGACGGTCACCGATTCCAAAAGTGAACGCGTCTATGCGACCGACAGGATGAGACCTTCCATAGGAGACCATCAAAAGTTGTCTAGGCCAAAGTCACCTTTTGGCCCATTTTTGAGCATGAGCTTAACGGCACGGGTTGCCGATAAGACGGCAACCGATTCCAAAAGTGAATGCGTCTATGCGACCGGCAGGCCTAGGATGTGAGCTTCCATAGGAGACCATCAAAAGTTGTCTAGGCCAAAGTGACTTTTGGCCCAAAATTGGGCCTACAGGAATGACTATAACGGCACGGTTTGCCCATAAGACGGTCACCGATTCCAAAAGTGAACGCGTCTATGCGACCGACAGGATGAGACCTTCCATAGGAGACCATCAAAAGTTGTCTAGGCCAAAGTCACCTTTTGGCCCATTTTTGGGCATGAGCTTAACGGCACGGGTTGCCGATAAGACGGCAACCGATTCCAAAAGTGAATGCGTCTATGCGACCGGCAGGATGTGAGCTTCCATAGGAGACCATCAAAAGTTGTCTAGGCCAAAGTGACTTTTGGCCCAAAATTGGGCCTACAGGAATGACTATAACGGCACGGTTTGCCCATAAGACGGTCACCGATTCCAAAAGTGAACGCGTCTATGCGACCGACAGGATGAGACCTTCCATAGGAGACCATCAAAAGTTGTCTAGGCCAAAGTCACCTTTTGGCCCATTTTTGGGCATGAGCTTAACGGCACGGGTTGCCGATAAGACGGCAACCGATTCCAAAAGTGAATGCGTCTATGCGACCGGCAGGATGTGAGCTTCCATAGGAGACCATCAAAAGTTGTCTAGGCCAAAGTGACTTTTGGCCCAAAATTGGGCCTACAGGAATGACTATAACGGCACGGTTTGCCCATAAGACTGTCACCGATTCCAAAAGTGAACGCGTCTATGCGACCGACAGGATGAGACCTTCCATAGGAGACCATCAAAAGTTGTCTAGGCCAAAGTCACCTTTTGGCCCATTTTTGGGCATGAGCTTAACGGCACGGGTTGCCGATAAGACGGCAACCGATTCCAAAAGTGAATGCGTCTATGCGACCGGCAGGATGTGAGCTTCCATAGGAGACAATCAAAAGTTGTCTAGGCCAAAGTGACTTTTGGCCCAAAATTGGGCCTACAGGAATGACTATAACGGCACGGTTTGCCCATAAGACGGTCACCGATTCCAAAAGTGAACGCGTCTATGCGACCGACAGGATGAGACCTTCCATAGGAGACCATCAAAAGTTGTCTAGGCCAAAGTCACCTTTTGGCCCATTTTTGGGCATGAGCTTAACGGCACGGGTTGCCGATAAGACGGCAACCGATTCCAAAAGTGAATGCGTCTATGCGACCGGCAGGATGTGAGCTTCCATAGGAGACCATCAAAAGTTGTCTAGGCCAAAGTGACTTTTGGCCCAAAATTGGGCCTACAGGAATGACTATAACGGCACGGTTTGCCCATAAGACGGTCACCGATTCCAAAAGTGAACGCGTCTATGCGACCGACAGGATGAGACCTTCCATAGGAGACCATCAAAAGTTGTCTAGGCCAAAGTCACCTTTTGGCCCATTTTTGGGCATGAGCTTAACGGCACGGGTTGCCGATAAGACGGCAACCGATTCCAAAAGTGAATGCGTCTATGCGACCGGCAGGATGTGAGCTTCCATAGGAGACCATCAAAAGTTGTCTAGGCCAAAGTGACTTTTGGCCCAAAATTGGGCCTACAGGAATGACTATAACGGCACGGTTTGCCCATAAGACGGTCACCGATTCCAAAAGTGAACGCGTCTATGCGACCGACAGGATGAGACCTTCCATAGGAGACCATCAAAAGTTGTCTAGGCCAAAGTCACCTTTTGGCCCATTTTTGGGCATGAGCTTAGCGGCACGGGTTGCCGATAAGACGGCAACCGATTCCAAAAGTGAATGCGTCTATGCGACCGGCAGGATGTGAGCTTCCATAGGAGACCATCAAAAGTTGTCTAGGCCAAAGTGACTTTTGGCCCAAAATTGGGCCTACAGGAATGACTATAACGGCACGGTTTGCCCATAAGACGGTCACCGATTCCAAAAGTGAACGCGTCTATGCGACCGACAGGATGAGACCTTCCATAGGAGACCATCAAAAGTTGTCTAGGCCAAAGTCACCTTTTGGCCCATTTTTGGGCATGAGCTTAACGGCACGGGTTGCCGATAAGACGGCAACCGATTCCAAAAGTGAATGCGTCTATGCGACCGGCAGGATGTGAGCTTCCATAGGAGACCATCAAAAGTTGTCTAGGCCAAAGTGACTTTTGGCCCAAAATTGGGCCTACAGGAATGACTATAACGGCACGGTTTGCCCATAAGACGGTCACCGATTCCAAAAGTGAACGCGTCTATGCGACCGACAGGATGAGACCTTCCATAGGAGACCATCAAAAGTTGTCTAGGCCAAAGTCACCTTTTGGCCCATTTTTGGGCATGAGCTTAACGGCACGGGTTGCCGATAAGAGGGCAACCGATTCCAAAAGTAAATGCGTCTATGCGACCGGCAGGATGTGAGCTTCCATAGGAGACCATCAAAAGTTGTCTAGGCCAAAGTGACTTTTGGCCCAAAATTGGGCCTACAGGAATGACTATAACGGCACGGTTTGCCCATAAGACGGTCACCGATTCCAAAAGTGAACGCGTCTATGCGACCGACAGGATGAGACCTTCCATAGGAGACCATCAAAAGTTGTCTAGGCCAAAGTCACCTTTTGGCCCATTTTTGGGCATGAGCTTAACGGCACGGGTTGCCGATAAGACGGCAACCGATTCCAAAAGTGAATGCGTCTATGCGACCGGCAGGATGTGAGCTTCCATAGGAGACCATCAAAAGTTGTCTAGGCCAAAGTGACTTTTGGCCCAAAATTGGGCCTACAGGAATGACTATAACGGCACGGTTTGCCCATAAGACGGTCACCGATTCCAAAAGTGAACGCGTCTATGCGACCGACAGGATGAGACCTTCCATAGGAGACCATCAAAAGTTGTCTAGGCCAAAGTCACCTTTTGGCCCATTTTTGGGCATGAGCTTAACGGCACGGGTTGCCGATAAGACGGCAACCGATTCCAAAAGTGAATGCGTCTATGCGACCGGCAGGATGTGAGCTTCCATAGGAGACCATCAAAAGTTGTCTAGGCCAAAGTGACTTTTGGCCCAAAATTGGGCCTACAGGAATGACTATAACGGCACGGTTTGCCCATAAGACGGTCACCGATTCCAAAAGTGAACGCGTCTATGCGACCGACAGGATGAGACCTTCCATAGGAGACCATCAAAAGTTGTCTAGGCCAAAGTCACCTTTTGGCCCATTTTTGGGCATGAGCTTAACGGCACGGGTTGCCAATAAGACGGCAACCGATTCCAAAAGTGAATGCGTCTATGCGACCGGCAGGATGTGAGCTTCCATAGGAGACCATCAAAAGTTGTCTAGGCCAAAGTGACTTTTGGCCCAAAATTGGGCCTACAGGAATGACTATAACGGCACGGTTTGCCCATAAGACGGTCACCGATTCCAAAAGTGAACGCGTCTATGCGACCGACAGGATGAGACCTTCCATAGGAGACCATCAAAAGTTGTCTAGGCCAAAGTCACCTTTTGGCCCATTTTTGGGCATGAGCTTAACGGCACGGGTTGCCGATAAGACGGCAACCGATTCCAAAAGTGAATGCGTCTATGCGACCGGCAGGATGTGAGCTTCCATAGGAGACCATCAAAAGTTGTCTAGGCCAAAGTGACTTTTGGCCCAAAATTGGGCCTACAGGAATGACTATAACGGCACGGTTTGCCCATAAGACGGTCACCGATTCCAAAAGTGAACGCGTCTATGCGACCGACAGGATGAGACCTTCCATAGGAGACCATCAAAAGTTGTCTAGGCCAAAGTCACCTTTTGGCCCATTTTTGGGCATGAGCTTAACGGCACGGGTTGCCGATAAGACGGCAACCGATTCCAAAAGTGAATGCGTCTATGCGACCGGCAGGATGTGAGCTTCCATAGGAGACCATCAAAAGTTGTCTAGGCCAAAGTGACTTTTGGCCCAAAATTGGGCCTACAGGAATGACTATAACGGCACGGTTTGCCCATAAGACTGTCACCGATTCCAAAAGTGAACGCGTCTATGCGACCGACAGGATGAGACCTTCCATAGGAGACCATCAAAAGTTGTCTAGGCCAAAGTCACCTTTTGGCCCATTTTTGGGCATGAGCTTAACGGCACGGGTTGCCGATAAGACGGCAACCGATTCCAAAAGTGAATGCGTCTATGCGACCGGCAGGATGTGAGCTTCCATAGGAGACAATCAAAAGTTGTCTAGGCCAAAGTGACTTTTGGCCCAAAATTTGGCCTACAGGAATGACTATAACGGCACGGTTTGCCCATAAGACGGTCACCGATTCCAAAAGTGAACGCGTCTATGCGACCGACAGGATGAGACCTTCCATAGGAGACCATCAAAAGTTGTCTAGGCCAAAGTCACCTTTTGGCCCATTTTTGGGCATGAGCTTAACGGCACGGGTTGCCGATAAGACGGCAACCGATTCCAAAAGTGAATGCGTCTATGCGACCGGCAGGATGTGAGCTTCCATAGGAGACCATCAAAAGTTGTCTAGGCCAAAGTGACTTTTGGCCCAAAATTGGGCCTACAGGAATGACTATAACGGCACGGTTTGCCCATAAGACGGTCACCGATTCCAAAAGTGAACGCGTCTATGCGACCGACAGGATGAGACCTTCCATAGGAGACCATCAAAAGTTGTCTAGGCCAAAGTCACCTTTTGGCCCATTTTTGGGCATGAGCTTAACGGCACGGGTTGCCGATAAGACGGCAACCGATTCCAAAAGTGAATGCGTCTATGCGACCGGCAGGATGAGACCTTCCATAGGAGACCATCAAAAGTTGTCAAGGCCAAAGTCACCTTTTGGCCCATTTTTGGGCATGAGCTTAACGGCACGGGTTGCCGATAAGACGGCAACCGATTCCAAAAGTGAATGCGTCTATGCGACCGGCAGGATGTGAGCTTCCATAGGAGACCATCAAAAGTTGTCTAGGCCAAAGTGACTTTTGGCCCAAAATTGGGCCTACAGGAATGACTATAACGGCACGGTTTGCCCATAAGACGGTCACCGATTCCAAAAGTGAACGCGTCTATGCGACCGACAGGATGAGACCTTCCATAGGAGACCATCAAAAGTTGTCTAGGCCAAAGTCACCTTTTGGCCCATTTTTGGGCATGAGCTTAACGGCACGGGTTGCCGATAAGAGGGCAACCGATTCCAAAAGTAAATGCGTCTATGCGACCGGCAGGATGTGAGCTTCCATAGGAGACCATCAAAAGTTGTCTAGGCCAAAGTGACTTTTGGCCCAAAATTGGGCCTACAGGAATGACTATAACGGCACGGTTTGCCCATAAGACGGTCACCGATTCCAAAAGTGAACGCGTCTATGCGACCGACAGGATGAGACCTTCCATAGGAGACCATCAAAAGTTGTCTAGGCCAAAGTCACCTTTTGGCCCATTTTTGGGCATGAGCTTAACGGCACGGGTTGCCGATAAGACGGCAACCGATTCCAAAAGTGAATGCGTCTATGCGACCGGCAGGATGTGAGCTTCCATAGGAGACCATCAAAAGTTGTCTAGGCCAAAGTGACTTTTGGCCCAAAATTGGGCCTACAGGAATGACTATAACGGCACGGTTTGCCCATAAGACGGTCACCGATTCCAAAAATGAACGCGTCTATGCGACCGACAGGATGAGACCTTCCATAGGAGACCATCAAAAGTTGTCTAGGCCAAAGTCACCTTTTGGCCCATTTTTGGGCATGAGCTTAACGGCACGGGTTGCCGATAAGACGGCAACCGATTCCAAAAGTGAATGCGTCTATGCGACCGGCAGGATGTGAGCTTCCATAGGAGACCATCAAAAGTTGTCTAGGCCAAAGTGACTTTTGGCCCAAAATTGGGCCTACAGGAATGACTATAACGGCACGGTTTGCCCATAAGACGGTCACCGATTCCAAAAGTGAACGCGTCTATGCGACCGACAGGATGAGACCTTCCATAGGAGACCATCAAAAGTTGTCTAGGCCAAAGTCACCTTTTGGCCCATTTTTGGGCATGAGCTTAACGGCACGGGTTGCCGATAAGAGGGCAACCGATTCCAAAAGTAAATGCGTCTATGCGACCGGCAGGATGTGAGCTTCCATAGGAGACCATCAAAAGTTGTCTAGGCCAAAGTGACTTTTGGCCCAAAATTGGGCCTACAGGAATGACTATAACGGCACGGTTTGCCCATAAGACGGTCACCGATTCCAAAAGTGAACGCGTCTATGCGACTGACAGGATGAGACCTTCCATAGGAGACCATCAAAAGTTGTCTAGGCCAAAGTCACCTTTTGGCCCATTTTTGGGCATGAGCTTAACGGCACGGGTTGCCGATAAGACGGCAACCGATTCCAAAAGTGAATGCGTCTATGCGACCGGCAGGATGTGAGCTTCCATAGGAGACCATCAAAAGTTGTCTAGGCCAAAGTGACTTTTGGCCCAAAATTGGGCCTACAGGAATGACTATAACGGCACGGTTTGCCCATAAGACGGTCACCGATTCCAAAAGTGAACACGTCTATGCGACCGACAGGATGAGACCTTCCATAGGAGACCATCAAAAGTTGTCTAGGCCAAAGTCACCTTTTGGCCCATTTTTGGGCATGAGCTTAACGGCACGGGTTGCCGATAAGACGGCAACCGATTCCAAAAGTGAATGCGTCTATGCGACCGGCAGGATGTGAGCTTCCATAGGAGACCATCAAAAGTTGTCTAGGCCAAAGTGACTTTTGGCCCAAAATTGGGCCTACAGGAATGACTATAACGGCACGGTTTGCCCATAAGACGGTCACCGATTCCAAAAGTGAACGCGTCTATGCGACCGACAGGATGAGACCTTCCATAGGAGACCATCAAAAGTTGTCTAGGCCAAAGTCACCTTTTGGCCCATTTTTGGGCATGAGCTTAACGGCACGGGTTGCCGATAAGACGGCAACCGATTCCAAAAGTGAATGCGTCTATGCGACCGGCAGGATGTGAGCTTCCATAGGAGACCATCAAAAGTTGTCTAGGCCAAAGTGACTTTTGGCCCAAAATTGGGCCTACAGGAATGACTATAACGGCACGGTTTGCCCATAAGACGGTCACCGATTCCAAAAGTGAACGCGTCTATGCGACCGACAGGATGAGACCTTCCATAGGAGACCATCAAAAGTTGTCTAGGCCAAAGTCACCTTTTGGCCCATTTTTGGGCATGAGCTTAACGGCACGGGTTGCCGATAAGACGGCAACCGATTCCAAAAGTGAATGCGTCTATGCGACCGGCAGGATGTGAGCTTCCATAGGAGACAATCAAAAGTTGTCTAGGCCAAAGTGACTTTTGGCCCAAAATTGGGCCTACAGGAATGACTATAACGGCACGGTTTGCCCATAAGACGGTCACCGATTCCAAAAGTGAACGCGTCTATGCGACCGACAGGATGAGACCTTCCATAGGAGACCATCAAAAGTTGTCTAGGCCAAAGTCACCTTTTGGCCCATTTTTGGGCATGAGCTTAACGGCACGGGTTGCCGATAAGACGGCAACCGATTCCAAAAGTGAATGCGTCTATGCGACCGGCAGGATGTGAGCTTCCATAGGAGACCATCAAAAGTTGTCTAGGCCAAAGTGACTTTTGGCCCAAAATTGGGCCTACAGGAATGACTATAACGGCACGGTTTGCCCATAAGACGGTCACCGATTCCAAAAGTGAACGCGTCTATGCGACCGACAGGATGAGACCTTCCATAGGAGACCATCAAAAGTTGTCTAGGCCAAAGTCACCTTTTGGCCCATTTTTGGGCATGAGCTTAACGGCACGGGTTGCCGATAAGACGGCAACCGATTCCAAAAGTGAATGCGTCTATGCGACCGGCAGGATGTGAGCTTCCATAGGAGACCATCAAAAGTTGTCTAGGCCAAAGTGACTTTTGGCCCAAAATTGGGCCTACAGGAATGACTATAACGGCACGGTTTGCCCATAAGACGGTCACCGATTCCAAAAGTGAACGCGTCTATGCGACCGACAGGATGAGACCTTCCATAGGAGACCATCAAAAGTTGTCTAGGCCAAAGTCACCTTTTGGCCCATTTTTGGGCATGAGCTTAACGGCACGGGTTGCCGATAAGACGGCAACCGATTCCAAAAGTGAATGCGTCTATGCGACCGGCAGGATGTGAGCTTCCATAGGAGACCATCAAAAGTTGTCTAGGCCAAAGTGACTTTTGGCCCAAAATTGGGCCTACAGGAATGACTATAACGGCACGGTTTGCCCATAAGACGGTCACCGATTCCAAAAGTGAACGCGTCTATGCGACCGACAGGATGAGACCTTCCATAGGAGACCATCAAAAGTTGTCTAGGCCAAAGTCACCTTTTGGCCCATTTTTGGGCATGAGCTTAACGGCACGGGTTGCCGATAAGACGGCAACCGATTCCAAAAGTGAATGCGTCTATGCGAGCGGCAGGATGTGAGCTTCCATAGGAGACCATCAAAAGTTGTCTAGGCCAAAGTGACTTTTGGCCCAAAATTGGGCCTACAGGAATGACTATAACGGCACGGTTTGCCCATAAGACGGTCACCGATTCCAAAAGTGAACGCGTCTATGCGACCGACAGGATGAGACCTTCCATAGGAGACCATCAAAAGTTGTCTAGGCCAAAGTCACCTTTTGGCCCATTTTTGGGCATGAGCTTAACGGCACGGGTTGCCGATAAGAGGGCAACCGATTCCAAAAGTAAATGCGTCTATGCGACCGGCAGGATGTGAGCTTCCATAGGAGACCATCAAAAGTTGTCTAGGCCAAAGTGACTTTTGGCCCAAAATTGGGCCTACAGGAATGACTATAACGGCACGGTTTGCCCATAAGACGGTCACCGATTCCAAAAGTGAACGCGTCTATGCGACCGACAGGATGAGACCTTCCATAGGAGACCATCAAAAGTTGTCTAGGCCAAAGTCACCTTTTGGCCCATTTTTGGGCATGAGCTTAACGGCACGGGTTGCCGATAAGACGGCAACCGATTCCAAAAGTGAATGCGTCTATGCGACCGGCAGGATGTGAGCTTCCATAGGAGACCATCAAAAGTTGTCTAGGCCAAAGTGACTTTTGGCCCAAAATTGGGCCTACAGGAATGACTATAACGGCACGGTTTGCCCATAAGACGGTCACCGATTCCAAAAGTGAACGCGTCTATGCGACCGACAGGATGAGACCTTCCATAGGAGACCATCAAAAGTTGTCTAGGCCAAAGTCACCTTTTGGCCCATTTTTGGGCATGAGCTTAACGGCACGGGTTGCCGATAAGACGGCAACCGATTCCAAAAGTGAATGCGTCTATGCGACCGGCAGGATGTGAGCTTCCATAGGAGACCATCAAAAGTTGTCTAGGCCAAAGTGACTTTTGGCCCAAAATTGGGCCTACAGGAATGACTATAACGGCACGGTTTGCCCATAAGACGGTCACCGATTCCAAAAGTGAACGCGTCTATGCGACCGACAGGATGAGACCTTCCATAGGAGACCATCAAAAGTTGTCTAGGCCAAAGTCACCTTTTGGCCCATTTTTGGGCATTAGCTTAACGGCACGGGTTGCCGATAAGGCTGCAACCGATTCCAAAAGTGAATGCGTCTATGCGACCGGCAGGATGTGAGCTTCCATAGGAGACCATCAAAAGTTGTCTAGGCCAAAGTGACTTTTGGCCCAAAATTGGGCCTACAGGAATGACTATAACGGCACGGTTTGCCCATAAGACGGTCACCGATTCCAAAAGTGAACGCGTCTATGCGACCGACAGGATGAGACCTTCCATAGGAGACCATCAAAAGTTGTCTAGGCCAAAGTCACCTTTTGGCCCATTTTTGGGCATGAGCTTAACGGCACGGGTTGCCGATAAGACGGCAACCGATTCCAAAAGTGAATGCGTCTATGCGACCGGCAGGATGTGAGCTTCCATAGGAGACCATCAAAAGTTGTCTAGGCCAAAGTGACTTTTGGCCCAAAATTGGGCCTACAGGAATGACTATAACGGCACGGTTTGCCCATAAGACGGTCACCGATTCCAAAAGTGAACGCGTCTATGCGACCGACAGGATGAGACCTTCCATAGGAGACCATCAAAAGTTGTCTAGGCCAAAGTCACCTTTTGGCCCATTTTTGGGCATGAGCTTAACGGCACGGGTTGCCGATAAGACGGCAACCGATTCCAAAAGTGAATGCGTCTATGCGACCGGCAGGATGTGAGCTTCCATAGGAGACCATCAAAAGTTGTCTAGGCCAAAGTGACTTTTGGCCCAAAATTGGGCCTACAGGAATGACTATAACGGCACGGTTTGCCCATAAGACGGTCACCGATTCCAAAAGTGAACGCGTCTATGCGACCGACAGGATGAGACCTTCCACAGGAGACCATCAAAAGTTGTCTAGGCCAAAGTCACCTTTTGGCCCATTTTTGGGCATGAGCTTAACGGCACGGGTTGCCGATAAGACGGCAACCGATTCCAAAAGTGAATGCGTCTATGCGACCGGCAGGATGTGAGCTTCCATAGGAGACCATCAAAAGTTGTCTAGGCCAAAGTCACCTTTTGGCCCATTTTTGGGCATGAGCTTAACGGCACGGGTTGCCGATAAGACGGCAACCGATTCCAAAAGTGAATGCGTCTATGCGACCGGCAGGCCTAGGATGTGAGCTTCCATAGGAGACCATCAAAAGTTGTCTAGGCCAAAGTGACTTTTGGCCCAAAATTGGGCCTACAGGAATGACTATAACGGCACGGTTTGCCCATAAGACGGTCACCGATTCCCAAAGTGAACGCGTCTATGCGACCGACAGGATGAGACCTTCCATAGGAGACCATCAAAAGTTGTCTAGGCCAAAGTCACCTTTTGGCCCATTTTTGGGCATGAGCTTAACGGCACGGGTTGCCGATAAGACGGCAACCGATTCCAAAAGTGAATGCGTCTATGCGACCAGCAGGCCTAGGATGTGAGCTTCCATAGGAGACCATCAAAAGTTGTCTAGGCCAAAGTGACTTTTGGCCCAAAATTGGGCCTACAGGAATGACTATAACGGCACGGTTTGCCCATAAGACGGTCACCGATTCCAAAAGTGAACGCGTCTATGCGACCGACAGGATGAGACCTTCCATAGGAGACCATCAAAAGTTGTCTAGGCCAAAGTCACCTTTTGGCCCATTTTTGGGCATGAGCTTAACGGCACGGGTTGCCGATAAGACGGCAACCGATTCCAAAAGTGAATGCGTCTATGCGACCGGCAGGATGTGAGCTTCCATAGGAGACCATCAAAAGTTGTCTAGGCCAAAGTGACTTTTGGCCCAAAATTGGGCCTACAGGAATGACTATAACGGCACGGTTTGCCCATAAGACGGTCACCGATTCCAAAAGTGAACGCGTCTATGCGACCGACAGGATGAGACCTTCCATAGGAGACCATCAAAAGTTGTCTAGGCCAAAGTCACCTTTTGGCCCATTTTTGGGCATGAGCTTAACGGCACGGGTTGCCGATAAGACGGCAACCGATTCCAAAAGTGAATACGTCTATGCGACCGGCAGGATGTGAGCTTCCATAGGAGACCATCAAAAGTTGTCTAGGCCAAAGTGACTTTTGGCCCAAAATTGGGCCTACAGGAATGACTATAACGGCACGGTTTGCCCATAAGACGGTCACCGATTCCAAAAGTGAATGCGTCTATACGACCGACAGGATGAGACCTTCCATAGGAGACCATCAAAAGTTGTCTAGGCCAAAGTCACCTTTTGGCCCATTTTTGGGCATGAGCTTAACGGCACGGGTTGCCGATAAGACGGCAACCGATTCCAAAAGTGAATGCGTCTATGCGACCGGCAGGATGTGAGCTTCCATAGGAGACCATCAAAAGTTGTCTAGGCCAAAGTGACTTTTGGCCCAAAATTGGGCCTACAGGAATGACTATAACGGCACGGTTTGCCCATAAGACGGTCACCGATTCCAAAAGTGAACGCGTCTATGCGACCGACAGGATGAGACCTTCCATAGGAGACCATCAAAAGTTGTCTAGGCCAAAGTCACCTTTTGGCCCATTTTTGGGCATGAGCTTAACGGCACGGGTTGCCGATAAGACGGCAACCGATTCCAAAAGTGAATGCGTCTATGCGACCGGCAGGATGTGAGCTTCCATAGGAGACCATCAAAAGTTGTCTAGGCCAAAGTGACTTTTGGCCCAAAAATGGGCCTACAGGAATGACTATAACGGCACGGTTTGCCCATAAGACGGTCACCGATTCCAAAAGTGAACGCGTCTATGCGACCGACAGGATGAGACCTTCCATAGGAGACCATCAAAAGTTGTCTAGGCCAAAGTCACCTTTTGGCCCATTTTTGGGCATGAGCTTAACGGCACGGGTTGCCGATAAGACGGCAACCGATTCCAAAAGTGAATGCGTCTATGCGACCGGCAGGATGTGAGCTTCCATAGAAGACCATCAAAAGTTGTCTAGGCCAAAGTGACTTTTGGCCCAAAATTGGGCCTACAGGAATGACTATAACGGCACGGTTTGCCCATAAGACGGTCACCGATTCCAAAAGTGAACGCGTCTATGCGACCGACAGGATGAGACCTTCCATAGGAGACCATCAAAAGTTGTCTAGGCCAAAGTCACCTTTTGGCCCATTTTTGGGCATGAGCTTAACGGCACGGGTTGCCGATAAGACGGCAACCGATTCCAAAAGTGAATGCGTCTATGCGACCGGCAGGATGTGAGCTTCCATAGGAGACCATCAAAAGTTGTCTAGGCCAAAGTGACTTTTGGCCCAAAATTGGGCCTACAGGAATGACTATAACGGCACGGTTTGCCCATAAGACGGTCACCGATTCCAAAAGTGAACGCGTCTATGCGACCGACAGGATGAGACCTTCCATAGGAGACCATCAAAAGTTGTCTAGGCCAAAGTCACCTTTTGGCCCATTTTTGGGCATGAGCTTAACGGCACGGGTTGCCGATAAGACGGCAACCGATTCCAAAAGTGAATGCGTCTATGCGACCGGCAGGATGTGAGCTTCCATAGGAGACCATCAAAAGTTGTCTAGGCCAAAGTGACTTTTGGCCCAAAATTGGGCCTACAGGAATGACTATAACGGCACGGTTTGCCCATAAGACGGTCACCGATTCCAAAAGTGAACGCGTCTATGCGACCGACAGGATGAGACCTTCCATAGGAGACCATCAAAAGTTGTCTAGGCCAAAGTCAACTTTTGGCCCATTTTTGGGCATGAGCTTAACGGCACGGGTTGCCGATAAGACGGCAACCGATTCCAAAAGTGAATGCGTCTATGCGACCGGGAGGATGTGAGCTTCCATAGGAGACCATCAAAAGTTGTCTAGGCCAAAGTGACTTTTGGCCCAAAATTGGGCCTACAGGAATGACTATAACGGCACGGTTTGCCCATAAGACGGTCACCGATTCCAAAAGTGAACGCGTCTATGCGACCGACAGGATGAGACCTTCCATAGGAGACCATCAAAAGTTGTCTAGGCCAAAGTCACTTTTTGGCCCATTTTTGGGCATGAGCTTAACGGCACGGGTTGCCGATAAGACGGCAACCGATTCCAAAAGTGAATGCGTCTATGCGACCGGCAGGATGTGAGCTTCCATAGGAGACCATCAAAAGTTGTCTAGGCCAAAGTGACTTTTGGCCCAAAATTGGGCCTACAGGAATGACTATAACGGCACGGTTTGCCCATAAGACGGTCACCGATTCCAAAAGTGAACGCGTCTATGCGACCGACAGGATGAGACCTTCCATAGGAGACCATCAAAAGTTGTCTAGGCCAAAGTCACCTTTTGGCCCATTTTTGGGCATGAGCTTAACGGCACGGGTTGCCGATAAGACGGCAACCGATTCCAAAAGTGAATGCGTCTATGCGACCGGCAGGATGTGAGCTTCCATAGGAGACCATCAAAAGTTGTCTAGGCCAAAGTGACTTTTGGCCCAAAATTGGGCCTACAGGAATGACTATAACGGCACGGTTTGCCCATAAGACGGTCACCGATTCCAAAAGTGAACGCGTCTATGCGACCGACAGGATGAGACCTTCCATAGGAGACCATCAAAAGTTGTCTAGGCCAAAGTCACCTTTTGGCCCATTTTTGGGCATGAGCTTAACGGCACGGGTTGCCGATAAGACGGCAACCGATTCCAAAAGTGAATGCGTCTATGCGACCGGCAGGATGTGAGCTTCCATAGGAGACCATCAAAAGTTGTCTAGGCCAAAGTGACTTTTGGCCCAAAATTGGGCCTACAGGAATGACTATAACGGCACGGTTTGCCCATAAGACGGTCACCGATTCCAAAAGTGAATGCGTCTATGCGACCGACAGGATGAGACCTTCCATAGGAGACCATCAAAAGTTGTCTAGGCCAAAGTGACTTTTGGCCCAAAACTGGGCCTACAGGAATGACTATAACGGCACGGTTTGCCCATAAGACGGTCACCGATTCCAAAAGTGAACGCGTCTATGCGACCGACAGGATGAGACCTTCCATAGGAGACCATCAAAAGTTGTCTAGGCCAAAGTCACCTTTTGGCCCATTTTTGGGCATGAGCTTAACGGCACGGGTTGCCGATAAGACGGCAACCGATTCCAAAAGTGAATGCGTCTATGCGACCGGCAGGATGTGAGCTTCCATAGGAGACCATCAAAAGTTGTCTAGGCCAAAGTGACTTTTGGCCCAAAATTGGGCCTACAGGAATGACTATAACGGCACAGTTTGCCCATAAGACGGTCACCGATTCCAAAAGTGAACGCGTCTATGCGACCGACAGGATGAGACCTTCCAATAGAGACCATCAAAAGTTGTCTAGGCCAAAGTCACCTTTTGGCCCATTTTTGGGCATGAGCTTAACGGCACGGGTTGCCGATAAGACGGCAACCGATTCCAAAAGTGAATGCGTCTATGCGACCGGCAGGATGTGAGCTTCCATAGGAGACCATCAAAAGTTGTCTAGGCCAAAGTGACTTTTGGCCCAAAATTGGGCCTACAGGAATGACTATAACGGAACGGTTTGCCCATAAGACGGTCACCGATTCCAAAAGTGAATGCGTCTATGCGACCGACAGGATGAGACCTTCCATAGGAGACCATCAAAAGTTGTCTAGGCCAAAGTCACCTTTTGGCCCATTTTTGGGCATGAGCTTAACGGCACGGGTTGCCGATAAGACGGCAACCGATTCCAAAAGTGAATGCGTCTATGCGACCGGCAGGATGTGAGCTTCCATAGGAGACCATCAAAAGTTGTCTAGGCCAAAGTGACTTTTGGCCCAAAATTGGGCCTTCGGGAATGACTATAACGGCACGGTTTGCCCATAAGACGGTCACCGATTCCAAAAGTGAACGCGTCTATGCGACCGACAGGATGAGACCTTCCATAGGAGACCATCAAAAGTTGTCTAGGCCAAAGTCACCTTTTGGCCCATTTTTGGGCATGAGCTTAACGGCACGGGTTGCCGATAAGACGGCAACCGATTCCAAAAGTGAATGCGTCTATGCGACCGGCAGGATGTGAGCTTCCATAGGAGACCATCAAAAGTTGTCTAGGCCAAAGTGACTTTTGGCCCAAAATTGGGCCTACAGGAATGACTATAACGGCACGGTTTGCCCATAAGACGGTCACCGATTCCAAAAGTGAACGCGTCTATGCGACCGACAGGATGAGACCTTCCATAGGAGACCATCAAAAGTTGTCTAGGCCAAAGTCACCTTTTGGCCCATTTTTGGGCATGAGCTTAACGGCACGGGTTGCCGATAAGACGGCAACCGATTCCAAAAGTGAATGCGTCTATGCGACCGGCAGGATGTGAGCTTCCATAGGAGACCATCAAAAGTTGTCTAGGCCAAAGTGACTTTTGGCCCAAAATTGGGCCTACAGGAATGACTATAATGGCACGGTTTGCCCATAAGACGGTCACCGATTCCAAAAGTGAACGCGTCTATGCGACCGACAGGATGAGACCTTCCATAGGAGACCATCAAAAGTTGTCTAGGCCAAAGTCACCTTTTGGCCCATTTTTGGGCATGAGCTTAACGGCATGGGTTGCCGATAAGACGGCAACCGATTCCAAAAGTGAATGCGTCTATGCGACCGGCAGGATGTGAGCTTCCATAGGAGACCATCAAAAGTTGTCTAGGCCAAAGTGACTTTTGGCCCAAAATTGGGCCTACAGGAATGACTATAACGGCACGGTTTGCCCATAAGACGGTCACCGATTCCAAAAGTGAACGCGTCTATGCGACCGACAGGATGAGACCTTCCATAGGAGACCATCAAAAGTTGTCTAGGCCAAAGTCACCTTTTGGCACATTTTTGGGCATGAGCTTAACGGCACGGGTTGCCGATAAGACGGCAACCGATTCCAAAAGTGAATGCGTCTATGGGACCGGCAGGATGTGAGCTTCCATAGGAGACCATCAAAAGTTGTCTAGGCCAAAGTGACTTTTGGCCCAAAATTGGGCCTACAGGAATGACTATAACGGCACGGTTTGCCCATAAGACGGTCACCGATTCCAAAAGTGAACGCGTCTATGCGACCGACAGGATGAGACCTTCCATAGGAGACCATCAAAAGTTGTCTAGGCCAAAGTCACCTTTTGGCCCATTTTTGGGCATGAGCTTAACGGCACGGATTGCCGATAAGACGGCAACCGATTCCAAAAGTGAATGCGTCTATGCGACCGGCAGGATGTGAGCTTCCATAGGAGACCATCAAAAGTTGTCTAGGCCAAAGTGACTTTTGGCCCAAAATTGGGCCTACAGGAATGACTATAACGGCACGGTTTGCCCATAAGACGGTCACCGATTCCAAAAGTGAACGCGTCTATTCGACCGACAGGATGAGACCTTCCATAGGAGACCATCAAAAGTTGTCTAGGCCAAAGTCACCTTTTGGCCCATTTTTGGGCATGAGCTTAACGGCACCGGTTGCCGATAAGACGGCAACCGATTCCAAAAGTAAATGCGTCTATGCGACCGGCAGGATGTGAGCTTCCATAGGAGACCATCAAAAGTTGTCTAGGCCAAAGTGACTTTTGGCCCAAAATTGGGCCTACAGGAATGACTATAACGGCACGGTTTGCCCATAAGACGGTCACCGATTCCAAAAGTGAACGCGTCTATGCGACCGAAAGGATGAGACCTTCCATAGGAGACCATCAAAAGTTGTCTAGGCCAAAGTCACCTTTTGGCCCATTTTTGGGCATGAGCTTAACGGCACGGGTTGCCGATAAGACGGCAACCGATTCCAAAAGTGAATGCGTCTATGCGACCGGCAGGATGTGAGCTTCCATAGGAGACCATCAAAAGTTGTCTAGGCCAAAGTGACTTTTGGCCCAAAATTGGGCCTACAGGAATGACTATAACGGCACGGTTTGCCCATAAGACGGTCACCGATTCCAAAAGTGAACGCGTCTATGCGACCGACAGGATGAGACCTTCCATAGGAGACCATCAAAAGTTGTCTAGGCCAAAGTCACCTTTTGGCCCATTTTTGGGCATGAGCTTAACGGCACGGGTTGCCGATAAGACGGCAACCGATTCCAAAAGTGAATGCGTCTATGCGACCGGCAGGATGTGAGCTTCCATAGGAGACCATCAAAAGTTGTCTAGGCCAAAGTGACTTTTGGCCCAAAATTGGGCCTACAGGAATGACTATAACGGCACGGTTTGCCCATAAGACGGTCACCGATTCCCAAAAGTGAACGCGTCTATGCGACCGACAGGATGAGACCTTCCATAGGAGACCATCAAAAGTTGTCTAGGCCAAAGTCACCTTTTGGCCCATTTTTGGGCATGAGCTTAACGGCACGGGTTGCCGATAAGACGGCAACCGATTCCAAAAGTGAATGCGTCTATGCGACCGGCAGGATGTGAGCTTCCATAGGAGACCATCAAAAGTTGTCTAGGCCAAAGTGACTTTTGGCCCAAAATTGGGCCTACAGGAATGACTATAACGGCACGGTTTGCCCATAAGACGGTCACCGATTCCAAAAGTGAACGCGTCTATTCGACCGACAGGATGAGACCTTCCATAGGAGACCATCAAAAGTTGTCTAGGCCAAAGTCACCTTTTGGCCCATTTTTGGGCATGAGCTTAACGGCACGGGTTGCCGATAAGACGGCAACCGATTCCAAAAGTAAATGCGTCTATGCGACCGGCAGGATGTGAGCTTCCATAGGAGACCATCAAAAGTTGTCTAGGCCAAAGTGACTTTTGGCCCAAAATTGGGCCTACAGGAATGACTATAACGGCACGGTTTGCCCATAAGACGGTCACCGATTCCAAAAGTGAACGCGTCTATGCGACCGAAAGGATGAGACCTTCCATAGGAGACCATCAAAAGTTGTCTAGGCCAAAGTCACCTTTTGGCCCATTTTTGGGCATGAGCTTAACGGCACGGGTTGCCGATAAGACGGCAACCGATTCCAAAAGTGAATGCGTCTATGCGACCGGCAGGATGTGAGCTTCCATAGGAGACCATCAAAAGTTGTCTAGGCCAAAGTGACTTTTGGCCCAAAATTGGGCCTACAGGAATGACTATAACGGCACGGTTTGCCCATAAGACGGTCACCGATTCCAAAAGTGAACGCGTCTATGCGACCGACAGGATGAGACCTTCCATAGGAGACCATCAAAAGTTGTCTAGGCCAAAGTCACCTTTTGGCCCATTTTTGGGCATGAGCTTAACGGCACGGGTTGCCGATAAGACGGCAACCGATTCCAAAAGTGAATGCGTCTATGCGACCGGCAGGATGTGAGCTTCCATAGGATACCATCAAAAGTTGTCTAGGCCAAAGTGACTTTTGGCCCAAAATTGGGCGTACAGGAATGACTATAACGGCACGGTTTGCCCATAAGACGGTCACCGATTCCAAAAGTGAACGCGTCTATGCGACCGACAGGATGAGACCTTCCATAGGAGACCATCAAAAGTTGTCTAGGCCAAAGTCACCTTTTGGCCCATTTTTGGGCATGAGCTTAACGGCACTGGTTGCCGATAAGACGGCAACCGATTCCAAAAGTGAATGCGTCTATGCGACCGGCAGGATGTGAGCTTCCATAGGAGACCATCAAAAGTTGTCTAGGCCAAAGTGACTTTTGGCCCAAAATTGGGCCTACAGGAATGACTATAACGGCACGGTTTGCCCATAAGACGGTCACCGATTCCAAAAGTGAACGCGTCTATGCGACCGACAGGATGAGACCTTCCATAGGAGACCATCAAAAGTTGTCTAGGCCAAAGTGACTTTTGGCCCAAAATTGGGCCTACAGGAATGACTATAACGGCACGGTTTGCCCATAAGACGGTCACCGATTCCAAAAGTGAACGCGTCTATTCGACCGACAGGATGAGACCTTCCATAGGAGACCATCAAAAGTTGTCTAGGCCAAAGTCACCTTTTGGCCCATTTTTGGGCATGAGCTTAACGGCACCGGTTGCCGATAAGACGGCAACCGATTCCAAAAGTAAATGCGTCTATGCGACCGGCAGGATGTGAGCTTCCATAGGAGACCATCAAAAGTTGTCTAGGCCAAAGTGACTTTTGGCCCAAAATTGGGCCTACAGGAATGACTATAACGGCACGGTTTGCCCATAAGACGGTCACCGATTCCAAAAGTGAACGCGTCTATGCGACCGAAAGGATGAGACCTTCCATAGGAGACCATCAAAAGTTGTCTAGGCCAAAGTCACCTTTTGGCCCATTTTTGGGCATGAGCTTAACGGCACGGGTTGCCGATAAGACGGCAACCGATTCCAAAAGTGAATGCGTCTATGCGACCGGCAGGATGTGAGCTTCCATAGGAGACCATCAAAAGTTGTCTAGGCCAAAGTGACTTTTGGCCCAAAATTGGGCCTACAGGAATGACTATAACGGCACGGTTTGCCCATAAGACGGTCACCGATTCCAAAAGTGAACGCGTCTATGCGACCGACAGGATGAGACCTTCCATAGGAGACCATCAAAAGTTGTCTAGGCCAAAGTCACCTTTTGGCCCATTTTTGGGCATGAGCTTAACGGCACGGGTTGCCGATAAGACGGCAACCGATTCCAAAAGTGAATGCGTCTATGCGACCGGCAGGATGTGAGCTTCCATAGGAGACCATCAAAAGTTGTCTAGGCCAAAGTGACTTTTGGCCCAAAATTGGGCCTACAGGAATGACTATAACGGCACGGTTTGCCCATAAGACGGTCACCGATTCCCAAAAGTGAACGCGTCTATGCGACCGACAGGATGAGACCTTCCATAGGAGACCATCAAAAGTTGTCTAGGCCAAAGTCACCTTTTGGCCCATTTTTGGGCATGAGCTTAACGGCACGGGTTGCCGATAAGACGGCAACCGATTCCAAAAGTGAATGCGTCTATGCGACCGGCAGGATGTGAGCTTCCATAGGAGACCATCAAAAGTTGTCTAGGCCAAAGTGACTTTTGGCCCAAAATTGGGCCTACAGGAATGACTATAACGGCACGGTTTGCCCATAAGACGGTCACCGATTCCAAAAGTGAACGCGTCTATTCGACCGACAGGATGAGACCTTCCATAGGAGACCATCAAAAGTTGTCTAGGCCAAAGTCACCTTTTGGCCCATTTTTGGGCATGAGCTTAACGGCACGGGTTGCCGATAAGATGGCAACCGATTCCAAAAGTAAATGCGTCTATGCGACCGGCAGGATGTGAGCTTCCATAGGAGACCATCAAAAGTTGTCTAGGCCAAAGTGACTTTTGGCCCAAAATTGGGCCTACAGGAATGACTATAACGGCACGGTTTGCCCATAAGACGGTCACCGATTCCAAAAGTGAACGCGTCTGTGCGACCGAAAGGATGAGACCTTCCATAGGAGACCATCAAAAGTTGTCTAGGCCAAAGTCACCTTTTGGCCCATTTTTGGGCATGAGCTTAACGGCACGGGTTGCCGATAAGACGGCAACCGATTCCAAAAGTGAATGCGTCTATGCGACCGGCAGGATGTGAGCTTCCATAGGAGACCATCAAAAGTTGTCTAGGCCAAAGTGACTTTTGGCCCAAAATTGGGCCTACAGGAATGACTATAACGGCACGGTTTGCCCATAAGACGGTCACCGATTCCAAAAGTGAACGCGTCTATGCGACCGACAGGATGAGACCTTCCATAGGAGACCATCAAAAGTTGTCTAGGCCAAAGTCACCTTTTGGCCCATTTTTGGGCATGAGCTTAACGGCACGGGTTGCCGATAAGACGGCAACCGATTCCAAAAGTGAATGCGTCTATGCGACCGGCAGGATGTGAGCTTCCATAGGAGACCATCAAAAGTTGTCTAGGCCAAAGTGACTTTTGGCCCAAAATTGGGCCTACAGGAATGACTATAACGGCACGGTTTGCCCATAAGACGGTCACCGATTCCAAAAGTGAACGCGTCTATGCGACCGACAGGATGAGACCTTCCATAGGAGACCATCAAATGTTGTCTAGGCCAAAGTCACCTTTTGGCACATTTTTGGGCATGAGCTTAACGGCACGGGTTGCCGATAAGACGGCAACCAATTCCAAAAGTGAATGCGTCTATGCGACCGGCAGGATGTGAGCTTCCATAGGAGACCATCAAAAGTTGTCTAGGCCAAAGTGACTTTTGGCCCAAAATTGGGCCTACAGGAATGACTATAACGGCACGGTTTGCCCATAAGACGGTCACCGATTCCAAAAGTGAACGCGTCTATGCGACCGACAGGATGAGACCTTCCATAGGAGACCATCAAAAGTTGTCTAGGCCAAAGTCACCTTTTGGCCCATTTTTGGGCATGAGCTTAACGGCACGGGTTGCCGATAAGACGGCAACCGATTCCAAAAGTGAATGCGTCTATGCGACCGGCAGGATGTGAGCTTCCATAGGAGACCATCAAAAGTTGTCTAGGCCAAAGTGACTTTTGGCCCAAAATTGGGCCTACAGGAATGAATATAACGGCACGGTTTGCCCATAAGACGGTCACCGATTCCAAAAGTGAACGCGTCTATGCGACCGACAGGATGAGACCTTCCATAGGAGACCATCAAAAGTTGTCTAGGCCAAAGTCACCTTTTGGCCCATTTTTGGGCATGAGCTTAACGGCACGGGTTGCCGATAAGACGGCAACCGATTCCAAAAGTGAATGCGTCTATGCGACCGGCAGGATGTGAGCTTCCATAGGAGACCATCAAAAGTTTTCTAGGCCAAAGTGACTTTTGGCCCAAAATTGGGCCTACAGGAATGACTATAACGGCACGGTTTGCCCATAAGACGGTCACCGATTCCAAAAGTGAACGCGTCTATGCGACCGACAGGATGAGACCTTCAATAGGAGACCATCAAAAGTTGTCTAGGCCAAAGTCACCTTTTGGCCCATTTTTGGGCATGAGCTTAACGGCACGGGTTGCCGATAAGACGGCAACCGATTCCAACAGTGAATGCGTCTATGCGACCGGCAGGATGTGAGCTTCCATAGGAGACCATCAAAAGTTGTCTAGGCCAAAGTGACTTTTGGCCCAAAATTGGGCCTACAGGAATGACTATAACGGCACGGTTTGCCCATAAGACGGTCACCGATTCCAAAAGTGAACGCGTCTATGCGACCGACAGGATGAGACCTTCCATAGGAGACCATCAAAAGTTGTCTAGGCCAAAGTCACCTTTTGGCACATTTTTGGGCATGAGCTTAACGGCACGGGTTGCCGATAAGACGGCAACCGATTCCAAAAGTGAATGCGTCTATGCGACCGGCAGGATGTGAGCTTCCATAGGAGACCATCAAAAGTTGTCTAGGCCAAAGTGACTTTTGGCCCAAAATTGGGCCTACAGGAATGACTATAACGGCACGGTTTGCCCATAAGACGGTCACCGATTCCAAAAGTGAACGCGTCTATGCGACCGACAGGATGAGACCTTCCATAGGAGACCATCAAAAGTTGTCTAGGCCAAAGTCACCTTTTGGCCCATTTTTGGGCATGAGCTTAACGGCACGGGTTGCCGATAAGACGGCAACCGATTCCAAAAGTGAATGCGTCTATGCTACCGGCAGGATGTGAGCTTCCATAGGAGACCATCAAAAGTTGTCTAGGCCAAAGTGACTTTTGGCCCAAAATTGGGCCTACAGGAATGACTATAACGGCACGGTTTGCCCATAAGACGGTCACCGATTCCAAAAGTGAACGCGTCTATGCGACCGACAGGATGAGACCTTCCATAGGAGACCATCAAAAGTTGTCTAGGCCAAAGTCACCTTTTGGCCCATTTTTGGGCATGAGCTTAACGGCACGGGTTGCCGATAAGACGGCAACCGATTCCAAAAGTGAATGCGTCTATGCGACCGGCAGGATGTGAGCTTCCATAGGAGACCATCAAAAGTTGTCTAGGCCAAAGTGACTTTTGGCCCAAAATTGGGCCTACAGGAATGACTATAACGGCACGGCTTGCCCATAAGACGGTCACCGATTCCAAAAGTGAACGCGTCTATGCGACCGACAGGATGAGACCTTCCATAGGAGACCATCAAAAGTTGTCTAGGCCAAAGTCACCTTTTGGCCCATTTTTGGGCATGAGCTTAACGGCACGGGTTGCCGATAAGACGGCAACCGATTCCAAAAGTGAATGCGTCTATGCGACCGGCAGGATGTGAGCTTCCATAGGAGACCATCAAAAGTTGTCTAGGCCAAAGTGACTTTTGGCCCAAAATTGGGCCTACAGGAATGACTATAACGGCACGGTTTGCCCATAAGACGGTCACCGATTCCAAAAGTGAACGCGTCTATGCGACCGACAGGATGAGACCTTCCATAGGAGACCATCAAAAGTTGTCTAGGCCAAAGTCACCTTTTGGCCCATTTTTGGGCATGAGCTTAAGACGATAAGACGGCAACCGATTCCAAAAGTGAATGCGTCTATGCGACCGGCAGGATGTGAGCTTCCATAGGAGACCATCAAAAGTTGTCTAGGCCAAAGTGACTTTTGGCCCAAAATTGGGCCTACAGGAATGACTATAACGGCACGGTTTGCCCATAAGACGGTCACCGATTCCAAAAGTGAACGCGTCTATGCGACCGACAGGATGAGACCTTCCATAGGAGACCATCAAAAGTTGTCTAGGCCAAAGTCACCTTTTGGCCCATTTTTGGGCATGAGCTTAACGGCACGGGTTGCCGATAAGACGGCAATCGATTCCAAAAGTGAATGCGTCTATGCGACCGGCAGGATGTGAGCTTCCATAGGAGACCATCAAAAGTTGTCTGGGCCAAAGTGACTTTTGGCCCAAAATTGGGCCTACAGGAATGACTATAACGGCACGGTTTGCCCATAAGACGGTCACCGATTCCAAAAGTGAACGCGTCTATGCGACCGACAGGATGAGACCTTCCATAGGAGACCATCAAAAGTTGTCTAGGCCAAAGTCACCTTTTGGCCCATTTTTGGGCATGAGCTTAACGGCACGGGTTGCCGATAAGACGGCAACCGATTCCAAAAGTGAATGCGTCTATGCGACCGGCAGGATGTGAGCTTCCATAGGAGACCATCAAAAGTTGTCTAGGCCAAAGTGACTTTTGGCCCAAAATTGGGCCTACAGGAATGACTATAACGGCACGGTTTGCCCATAAGACGGTCACCGATTCCAAAAGTGAACGCGTCTATGCGACCGACAGGATGAGACCTTCCATAGGAGACCATCAAAAGTTGTCTAGGCCAAAGTCACCTTTTGGCCCATTTTTGGGCATGAGCTTAACGGCACGGGTTGCCGATAAGACGGCAACCGATTCCAAAAGTGAATGCGTCTATGCAACCGGCAGGATGTGAGCTTCCATAGGAGACCATCAAAAGTTGTCTAGGCCAAAGTGACTTTTGGCCCAAAATTGGGCCTACAGGAATGACTATAACGGCACGGTTTGCCCATAAGACGGTCACCGATTCCAAAAGTGAACGCGTCTATGCGACCGACAGGATGAGACCTTCCATAGGAGACCATCAAAAGTTGTCTAGGCCAAAGTCACCTTTTGGCCCATTTTTGGGCATGAGCTTAACGGCACGGGTTGCCGATAAGACGGCAACCGATTCCAAAAGTGAATGCGTCTATGCGACCGGCAGGATGTGAGCTTCCATAGGAGACCATCAAAAGTTGTCTAGGCCAAAGTGACTTTTGGCCCAAAATTGGGCCTACAGGAATGACTATAACGGCACGGTGTGCCCATAAGACGGTCACCGATTCCAAAAGTGAACGCGTCTATGCGACCGACAGGATGAGACCTTCCATAGGAGACCATCAAAAGTTGTCTAGGCCAAAGTCACCTTTTGGCCCATTTTTGGGCATGAGCTTAACGGCACGGGTTGCCGATAAGACGGCAACCGATTCCAAAAGTGAATGCGTCTATGCGACCGGCAGGATGTGAGCTTCCATAGGAGACCATCAAAAGTTGTCTAGGCCAAAGTGACTTTTGGCCCAAAATTGGGCCTACAGGAATGACTATAACGGCACGGTTTGCCCATAAGACGGTCACCGATTCCAAAAGTGAACGCGTCTATGCGACCGACAGGATGAGACCTTCCATAGGAGACCATCAAAAGTTGTCTAGGCCAAAGTCACCTTTTGGCCCATTTTTGGGCATGAGCTTAACGGCACGGGTTGCCGATAAGACGGCAACCGATTCCAAAAGTGAATGCGTCTATGCGACCGGCAGGATGTGAGCTTCCATAGGAGACCATCAAAAGTTGTCTAGGCCAAAGTGACTTTTGGCCCAAAATTGGGCCTACAGGAATGACTATAACGGCACGGTTTGCCCATAAGACGGTCACCGATTCCAAAAGTGAACGCGTCTATGCGACCGACAGGATGAGACCTTCCATAGGAGACCATCAAAAGTTGTCTAGGCCAAAGTCACCTTTTGGCCCATTTTTGGGCATGAGCTTAACGGCACGGGTTGCCGATAAGACGGCAACCGATTCCAAAAGTGAATGCGTCTATGCGACCGGCAGGATGTGAGCTTCCATAGGAGACCATCAAAAGTTGTCTAGGCCAAAGTGACTTTTGGCCCAAAATTGGGCCTACAGGAATGACTATAACGGCACGGTTTGCCCATAAGACGGTCACCGATTCCAAAAGTGAACGCGTCTATGCGACCGACAGGATGAGACCTTCCATAGGAGACCATCAAAAGTTGTCTAGGCCAAAGTCACCTTTTGGCCCATTTTTGGGCATGAGCTTAACGGCACGGGTTGCCGATAAGACGGCAACCGATTCCAAAAGTGAATGCGTCTATGCGACCGGCAGGATGCGAGCTTCCATAGGAGACCATCAAAAGTTGTCTAGGCCAAAGTGACTTTTGGCCCAAAATTGGGCCTACAGGAATGACTATAACGGCACGGTTTGCCCATAAGACGGTCACCGATTCCAAAAGTGAACGCGTCTATGCGACCGACAGGATGAGACCTTCCATAGGAGACCATCAAAAGTTGTCTAGGCCAAAGTCACCTTTTGGCCCATTTTTGGGCATGAGCTTAACGGCACGGGTTGCCGATAAGACGGCAACCGATTCCAAAAGTGAATGCGTCTATGCGACCGGCAGGATGTGAGCTTCCATAGGAGACCATCAAAAGTTGTCTAGGCCAAAGTGACTTTTGGCCCAAAATTGGGCCTACAGGAATGACTATAACGGCACGGTTTGCCCATAAGACGGTCACCGATTCCAAAAGTGAACGCGTCTATGCGACCGACAGGATGAGACCTTCCATAGGAGACCATCAAAAGTTGTCTAGGCCAAAGTCACCTTTTGGCCCATTTTTGGGCATGAGCTTAACGGCACGGGTTGCCGATAAGACGGCAACCGATTCCAAAAGTGAATGCGTCTATGCGACCGGCAGGATGTGAGCTTCCATAGGAGACCATCAAAAGTTGTCTAGGCCAAAGTGACTTTTGGCCCAAAATTGGGCCTACAGGAATGACTATAACGGCACGGTTTGCCCATAAGACGGTCACCGATTCCAAAAGTGAACGCGTCTATGCGACCGACAGGATGAGACCTTCCATAGGAGACCATCAAAAGTTGTCTAGGCCAAACCCAGCAAACAGACAACGTTGAACAACGTTGTAGCAACGTTATGGTTTGGTTACGTTTTATTCTAACGTTATTATGACGTTGCTACAACGTTGGAGAGCCAACGTATTCATGTAACGTCCAGACAACGTCACAAAATAACGTTAATAGAACGTTGTTACTTGGTTAGGTAAAAAACCAACGTTCCTACAACGTCATATGGACGTTGTATTCTAACGTTGTATTGTAACGTCGAAACAACGTTAAAACACAACGTCATTACAACGTTGTAAATTTGTTAGGTTAAAAACCAACGTTCCTACAACGTCAGAAGGACGTTGTATTCTAACGTCTTATTCTAACGTCAAAACAACGTTGAAACACAACGTCATTACAATGTTGTGAATTGGTTAGGTTAAGAACCAACGTTCTTACAACGTAATTAGGACGTTGTATACTAACGTCCAATTCTAACGTCAATACAACGTTGAAACACAACGTCAATACAACGTTGTGAATAGGTTCAGTTAGAAACCAACGTTCCTACAACGTCATGAGAACGTTGTATTCTTACGTTGCATTCTAACGTCAATACAACGTTGAAACACAACGTCATTACAACGTTGTTAATTGGTAAGTTTAATAACCAACGCTCCTACAACGTCAGAAGGACGTTGTATTCTAACGTCCAATTCTAACGTCAATACAACGTTGAAACACAACGTCATTACAACGTTGTTGTTTGGTTTTGTTAGGTTAAAAACCAACGTGCCTACAACGTCATATGAACGTCTTATTAAAACGTCATTACAACGTTGAAACACAACGTCAATACAACGTTGTACATTGGTTAGGTCAAAACCCAACGTTCCTACAACGTCATTAGAACGTTGTATTCTTACGTTGCATTCAAACGTCAATACAACGTTGAAACACAACGTCATTACAACGTTGTTGATTGGTAAGTTTAAAAACCAACGCTCCTACAACGTCATATGAACGTCTTATTAAAACGTCATTACAACGTTGAAACACAACGTCAATACAACGTTGTACATTGGTTAGGTTAAAACCCAACGTTCCTACAACGTCATTAGAACGTTGTATTCTTACGTTGCATTCTAACGTCAATACAACGTTGAAACACAACGTCATTACAACGTTGTTAATTGGTAAGTTTAATAACCAACGCTCCTACAACGTCATATGAACGTCTTATTAAAACGTCATTACAAAGTTGAAACACAACGTCAATACAACGTTGTACATTGGTTAGGTTAAAACCCAACGTTCCTACAACGTCATTAGAACGTTGTATTCTTACGTTGCATTCTAACGTCAATACAACGTTGAAACACAACGTCATTACAACGTTGTTGATTGGTAAGTTTAAAAACCAACGCTCCTACAACGTCATATGAACGTCTTATTAAAACGTCATTACAAAGTTGAAACACAACGTCAATACAACGTTGTACATTGGTTAGGTTAAAAACCAACGTACTAGCAACGTCATAAGTACGTTGTATTATAACGTCTAATTCTAACGTAAATACAACGTTAAAATACAACGTATTTACAACGCTGTGAATTGGTCAGGGTTAAAAACCAACGCTCTTACAACGTCATGAGGACGTGAATACAACGTTGAAACACAAACGTCAACGTCAAGAAAACGTTGTGAATGGTCAGGATTAAAGCCGACGTTCCTACAACGTCAGAAGGACGTTGTATTCCAATGACAAATTCAAACGTCAATCCAACGTTGTGCATTGGTTATATTAGGTTAGGTTAAGTTTAGCACAACGTCATAAGAGCGTTTTATATTAAATTCGTTAGATTAAGAGTTATGAACAAAGTACACGTGTTGATAAGTCAACCTTTCTTATCTAGCCCTAACCATATGTTTATGTATGTATTCTAATGAATGCTCATTGCTAACTAATGTTTCATTTCTCTCCTGGCATATATCCTATACGACTGGCTTGTATTTCTCTTCTCACGGTGTTTACAAGTTAACATATTCAGTTTAGATATTATATTGTGTTTAAATAATCGATAAAATCAAACAGACTTTAATTGGAGGCTTATTTTACAAATAGGGACCGGGCTACACGCTCACATGTACGTTTCACATAAACAAAGCTAAAAGTAGATTAACTAAGTATTTTTTAAAAATATTTTATTAATAATAAATCATGGAAAATAACTATATGCAGCTTTTAGACAAAAATCACGCAATGTCTTTTATATCCTCTTTTTGCTTTCCGACACAGATCATGTGCAACCCTTGATTTGTCCATTCATAATGTGACATCAAGTGACACAAAACGATATTTTGGCAAATGAAAATTCATTCCCTGAACATAAATATAAAATAAATATTAACTACTGTTAAGATTATTTTAAAAGAATAAATAGCGGATTGTGCTCAAACTAAATCAGGTTTATATAATGTTGACTGAAAAGAAAACATGACCATGAATTCATATAATGAATGTTGTACTAAAATGTCAATGTCTAATTTTCAATGTATATATTCAGACAAAAGTACATCCGAATATATTTAATTTAATTTTTTGGATGCTGTATGACCGTTAAAATATGCAGTCAGAGATATCTTCAGAGATGTTTCATTGTTAACCTATTTAGTGAAGCGCGTTAAAATATCAAAATTATCGCCCCTTTGACAATTCCGTTGACGTTTCCCGTGGGTTTGCACATAAGCATTTTACTGTAAAAGTAATTAGGTATACATTAATTGTATGTATTTATTATAATGTCATAACTAAGCAACACTATGCCTTTGTATCGAGAGACAGCAACATTATTGAGATTTGTTTTAAACAAACGTATCATTTCAAATTTATCAATCTATATTGAAACCACGTTAACTTTCCCAATTTACATTTAAACCGTAACAATAACAATACAGCATGGACATGACGTTATAATGACGGGGAAAGGACCCGTTTCAAGAATAATCACTGTAATCGTATCAAGAGACGTGTTTTGACTGTTTTCACATGAACTCCTACAACATGTTAACGCAACTCGGACCAACATGATTGCAGCGTTTATGAATAAGCACAGTCTATCACATGTATAATCTAGAAAGTTATATTGAAATACGCCTTCTTTCTGGAACTGTTCAGAAAGCTGAGTGGGGTAACCATGTTCAGTTTGAAACTACACAAAATGGGAGAAACAAGTTGCGTCAATATAGGCATTTTAACAGTGATTATCTCACTGAGAATTACCTTAAACATGCATCCATGTGTTTCATAACATTTTATTTGTTGCAACTCACCATATGTGCTGTTTATGTACAATTATTTTCACTCACTTTGCATGTTCATCCCAATCGCAAATATAACATATTTACTAGTGTCCAATTAATATTTAACAACATAATTATGCATGTGCAGAAATCGAAACTACACTTCCGGCCATTTACAGGCGCAATAGTTATATGATCTATTCAACATTATTAACTCATATTTGCCTTTTTGTTTGTGGGAAATAAGATTCCAAAATTAGATTTGACTAATTGACATGGCGCGCGTCAATCGCGGTGCAGTGCGCGGTTTCCGATAATAAAAAACCCCCCAAAAAACTACTTTTACCTTCATATCGTCAATGTACAAAGTCGACTATTGTAAAAAAAATAGTTTTCGATAACAGTCATAGCTTCCCGATACAATAACACCATTTATTCGTTTGGAATAATTTGTGACCGCAACAACACAATGGATGAACCTTTAAATGTCCTATGCCTCGTACACACGGTGCCCTCGCTAAATTTCGGTTTGGAGTTAAGACATTGAAGATTAAAACAGATCGCTTTGCAAACGTTAAATTCATGGATAAATAATGTTTTAATTGCATTCATGAAACTAAGGATGAACTCAACACACTATTAAAATGCCCGTTGTATCACATGTAGGCCTATGCATGACTTGTCTGTGCCAAACTTTTGAAAGCGACGTTAATTAAAACTCAAATCATCTCAAGTCAAATCATTTCCTATCTTTTGACTAAATACTGTCTCACTATACATACATTGTGCTTACTGCATTTCATGAAGCCTAACTTAATCAATGGTTTTTAATACGGACTTTCAACTATCACAAAAATACGAATGCTGTCGCGCTTACATTATTGTTGGTATATGATTTAGTTTAAACACTGGAGAAAATATTACTTTCATCGTGTATGCTATCGAAATATACTACTATCACAAATATATTGAAAGTCTTAAAAATGCACCTGTTTCAAGCTAAAGAAATACATTCAAATACTTTCAACTATACCAATTATTATTTACCTACTCTTTGTACATTCTAATGTAATCTAATCGGTTATTCTGAATCGACCTTAATTATTATCATTACTAAGGATTAGATAATTTACATGCATATTGAGTTTATAATTGTGCTGGTTTAGGAACACTAATAGTCTATAGCTGATTGTAGCTGAAATAATGGAAGGACATGATGAAATATTAACAATTGCAGTTCTCTATTATGTATTTAAATTTCCACATTACCGGGTAAGACTTACACATAAATAAGTTAGTTTTGGCATAATCATGTACATTAATGAGTTAGTTCATACCATTTCCCAAAGAAACACTTGGAATATTTATTATGATATATCAAGAATAATATTTCCCTTTGTTTGCTGACAATTGATTGATTGAAACATATTTTATTCATTTAAGAAACGAATTAGGTAAAAGTTATAAAACTTATAGAAGCCCTCTCAACATAATCGACAAATCAATTGACAAGGCTAAAATACATAACACATGCAGAAGAGAATTTAAAACTCTACAAATGAAGGAAAGGCATAGTTTTAGTTGGTAAACATGTCAAATAAATCATTAACGCATTATACAATGACAAATATCATTGCTATGACAAGTACATTCTATGTATGAATATGTTTTAATTGAACCGCTGACTCTTTCCAATGAATTCATCAACATGGTGAAACATGTTTTCATTGACTTATTGTGGTAGATTTGGATTTTGGGGTTGTGCTTAGATTTAATTCTTCCTTTAAATTTTTAAAAACGGTGAGCGAATTGAATTAGTTACTTATTTTAAATATTTGGGTATATAGTCTTTTCCTGCAGAAATATTGTTGTTCAAAAGCATGCCAAGATACTCTGGCAAAACAATGAAATAAACCTTTAGCGCCTGTTCTTAATATGTTCAGTTGTTTCCAGAATTTACCAGTAAATACAGTGACTTATTTTCGGAATTTTCGATTGGAACGAAAATGATACGGGTGTGTTTTATTTATAAATAAAAATATATATAGTTCACATTACGTTTTGTAAATATGTTCTTAAAATAAACCGATTTTTTAATGTTTAATGCGCAGTAATTAGTGTTAGTAAATTAACGGTCGATTAAAGTTAACGTATTTAACATTATTAGAACGTTAGAAAATCGGTCGGTAAAACGTCGTTATTCAAATGCAACGATATTTCGATAACCAAGGGCAACGTATATGTGTCCGATTTGTACTATTTTCATATATGTTTGGCAAACTCAAGATGTTGGTGATGTGAACAAGTGTTTTGTATATTTAAATCGAGTGCGAAAGATGTGTGGATGCGAGACTGCATGGTCCGTCCATTGCATGCATCTTCTACTTTACCATCTTACTGTACCTTTTAGACGACCCTTCGGATGGAGCCATTTATAAATCAAAGAAAGTCAGCCAAACTGCGTCGCTTCCTTTCCAATTCAGATGTACTTCTTCCAAACTAAAATATTATCACATCGACGCTCTAGTTCGAGTACAATCATTGAGGCCAATTGCCTATTTTGTGGGGGTGATCTTGAAGATGAATACATTGCATACCAAATTGAATTGAATTTATAGATATATTAAACACACTTTTAAGGGATAATTGTTCCACTTTATTATCACAAGTATCCAACAAGTTCATTCAACTAAACTGTCCAGCCATGATAGTACACTTATGAACAACTTAAAATTTTATGTGACAAAACTGTTTAATGTAAATAATATAAATCTATATAAAAGACTGTCGGCATCACCGGGCATACTGTATTGTATAATGAAGTCTCTAAGTCGGAAAGGTTTGACATCAGTTTATTGTCTTGAATGAATGCATTTGTAATTCTTTTCATCAGAATTTCGACAATGACGTGCACTAATTTTAGATAATATATTTATCGTTTATGTTCATAAGAATCCTACAATATATCTTTGTATTTGCTATCTTTTCACTTTAAGCAATGAACGAAATACGCGCCTGTCAATAAACATAAGGGTATTTTTATTTAAGAAATAGAAGACGAGTTGGTGTACTTTATCGTTGAATAAAACAAAGCAGGGAGCATGAAACACGGAGTGCCCTTAAACAGTTACTCACTTATATATAATAACACTAATAATAGAGACACTTTTATCGGTTGGCCAAGGATATGAACGATACTCGATATCCGGACGACAAACCTAGCTAAAAAGATACAATTATTTCCAAATGTTTGATATCCTACTACAATACCCTCATTCCCTGAGCCAAAAATGCAAATTAGTGTTAGTATATTGTTCCTGTACATGTAAGTCACATGGGAGTTACACCTTTTTCTACCTGTTGATTGGTTGTTACAAAATAAATAATTTTTCCATTGGTTGCCGGAACTATTTCATTCATCTTCTAAATTGTCCCGACTGTTAACTGTAGAATCCATCTAGTGGTTATGATGTCACAGTGTTGATTGTAACGTCATAGAGGTTTTCGGTTTGCGCCGACATGCTTTTGGGCTTCCCAAATCTCATGATATGAAATTTGTAATAACTTACATCGTATAATCATGGATTGATAGTATTGGGCAGAAATACAACACTTTCAGATAAAACCACATCTATGTTTTATTGTGAAATACATTTTCGCAGGGGACATTTTAATCGCGCGTAGTAAACAAGGATAGGTCGCAAGTAGTGAATCCACGTCACTAACGTATGGATATGGAGATTCCCCTCTTTCTCGGGTCCTTTTAGGGAAACTGTTGGCTTTTAATATTCGCGTTTTTATTTTATTTTTTATATGGGTAATATAAACAATAACCAACTCGTGACGGAGAATGAGAGATTATCTTTCGCTCGTTATATCAAATGTGTAATTCTCTCCCCAAGATAATTTCGAGGGTTCGAGAAAATCGCATTTTTAGTTTCTAATGTTCATATCTCTGGCACTGATAATGTTGATAGGCCTATATTACTTCAAGGATTTTAAATGAAGGCGGCTTTGAAGTATAGTATGCCTTATTGTCTCTGGCAGCCATAATTTATAATTTGTTAATTATTGCAGATGGTACCGCCGTTTTGTACAATTACTTTGGGGCAGAAAGGTATTTCTGCACTCACATTTCCCAACTGTTTCATTGTGAATCACAGTGCTGTAAGGTACCAAGTAACTTAAATGTTTTCAACTATAGTTAAATTTGTCTAAGTTTGGCGCCATCTTTTATGCGGCTTTTTTCACAGAATAATGTTGCCATTGCATGACGCCATAGTGATCAACCGTTTTGAAGTCACAATGCTAGCGTCATTGTCACAATTGTTTAGATGTTTGTTCCTAGGTATTTTTTAATAACGTCGATAAATGTTTATCGCCATCTAAAAGGATACGTGAATATTTTAAGTGACCTGACCACATCTCTTACAAAATGGAAGAGTCGCAAAGTCTTCTCCACTCAGAGTTAGGTAGGCCTACACAAAACGAGAGTTCGCTTCAAAACGCCTGATAACTGATAACTGTCGGTCATGTTACAATATCGATTAAGAGTTGCGTTTGTAAAATTTCCGTGATCCATTGTTATTGAACACCTGCAAATTTCAGCGTTTAAAACGTCCGGCTTTAACGTTTAATATAAAAAAACTAAACGATGTCCCGTTTGATAACATGTTTATGAAACTAGTGAATGGTTTGGCATTTATAAGATAAATAGTTGCGTTTGTAAAATTTCCGGGATTCATTGCTATTCAACACCCGCAAATTTAGTTTAAATCCGACGGCCATTCACGAGTTTCATAAACATGTTATCAAACGGGACTGAGTTTAGTATTTTATTTATTACTCAATGATGTAAATAGCGCTGAATTGCAAGAAAATCGTTTTTAGTGACGCTTACTTGCAAATAGGTCACCCGCTATTGCAGTCGCGCGGCTAACATTGTGACGTCAACATAAAACGACTATGACGTCACGCGCCGATTATGACGTTACGGCAGCACGCGGTGGTATCACACATGTGTGTAACCAACTCATTGTTATCTAATGAGTGATCTCACCACGGTTGAGTAATAAATATAGAATACTAAACGATGTCCCGTTTGATAACATGTTTATTAAACGAGTGGATGGTTTGGTATTTTAACGAGCGAAAGCGAGTTAAATACCAATGCCATTCACGAGTTTCATAAACATGTTATCAAACGGGACCGAGTTTAGTATTTTATTTATTACTCAACGATATGAATAGCGCTGTATTGCAAGAAAATCGGTTTTAGTGACGCTCACTTGAAAATAGGCCACCCGCTGTTGCAGTCATTGTGACGTCAACCAAAAACGACTATGACGTCACGCGCCGATTATGACGTTACAGCAGTACGCGGTGGTATCACACATGTGTATTACCAACTCATTGTTATCTAATGAGTGATCTCACCACGGTTGAGTAATAAACCAAATTTGCGAGTGTTGAATTACAAGAATCCCGGACATTTAACAAAAGCACCTATTTTTCTTATAATTGATCATGTATCGAGGTGTGATTGATAATTCTAATGTTCTATGCTACAAACAAAGGAGTAAAAAGGAATCAATTCAAATCAACATATTGGAGCGCTTTTATACCGGTTCTATGTAAAACACAGCACACAGCTACGAATCAGGAACATTGTTCCAGATCTCGTTACCGTGTCAAAATTGTGTTACAATTATATACAGGTAACTTAGCAATTGCGACCAAGAACAAACTACAAGTTATTTTATATAAAGGCACTGTGCACTGTTGGTACATTATTATCGCTCTTTCATTCATTAGCTTTTATAGGGCAAAGACTTTTAAGTTTAAATATAACATACATTATTATAAAAGGCAAAGTAAGCGATCTGTTGATTCATGTAAAGGTGGTTACATGTTACTTGTCGTTTTCATTAATGAAGAAACTTAATTAAACTATTACGTAACACCAATTCTAATTTTAATTGTTTAACTTAAAAACGAGCACATGGTTACTATACCAATTTATATTTGATTCTTTTTAAATCAGTACACTCATTTTTACGCTTATTTACAGACAAAATCTAAAAATACGCTTTGGGTAGCTTATGTCTAGAGATGGGACGAAGAAATTGAATTCACTTACGGTAACATTTTGCGAAGCAATCTATTGTTGTAAATGAATCTTAAAATATATGCATTACATTTGTTTAAGCATAGATCAATTAACTAACGGAAAGCGCTTAACATTGCTGCAACGCCTTTTTAACGGCAACTTTACGACATGCTGCATGTCGTTGCCATCACCTATATTCGCAGTATATATGTGACCATGTGTGTTATTTCAATTACGTACATATCTCCAGTAAGTGATGAATATAAATCGCCTTGTATAATAAACTGGTAGTTGTTGTTCCATTAAGCACTCGTATATTGATAGTATATTCAATAATAATTACACAATAGGCCGTCAAAGTTACATTTGAATTTATCAAAACTGCCGTGACGTAAGATTTTTACGTTTATGTAGGTGATTTAAAAAATGAGGTTTAAGTGGTGAAAAACGTTCTGTGACCCCCTATTATTATTTCTGAATGTGTTTGCTTATACAACTGCGCACACCATGTTAACGTTTTAGCAATATCTAAAATATGTGTGTCAGTGAAAAATCCTGTTGAATATGCGAAAAACGATGATAAAATGCCATTTTTATTTAAAAACTGCTTAATCTCATTTTATTACATTTAACAGTACTAGTGTCATTAACTTTCAAAATTTAAACTTGCTTTGTATCCGCATACATGTATGTGATAAAGTAGTATCTGAAAAAATAAGTGAATTCTAAAATATTTCATTTCATCGTCCATCTCTCCGTAAGAGCCTATATATCATTTCAGAGACTTAATTGTAGTCTAGGCTATGTCGTAAGTTATATTCTAGCCATCTTAGACTTCCAGAAAAAGGCGTCTATACTATATAACTATTCATCTCGAGATGATATAATGAAAATAAAACAAACACGTTTAAACAATCGTTTGTAAAAATAACGAAAATGTAAGAATAAAATGGGAAGGTGTTCAGGCATTATAATATTCTATATTCAACTGAAGCCAAGTTTTATGTAACATATGAACATGCACATGGCTGATCTGAGTGAGAGATATTTACAAATTAGTTCAACATTGTTGCAACGTCATACTGAAGAAATGGGCAGCAAGATGACATCAGAAAACGACAACTATGTTTTAAACAGAAAGATACATTGTTCACGCATTTTGGGTTTTTAAAGTTTGCTAAGCTTGCAAACATCTGAGAGGTGATTTTCATTGAAAGGCTGAATTTACACTGCGACCGATCTTCTCTGCATTGTGTCACTCGTTTCGTCCAAAAAAAGCGCAAGCAGTACTGAAGTACGTGAAGAAAATCTCAAAACTGAAATCACTAGATACAAACAAAATGCAATTTTTATCGATGTTATAATTAAATATGGTAATAAAGGGCAAGTAAAATTATCTTGAGCCAAATTCCATTCTGTCCTGAGAAGAAGGAGCCACTTAATCAGGATAAAAACATACATTACAGGAAAGGTAAGTTGTTTTCCTTTATCCACACTTACTAGGCCTACATGTACTTTGTGATTAAATTGGGATATATGCGGTCGAAAAGGGGTATGAAGGTTGACCCTATAATGTCGTAGGTCTTATAATTTTACATGCATATGCAACTTTGTTGAATCTTGCTCATCCTCGATAATTTTGGAAAACACGGCTGGTTTAAAAAAACATTCACGTCCCGCGATCACCAACCTGGTTCCCTGGGCTAGTTACGCTGCGCTATGCTGCGCTACATTGGCACAGGTTGCGCGATCACTTCCTATCCATATGATATTGTTAATCACGTGACTACCATTCCAAATAGAATTATGTGTAACGCTTGATCAAGTCTAAGTGTGGTGGCGAAGCGTCTACATTAAATTTGTGCTGCTATCATAAAAGTTCATTGTACCAAGGTAATTTTGCAATTTTTCTGTAAGAGATGCACACCAAGAATAGGAGTGGGGGCGACGCGGTTGACGCGAATCGACGTTACCATGGGCACACTTGATTACGAGGGGGAGGCATGGAACAGCCGGAACGTCGTTCAATTTGTTACGTCATCAACAAACTTATACTTTTTTCGTCCGTCTTTTCTTGACTAATAACACGTTTACCTCATCGACTGAGGTAGAAAGTATATATTTTCACGAGATGAGATAAATATGCATGTTGTTTGTCAAGAATTGACATATATTCTATTTATTTTTTTATGTTTTCCTTGTAATTTACGCCTTCATGTTGAGCGACCGCTTGGAACATCCGGTCACAACAGAAACAATTTGACATCATAAGCCAATTCGCTACATCAAACCATTGTTTTATGACGTATTATATAATATATATAGAGAATAATAAACGACATCCCGTTTTATAACATAATTTTATATTTATGAAAAAAAGGAGTGGTTTGTATTTAACGATCGGGTTTCATAAATGTTCATTAAACGGGGACGAGTTTAGTATTTTATTTATTACTCATTGATTTAAATGTCACTTAATTCTACAAAATCGTCGATAAATGGGACACACTGTGACAGCAGCGCTAACATTGTGACGTCATATTTATGCTATTATGATGTCATATGTCAATCGGCAGCACGCAATGTTATTACACAATGTGTAATAACATTGTAGATTTATTAAACTGCGATATCTTCAACGGGCGAGTAATACATAATTACATGTATGTCAGTCACTGGTCACAGTAGAATATAAGTTATTTTCACTGTAGCTTGATAGACAGTTTATTTCACTGATAAATCCCTGTATTTCATTGTTCGTCGTGTAATAAATAATTTTATTTGATTTATCAGGATTTTATTTGACCACTTGATTTACAAAAATCTATCATTCTTAGATACAATCGAAAATCACTCTAAGGGGGATAACTCTAAGGTAAAGTTTCCGATGGGGGTTACACATTTCACTTCAGGAGCCACGCTATTTTCGGAGTGTTTTACACAAGACAGCTGGGCATGTTTCAGTGTAGATTGTTCCTTTCAGGTATAGTAAACAACATAAATATCATTTCCACAACCAGATTGTATTCTCAAGATCACATTTACATAATGTCGTTCTGTTGTAGTCATATGTAGATCTACAGTCAAAAGATAAAGTGAACAGGGTGAGTGCTAGCTTGACGGGTTTCACGGACAACGAGACCGATCATGACCTTGTCAGTATTTTTGTTTTATTTTATAAATATAGCAATTACTGTCATCGTATAAATGTTTTATACAAATGAAGAAGGTCGTGAAAAATATTCAGTGTAATAAAAGTTTTATCGATTTATTTCTTATTTGGAAAGCAAAATTATTTGGAATTTTAAACCCTAGTTGTCTCCCATGTCCGCTAGGTGTCGTATAATCCAAGATGGCTGCGCCCACGGTTCATGAAGTTACATGTTTACGTTATGGTTCATGGTGTACACCGAGCCTGAGAGTGTTAACCTGTAAATGGCTAAAAAAATATATTGTATTTTGGTATGAAACCATGTTTGTTTTTTTCTCAGAACACCGTGAGTCGTGACCTAGAATCAGGATGAACTCCCTGTTGATTAAATTAAGAGACACGCAAGGATCTTGCAAAGCGTGACGTGATGTAAGGCAGTTTTTGGACACATTGTACAAACGTCTGTGAAAAAAACTTTAACTTTAACCTATCGGAGTCGCCACTTTTATATGTTTAATCAGACATTTGTTTGCAACAAAATAAAAAGTTGTTTATGTTTGTTGGGCTTTTTCTCTTCAGTCACTTTGGTTGGTCATGAACCAGATATGGATTTATCAAAGAAGAAAAGAAAAGAAAACATATATTTAATACAACTATTTTCAGGATACACATACTGTACTGTAATACTGTACATATTTCATATTTTGGCTGTGAGAACAACTTGCAACATCATTAACACCTCTGACATAGAATGATATGAATGTTACATGATTAACATATGTGTAATGGATAAATGTGAAGAGTATTTGCCGTAATGTCAGGAATTTCAGGAATTAAAAGTTACAAAAAAATGTTAATTAATTCATCAAAATAAAACCCGACCTCTATTGTTTTGTTTCTTCTAGATATAATCCACGTTGACATCATAGGAGTGATGCTAGTTTATCTTAAGACTACGCATAATGGGTAATCAACAGACCAGTTACAATGATATGACTGTAGGCGAATAGAGAACATATCCAATGTAGTATATTATAAAGTTCATTAAGTAACAAATTAATTCCTCCTTTTGATGCTAATTCTAGGATTTCAGTGATATTGATCAAATAAGTTCATTATCTTATCTTAGAAATATGTTCAACAATAACTTTTAATTAAGTTGCATAAATTAAAATACTGGCAAGTGTTGGATATTGTTTAACTATTTATGTCTATAATGTATACTTCAGATAATTATGGGGATCTGATGGATGCAAGCGGGGTCGTGACTACATTTCCATATGATTGCCTAGCATTGTGACTACAGGTCTCTTCACCAAATGAGGGTAATTTAAGTTTGATCCTTGGCTACTGTTTGTCACAGCATTAGGCAAATTTTATCATGTAACATTGACTAGATACATGCTGATGATATATGCTAGATGCATGCCTGTACAAACATAATAAAATCATATGTAAAATAACTCATAATAAATAAATCATTTGTTTTGGCAAACAGATTACACTTTATATCATTTTGGAGTAATATTCATCAAAACCATCTGCAGTTTCTTACCATTGTTTTAAATTGATTAAATATATTGATTAATATATATATATATATATAGGGATCATGACCTAAAAACCTATTTTCATCTTCTTCTCCAGTACAAAAAAAGCTCTAGAAAGCTAAAATTCCTTGGCCAATTGGGATTCAAAATTGTAGATTGCGTGAGTCTGACGATGTGACCCCAAATGTGGGTGTCGGGGATCATGACCTAAAACCTTTATATTTCTACAGTGCCAATTTCTAGAATATTTTCAATTTATTTCTTTGATTTACAAGACACATTAACACTAGTACTAAGGTGATTTGTTTCCAATCATACAATCAGATTTGCAACAACTTCAATTTATATTTCAGTTGCTAGCAGACTTTTAAAGACTTGATTCAAATACAAACACAGGCATTATGGACACACTGTTGATGGATGGCGTCAACAAATATCATGTGGCTATCGCTTGTTTGGCCCAAGTTTCAAGAAAACATCTTTGAAGCAAGTGGACACGGGACAGAAAATGTAAGATTTACACCGACAGTTTAATGGGTGAAATTTAGTGAGCACAAAAATGTTTGGAACAGTATATTGTCAATTTAAACATAAATTGAGTCATATGTATTTATTTAATTCCACATATCGCATTTTCTAATTTACATATTAGTCATTTAGATGATACAATCTACTAAGGATGTTTAGCTCATCAGGCAAAATAGACATACATCATGGGTCATCGTCCGCAAACCTTTCACATTTTCGACTTGTCCCCCAGAACCACTGCACCCCCAAAGCTGAAGTTTTGTGGGGAGGTAACTTGCAGTTTGTGGATCAAAGTTTGTCTATTTGGTCTTGACGTCCCCTTAAATATGGGCGGGCAGGCATGTTCACTAAAACCTTTAAACGACTAGTTCGCCGAAAGCTATAAGAAACACACATTTTCTGATTAACAGGTTTATAATTTATATATGTTGAAGACAAATTTATTAATTTTGTCCTGAAACCCTCATATGGGCGTGGCAAGCATTTTGCAGGGCTGCCTACTTGTACACTTTTGGTGTATTTTGTACACTTGACAGTCTTAGAATATGATTTAAACCAATGTTGCAAATTGTACACCTCTTCTCTGGAAATATGTAAAAAGTTCATTTCATAAATTTATGTATAGAGTAATGAAGTTCCGAACTGTTACAGAGTTGAATTATAACCTAATTCCAGAGTTAACCCAGGTAAACAAAGTCAGACAATGATTATTGTAGTCAAACCAGAGCATGATATCTTGGAACTAATAGTACCATGCTAACTTCATCGAGTTGTACACCTTAACATTACAAAATACTCCAAAATAGCTATATATCTACACTTAACTTGAAAGGAGGGTAGACAGCTCTGATTTTGCCTGAAACCTTTTAACGACTACTCCAAAACAAAAAGATATAGGAAGCTAACATTTCAGGATAATATCATTGTTACATGAAGACTAAAGTTTGTTCATTTGGTCCTCTAGGCTCTAGGCTCTAGAGAGCTGAAATCATTTTGATGTGAGTTCTTCTAACATGTGCTTTGAGAAATGGTTGTTGAGAAAGAGAAGTCGAGTCTTGAAAACAAAACATTGATGGTCAAACAAAATTTGCCAATATTCTAAATTTAGATTTGGTGACCGTTACCCAAAACATGGGCCACAAGGGTCTTGACCTAAAACTGAAATGTTGTGTACTGAATCATTGATAAATGCGGATTCTTAATTGAAGATATGGTTACCCTTTGACCCACAATGTAGGTCACAGGGGTCAATGACCTAAAAGCTATTTTCAACTTCTTCTCTAAAGCTCTAGAACGCTGAAATGTTGCGTACAAACGTTTTAGCGAGTGACTCAAAACTGAGTACTGGTAACAGTTGTCATGACTCAGATTGTGAACAGCTACTTCAACATTTGCTGTTATGCTGTAGCAAAGTTTCCCCGCTCGCAGCGCCGATAAAATGGCTTCAGTTCACATTGTTTCTATTTCTCAACAATTGTGCGCTTATGTTTATCAGGTTGAGAACTATAAAGTCATCCAAATTCTCACACTTAAAAGGAGGTTTAGGTTCCTTACCAATTTAAAAATCTCGAGAAAATGTTAATATTTTACTCCAAACGTGGAAGAACGTATGCTATATCCATTTCTGTGGTGGGGGGTGGGGGTGAGACGAGGGAGGCCAGTTGGCTTTATTGAAACTGTTGAACAAATAATAATTACAGTTGATTGGAAGAGAGGCCAATTGTTGATGTGGGTGGCTTTGAAGTTTTTGCATGGTGATTGGAGCTGATAGGTGTTGATTGGTGGGGACTCCTCGGATTATTTGCTCCGACAGGAGTGGATGGAAGGTAGGGATACTTGGATTTGGTTGGTTCGGTTCTCCTCGGATATTTCCTCCGACAGGAGATAGAAGTTCTAGATGAGTGAATCCCAAGCACATGGGCTTTCCTTACATTCCACCTGATGAAGGAGTGAGTATGTACTCCGAAACGTCGTGTTTTTTCACATTTAAGAAGTTGTTATCCAGAAAATCCTCCTGTTCTCATTAATATGTATGTCAAATAATCACAAGATTTAGATTTGCTTGGGGAATATATCACTGTTTGATAATAAATATATTTCAACAACAAATTTAAACCAAAAGCATATGTTTCAAGGCTAACTTGAATAATAATTTTTTTAAACCTTGAGAAATTGGCAATTTTAACTTGCAAGGGAGATAACTCTTATAATATATGCACGACCGTTTCCCCTTAAAGAGGTTCCCAACAATAATCAAAATACATGAAAAATTGTTGTAAATTGGCATGATGCAAGCGGAATATGTATTATTCGAGATTCAAAAAGAAAAAGTGCATGTTACGGACCTTTTTTGGTGCAAAATGATGGGTTTTTTTGTGGTAATGTCTAAAAAAAATGGCAAACTTGTTTTATTTTGTTAAAGTCACTTTTTAAAAATAATGACACTCATTCAGAGCTATAATGTTGTTTTCTTTCATGAATGGAATGTTATTGGAATAGAACAGTGATTTCTAAAATTTGTATGTTTTTTTTTCATTAACCTTTATATGATAAACTATAATGTCAACAATGGATTCTGTAGAAATAACTTCAAAAGTCCTGTTCAAGTATCAAAATAAATGAAAAATAATTCAAACATGATATAACTTGTGGAAAACTCGCCACTGAAGAATAACAGAAGATAAAAAATATATGTCACGGACCTACGTTATGAGTAATTTAATGCTGAAAATGAATTTTTATGAAAAGTATTGGCAAAGGGAGGTAACTCTTCGGTGGAAAATTAATCTTTACATTATTAAGTTATATAAGGTTGAAGAGCAGAATTTTGTTTTACCATAAAACATAAACTATTTCACACAACCATAATGCCATTACCTTTCTTTATTAGTATTCCAAAGGCAATTTGATTATGTCCCCCGAAATTTTTTTCGGGAGACATAATGTTTTCGCCTCCGTCCGTCATTCCGTTATTCCGTCATTCCGAAATGCTTTCTTTTCCGGGCCATATCTCAAAAACCGTTCAATATTTTTTCACGAAACTTGGTATGTGGTTAGACCTAGTGGTGGAGTGGTGCCTTTTGCTATTTTGGTTTTTCTGAATTTTTTATTTTTTCTGGTTTCCATGGAAACAATTTGAACTTAGTGCAAATTGGGGGTAGGGACCTTTTCCGGCCTCGATTTCAAAATCTATCTAGTATTTCTTTACGAAACTTGGTATATGGTTAGACCTAGTGGTGGAGTGGTGCCTTTTGCTACTTTGGTTATTCTGAATTTTTGTTGTTCAGGTTTCCATGGAAACAATTTGAACTTAGTGCATTTTGGGGGTAGGGACCTTTTCCGGTCTCTATCTCCAAAACCGTTCAATATTGTTTCACCAAACTTTGTATTTGCAGAGACCTAGTGATAGAGTGGTGCTTTTTGCTACTTTGACTATTCTGAATTTTTTATTTCTCGTTATTAATGCAGTATTGAACTTTGTGCTTAGCGTAAGTGAAACATAAGGGTAATATGACTAGGTTGGATTGAAAGTTGGAGCGGGCGACATCACAGTGCATCACATGCACATATTTCTAGTTTTCAATGTTTCTTACAACACACTGTTGATGAAACATTGACCAATGCTATTAAGTTCTGAGAGCGAAAATCTGACAATTGAAGATGTACGTGGGCAATTGTTACAAACCACCTAGATTACAGAGTAAAATAACAAAATATATCTCTTTATGATAAAACAAATACTATGTTTCACAATTATAATACAATGATTTTTTTCATGTGCATGTGACTACAAGGTCTATCTTAATCTGACAACTGAGGATGCACAGAAGCAATGGTAAAGAACCCCCTTAAGTATGCTATATATAACTATGAAATAACTATAGAAGAAGAGAACAAATATCACTTATTTTTTTTCTATTTTCTGTCATGATATGGGGATTTTAGTCTACACCATTTGAATTAGAAAGATCGAAAGGACCGTGCAGAAAATGTGCAGCAATTGTGCACCTACACTGAAACTCGTGACCTTCCTATGGTATCTGACCTCGCTTTCGCTCAATCAGATACCATCGGAAGGACACTCGTTTCGTATAATTCGTATATAATGAGACCTCGTGTAGTATTCTCTATTTACTGAATTACTAAGCAATATTAGGCTTGAATATGCAGATCCGAAGTATACAGACGATGAAATAGATGAGACAGATGATGTAGAAGGTGACCATTTGATATTACAAGTGAATCTGCTTATGGCACTATTATGTTCTGCTTTCCATTGAAATATTTTGAACGAAGAGGTCAGACAAGTAGAATAATTTGAACTAAGAGGCTATGAAACGAACCCCAAATACGGAAACAAGTTCATTTCTTCTACATTTGTAATAGATTAACCTTTTTGGATTTTCTTCTTTTGGTTTGGCGTAAGTGGTAAATTCGGGTAAGGTAATAAGGTTGGATTGAAAGTTGGAGCAGGGAACATCATTTTATTTGGCTTCAATACGTTCCAAAACACAATTATGTGCCATATGTGCTGTTTACAATACAAACAAATTGCATATTCATCCCCAATTGGCAAACATATCATATTTACTAGTTTCCAATTAAAATCGATTAATATCATTAATATGCATGTGCAGAAACCGAAAGTGCACGTCGTATTTACATGCACAGAAGTTATATGACCTATTGAACATTATCAACCAAATTTTGTCTAGTTTTAAAAAGATTCCAAAATTACGTTTGACTCATTGGCGCGCGCCACACGCTGTGCATTGTCCAGTTTTCGATCAGAAATCGATACCTTTACCTTCATATCGTCAATATACTAAGTCGAGTACAATCAAATGGTAGTTTTCGATAACAGTTGGTACTGCTCGATAAAATAAGACTATTTATAACATTTGGCATGTTTGACCCCCATGGCCAACAACACAATGGATGTACCCTTTGATATCTGAGGCCACGGGCATTATTACACCTTTGTCCTGTGTCAGTACTTCAAATTATTTTTTAGATTTAGATTCGCATCACAAATGGTTGATTGCTAATAGATGAAATATTTATATTTCTGTTTTAATTTCAGGTATTATGAAGATCCAAATGGTGATTCAACTGTAAACCTTCCAGTCCCGTACTGCTGCTTTGTTTAGTGGAGAAAAGAAGCATGCAGTTAACAAAATTGCGACTTAACATGTCAAGCTTATAAATGAAAAATTAATGTGCACAATATGTATTTACACTGCGATGCAATAAACTTTTGGTTCTGACTTGTCTTGTCTCTTTTGCATGAGTTGAAGTTAAATTATCCTAGTGCCCATTGTCCTCTTTTCACAAATCACACTTAGGTGATCGTTAAATACTGATGTTATGTTTGAAGAAATTTGAAAATCAAACTTTTGTGAAATAGCCCTAACTGGGTTTGTTTTTCATTTACAAATTGTCTATTAGAAACCGCTGACATTTAATTGATCCTTCAGAGAATCTAATGTTCAAGATTGCTAACTAACCAATTCCTTCAGTAGGATTCTAAGAGGCAATTGTCAATGAAAAATACATGGTCGAATAAGTACCAAAACATGCACTGAATATCGTAGATAAACAAACATGTATGAGGTTACATGTTACAAAAACAAAACTTCAGCAAGCAAACATTTCATACAAGTTTAAAGGTTTTCTGTGTTCAGGGGAGTTAGTTTCTGACATTAATGGGATGTAGGTTTTCTATTTTCAGGGCATGTTCGGTTCCAAAGAAACATTGTTGTCCGATGTTCAGGGGACGTTGGTTTCTGACGTTGTGGCGATGTTGGTTTCCGACATTGAGAAAACGTTGGTTTACAACGTTCAGGGGACGTTGGTTTACAACGTTGAGTGGATGTTGGCTTCCAACGTTCAGGGGACGTTGGTTTCCGATGTTGTGGGGACGTTGGTTTCTAACGTTGTTGGGATGTTGGTTTCCGACGTTGAGAGAACGTTGTTTTACAACGTTCAGGGGACGTTGGTTTACAACGTTGAGAGGACGTTGGTTTTCAACGTTCAGGAAATGTTGGTTCCCAACGTTGTTGGGATGTTGGTTTCCGACGTTGAGAGAACGTTGTTTTACAACGTTGCTAGAACGTTGATTTTGTAACGTTACAAAACTAACGTTAGAATTACGTAAAAAGGAATCTACAAATAACGTCCAAATAACGTTACAAAACTAACGTTGGCAGGACGTTGGTTTTGTAATGTTTCAAAACTAACGTTGCCAGGACGTTGGTTTTGTAACGTTACAAAATAACGTTATAATTACGTAAAAAGGAATCTACAAATAACGTCCAAATAACGTTACAAAACTAACGTTGCCAGGACGTTGGTTTTTGTAACGTTTCAAAACTAACGTTGCCACGACGTTGGTTTTGTAACGTTACAAAATAACGTTATAATTACGTAAAAAGGAATCTACAAATAACGTCCAAACAACGTTGCAAACAACGTTACTGACACCTTCTGACAACGTTGTGACAACGTTGTGACAACGTAAAATTGTTTGCTGGGAAGTCACCTTTTGGCCCATTTTTGGGCATGAGCTTAACGGCACGGGTTGCCGATAAGACGGCAACCGATTCCAAAAGTGAATGCGTCTATGCGACCGGCAGGATGTGAGGTTCCATAGGAGACCATCAAAAGTTGTCTAGGCCAAAGTGACTTTTGGCCCAAAATTGGGCCTACAGGAATGACTATAACGGCACGGTTTGCCCATAAGACGGTCACCGATTCCAAAAGTGAACGCGTCTATGCGACCGACAGGATGAGACCTTCCAGAGGAGACCATCAAAAGTTGTCTAGGCCAAAGTCACCTTTTGGCCCATTTTTGGGCATGAGCTTAACGGCACGGGTTGCCGATAAGACGGCAACCGATTCCAAAAGTGAATGCGTCTATGCGACCGGCAGGATGTGAGCTTCCATAGGAGACCATCAAAAGTTGTCTAGGCCAAAGTGACTTTTGGCCCAAAATTTGGCCTACAGGAATGACTATAACGGCACGGTTTGCCCATAAGACGGTCACCGATTCCAAAAGTGAACGCGTCTATGCGACCGACAGGATGAGACCTTCCATAGGAGACCATCAAAAGTTGTCTAGGCCAAAGTCACCTTTTGGCCCATTTTTGGGCATGAGCTTAACGGCACGGGTTGCCGATAAGACGGCAACCGATTCCAAAAGTGAATGCGTCTATGCGACCGGCAGGATGTGAGCTTCCATAGGAGACCATCAAAAGTTGTCTAGGCCAAAGTGACTTTTGGCCCAAAATTGGGCCTACACTAATGACTATAACGGCACGGTTTGCCCATAAGACGGTCACCGATTCCAAAAGTGAACGCGTCTATGCGACCGACAGGATGAGACCTTCCATAGGAGACCATCAAAAGTTGTCTAGGCCAAAGTCACCTTTTGGCCCATTTTTGGGCATGAGCTTAACGACACGGGTTGCCGATAAGACGGCAACCGATTCCAAAAGTGAATGCGTCTATGCGACCGGCAGGATGTGAGCTTCCATAGGAGACCATCAAAAGTTGTCTAGGCCAAAGTGACTTTTGGCCCAAAATTGGGCCTACAGGAATGACTATAACGGCACGGTTTGCCCATAAGACGGTCACCGATTCCAAAAGTGAACGCGTCTATGCGACCGACAGGATGAGACCTTCCATAGGAGACCATCAAAAGTTGTCTAGGCCAAAGTCACCTTTTGGCCCATTTTTGGGCATGAGCTTAACGGCACGGGTTGCCGATAAGACGGCAACCGATTCCAAAAGTGAATGCGTCTATGCGACCGGCAGGATGTGAGCTTCCATAGGAGACCATCAAAAGTTGTCTAGGCCAAAGTGACTTTTGGCCCAAAATTAGGCCTACAGGAATGACTATAACGGCACGGTTTGCCCATAAGACGGTCACCGATTCCAAAAGTGAACGCGTCTATGCGACCGACAGGATGAGACCTTCCATAGGCGACCATCAAAAGTTGTCTAGGCCAAAGTCACCTTTTGGCCCATTTTTGGGCATGAGCTTAACGGCACGGGTTGCCGATAAGACGGCAACCGATTCCAAAAGTGAATGCGTCTATGCGACCGGCAGGATGTTAGCTTCCATAGGAGACCATCAAAAGTTGTCTAGGCCAAAGTGACTTTTGGCCCAAAATTGGGCCTACAGGAATGACTATAACGGCACGGTTTGCCCATAAGACGGTCACCGATTCCAAAAGTAAACGCGTCTATGCAACCGACAGGATGAGACCTTCCATAGGAGACCATCAAAAGTTGTCTAGGCCAAAGTCACCTTTTGGCCCATTTTTGGGCATGAGCTTAAAGGCACGGGTTGCCGATAAGACGGCAACCGATTCCAAAAGTGAATGCGTCTATGCGACCGGCAGGATGTGAGCTTCCATAGGAGACCATCAAAAGTTGTCTAGGCCAAAGTGACTTTTGGCCCAAAATTGGGCCTACAGGAATGACTATAACGGCACGGTTTGCCCATAAGACGGTCACCGATTCCAAAAGTGAACGCGTCTATGCGACCGACAGGATGAGACCTTCCATAGGAGACCATCAAAAGTTGTCTGGGCCAAAGTCACCTTTTGGCCCATTTTTGGGCATGAGCTTAACGGCACGGGTTGCCGATAAGACGGCAACCGATTCCAAAAGTGAATGCGTCTATGCGACCGGCAGGATGTGAGCTTCCATAGGAGACCATCAAAAGTTGTCTAGGCCAAAGTGACTTTTGGCCCAAAATTGGGCCTACAGGAATGACTATAACGGCACGGTTTGCCCATAAGACGGTCACCGATTCCAAAAGTGAACGCGTCTATGCGACCGACAGGATGAGACCTTCCATAGGAGACCATCAAAAGTTGTCTGGGCCAAAGTCACCTTTTGGCCCATTTTTGGGCATGAGCTTAACGGCACGGGTTGCCGATAAGACGGCAACCGATTCCAAAAGTGAATGCGTCTATGCGACCGGCAGGATGTGAGCTTCCATAGGAGACCATCAAAAGTTGTCTAGACCAAAGTGACTTTTGGCCCAAAATTGGGCCTACAGGAATGACTATAACGGCACGGTTTGCCCATAAGACGGTCACCGATTCCAAAAGTGAACGCGTCTATGCGACCGACAGGATGAGACCTTCCATAGGAGACCATCAAAAGTTGTCTAGGCCAAAGTCACCTTTTGGCCCATTTTTGGGTATGAGCTTAACGGCACGGGTTGCCGATAAGACGGCAACCGATTCCAAAAGTGAATGCGTCTATGCGACCGGCAGGATGTGAGCTTCCATAGCAGACCATCAAAAGTTGTCTAGGCCAAAGTGACTTTTGGCCCAAAATTGGGCCTACAGGAATGACTATAACGGCACGGTTTGCCCATAAGACGGTCACCGATTCCAAAAGTGAACGCGTCTATGCGACCGACAGGATGAGACCTTCCATAGGAGACCATCAAAAGTTGTCTAGGCCAAAGTCACCTTTTGGCCCATTTTTGGGCATGAGCTTAACGGCACGGGTTGCCGATAAGACGGCAACCGATTCCAAAAGTGAATGCGTCTATGCGACCGGCAGGATGTGAGCTTCCATAGGAGACCATCAAAAGTTGTCTAGGCCAAAGTGACTTTTGGCCCAAAATTGGGCCTACAGGAATGACTATAACGGCACGGTTTGCCCATAAGACGGTCACCGATTCCAAAAGTGAATGCGTCTATGCGACCGGCAGGATGTGAGCTTCCATAGGAGACCATCAAAAGTTGTCTAGGCCAAAGTGACTTTTGGCCCAAAATTGGGCCTACAGGAATGACTATAACGGCACGGTTTGCCCATAAGACGGTCACCGATTCCAAAAGTGAACGCGTCTATGCGACCGACAGGATGAGACCTTCCATAGGAGACCATCAAAAGTTGTCTAGGCCAAAGTCACCTTTTGGCCCATTTTTGGGCATGAGCTTAAAGGCACGGGTTGCCGATAAGACGGCAACCGATTCCAAAAGTGAATGCGTCTATGCGACCGACAGGATGTGAGCTTCCATAGGAGACCATCAAAAGTTGTCTAGGCCAAAGTGACTTTTGGCCCAAAATTGGGCCTACAGGAATGACTATAACGGCACGGTTTGCCCATAAGACGGTCACCGATTCCAAAAGTGAACGCGTCTATGCGACCGACAGGATGAGACCTTCCATAGGAGACCATCAAAAGTTGTCTAGGCCAAAGTCACCTTTTGGCCCATTTTTGGGCATGAGCTTAACGGCACGGGTTGCCGATAAGACGGCAACCGATTCCAAAAGTGAATGCGTCTATGCGACCGGCAGGATGTGAGCTTCCATAGGAGACCATCAAAAGTTGTCTAGACCAAAGTGACTTTTGGCCCAAAATTGGGCCTACAGGAATGACTATAACGGCACGGTTTGCCCATAAGACGGTCACCGATTCCAAAAGTGAACGCGTCTATGCGACCGACAGGATGAGACCTTCCATAGGAGACCATCAAAAGTTGTCTAGGCCAAAGTCACCTTTTGGCCCATTTTTGGGCATGAGCTTAACGGCACGGGTTGCCGATAAGACGGCAACCGATTCCAAAAGTGAATGCGTCTATGCGACCGGCAGGATGTGAGCTTCCATAGGAGACCATCAAAAGTTGTCTAGGCCAAAGTGACTTTTGGCCCAAAATTGGGCCTACAGGAATGACTATAACGGCACGGTTTGCCCATAAGACGGTCACCGATTCCAAAAGTGAATGCGTCTATGCGACCGGCAGGATGTGAGCTTCCATAGGAGACCATCAAAAGTTGTCTAGGCCAAAGTGACTTTTGGCCCAAAATTGGGCCTACAGGAATGACTATAACGGCACGGTTTGCCCATAAGACGGTCACCGATTCCAAAAGTGAACGCGTCTATGCGACCGACAGGATGAGACCTTCCATAGGAGACCATCAAAAGTTGTCTAGGCCAAAGTCACCTTTTGGCCCATTTTTGGGCATGAGCTTAAAGGCACGGGTTGCCGATAAGACGGCAACCGATTCCAAAAGTGAATGCGTCTATGCGACCGGCAGGATGTGAGCTTCCATAGGAGACCATCAAAACTTGTCTAGGCCAAAGTGACTTTTGGCCCAAAATTGGGCCTACAGGAATGACTATAACGGCACGGTTTGCCCATAAGACGGTCACCGATTCCAAAAGTGAACGCGTCTATGCGACCGACAGGATGAGACCTTCCATAGGAGACCATCAAAAGTTGTCTAGGCCAAAGTCACCTTTTGGCCCATTTTTGGGCATGAGCTTAACGGCACGGGTTGCCGATAAGACGGCAACCGATTCCAAAAGTGAATGCGTCTATGCGACCGGCAGGATGTGAGCTTCCATAGGAGACCATCAAAAGTTGTCTAGACCAAAGTGACTTTTGGCCCAAAATTGGGCCTACAGGAATGACTATAACGGCACGGTTTGCCCATAAGACGGTCACCGATTCCAAAAGTGAACGCGTCTATGCGACCGACAGGATGAGACCTTCCATAGGAGACCATCAAAAGTTGTCTAGGCCAAAGTCACCTTTTGGCCCATTTTTGGGCATGAGCTTAACGGCACGGGTTGCCGATAAGACGGCAACCGATTCCAAAAGTGAATGCGTCTATGCGACCGGCAGGATGTGAGCTTCCATAGCAGACCATCAAAAGTTGTCTAGGCCAAAGTGACTTTTGGCCCAAAATTGGGCCTACAGGAATGACTATAACGGCACGGTTTGCCCATAAGACGGTCACCGATTCCAAAAGTGAACGCGTCTATGCGACCGACAGGATGAGACCTTCCATAGGAGACCATCAAAAGTTGTCTAGGCCAAAGTCACCTTTTGGCCCATTTTTGGGCATGAGCTTAACGGCACGGGTTGCCGATAAGACGGCAACCGATTCCAAAAGTGAATGCGTCTATGCGACCGGCAGGATGTGAGCTTCCATAGGAGACCATCAAAAGTTGTCTAGGCCAAAGTGACTTTTGGCCCAAAATTGGGCCTACAGGAATGACTATAACGGCACGGTTTGCCCATAAGACGGTCACCGATTCCAAAAGTGAACGCGTCTATGCGACCGACAGGATGAGACCTTCCATAGGAGACCATCAAAAGTTGTCTAGGCCAAAGTCACCTTTTGGCCCATTTTTGGGCATGAGCTTAACGGCACGGGTTGCCGATAAGACGGCAACCGATTCCAAAAGTGAATGCGTCTATGCGACCGGCAGGATGTGAGCTTCCATAGGAGACCATCAAAAGTTGTCTAGGCCAAAGTGACTTTTGGCCCAAAATTGGGCCTACAGGAATGACTATAACGGCACGGTTTGCCCATAAGACGGTCACCGATTCCAAAAGTGAACGCGTCTATGCGACCGACAGGATGAGACCTTCCATAGGAGACCATCAAAAGTTGTCTAGGCCAAAGTCACCTTTTGGCCCATTTTTGGGCATGAGCTTAACGGCACGGGTTGCCGATAAGACGGCAACCGATTCCAAAAGTGAATGCGTCTATGCGACCGGCAGGATGTGAGCTTCCATAGGAGACCATCAAAAGTTGTCTAGGCCAAAGTGACTTTTGGCCCAAAATTGGGCCTACAGGAATGACTATAACGGCACGGTTTGCCCATAAGACGGTCACCGATTCCAAAAGTGAACGCGTCTATGCGACCGACAGGATGAGACCTTCCATAGGAGACCATCAAAAGTTGTCTAGGCCAAAGTCACCTTTTGGCCCATTTTTGGGCATGAGCTTAACGGCACGGGTTGCCGATAAGACGGCAACCGATTCCAAAAGTGAATGCGTCTATGCGACCGGCAGGATGTGAGCTTCCATAGGAGACCATCAAAAGTTGTCTAGGCCAAAGTGACTTTTGGCCCAAAATTGGGCCTACAGGAATGACTATAACGGCACGGTTTGCCCATAAGACGGTCACCGATTCCAAAAGTGAACGCGTCTATGCGACCGACAGGATGAAACCTTCCATAGGAGACCATCAAAAGTTGTCTAGGCCAAAGTCACCTTTTGGCCCATTTTTGGGCATGAGCTTAACGGCACGGGTTGCCGATAAGACGGCAACCGATTCCAAAAGTGAATGCGTCTATGCGACCGGCAGGATGTGAGCTTCCATAGCAGACCATCAAAAGTTGTCTAGGCCAAAGTGACTTTTGGCCCAAAATTGGGCCTACAGGAATGACTATAACGGCACGGTTTGCCCATAAGACGGTCACCGATTCCAAAAGTGAACGCGTCTATGCGACCGACAGGATGAGACCTTCCATAGGAGACCATCAAAAGTTGTCTAGGCCAAAGTCACCTTTTGGCCCATTTTTGGGCACGAGCTTAACGGCACGGGTTGCCGATAAGACGGCAACCGATTCCAAAAGTGAATGCGTCTATGCGACCGGCAGGATGTGAGCTTCCATAGGAGACCATCAAAAGTTGTCTAGGCCAAAGTCACCTTTTGGCCCATTTTTGGGCATGAGCTTAACGGCACGGGTTGCCGATAAGACGGCACGGGTTGCCGATAAGACGGCAACCGATTCCAAAAGTGAATGCGTCTATGCAACCGGCAGGATGTGAGCTTCCATAGGAGACCATCAAAATTTGTCTAGGCCAAAGTGACTTTTGGCCCAAAATTGGGCCTACAGGAATGACTATAACGGCACGGTTTGCCCATAAGACGGTCACCGATTCCAAAAGTGAACGCGTCTATGCGACCGACAGGATGAGACCTTCCATAGGAGACCATCAAAAGTTGTCTAGGCCAAAGTCACCTTTTGGCCCATTTTTGGGCATGAGCTTAACGGCACGGGTTGCCGATAAGACGGCAACCGATTCCAAAAGTGAATGCGTCTATGCGACCGGCAGGATGTGAGCTTCCATAGGAGACCATCAAAAGTTGTCTAGGCCAAAGTGACTTTTGGCCCAAAATTGGGCCTACAGGAATGACTATAACGGCACGGTTTGCCCATAAGACGGTCACCGATTCCAAAAGTGAACGCGTCTATGCGACCGACAGGATGAGACCTTCCATAGGAGACCATCAAAAGTTGTCTAGGCCAAAGTCACCTTTTGGCCCATTTTTGGGCATGAGCTTAACGGCACGGGTTGCCGATAAGACGGCAACCGATTCCAAAAGTGAATGCGTCTATGCGACCGGCAGGATGTGAGCTTCCATAGGAGACCATCAAAAGTTGTCTAGGCCAAAGTGACTTTTGGCCCAAAATTGGGCCTACAGGAATGACTATAACGGCACGGTTTGCCCATAAGACGGTCACCGATTCCAAAAGTGAACGCGTCTATGCGACCGACAGGATGAGACCTTCCATAGGAGACCATCAAAAGTTGTCTAGGCCAAAGTCACCTTTTGGCCCATTTTTGGGCACGAGCTTAACGGCACGGGTTGCCGATAAGACGGCAACCGATTCCAAAAGTGAATGCGTCTATGCGACCGGCAGGATGTGAGCTTCCATAGGAGACCATCAAAAGTTGTCTAGGCCAAAGTGACTTTTGGCCCAAAATTGGGCCTACAGGAATGACTATAACGGCACGGTTTGCCCATAAGACGGTCACCGATTCCGAAAGTGAACGCGTCTATGCGACCGACAGGATGAGACCTTCCATAGGAGACCATCAAAAGTTGTCTAGGCCAAAGTCACCTTTTGGCCCATTTTTGGGCATGAGCTTAACGGCACGGGTTGCCGATAAGACGGCAACCGATTCCAAAAGTGAATGCGTCTATGCGACCGGCAGGATGTGAGCTTCCATAGGAGACCATCAAAAGTTTTCTAGGCCAAAGTGACTTTTGGCCCAAAATTGGGCCTACAGGAATGACTATAACGGCACGGTTTGCCCATAAGACGGTCACCGATTCCAAAAGTGAACGTGTCTATGCGACCGACAGGATGAGACCTTCCATAGGAGACCATCAAAAGTTGTCTAGGCCAAAGTCACCTTTTGGCCCATTTTTGGGCATGAGCTTAACGGCACAGGTTGCCGATAAGACGGCAACCGATTCCAAAAGTGAATGCGTCTATGCGACCGGCAGGATGTGAGCTTCCATAGGAGACCATCAAAAGTTGTCTAGGCCAAAATGACTTTTGGCCCAAAATTGGGCCTACAGGAATGACTATAACGGCACGGTTTGCCCATAAGACGGTCACCGATTCCAAAAGTGAACGCGTCTATGCGACCGACAGGATGAGACCTTCCATAGGAGACCATCAAAAGTTGTCTAGGCCAAAGTCACCTTTTGGCCCATTTTTGGGCATGAGCTTAACGGCACGGGTTGCCGATAAGACGGCAACCGATTCCAAAAGTGAATGCGTCTATGCGACCGGCAGGATGTGAGCTTCCATAGGAGACCATCAAAAGTTGTCTAGGCCAAAGTGACTTTCGGCCCAAAATTGGGCCTACAGGAATGACTATAACGGCACGGTTTGCCCATAAGACGGTCACCGATTCCAAAAGTGAACGCGTCTATGCGACCGACAGGATGAGACCTTCCATAGGATACCATCAAAAGTTGTCTAGGCCAAAGTCACCTTTTGGCCCATTTTTGGGCATGAGCTTAACGGCACGGGTTGCCGATAAGACGGCAACCGATTCCAAAAGTGAATGCGTCTATGCGACCGGCAGGATGTGAGCTTCCATAGGAGACCATCAAAAGTTGTCTAGGCCAAAGTGACTTTTGGCCCAAAATTGGGCCTACAGGAATGACTATAACGGCACGGTTTGCCCATAAGACGGTCACCGATTCCAAAAGTGAACGCGTCTATGCGACCGACAGGATGAGACCTTCCATAGGATACCATCAAAAGTTGTCTAGGCCAAAGTCACCTTTTGGCCCATTTTTGGGCATGAGCTTAACGGCACGGGTTGCCCATAAGACGGTCACCGATTCCAAAAGTGAACGCGTCTATGCGACCGACAGGATGAGACCTTCCATAGGAGACCATCAAAAGTTGTCTAGGCCAAAGTCACCTTTTGGCCCATTTTTGGGCATGAGCTTAACGGCACGGGTTACCGATAAGACGGCAACCGATTCCAAAAGTGAATGCGTCTATGCGACCGACAGGATGAGACCTTCCATAGGAGACCATCAAAAGTTGTCTAGGCCAAAGTCACCTTTTGGCCCATTTTTGGGCATGAGCTTAACGGCACGGGTTGCCGATAAGACGGCAACCGATTCCAAAAGTGAATGCGTCTATGCGACCGGCAGGATGTGAGCTTCCATAGGAGACCATCAAAAGTTGTCTAGGCCAAAGTGACTTTCGGCCCAAAATTGGGCCTACAGGAATGACTATAACGGCACGGTTTGCCCATAAGACGGTCACCGATTCCAAAAGTGAACGCGTCTATGCGACCGACAGGATGAGACCTTCCATAGGAGACCATCAAAAGTTGTCTAGGCCAAAGTCACCTTTTGGCCCATTTTTGGGCATGAGCTTAACGGCACGGGTTGCCGATAAGACGGCAACCGATTCCAAAAGTGAATGCGTCTATGCGACCGGCAGGATGTGAGCTTCCATAGGAGACCATCAAAAGTTGTCTAGGCCAAAGTGACTTTTGGCCCAAAATTGGGCCTACAGGAATGACTATAATGGCACGGTTTGCCCATAAGACGGTCACCGATTCCAAAAGTGAACGCGTCTATGCGACCGACAGGATGAGACCTTCCATAGGAGACCATCAAAAGTTGTCTAGGCCAAAATCACCTTTTGGCCCATTTTTGGGCATGAGCTTAACGGCACGGGTTGCCGATAAGACGGCAACCGATTCCAAAAGTGAATGCGTCTATGCGACCGGCAGGATGTGAGCTTCCATAGGAGACCATCAAAAGTTGTCTAGGCCAAAGTGACTTTTGGCCCAAAATTGGGCCTACAGGAATGACTATAACGGCACGGTTTGCCCATAAGACGGTCACCGATTCCAAAAGTGAACGCGTCTATGCGACCGACAGGATGAGACCTTCCATAGGAGACCATCAAAAGTTGTCTAGGCCAAAGTCACCTTTTGGCCCATTTTTGGGCATGAGCTTAACGGCACGGGTTGCCGATAAGACGGCAACCGATTCCAAAAGTGAATGCGTCTATGCGACCGGCAGGATGTGAGCTTCCATAGGAGACCATCAAAAGTTGTCTAGGCCAAAGTGACTTTTGGCCCAAAATTGGGCCTACAGGAATGACTATAACAGCACGGTTTGCCCATAAGACGATCACCGATTCCAAAAGTGAATGCGTCTATGCGACCGACAGGATGAGACCTTCTATAGGAGACCATCAAAAGTTGTCTAGGCCAAAGTCACCTTTTGGCCCATTTTTGGGCATGAGCTTAACGGCACGGGTTGCCGATAAGACGGCAACCGATTCCAAAAGTGAATGCGTCTATGCGACCGGCAGGATGTGAGCTTCCATAGGAGACCATCAAAAGTTGTCTAGGCCAAAGTGACTTTTGGCCCAAAATTGGGCCTACAGGAATGACTATAACGGCACGGTTTGCCCATAAGACGGTCACCGATTCCAAAAGTGAACGCGTCTATGCGACCGACAGGATGAGACCTTCCATAGGAGACCATCAAAAGTTGTCTAGGCCAAAGTCACCTTTTGGCCCATTTTTGGGCATGAGCTTAACGGCACGGGTTGCCGATAAGACGGCAACCGATTCCAAAAGTGAATGCGTCTATGCGACCGGCAGGATGTGAGCTTCCATAGGAGACCATCAAAAGTTGTCTAGGCCAAAGTGACTTTTGGCCCAAAATTGGGCCTACAGGAATGACTATAACGGCACGGTTTGCCCAAAAGACGGTCACCGATTCCAAAAGTGAACGCGTCTATGCGACCGACAGGATGAGACCTTCCATAGGAGACCATCAAAAGTTGTCTAGGCCAAAGTCACCTTTTGGCCCATTTTTGGGCATGAGCTTAACGGCACGGGTTGCCGATAAGACGGCAACCGATTCCAAAAGTGAATGCGTCTATGCGACCGGCAGGATGTGAGCTTCCATAGGAGACCATCAAAAGTTGTCTAGGCCAAAGTGACTTTTGGCCCAAAATTGGGCCTACAGGAATGACTATAACAGCACGGTTTGCCCATAAGACGATCACCGATTCCAAAAGTGAATGCGTCTATGCGACCGACAGGATGAGACCTTCTATAGGAGACCATCAAAAGTTGTCTAGGCCAAAGTCACCTTTTGGCCCATTTTTGGGCATGAGCTTAACGGCACGGGTTGCCGATAAGACGGCAACCGATTCCAAAAGTGAATGCGTCTATGCGACCGGCAGGATGTGAGCTTCCATAGGAGACCATCAAAAGTTGTCTAGGCCAAAGTGACTTTTGGCCCAAAATTGGGCCTACAGGAATGACTATAACGGCACGGTTTGCCCATAAGACGGTCACCGATTCCAAAAGTGAACGCGTCTATGCGACCGACAGGATGAGACCTTCCATAGGAGACCATCAAAAGTTGTCTAGGCCAAAGTCACCTTTTGGCCCATTTTTGGGCATGAGCTTAACGGCACGGGTTGCCGATAAGACGGCAACCGATTCCAAAAGTGAATGCGTCTATGCGACCGGCAGGATGTGAGCTTCCATAGGAGACCATCAAAAGTTGTCTAGGCCAAAGTGACTTTTGGCCCAAAATTGGGCCTACAGGAAGGACTATAACGGCACGGTTTGCCCATAAGACGGTCACCGATTCCAAAAGTGAACGCGTCTATGCGACCGACAGGATGAGACCTTCCATAGGAGACCATCAAAAGTTGTCTAGGCCAAAGTCACCTTTTGGCCCATTTTTGGGCATGAGCTTAACGGCACGGGTTGCCGATAAGACGGCAACCGATTCCAAAAGTGAATGCGTCTATGCGACCGGCAGGATGTGAGCTTCCATAGGAGACCATCAAAAGTTGTCTAGGCCAAAGTGACTTTTGGCCCAAAATTGGGCCTACAGGAATGACTATAACGGCACGGTTTGCCCATAAGACGGTCACCGATTCCAAAAGTGAACGCGTCTATGCGACCGACAGGATGAGACCTTCCATAGGAGACCATCAAAAGTTGTCTAGGCCAAAGTCACCTTTTGGCCCATTTTTGGGCATGAGCTTAACGGCACGGGTTGCCGATAAGACGGCAACCGATTCCAAAAGTGAATGCGTCTATGCGACCGGCAGGATGTGAGCTTCCATAGGAGACCATCAAAAGTTGTCTAGGCCAAAGTGACTTTTGGCCCAAAATTGGGCCTACAGGAATGACTATAACGGCACGGTTTGCCCATAAGACGGTCACCGATTCCAAAAGTGAACGCGTCTATGCGACCGACAGGATGAGACCTTCCATAGGAGACCATCAAAAGTTGTCTAGGCCAAAGTCACCTTTTGGCCCATTTTTGGGCATGAGCTTAACGGCACGGGTTGCCGATAAGACGGCAACCGATTCCAAAAGTGAATGCATCTATGCGACCGGCAGGATGTGAGCTTCCATAGGAGACCATCAAAAGTTGTCTAGGCCAAAGTGACTTTTGGCCCAAAATTGGGCCTACAGGAATGACTATAACGGCACGGTTTGCCCATAAGACGGTCACCGATTCCAAAAGTGAACGCGTCTATGCGACCGACAGGATGAGACCTTCCATAGGAGACCATCAAAAGTTGTCTAGGCCAAAGTCACCTTTTGGCCCATTTTTGGGCATGAGCTTAACGTCACGGGTTGCCGATAAGACGGCAACCGATTCCAAAAGTGAATGCGTCTATGCGACCGGCAGGATGTGAGCTTCCATAGGAGACCATCAAAAGTTGTCTAGGCCAAAGTGACTTTTGGCCCAAAATTGGGCCTACAGGAATGACTATAACGGCACGGTTTGCCCATAAGACGGTCACCGATTCCAAAAGTGAACGCGTCTATGCGACCGACAGGATGAGACCTTCCATAGGAGACCATCAAAAGTTGTCTAGGCCAAAGTCACCTTTTGGCCCATTTTTGGGCATGAGCTTAACGGCACGGGTTGCCGATAAGACGGCAACCGATTCCAAAAGTGAATGCATCTATGCGACCGGCAGGATGTGAGCTTCCATAGGAGACCATCAAAAGTTGTCTAGGCCAAAGTGACTTTTGGCCCAAAATTGGGCCTACAGGAATGACTATAACGGCACGGTTTGCCCATAAGACGGTCACCGATTCCTAAAGTGAACGCGTCTATGCGACCGACAGGATGAGACCTTCCATAGGAGACCATCAAAAGTTGTCTAGGCCAAAGTCACCTTTTGGCCCATTTTTGGGCATGAGCTTAACGGCACGGGTTGCTGATAAGACGGCAACCGATTCCAAAAGTGAATGCGTCTATGCGACCGGCAGGATGTGAGCTTCCATAGGAGACCATCAAAAGTTGTCTAGGCCAAAGTGACTTTTGGCCCAAAATTGGGCCTACAGGAATGACTATAACGGCACGGTTTGCCCATAAGACGGTCACCGATTCCAAAAGTGAACGCATCTCTGCGACCGACAGGATGAGACCTTCCATAGGAGACCATCAAAAGTTGTCTAGGCCAAAGTCACCTTTTGGCCCATTTTTGGGCATGAGCTTAACGGCACGGGTTGCCGATAAGACGGCAACCGATTCCAAAAGTGAATGCGTCTATGCGACCGGCAGGATGTGAGCTTCCATAGGAGACCATCAAAAGTTGTCTAGGCCAAAGTGACTTTTGGCCCAAAATTGGGCCTACAGGAATGACTATAACGGCATGGTTGCCGATAAGACGGTCACCGATTCCAAAAGTGAATGCGTCTATGCGACCGACAGCATGAGACCTTCCATAGGAGCCTATCAAAAGTTGTCTAGGCCAAAGTCACCTTTTGGCCCATTTTTGGGCATGAGTTTACCGGCATGGTTGACGATAAGACGGTCACCGATTCCAAAAGTGAATGCGTCTATGCGACCGGCAGCATGTGAGCTTCCATAGGAGACCATCAAAAGTTGTCTAGGCCAAAGTGACTTTTGGCCCAAAATTGGGCCTACAGGAATGACTATAACGGCATGGTTGCCGATAAGACGGTCACCGATTCCAAAAGTGAATGCGTCTATGCGACCGGCAGCATGTGAGCTTCCATAGGAGACCATCAACAGTTGTCTAGGCCAAAGTGACTTTTGGCCCAAAATTGGGCCTACAGGAATGACTATAACGGCATGGTTGCCGATAAGACGGTCACCGATTCCAAAAGTGAATGCGTCTATGCGACCGACAGGATGAGACCTTCCATAGGAGACCATCAAAAGTTGTCTAGGCCAAAGTCACCTTTTGGCCCATTTTTGGGCATGAGCTTAACGGCACGGGTTGCCGATAAGACGGCAACCGATTCCAAAAGTGAATGCGTCTATGCGACTGGCAGGATGTGAGCTTCCATAGGAGACCATCAAAAGTTGTCTAGGCCAAAGTGACTTTTGGCCCAAAATTGGGCCTACAGGAATGACTATAACGGCACGGTTTGCCCATAAGACGGTCACCGATTCCAAAAGTGAACGCGTCTATGCGACCGACAGGATGAGACCTTCCATAGGAGACCATCAAAAGTTGTCTAGGCCAAAGTCACCTTTTGGCCCATTTTTGGGCATGAGCTTAACGGCACGGGTTGCCGATAAGACGGCAACCGATTCCAAAAGTGAATGCGTCTATGCGACCGGCAGGATGTGAGCTTCCATAGGAGACCATCAAAAGTTGTCTAGGCCAAAGTGACTTTTGGCCCAAAATTGGGCCTACAGGAATGACTATAACGGCACGGTTTGCCCATAAGACGGTCACCGATTCCAAAAGTGAACGCGTCTATGCGACCGACAGGATGAGACCTTCCATAGGAGACCATCAAAAGTTGTCTAGGCCAAAGTCACCTTTTGGCCCATTTTTGGGCATGAGCTTAACGGCACGGGTTGCCGATAAGACGGCAACCGATTCCAAAAGTGAATGCGTCTATGCGACCGGCAGGATGTGAGCTTCCATAGGAGACCATCAAAAGTTGTCTAGGCCAAAGTGACTTTTGGCCCAAAATTGGGCCTACAGGAATGACTATAACGGCACGGTTTGCCCATAAGACGGTCACCGATTCCAAAAGTGAACGCATCTATGCGACCGACAGGATGAGACCTTCCATAGGAGACCATCAAAAGTTGTCTAGGCCAAAGTCACCTTTTGGCCCATTTTGGGCATGAGCTTAACGGCACGGGTTGCCGATAAGACGGCAACCGATTCCAAAAGTGAATGCGTCTATGCGACCGGCAGGATGTGAGCTTCCATAGGAGACCATCAAAAGTTGTCTAGGCCAAAGTGACTTTTGGCCCAAAATTGGGCCTACAGGAATGACTATAACGGCATGGTTGCCGATAAGACGGTCACCGATTCCAAAAGTGAATGCGTCTATGCGACCGACAGCATGAGACCTTCCATAGGAGCCTATCAAAAGTTGTCTAGGCCAAAGTCACCTTTTGGCCCATTTTTGGGCATGAGTTTACCGGCATGGTTGCCGATAAGACGGTCACCGATTCCAAAAGTGAATGCGTCTATGCGACCGGCAGCATGTGAGCTTCCATAGGAGACCATCAAAAGTTGTCTAGGCCAAAGTGACTTTTGGCCCAAAATTGGGCCTACAGGAATGACTATAACGGCATGGTTGCCGATAAGACGGTCACCGATTCCAAAAGTGAATGCGTCTATGCGACCGACAGCATGAGACCTTCCATAGGAGCCTATCAAAAGTTGTCTAGGCCAAAGTCACCTTTTGGCCCTTTTTTGGGCATGAGTTTACCGGCATGGTTGCCGATAAGACGGTCACCGATTCCAAAAGTGAATGCGTCTATGCGACCGGCAGCATGTGAGCTTCCATAGGAGACCATCAAAAGTTGTCTAGGCCAAAGTGACTTTTGGCCCAAAATTGGGCCTACAGGAATGACTATAACGGCATGGTTGCCGATAAGACGGTCACCGATTCCAAAAGTGAATGCGTCTATGCGACCGGCAGGATGTGAGCTTCCATAGGAGACCATCAAAAGTTGTCTAGGCCAAAGTGACTTTTGGCCCAAAATTGGGCCTACAGGAATGACTATAACGGCATGGTTGCCGATAAGACGGTCACCGATTCCAAAAGTGAATGCGTCTATGCGACCGACAGCATGAGACCTTCCATAGGAGCCTATCAAAAGTTGTCTAGGCCAAAGTCACCTTTTGGCCCATTTTTGGGCATGAGCTTAACGGCACGGGTTGCCGATAAGACGGCAACCGATTCCAAAAGTGAATGCGTCTATGCGACCGGCAGGATGTGAGCTTCCATAGGAGACCATCAAAAGTTGTCTAGGCCAAAGTGACTTTTGGCCCAAAATTGGGCCTACAGGAAGGACTATAACGGCACGGTTTGCCCATAAGACGGTCACCGATTCCAAAAGTGAATGCGTCTATGCGACCGACAGCATGAGACCTTCCATAGGAGCCTATCAAAAGTTGTCTAGGCCAAAGTCACCTTTTGGCCCATTTTTGGGCATGAGCTTAACGGCACGGGTTGCCGATAAGACGGCAACCGATTCCAAAAGTGAATGCGTCTATGCGACCGGCAGGATGTGAGCTTCCATAGGAGACCATCAAAAGTTGTCTAGGCCAAAGTGACTTTTGGCCCAAAATTGGGCCTACAGGAATGACTATAACGGCATGGTTGCCGATAAGACGGTCACCGATTCCAAAAGTGAATGCGTCTATGCGACCGGCAGGATGTGAGCTTCCATAGGAGACCATCAAAAGTTGTCTAGGCCAAAGTGACTTTTGGCCCAAAATTGGGCCTACAGGAATGACTATAACGGCATGGTTGCCGATAAGACGGTCACCGATTCCAAAAGTGAATGCGTCTATGCGACCGACAGCATGAGACCTTCCATAGGAGCCTATCAAAAGTTGTCTAGGCCAAAGTCACCTTTTGGCCCATTTTTGGGCATGAGCTTAACGGCACGGGTTGCCGATAAGACGGCAACCGATTCCAAAAGTGAATGCGTCTATGCGACCGGCAGGATGTGAGCTTCCATAGGAGACCATCAAAAGTTGTCTAGGCCAAAGTGACTTTTGGCCCAAAATTGGGCTTACAGGAAGGACTATAACGGCACGGTTTGCCCATAAGACGGTCACCGATTCCAAAAGTGAATGCGTCTATGCGACCGACAGCATGAGACCTTCCATAGGAGCCTATCAAAAGTTGTCTAGGCCAAAGTCACCTTTTGGCCCATTTTTGGGCATGAGCTTAACGGCACGGGTTGCCGATAAGACGGCAACCGATTCCAAAAGTGAATGCGTCTATGCGACCGGCAGGATGTGAGCTTCCATAGGAGACCATCAAAAGTTGTCTAGGCCAAAGTGACTTTTGGCCCAAAATTGGGCCTACAGGAAGGACTATAACGGCACGGTTTGCCCATAAGACGGTCACCGATTCCAAAAGTGAACGCGTCTATGCGACCGACAGGATGAGACCTTCCATAGGAGACCATCAAAAGTTGTCTAGGCCAAAGTCACCTTTTGGCCCATTTTTGGGCATGAGCTTAACGGCACGGGTTGCCGATAAGACGGCAACCGATTCCAAAAGTGAATGCGTCTATGCGACCGGCAGGATGTGAGCTTCCATAGGAGACCATCAAAAGTTGTCTAGGCCAAAGTGACTTTTGGCCCAAAATTGGGCCTACAGGAATGACTATAACGGCACGGTTTGCCCATAAGACGGTCACCGATTCCAAAAGTGAACGCGTCTATGCGACCGACAGGATGAGACCTTCCATAGGAGACCATCAAAAGTTGTCTAGGCCAAAGTCACCTTTTGGCCCATTTTTGGGCATGAGCTTAACGGCACGGGTTGCCGATAAGACGGCAACCGATTCCAAAAGTGAATGCGTCTATGCGACTGGCAGGATGTGAGATTCCATAGGAGACCATCAAAAGTTGTCTAGGCCAAAGTGACTTTTGGCCCAAAATTGGGCCTACAGGAATGACTATAACGGCACGGTTTGCCCATAAGACGGTCACCGATTCCAAAAGTGAACGCGTCTATGCGACCGACAGGATGAGACCTTCCATAGGAGACCATCAAAAGTTGTCTAGGCCAAAGTCACCTTTTGGCCCATTTTTGGGCATGAGCTTAACGGCACGGGTTGCCGATAAGACGGCAACCGATTCCAAAAGTGAATGCGTCTATGCGACCGGCAGGAGGTGAGCTTCCATAGGAGACCATCAAAAGTTGTCTAGGCCAAAGTGACTTTTGGCCCAAAATTGGGCCTACAGGAAGGACTATAACGGCACGGTTTGCCCATAAGACGGTCACCGATTCCAAAAGTGAATGCGTCTATGCGACCGACAGCATGAGACCTTCCATAGGAGCCTATCAAAAGTTGTCTAGGCCAAAGTCACCTTTTGGCCCATTTTTGGGCATGAGCTTAACGGCACGGGTTGCCGATAAGACGGCAACCGATTCCAAAAGTGAATGCGTCTATGCGACCGGCAGGATGTGAGCTTCCATAGGAGACCATCAAAAGTTGTCTAGGCCAAAGTGACTTTTGGCCCAAAATTGGGCCTGCAGGAAGGACTATAACGGCACGGTTTGCCCATAAGACGGTCACCGATTCCAAAAGTGAACGCGTCTATGCGACCGACAGGATGAGACCTTCCATAGGAGACCATCAAAAGTTGTCTAGGCCAAAGTCACCTTTTGGCCCATTTTTGGGCATGAGCTTAACGGCACGGGTTGCCGATAAGACGGCAACCGATTCCAAAAGTGAATGCGTCTATGCGACCGGCAGGATGTGAGCTTCCATAGGAGACCATCAAAAGTTGTCTAGGCCAAAGTGACTTTTGGCCCAAAATTGGGCCTACAGGAATGACTATAACGGCACGGTTTGCCCATAAGACGGTCACCGATTCCAAAAGTGAACGCGTCTATGCGACCGACAGGATGAGACCTTCCATAGGAGACCATCAAAAGTTGTCTAGGCCAAAGTCACCTTTTGGCCCATTTTTGGGCATGAGCTTAACGGCACGGGTTGCCGATAAGACGGCAACCGATTCCAAAAGTGAATGCGTCTATGCGACCGGCAGGATGTGAGCTTCCATAGGAGACCATCAAAAGTTGTCTAGGCCAAAGTGACTTTTGGCCCAAAATTGGGCCTACAGGAATGACTATAACGGCACGGTTTGCCCATAAGACGGTCACCGATTCAAAAAGTGAACGCATCTATGCGACCGACAGGATGAGACCTTCCATAGGAGACCATCAAAAGTTGTCTAGGCCAAAGTCACCTTTTGGCCCATTTTTGGGCATGAGCTTAACGGCACGGGTTGCCGATAAGACGGCAACCGATTCCAAAAGTGAATGCGTCTATGCGACCGGCAGGATGTGAGCTTCCATAGGAGACCATCAAAAGTTGTCTAGGCCAAAGTGACTTTTGGCCCAAAATTGGGCCTACAGGAAGGACTATAACGGCACGGTTTGCCCATAAGACGGTCACCGATTCCAAAAGTGAACGCGTCTATGCGACCGACAGGATGAGACCTTCCATAGGAGACCATCAAAAGTTGTCTAGGCCAAAGTCACCTTTTGGCCCATTTTTGGGCATGAGCTTAACGGCACGGGTTGCCGATAAGACGGCAACCGATTCCAAAAGTGAATGCGTCTATGCGACCGGCAGGATGTGAGCTTCCATAGGAGACCATCAAAAGTTGTCTAGGCCAAAGTGACTTTTGGCCCAAAATTGGGCCTACAGGAATGACTATAACGGCACGGTTTGCCCATAAGACGGTCACCGATTCCAAAAGTGAACGCGTCTATGCGACCGACAGGATGAGACCTTCCATAGGAGACCATCAAAAGTTGTCTAGGCCAAAGTCACCTTTTGGCCCATTTTTGGGCATGAGCTTAACGGCACGGGTTGCCGATAAGACGGCAACCGATTCCAAAAGTGAATGCGTCTATGCGACCGGCAGCATGTGAGCTTCCATAGGAGACCATCAAAAGTTGTCTAGGCCAAAGTGACTTTTGGCCCAAAATTGGGCCTACAGGAATGACTATAACGGCATGGTTGCCGATAAGACGGTCACCGATTCCAAAAGTGAATGCGTCTATGCGACCGGCAGGATGTGAGCTTCCATAGGAGACCATCAAAAGTTGTCTAGGCCAAAGTGACTTTTGGCCCAAAATTGGGCCTACAGGAATGACTATAACGGCATGGTTGCCGATAAGACGGTCACCGATTCCAAAAGTGAATGCGTCTATGCGACCGACAGCATGAGACCTTCCATAGGAGCCTATCAAAAGTTGTCTAGGCCAAAGTCACCTTTTGGCCCATTTTTGGGCATGAGCTTAACGGCACGGGTTGCCGATAAGACGGCAACCGATTCCAAAAGTGAATGCGTCTATGCGACCGGCAGGATGTGAGCTTCCATAGGAGACCATCAAAAGTTGTCTAGGCCAAAGTGACTTTTGGCCCAAAATTGGGCCTACAGGAAGGACTATAACGGCACGGTTTGCCCATAAGACGGTCACCGATTCCAAAAGTGAATGCGTCTATGCGACCGACAGCATGAGACCTTCCATAGGAGCCTATCAAAAGTTGTCTAGGCCAAAGTCACCTTTTGTCCCATTTTTGGGCATGAGCTTAACGGCACGGGTTGCCGATAAGACGGCAACCGATTCCAAAAGTGAATGCGTCTATGCGACCGGCAGGATGTGAGCTTCCATAGGAGACCATCAAAAGTTGTCTAGGCCAAAGTGACTTTTGGCCCAAAATTGGGCCTACAGGAAGGACTATAACGGCACGGTTTGCCCATAAGACGGTCACCGATTCCAAAAGTGAACGCGTCTATGCGACCGACAGGATGAGACCTTCCATAGGAGACCATCAAAAGTTGTCTAGGCCAAAGTCACCTTTTGTCCCATTTTTGGGCATGAGCTTAACGGCACGGGTTGCCGATAAGACGGCAACCGATTCCAAAAGTGAATGCGTCTATGCGACCGGCAGGATGTGAGCTTCCATAGGAGACCATCAAAAGTTGTCTAGGCCAAAGTGACTTTTGGCCCAAAATTGGGCCTACAGGAATGACTATAACGGCACGGTTTGCCCATAAGACGGTCACCGATTCCAAAAGTGAACGCGTCTATGCGACCGACAGGATGAGACCTTCCATAGGAGACCATCAAAAGTTGTCTAGGCCAAAGTCACCTTTTGGCCCATTTTTGGGCATGAGCTTAACGGCACGGGTTGCCGATAAGACGGCAACCGATTCCAAAAGTGAATGCGTCTATGCGACTGGCAGGATGTGAGATTCCATAGGAGACCATCAAAAGTTGTCTAGGCCAAAGTGACTTTTGGCCCAAAATTGGGCCTACAGGAATGACTATAACGGCACGGTTTGCCCATAAGACGGTCACCGATTCCAAAAGTGAACGCGTCTATGCGACCGACAGGATGAGACCTTCCATAGGAGACCATCAAAAGTTGTCTAGGCCAAAGTCACCTTTTGGCCCATTTTTGGGCATGAGCTTAACGGCACGGGTTGCCGATAAGACGGCAACCGATTCCAAAAGTGAATGCGTCTATGCGACCGGCAGGATGTGAGCTTCCATAGGAGACCATCAAAAGTTGTCTAGGCCAAAGTGACTTTTGGCCCAAAATTGGGCCTACAGGAAGGACTATAACGGCACGGTTTGCCCATAAGACGGTCACCGATTCCAAAAGTGAATGCGTCTATGCGACCGACAGCATGAGACCTTCCATAGGAGCCTATCAAAAGTTGTCTAGGCCAAAGTCACCTTTTGGCCCATTTTTGGGCATGAGCTTAACGGCACGGGTTGCCGATAAGACGGCAACCGATTCCAAAAGTGAATGCGTCTATGCGACCGGCAGGATGTGAGCTTCCATAGGAGACCATCAAAAGTTGTCTAGGCCAAAGTGACTTTTGGCCCAAAATTGGGCCTACAGGAAGGACTATAACGGCACGGTTTGCCCATAAGACGGTCACCGATTCCAAAAGTGAACGCGTCTATGCGACCGACAGGATGAGACCTTCCATAGGAGACCATCAAAAGTTGTCTAGGCCAAAGTCACCTTTTGGCCCATTTTTGGGCATGAGCTTAACGGCACGGGTTGCCGATAAGACGGCAACCGATTCCAAAAGTGAATGCGTCTATGCGACCGGCAGGATGTGAGCTTCCATAGGAGACCATCAAAAGTTGTCTAGGCCAAAGTGACTTTTGGCCCAAAATTGGGCCTACAGGAATGACTATAACGGCACGGTTTGCCCATAAGACGGTCACCGATTCCAAAAGTGAACGCGTCTATGCGACCGACAGGATGAGACCTTCCATAGGAGACCATCAAAAGTTGTCTAGGCCAAAGTCACCTTTTGGCCCATTTTTGGGCATGAGCTTAACGGCACGGGTTGCCGATAAGACGGCAACCGATTCCAAAAGTGAATGCGTCTATGCGACCGGCAGGATGTGAGCTTCCATAGGAGACCATCAAAAGTTGTCTAGGCCAAAGTGACTTTTGGCCCAAAATTGGGCCTACAGGAATGACTATAACGGCACGGTTTGCCCATAAGACGGTCACCGATTCAAAAAGTGAACGCATCTATGCGACCGACAGGATGAGACCTTCCATAGGAGACCATCAAAAGTTGTCTAGGCCAAAGTCACCTTTTGGCCCATTTTTGGGCATGAGCTTAACGGCACGGGTTGCCGATAAGACGGCAACCGATTCCAAAAGTGAATGCGTCTATGCGACCGGCAGGATGTGAGCTTCCATAGGAGACCATCAAAAGTTGTCTAGGCCAAAGTGACTTTTGGCCCAAAATTGGGCCTACAGGAAGGACTATAACGGCACGGTTTGCCCATAAGACGGTCACCGATTCCAAAAGTGAACGCGTCTATGCGACCGACAGGATGAGACCTTCCATAGGAGACCATCAAAAGTTGTCTAGGCCAAAGTCACCTTTTGGCCCATTTTTGGGCATGAGCTTAACGGCACGGGTTGCCGATAAGACGGCAACCGATTCCAAAAGTGAATGCGTCTATGCGACCGGCAGGATGTGAGCTTCCATAGGAGACCATCAAAAGTTGTCTAGGCCAAAGTGACTTTTGGCCCAAAATTGGGCCTACAGGAATGACTATAACGGCACGGTTTGCCCATAAGACGGTCACCGATTCCAAAAGTGAACGCGTCTATGCGACCGACAGGATGAGACCTTCCATAGGAGACCATCAAAAGTTGTCTAGGCCAAAGTCACCTTTTGGCCCATTTTTGGGCATGAGCTTAACGGCACGGGTTGCCGATAAGACGGCAACCGATTCCAAAAGTGAATGCGTCTATGCGACCGGCAGGATGTGAGCTTCCATAGGAGACCATCAAAAGTTGTCTAGGCCAAAGTGACTTTTGGCCCAAAATTGGGCCTACAGGAATGACTATAACGGCACGGTTTGCCCATAAGACGGTCACCGATTCCAAAAGTGAACGCGTCTATGCGACCGACAGGATGAGACCTTCCATAGGAGACCATCAAAAGTTGTCTAGGCCAAAGTCACCTTTTGGCCCATTTTTGGGCATGAGCTTAACGGCACGGGTTGCCGATAAGACGGCAACCGATTCCAAAAGTGAATGCGTCTATGCGACCGGCAGGATGTGAGCTTCCATAGGAGACCATCAAAAGTTGTCTAGGCCAAAGTGACTTTTGGCCCAAAATTGGGCCTACAGGAATGACTATAACGGCACGGTTTGCCCATAAGACGGTCACCGATTCCAAAAGTGAACGCGTCTATGCGACCGACAGGATGAGACCTTCCATAGGAGACCATCAAAAGTTGTCTAGGCCAAAGTCACCTTTTGGCCCATTTTTGGGCATGAGCTTAACGGCACGGGTTGCCGATAAGACGGCAACCGATTCCAAAAGTGAATGCGTCTATGCGACCGGCAGGATGTGAGCTTCCATAGGAGACCATCAAAAGTTGTCTAGGCCAAAGTGACTTTTGGCCCAAAATTGGGCCTACAGGAATGACTATAACGGCATGGTTGCCGATAAGACGGTCACCGATTCCAAAAGTGAATGCGTCTATGCGACCGGCAGCATGTGAGCTTCCATAGGAGACCATCAACAGTTGTCTAGGCCAAAGTGACTTTTGGCCCAAAATTGGGCCTACAGGAATGACTATAACGGCATGGTTGCCGATAAGACGGTCACCGATTCCAAAAGTGAATGCGTCTATGCGACCGACAGGATGAGACCTTCCATAGGAGACCATCAAAAGTTGTCTAGGCCAAAGTCACCTTTTGGCCCATTTTTGGGCATGAGCTTAACGGCACGGGTTGCCGATAAGACGGCAACCGATTCCAAAAGTGAATGCGTCTATGCGACTGGCAGGATGTGAGCTTCCATAGGAGACCATCAAAAGTTGTCTAGGCCAAAGTGACTTTTGGCCCAAAATTGGGCCTACAGGAATGACTATAACGGCACGGTTTGCCCATAAGACGGTCACCGATTCCAAAAGTGAACGCGTCTATGCGACCGACAGGATGAGACCTTCCATAGGAGACCATCAAAAGTTGTCTAGGCCAAAGTCACCTTTTGGCCCATTTTTGGGCATGAGCTTAACGGCACGGGTTGCCGATAAGACGGCAACCGATTCCAAAAGTGAATGCGTCTATGCGACCGGCAGGATGTGAGCTTCCATAGGAGACCATCAAAAGTTGTCTAGGCCAAAGTGACTTTTGGCCCAAAATTGGGCCTACAGGAATGACTATAACGGCACGGTTTGCCCATAAGACGGTCACCGATTCCAAAAGTGAACGCGTCTATGCGACCGACAGGATGAGACCTTCCATAGGAGACCATCAAAAGTTGTCTAGGCCAAAGTCACCTTTTGGCCCATTTTTGGGCATGAGCTTAACGGCACGGGTTGCCGATAAGACGGCAACCGATTCCAAAAGTGAATGCGTCTATGCGACCGGCAGGATGTGAGCTTCCATAGGAGACCATCAAAAGTTGTCTAGGCCAAAGTGACTTTTGGCCCAAAATTGGGCCTACAGGAATGACTATAACGGCACGGTTTGCCCATAAGACGGTCACCGATTCCAAAAGTGAACGCATCTATGCGACCGACAGGATGAGACCTTCCATAGGAGACCATCAAAAGTTGTCTAGGCCAAAGTCACCTTTTGGCCCATTTTTGGGCATGAGCTTAACGGCACGGGTTGCCGATAAGACGGCAACCGATTCCAAAAGTGAATGCGTCTATGCGACCGGCAGGATGTGAGCTTCCATAGGAGACCATCAAAAGTTGTCTAGGCCAAAGTGACTTTTGGCCCAAAATTGGGCCTACAGGAATGACTATAACGGCATGGTTGCCGATAAGACGGTCACCGATTCCAAAAGTGAATGCGTCTATGCGACCGACAGCATGAGACCTTCCATAGGAGCCTATCAAAAGTTGTCTAGGCCAAAGTCACCTTTTGGCCCATTTTTGGGCATGAGTTTACCGGCATGGTTGCCGATAAGACGGTCACCAATTCCAAAAGTGAATGCGTCTATGCGACCGGCAGCATGTGAGCTTCCATAGGAGACCATCAAAAGTTGTCTAGGCCAAAGTGACTTTTGGCCCAAAATTGGGCCTACAGGAATGACTATAACGGCATGGTTGCCGATAAGACGGTCACCGATTCCAAAAGTGAATGCGTCTATGCGACCGACAGCATGAGACCTTCCATAGGAGCCTATCAAAAGTTGTCTAGGCCAAAGTCACCTTTTGGCCCATTTTTGGGCATGAGTTTACCGGCATGGTTGCCGATAAGACGGTCACCGATTCCAAAAGTGAATGCGTCTATGTGACCGGCAGCATGTGAGCTTCCATAGGAGACCATCAAAAGTTGTCTAGGCCAAAGTGACTTTTGGCCCAAAATTGGGCCTACAGGAATGACTATAACGGCATGGTTGCCGATAAGACGGTCACCGATTCCAAAAGTGAATGCGTCTATGCGACCGGCAGCATGTGAGCTTCCATAGGAGACCATCAAAAGTTGTCTAGGCCAAAGTGACTTTTGGCCCATTTTTGGGCATGAGTTTACCAGCATGGTTGCCGATAAGACGGTCACCGATTCCAAAAGTGAATGCGTCTATGCGACCGGCAGCATGTGAGCTTCCATAGGAGACCATCAAAAGTTGTCTAGGCCAAAGTGACTTTTGGCCCAAAATTGGGCCTACAGGAATGACTATAACGGCATGGTTGCCGATAAGACGGTCACCGATTCCAAAAGTGAATGCGTCTATGCGACCGGCAGCATGTGAGCTTCCATAGGAGACCATCAAAAGTTGTCTAGGCCAAAGTGACTTTTGGCCCAAAATTGAGCCTACAGGAATGACTATAACGGCATGGTTGCCGATAAGACGGTCACCGATTCCAAAAGTGAATGCGTCTATGCGACCGACAGCATGAGACCTTCCATAGGAGCCTATCAAAAGTTGTCTAGGCCAAAGTCACCTTTTGGCCCATTTTTGGGCATGAGTTTACCGGCATGGTTGCCGATAAGACGGTCACCGATTCCAAAAGTGAATGCGTCTATGCGACCGGCAGCATGTGAGCTTCCATAGGAGACCATCAAAAGTTGTCTAGGCCAAAGTGACTTTTGGCCCAAAATTGGGCCTACAGGAATGACTATAACGGCATGGTTGCCGATAAGACGGTCACCGATTCCAAAAGTGAATGCGTCTATGCGACCGGCAGCATGTGAGCTTCCATAGGAGACCATCAAAAGTTGTCTAGGCCAAAGTGACTTTTGGCCCAAAATTGGGCCTACAGGAATGACTATAACGGCATGGTTGCCGATAAGACGGTCACCGATTCCAAAAGTGAATGCGTCTATGCGACCGACAGCATGAGACCTTCCATAGGAGCCTATCAAAAGTTGTCTAGGCCAAAGTCACCTTTTGGCCCATTTTTGGGCATGAGTTTACCGGCATGGTTGCCGGTAAGACGGTCACCGATTCCAAAAGTGAATGCGTCTATGCGACCGGCAGCATGTGAGCTTCCATAGGAGACCATCAAAAGTTGTCTAGGCCAAAGTGACTTTTGGCCCAAAATTGGGCCTACAGGAATGACTATAACGGCATGGTTGCCGATAAGACGGTCACCGATTCCAAAAGTGAATGCGTCTATGCGACCGGCAGCATGTGAGCTTCCATAGGAGACCATCAAAAGTTGTCTAGGCCAAAGTGACTTTTGGCCCCAAATTGGGCCTACAGGAATGACTATAACGGCATGGTTGCCGATAAGACGGTCACCGATTCCAAAAGTGAATGCGTCTATGCGACCGACAGCATGAGACATTCCATAGGAGCCTATCAAAAGTTGTCTAGGCCAAAGTCACCTTTTGGCCCATTTTTGGGCATGAGCTTAACGGCACGGGTTGCCGATAAGACGGCAACCGATTCCAAAAGTGAATGCGTCTATGCGACCGGCAGGATGTGAGCTTCCATAGGAGACCATCAAAAGTTGTCTAGGCCAAAGTGACTTTTGGCCCAAAATTGGGCCTACAGGAAGGACTATAACGGCACGGTTTGCCCATAAGACGGTCACCGATTCCAAAAGTGAATGCGTCTATGCGACCGACAGCATGAGACCTTCCATAGGAGCCTATCAAAAGTTGTCTAGGCCAAAGTCACCTTTTGGCCCATTTTTGGGCATGAGCTTAACGGCACGGGTTGCCGATAAGACGGCAACCGATTCCAAAAGTGAATGCGTCTATGCGACCGGCAGGATGTGAGCTTCCATAGGAGACCATCAAAAGTTGTCTAGGCCAAAGTGACTTTTGGCCCAAAATTGGGCCTACAGGAAGGACTATAACGGCACGGTTTGCCCATAAGACGGTCACCGATTCCAAAAGTGAACGCGTCTATGCGACCGACAGGATGAGACCTTCCATAGGAGACCATCAAAAGTTGTCTAGGCCAAAGTCACCTTTTGGCCCATTTTTGGGCATGAGCTTAACGGCACGGGTTGCCGATAAGACGGCAACCGATTCCAAAAGTGAATGCGTCTATGCGACCGGCAGGATGTGAGCTTCCATAGGAGACCATCAAAAGTTGTCTAGGCCAAAGTGACTTTTGGCCCAAAATTGGGCCTACAGGAATGACTATAACGGCACGGTTTGCCCATAAGACGGTCACCGATTCCAAAAGTGAACGCGTCTATGCGACCGACAGGATGAGACCTTCCATAGGAGACCATCAAAAGTTGTCTAGGCCAAAGTCACCTTTTGGCCCATTTTTGGGCATGAGCTTAACGGCACGGGTTGCCGATAAGACGGCAACCGATTCCAAAAGTGAATGCGTCTATGCGACTGGCAGGATGAGACCTTCCATAGGAGACCATCAAAAGTTGTCTAGGCCAAAGTGACTTTTGGCCCAAAATTGGGCCTACAGGAAGGACTATAACGGCACGGTTTGCCCATAAGACGGTCACCGATTCCAAAAGTGAACGCGTCTATGCGACCGACAGGATGAGACCTTCCATAGGAGACCATCAAAAGTTGTCTAGGCCAAAGTCACCTTTTGGCCCATTTTTGGGCATGAGCTTAACGGCACGGGTTGCCGATAAGACGGCAACCGATTCCAAAAGTGAATGCGTCTATGCGACCGGCAGGATGTGAGCTTCCATAGGAGACCATCAAAAGTTGTCTAGGCCAAAGTGACTTTTGGCCCAAAATTGGGCCTACAGGAATGACTATAACGGCACGGTTTGCCCATAAGACGGTCACCGATTCCAAAAGTGAACGCGTCTATGCGACCGACAGGATGAGACCTTCCATAGGAGACCATCAAAAGTTGTCTAGGCCAAAGTCACCTTTTGGCCCATTTTTGGGCATGAGCTTAACGGCACGGGTTGCCGATAAGACGGCAACCGATTCCAAAAGTGAATGCGTCTATGCGACTGGCAGGATGTGAGCTTCCATAGGAGACCATCAAAAGTTGTCTAGGCCAAAGTGACTTTTGGCCCAAAATTGGGCCTACAGGAATGACTATAACGGCACGGTTTGCCCATAAGACGGTCACCGATTCCAAAAGTGAACGCGTCTATGCGACCGACAGGATGAGACCTTCCATAGGAGACCATCAAAAGTTGTCTAGGCCAAAGTCACCTTTTGGCCCATTTTTGGGCATGAGCTTAACGGCACGGGTTGCCGATAAGACGGCAACCGATTCCAAAAGTGAATGCGTCTATGCGACCGGCAGGATGTGAGCTTCCATAGGAGACCATCAAAAGTTGTCTAGGCCAAAGTGACTTTCGGCCCAAAATTGGGCCTACAGGAATGACTATAACGGCACGGTTTGCCCATAAGACGGTCACCGATTCCAAAAGTGAACGCGTCTATGCGACCGACAGGATGAGACCTTCCATAGGAGACCATCAAAAGTTGTCTAGGCCAAAGTCACCTTTTGGCCCATTTTTGGGCATGAGCTTAACGGCACGGGTTGCCGATAAGACGGCAACCGATTCCAAAAGTGAATGCGTCTATGCGACCGGCAGGATGTGAGCTTCCATAGGAGACCATCAAAAGTTGTCTAGGCCAAAGTGACTTTTGGCCCAAAATTGGGCCTACAGGAATGACTATAACGGCACGGTTTGCCCATAAGACGGTCACCGATTCCAAAAGTGAACGCGTCTATGCGACCGACAGGATGAGACCTTCCATAGGAGACCATCAAAAGTTGTCTAGGCCAAAGTCACCTTTTGGCCCATTTTTGGGCATGAGCTTAACGGCACGGGTTGCCGATAAGACGGCAACCGATTCCAAAAGTGAATGCGTCTATGCGACCGGCAGGATGTGAGCTTCCATAGGAGACCATCAAAAGTTGTCTAGGCCAAAGTGACTTTTGGCCCAAAATTGGGCCTACAGAAATGACTATAACGGCACGGTTTGCCCATAAGACGGTCACCGATTCCAAAAGTGAACGCGTCTATGCGACCGACAGGATGAGACCTTCCATAGGAGACCATCAAAAGTTGTCTAGGCCAAAATCACCTTTTGGCCCATTTTTGGGCATGAGCTTAACGGCACGGGTTGCCGATAAGACGGCAACCGATTCCAAAAGTGAATGCGTCTATGCGACCGGCAGGATGTGAGCTTCCATAGGAGACCATCAAAAGTTGTCTAGGCCAAAGTGACTTTTGGCCCAAAATTGGGCCTACAGGAATGACTATAACGGCACGGTTTGCCCATAAGACGGTCACCGATTCCAAAAGTGAACGCGTCTATGCGACCGACAGGATGAGACCTTCCATAGGAGACCATCAAAAGTTGTCTAGGCCAAAGTCACCTTTTGGCCCATTTTTGGGCATGAGCTTAACGGCACGGGTTGCCGATAAGACGGCAACCGATTCCAAAAGTGAATGCGTCTATGCGACCGGCAGGATGTGAGCTTCCATAGGAGACCATCAAAAGTTGTCTAGGCCAAAGTGACTTTTGGCCCAAAATTGGGCCTACAGGAAGGACTATAACGGCACGGTTTGCCCATAAGACGGTCACCGATTCCAAAAGTGAACGCGTCTATGCGACCGACAGGATGAGACCTTCCATAGGAGACCATCAAAAGTTGTCTAGGCCAAAGTCACCTTTTGGCCCATTTTTGGGCATGAGCTTAACGGCACGGGTTGCCGATAAGACGGCAACCGATTCCAAAAGTGAATGCGTCTATGCGACCGGCAGGATGTGAGCTTCCATAGGAGACCATCAAAAGTTGTCTAGGCCAAAGTGACTTTTGGCCCAAAATTGGGCCTACAGGAATGACTATAACGGCACGGTTTGCCCATAAGACGGTCACCGATTCCAAAAGTGAACGCGTCTATGCGACCGACAGGATGAGACCTTCCATAGGAGACCATCAAAAGTTGTCTAGGCCAAAGTCACCTTTTGGCCCATTTTTGGGCATGAGCTTAACGGCACGGGTTGCCGATAAGACGGCAACCGATTCCAAAAGTGAATGCGTCTATGCGACCGGCAGGATGTGAGCTTCTATAGGAGACCATCAAAAGTTGTCTAGGCCAAAGTGACTTTTGGCCCAAAATTGGGCCTACAGGAATGACTATAACGGCACGGTTTGCCCATAAGACGGTCACCGATTCCAAAAGTGAACGCGTCTATGCGACCGACAGGATGAGACCTTCCATAGGAGACCATCAAAAGTTGTCTAGGCCAAAGTCACCTTTTGGCCCATTTTTGGGCATGAGCTTAACGGCACGGGTTGCCGATAAGACGGCAACCGATTCCAAAAGTGAATGCGTCTATGCGACCGGCAGGATGTGAGCTTCCATAGGAGACCATCAAAAGTTGTCTAGGCCAAAGTGACTTTTGGCCCAAAATTGGGCCTACAGGAATGACTATAACGGCACGGTTTGCCCATAAGACGGTCACCGATTCCAAAAGTGAACGCGTCTATGCGACCGACAGGATGAGACCTTCCATAGGAGACCATCAAAAGTTGTCTAGGCCAAAGTCACCTTTTGGCCCATTTTTGGGCATGAGCTTAACGGCACGGGTTGCCGATAAGACGGCAACCGATTCCAAAAGTGAATGCGTCTATGCGACCGGCAGGATGTGAGCTTCCATAGGAGACCATCAAAAGTTGTCTAGGCCAAAGTGACTTTTGGCCCAAAATTGGGCCTACAGGAATGACTATAACGGCACGGTTTGCCCATAAGACGGTCACCGATTCCAAAAGTGAACGCGTCTATGCGACCGACAGGATGAGACCTTCCATAGGAGACCATCAAAAGTTGTCTAGGCCAAAGTCACCTTTTGGCCCATTTTTGGGCATGAGCTTAACGGCACGGGTTGCCGATAAGACGGCAACCGATTCCAAAAGTGAATGCGTCTATGCGACCGGCAGGATGTGAGCTTCCATAGGAGACCATCAAAAGTTGTCTAGGCCAAAGTGACTTTTGGCCCAAAATTGGGCCTACAGGAATGACTATAACGGCACGGTTTGCCCATAAGACGGTCACCGATTCCAAAAGTGAACGCGTCTATGCGACCGACAGGATGAGACCTTCCATAGGAGACCATCAAAAGTTGTCTAGGCCAAAGTCACCTTTTGGCCCATTTTTGGGCATGAGCTTAACGGCACGGGTTGCCGATAAGACGGCAACCGATTCCAAAAGTGAATGCGTCTATGCGACCGGCAGGATGTGAGCTTCCATAGGAGACCATCAAAAGTTGTCTAGGCCAAAGTGACTTTTGGCCCAAAATTGGGCCTACAGGAAGGACTATAACGGCACGGTTTGCCCATAAGACGGTCACCGATTCCAAAGGTGAACGCGTCTATGCGACCGACAGGATGAGACCTTCCATAGGAGACCATCAAAAGTTGTCTAGGCCAAAGTCACCTTTTGGCCCATTTTTGGGCATGAGCTTAACGGCACGGGTTGCCGATAAGACGGCAACCGATTCCAAAAGTGAATGCGTCTATGCGACCGGCAGGATGTGAGCTTCCATAGGAGACCATCAAAAGTTGTCTAGGCCAAAGTGACTTTTGGCCCAAAATTGGGCCTACAGGAATGACTATAACGGCACGGTTTGCCCATAAGACGGTCACCGATTCCAAAAGTGAACGCGTCTATGCGACCGACAGGATGAGACCTTCCATAGGAGACCATCAAAAGTTGTCTAGGCCAAAGTCACCTTTTGGCCCATTTTTGGGCATGAGCTTAACGGCACGGGTTGCCGATAAGACGGCAACCGATTCCAAAAGTGAATGCGTCTATGCGACCGGCAGGATGTGAGCTTCCATAGGAGACCATCAAAAGTTGTCTAGGCCAAAGTCACCTTTTGGCCCATTTTTGGGCATGAGCTTAACGGCACGGGTTGCCGATAAGACGGCAACCGATTCCAAAAGTGAATGCGTCTATGCGACCGGCAGGATGTGAGCTTCCATAGGAGACCATCAAAAGTTGTCTAGGCCAAAGTGACTTTTGGCCCAAAATTGGGCCTACAGGAATGACTATAACGGCACGGTTTGCCCATAAGACGGTCACCGATTCCAAAAGTGAACGCGTCTATGCGACCGACAGGATGAGACCTTCCATAGGAGACCATCAAAAGTTGTCTAGGCCAAAGTCACCTTTTGGCCCATTTTTGGGCATGAGCTTAACGGCACGGGTTGCCGATAAGACGGCAACCGATTCCAAAAGTGAATGCGTCTATGCGACCGGCAGGATGTGAGCTTCCATAGGAGACCATCAAAAGTTGTCTAGGCCAAAGTGACTTTTGGCCCAAAATTGGGCCTACAGGAATGACTATAACGGCACGGTTTGCCCATAAGACGGTCACCGATTCCAAAAGTGAACGCGTCTATGCGACCGACAGGATGAGACCTTCCATAGGAGACCATCAAAAGTTGTCTAGGCCAAAGTCACCTTTTGGCCCATTTTTGGGCATGAGCTTAACGGCACGGGTTGCCGATAAGACTGCAACCGATTCCAAAAGTGAATGCGTCTATGCGACCGGCAGGATGTGAGCTTCCATAGGAGACCATCAAAAGTTGTCTAGGCCAAAGTGACTTTTGGCCCAAAATTGGGCCTACAGGAATGACTATAACGGCACGGTTTGCCCATAAGACGGTCACCGATTCCAAAAGTGAACGCGTCTATGCGACCGACAGGATGAGACCTTCCATAGGAGACCATCAAAAGTTGTCTAGGCCAAAGTCACCTTTTGGCCCATTTTTGGGCATGAGCTTAACGGCACGGGTTGCCGATAAGACGGCAACCGATTCCAAAAGTGAATGCGTCTATGCGACCGGCAGGATGTGAGCTTCCATAGGAGACCATCAAAAGTTGTCTAGGCCAAAGTGACTTTTGGCCCAAAATTGGGCCTACAGGAATGACTATAACGGCACGGTTTGCCCATAAGACGGTCACCGATTCCAAAAGTGAACGCGTCTATGCGACCGACAGGATGAGACCTTCCATAGGAGACCATCAAAAGTTGTCTAGGCCAAAGTCACCTTTTGGCCCATTTTTGGGCATGAGCTTAACGGCACGGGTTGCCGATAAGACGGCAACCGATTCCAAAAGTGAATGCGTCTATGCGACCGGCAGGATGTGAGCTTCCATAGGAGACCATCAAAAGTTGTCTAGGCCAAAGTGACTTTTGGCCCAAAATTGGGCCTACAGGAATGACTATAACGGCACGGTTTGCCCATAAGACGGTCACCGATTCAAAAAGTGAATGCATCTATGCGACCGACAGGATGAGACCTTCCATAGGAGACCATCAAAAGTTGTCTAGGCCAAAGTCACCTTTTGGCCCATTTTTGGGCATGAGCTTAACGGCACGGGTTGCCGATAAGACGGCAACCGATTCCAAAAGTGAATGCGTCTATGCGACCGGCAGGATGTGAGCTTCCATAGGAGACCATCAAAAGTTGTCTAGGCCAAAGTGACTTTTGGCCCAAAATTGGGCCTACAGGAATGACTATAACGGCACGGTTTGCCCATAAGACGGTCACCGATTCAAAAAGTGAATGCATCTATGCGACCGACAGGATGAGACCTTCCATAGGAGACCATCAAAAGTTGTCTAGGCCAAAGTCACCTTTTGGCCCATTTTTGGGCATGAGCTTAACGGCACGGGTTGCCGATAAGACGGCAACCGATTCCAAAAGTGAATGCGTCTATGCGACCGGCAGGATGTGAGCTTCCATAGGAGACCATCAAAAGTTGTCTAGGCCAAAGTGACTTTTGGCCCAAAATTGGGCCTACAGGAATGACTATAACGGCATGGTTGCCGATAAGACGGTCACCGATTCCAAAAGTGAATGCGTCTATGCGACCGACAGCATGAGACCTTCCATAGGAGCCTATCAAAAGTTGTCTAGGCCAAAGTCACCTTTTGGCCCATTTTTGGGCATGAGTTTACCGGCATGGTTGCCGATAAGACGGTCACCGATTCCAAAAGTGAATGCGTCTATGCGACCGGCAGCATGTGAGCTTCCATAGGAGACCATCAAAAGTTGTCTAGGCCAAAGTGACTTTTGGCCCAAAATTGGGCCTACAGGAATGACTATAACGGCATGGTTGCCGATAAGACGGTCACCGATTCCAAAAGTGAATGCGTCTATGCGACCGGCAGCATGTGAGCTTCCATAGGAGACCATCAAAAGTTGTCTAGGCCAAAGTGACTTTTGGCCCAAAATTGGGCCTACAGGAATGACTATAACGGCATGGTTGCCGATAAGACGGTCACCGATTCCAAAAGTGAATGCGTCTATGCGACCGACAGCATGAGACCTTCCATAGGAGCCTATCAAAAGTTGTCTAGGCCAAAGTCACCTTTTGGCCCATTTTTGGGCATGAGCTTAACGGCACGGGTTGCCGATAAGACGGCAACCGATTCCAAAAGTGAATGCGTCTATGCGACCGGCAGCATGTGAGCTTCCATAGGAGACCATCAAAAGTTGTCTAGGCCAAAGTGACTTTTGGCCCAAAATTGGGCCTACAGGAATGACTATAACGGCATGGTTGCCGATAAGACGGTCACCGATTCCAAAAGTGAACGCGTCTATGCGACCGACAGGATGAGACCTTCCATAGGAGACCATCAAAAGTTGTCTAGGCCAAAGTCACCTTTTGGCCCATTTTTGGGCATGAGCTTAACGGCACGGGTTGCCGATAAGACGGCAACCGATTCCAAAAGTGAATGCGTCTATGCGACCGGCAGCATGTGAGCTTCCATAGGAGACCATCAAAAGTTGTCTAGGCCAAAGTGACTTTTGGCCCATTTTTGGGCATGAGTTTACCAGCATGGTTGCCGATAAGACGGTCACCGATTCCAAAAGTGAATGAGTCTATGCGACCGGCAGCATGTGAGCTTCCATAGGAGACCATCAAAAGTTGTCTAGGCCAAAGTGACTTTTGGCCCAAAATTGGGCCTACAGGAATGACTATAACGGCATGGTTGCCGATAAGACGGTCACTGATTCCAAAAGTGAATGCGTCTATGCGACCGGCAGCATGTGAGCTTCCATAGGAGACCATCAAAAGTTGTCTAGGCCAAAGTGACTTTTGGCCCAAAATTGGGCCTACAGGAATGACTATAACGGCATGGTTGCCGATAAGACGGTCACCGATTCCAAAAGTGAATGCGTCTATGCGACCGACAGCATGAGACCTTCCATAGGAGCCTATCAAAAGTTGTCTAGGCCAAAGTCACCTTTTGGCCCATTTTTGGGCATGAGCTTAACGGCACGGGTTGCCGATAAGACGGCAACCGATTCCAAAAGTGAATGCGTCTATGCGACCGGCAGCATGTGAGCTTCCATAGGAGACCATCAAAAGTTGTCTAGGCCAAAGTGACTTTTGGCCCAAAATTGGGCCTACAGGAATGACTATAACGGCATGGTTGCCGATAAGACGGTCACCGATTCCAAAAGTGAACGCGTCTATGCGACCGACAGGATTAGACCTTCCATAGGAGACCATCAAAAGTTGTCTATGCCAAAGTCACCTTTTGGCCCATTTTTGGGCATGAGCTTAACGGCACGGGTTGCCGATAAGACGGCAACCGATTCCAAAAGTGAATGCGTCTATGCGACCGGCAGCATGTGAGCTTCCATAGGAGACCATCAAAAGTTGTCTAGGCCAAAGTGACTTTTGGCCCATTTTTGGGCATGAGTTTACCAGCATGGTTGCCGATAAGACGGTCACCGATTCCAAAAGTGAATGAGTCTATGCGACCGGCAGCATGTGAGCTTCCATAGGAGACCATCAAAAGTTGTCTAGGCCAAAGTGACTTTTGGCCCAAAATTGGGCCTACAGGAATGACTATAACGGCATGGTTGCCGATAAGACGGTCACTGATTCCAAAAGTGAATGCGTCTATGCGACCGGCAGCATGTGAGCTTCCATAGGAGACCATCAAAAGTTGTCTAGGCCAAAGTGACTTTTGGCCCAAAATTGGGCCTACAGGAATGACTATAACGGCACGGTTTGCCCATAAGACGGTCACCGATTCCAAAAGTGAACGCGTCTATGCGACCGACAGGATGAGACCTTCCATAGGAGACCATCAAAAGTTGTCTAGGCCAAAGTCACCTTTTGGCCCATTTTTGGGCATGAGCTTAACGGCACGGGTTGCCGATAAGACGGCAACCGATTCCAAAAGTGAATGCGTCTATGCGACCGGCAGGATGTGAGCTTCCATAGGAGACCATCAAAAGTTGTCTAGGCCAAAGTGACTTTTGGCCCAAAATTGGGCCTACAGGAATGACTATAACGGCACGGTTTGCCCATAAGACGGTCACCGATTCCAAAAGTGAACGCGTCTATGCGACCGACAGGATGAGACCTTCCATAGGAGACCATCAAAAGTTGTCTAGGCCAAAGTCACCTTTTGGCCCATTTTTGGGCATGAGCTTAACGGCACGGGTTGCCGATAAGACGGCAACCGATTCCAAAAGTGAATGCGTCTATGCGACCGGCAGGATGTGAGCTTCCATAGGAGACCATCAAAAGTTGTCTAGGCCAAAGTGACTTTTGGCCCAAAATTGGGCCTACAGGAATGACTATAACGGCACGGTTTGCCCATAAGACGGTCACCGATTCCAAAAGTGAACGCGTCTATGCGACCGACAGGATGAGACCTTCCATAGGAGACCATCAAAAGTTGTCTAGGCCAAAGTCACCTTTTGGCCCATTTTTGGGCATGAGCTTAACGGCACTGGTTGCCGATAAGACGGCAACCGATTCCAAAAGTGAATGTGTCTATGCGACCGGCAGGATGTGAGCTTCCATAGGAGACCATCAAAAGTTGTCTAGGCCAAAGTGACTTTTGGCCCAAAATTGGGCCTACAGGAATGACTATAACGGCACGGTTTGCCCATAAGACGGTCACCGATTCCAAAAGTGAACGCGTCTATGCGACCGACAGGATGAGACCTTCCATAGGAGACCATCAAAAGTTGTCTAGGCCAAAGTCACCTTTTGGCCCATTTTTGGGCATGAGCTTAACGGCACGGGTTGCCGATAAGACGGCAACCGATTCCAAAAGTGAATGCGTCTATGCGACCGGCAGGATGTGAGCTTCCATAGGAGACCATCAAAAGTTGTCTAGGCCAAAGTGACTTTTGGCCCAAAATTGGGCCTACAGGAATGACTATAACGGCACGGTTTGCCCATAAGACGGTCACCGATTCCAAAAGTGAACGCGTCTATGCGACCGACAGGATGAGACCTTCCATAGGAGACCATCAAAAGTTGTCTAGGCCAAAGTCACCTTTTGGCCCATTTTTGGGCATGAGCTTAACGGCACGGGTTGCCGATAAGACGGCAACCGATTCCAAAAGTGAATGCGTCTATGCGACCGGCAGGATGTGAGCTTCCATAGGAGACCATCAAAAGTTGTCTAGGCCAAAGTGACTTTTGGCCCAAAATTGGGCCTACAGAAATGACTATAACGGCACGGTTTGCCCATAAGACGGTCACCGATTCCAAAAGTGAACGCGTCTATGCGACCGACAGGATGAGACCTTCCATAGGAGACCATCAAAAGTTGTCTAGGCCAAAATCACCTTTTGGCCCATTTTTGGGCATGAGCTTAACGGCACGGGTTGCCGATAAGACGGCAACCGATTCCAAAAGTGAATGCGTCTATGCGACCGGCAGGATGTGAGCTTCCATAGGAGACCATCAAAAGTTGTCTAGGCCAAAGTGACTTTTGGCCCAAAATTGGGCCTACAGGAATGACTATAACGGCACGGTTTGCCCATAAGACGGTCACCGATTCCAAAAGTGAACGCGTCTATGCGACCGACAGGATGAGACCTTCCATAGGAGACCATCAAAAGTTGTCTAGGCCAAAGTCACCTTTTGGCCCATTTTTGGGCATGAGCTTAACGGCACGGGTTGCCGATAAGACGGCAACCGATTCCAAAAGTGAATGCGTCTATGCGACCGGCAGGATGTGAGCTTCCATAGGAGACCATCAAAAGTTGTCTAGGCCAAAGTGACTTTTGGCCCAAAATTGGGCCTACAGGAATGACTATAACGGCACGGTTTGCCCATAAGACGGTCACCGATTCCAAAAGTGAACGCGTCTATGCGACCGACAGGATGAGACCTTCCATAGGAGTCCATCAAAAGTTGTCTAGGCCAAAGTCACCTTTTGGCCCATTTTTGGGCATGAGCTTAACGGCACGGGTTGCCGATAAGACGGCAACCGATTCCAAAAGTGAATGCGTCTATGCGACCGGCAGGATGTGAGCTTCCATAGGAGACCATCAAAAGTTGTCTAGGCCAAAGTGACTTTTGGCCCAAAATTGGGCCTACAGGAATGACTATAACGGCACGGTTTGCCCATAAGATGGTCACCGATTCCAAAAGTGAACGCGTCTATGCGACCGACAGGATGAGACCTTCCATAGGAGACCATCAAAAGTTGTCTAGGCCAAAGTCACCTTTTGGCCCATTTTTGGGCATGAGCTTAACGGCACGGGTTGCCGATAAGACGGCAACCGATTCCAAAAGTGAATGCGTCTATGCGACCGGCAGGATGTGAGCTTCCATAGGAGACCATCAAAAGTTGTCTAGGCCAAAGTGACTTTTGGCCCAAAATTGGGCCTACAGGAAGGACTATAACGGCACAGTTTGCCCATAAGACGGTCACCGATTCCAAAAGTGAACGCGTCTATGCGACCGACAGGATGAGACCTTCCATAGGAGACCATCAAAAGTTGTCTAGGCCAAAGTCACCTTTTGGCCCATTTTTGGGCATGAGCTTAACGGCACGGGTTGCCGATAAGACGGCAACCGATTCCAAAAGTGAATGCGTCTATGCGACCGGCAGGATGTGAGCTTCCATAGGAGACCATCAAAAGTTGTCTAGGCCAAAGTGACTTTTGGCCCAAAATTGGGCCTACAGGAATGACTATAACGGCACGGTTTGCCCATAAGACGGTCACCGATTCCAAAAGTGAACGCGTCTATGCGACCGACAGGATGAGACCTTCCATAGGAGACCATCAAAAGTTGTCTAGGCCAAAGTCACCTTTTGGCCCATTTTTGGGCATGAGCTTAACGGCACGGGTTGCCGATAAGACGGCAACCGATTCCAAAAGTGAATGCGTCTATGCGACCGGCAGGATGTGAGCTTCCATAGGAGACCATCAAAAGTTGTCTAGGCCAAAGTGACTTTTGGCCCAAAATTGGGCCTACAGGAATGACTATAACGGCACGGTTTGCCCATAAGACGGTCACCGATTCCAAAAGTGAACGCGTCTATGCGACCGACAGGATGAGACCTTCCATAGGAGACCATCAAAAGTTGTCTAGGCCAAAGTCACCTTTTGGCCCATTTTTGGGCATGAGCTTAACGGCACGGGTTGCCGATAAGACGGCAACCGATTCCAAAAGTGAATGCGTCTATGCGACCGGCAGGATGTGAGCTTCCATAGGAGACCATCAAAAGTTGTCTAGGCCAAAGTGACTTTTGGCCCAAAATTGGGCCTACAGGAATGACTATAACGGCACGGTTTGCCCATAAGACGGTCACCGATTCCAAAAGTGAACGCGTCTATGCGACCGACAGGATGAGACCTTCCATAGGAGACCATCAAAAGTTGTCTAGGCCAAAGTCACCTTTTGGCCCATTTTTGGGCATGAGCTTAACGGCACGGGTTGCCGATAAGACGGCAACCGATTCCAAAAGTGAATGCGTCTATGCGACCGGCAGGATGTGAGCTTCCATAGGAGACCATCAAAAGTTGTCTAGGCCAAAGTGACTTTTGGCCCAAAATTGGGCCTACAGGAATGACTATAACGGCACGGTTTGCCCATAAGACGGTCACCGATTCAAAAAGTGAACGCATCTATGCGACCGACAGGATGAGACCTTCCATAGGAGACCATCAAAAGTTGTCTAGGCCAAAGTCACCTTTTGGCCCATTTTTGGGCATGAGCTTAACGGCACGGGTTGCCGATAAGACGGCAACCGATTCCAAAAGTGAATGCGTCTATGCGACCGGCAGGATGTGAGCTTCCATAGGAGACCATCAAAAGTTGTCTAGGCCAAAGTGACTTTTGGCCCAAAATTGGGCCTACAGGAATGACTATAACGGCATGGTTGCCGATAAGACGGTCACCGATTCCAAAAGTGAATGCGTCTATGCGACCGACAGCATGAGACCTTCCATAGGAGCCTATCAAAAGTTGTCTAGGCCAAAGTCACCTTTTGGCCCATTTTTGGGCATGAGTTTACCGGCATGGTTGCCGATAAGACGGTCACCTATTCCAAAAGTGAATACGTCTATGCGACCGGCAGCATGTGAGCTTCCATAGGAGACCATCAAAAGTTGTCTAGGCCAAAGTGACTTTTGGCCCATTTTTGGGCATGAGTTTACCAGCATGGTTGCCGATAAGACGGTCACCGATTCCAAAAGTGAATGCGTCTATGCGACCGGCAGCATGTGAGCTTCCATAGGAGACCATCAAAAGTTGTCTAGGCCAAAGTGACTTTTGGCCCAAAATTGGGCCTACAGGAATGACTATAACGGCATGGTTGCCGATAAGACGGTCACCGATTCCAAAAGTGAATGCGTCTATGCGACCGGCAGCATGTGAGCTTCCATAGGAGACCATCAAAAGTTGTCTAGGCCAAAGTGACTTTTGGCCCAAAATTGGGCCTACAGGAATGACTATAACGGCATGGTTGCCGATAAGACGGTCACCGATTCCAAAAGTGAATGCGTCTATGCGACCGGCAGCATGTGAGCTTCCATAGGAGACCATCAAAAGTTGTCTAGGCCAAAGTGACTTTTGGCCCAAAATTGGGCCTACAGGAATGACTATAACGGCATGGTTGCCGATAAGACGGTCACCGATTCCAAAAGTGAATGCGTCTATGCGACCGACAGCATGAGACCTTCCATAGGAGCCTATCAAAAGTTGTCTAGGCCAAAGTCACCTTTTGGCCCATTTTTGGGCATGAGTTTACCGGCATGGTTGCCGATAAGACGGTCACCGATTCCAAAAGTGAATGCGTCTATGCGACCGGCAGCATGTGAGCTTCCATAGGAGACCATCAAAAGTTGTCTAGGCCAAAGTGACTTTTGGCCCAAAATTGGGCCTACAGGAATGACTATAACGGCATGGTTGCCGATAAGACGGTCACCGATTCCAAAAGTGAATGCGTCTATGCGACCGGCAGCATGTGAGCTTCCATAGGAGACCATCAAAAGTTGTCTAGGCCAAAGTGACTTTTGGCCCAAAATTGGGCCTACAGGAATGACTATAACGGTATGGTTGCCGATAAGACGGTCACCGATTCCAAAAGTGAATGCGTCTATGCGACCGACAGCATGAGACCTTCCATAGGAGCCTATCAAAAGTTGTCTAGGCCAAAGTCACCTTTTGGCCCATTTTTGGGCATGAGCTTAACGGCACGGGTTGCCGATAAGACGGCAACCGATTCCAAAAGTGAATGCGTCTATGCGACCGGCAGGATGTGAGCTTCCATAGGAGACCATCAAAAGTTGTCTAGGCCAAAGTGACTTTTGGCCCAAAATTGGGCCTACAGGAAGGACTATAACGGCACGGTTTGCCCATAAGACGGTCACCGATTCCAAAAGTGAACGCGTCTATGCGACCGACAGGATGAGACCTTCCATAGGAGACCATCAAAAGTTGTCTAGGCCAAAGTCACCTTTTGGCCCATTTTTGGGCATGAGCTTAACGGCACGGGTTGCCGATAAGACGGCAACCGATTCCAAAAGTGAATGCGTCTATGCGACCGGCAGCATGTGAGCTTCCATAGGAGACCATCAAAAGTTGTCTAGGCCAAAGTGACTTTTGGCCCATTTTTGGGCATGAGTTTACCAGCATGGTTGCCGATAAGACGGTCACCGATTCCAAAAGTGAATGCGTCTATGCGACCGGCAGCATGTGAGCTTCCATAGGAGACCATCAAAAGTTGTCTAGGCCAAAGTGACTTTTGGCCCAAAATTGGGCCTACAGGAATGACTATAACGGCATGGTTGCCGATAAGACGGTCACCGATTCCAAAAGTGAATGCGTCTATGCGACCGGCAGCATGTGAGCTTCCATAGGAGACCATCAAAAGTTGTCTAGGCCAAAGTGACTTTTGGCCCAAAATTGGGCCTACAGGAATGACTATAACGGCATGGTTGCCGATAAGACGGTCACCGATTCCAAAAGTGAATGCGTCTATGCGACCGACAGCATGAGACCTTCCATAGGAGCCTATCAAAAGTTGTCTAGGCCAAAGTCACCTTTTGGCCCATTTTTGGGCATGAGTTTACCGGCATGGTTGCCGATAAGACGGTCACCGATTCCAAAAGTGAATGCGTCTATGCGACCGGCAGCATGTGAGCTTCCATAGGAGACCATCAAAAGTTGTCTAGGCCAAAGTGACTTTTGGCCCAAAATTGGGCCTACAGGAATGACTATAACGGCATGGTTGCCGATAAGACGGTCACCGATTCCAAAAGTGAATGCGTCTATGCGACCGGCAGCATGTGAGCTTCCATAGGAGACCATCAAAAGTTGTCTAGGCCAAAGTGACTTTTGGCCCAAAATTGGGCCTACAGGAATGACTATAACGGCATGGTTGCCGATAAGACGGTCACCGATTCCAAAAGTGAATGCGTCTATGCGACCGACAGCATGAGACCTTCCATAGGAGCCTATCAAAAGTTGTCTAGGCCAAAGTCACCTTTTGGCCCATTTTTGGGCATGAGTTTACCGGCATGGTTGCCGATAAGACGGTCACCGATTCCAAAAGTGAATGCGTCTATGCGACCGGCAGCATGTGAGCTTCCATAGGAGACCATCAAAAGTTGTCTAGGCCAAAGTGACTTTTGGCCCAAAATTGGGCCTACAGGAATGACTATAACGGCATGGTTGCCGATAAGACGGTCACCGATTCCAAAAGTGAATGCGTCTATGCGACCGGCAGCATGTGAGCTTCCATAGGAGACCATCAAAAGTTGTCTAGGCCAAAGTGACTTTTGGCCCAAAATTGGGCCTACAGGAATGACTATAACGGCATGGTTGCCGATAAGACGGTCACCGATTCCAAAAGTGAATGCGTCTATGCGACCGACAGCATGAGACCTTCCATAGGAGCCTATCAAAAGTTGTCTAGGCCAAAGTCACCTTTTGGCCCATTTTTGGGCATGAGCTTAACGGCACGGGTTGCCGATAAGACGCACTGGGAAAACAAATGATATTTAATCATTTACTCCTATTTAATCCCGGAGTAAATATCATCTTTAGTCATATTTAATCCCGGAGTAAATATCATATTTAGTCATATTTAATCCGGAGTAAAGATTTGTAAATATTTGTAAAGTTTTGTAAAGTTTTGTAAATATGTTATTTAATTCAGATTAAATGTTTGTAAAAATGTTATTTAATTCTGATTAAATGTTTGTAAATATCATCTTTAATTAAGATAAAATATTTGTAAATATCATCTTTAATCAAGATTAAATGTTTGTTAATATTATGTTTATATGAGATTCAATATTTGCAAATATAATTTTAAATGATATTAAATATATTGTCTTTAAACGGAATGTAGCACGCCGTTCTTGCGGAAATAAAGGGCTCTATAACGGGAAGGAAGTGTAAGAAGTGGCTTAATAATACTGTCCATCAATTAAAAGAGTTTTTAAAAAATTAAACTTGATTCGTTTAAGCAATGAAATACTCCCTAAATTGAATTATGTCAAGGTGTAAAAAAAGTAAATATTTATCATGTCTTTGGAGGGAATTTACAAGTTGAATACATACAAATCAATATTTTATCATAAGTTTTTATATATCGGAGTAAATGATCACTACCGGATAAAAGACTCAAATTTACTTTAAATGCGATCTCTCCTGTCATAAGTATATGAAACATTCATTGAGTTACTTATTAATTCAAGAAAATAAAAGTTGTATCCATAATCACGGATAGACGGACAAGACACGACTATATATCCCACAGTATTGCATGCCGGTGGGATAAAATAATATTTTTACTTGCCGAAACATGAAGCCCGCAAATATGATAACATTTTATGAAATAGACAATTTCAGTAGCAAGCAATTGCATTTTGGAACAAATTAATATTTTCCCTGGTTATAATGTCAATCATCAGAAGACCGTCTACGCCATCTATATGATATAATACTATTTACGATGTTGATTTAGCTGTTTACACTGTGAATATCCCGTTTTTCAAGGTTAATCAAACATTTTGAAAAGGAGGCTCTCTTAAAATTCCATTTCTTACAGTCCCTTTTCAATATTTGATAAAATGGTGATATTTTCAGAATACATATTTTTTTCAGAGTCTGAGTGTAAGACTATCATGTATTCAACCGCAAAAGAAATGTCACCAGCCCCTAATTATTGCTGTCTGAGAAAGTAGATTTTGAATGTTTATGATGGACACATATTTATTGAAGAAGTAGTAACAAATTCATACGTTAGAGAATGATACTTTTCTTTTAATGTCAGTTCAAATACAGTTGCAGTGTTGAAATCGCTTTTTCAAAATGTTTTTGGGCCAGAGTATTTGGCATTTAAAATGTAGAAACTACATAAAATGCAATAAAATATGGTGTCGACATGAATAACCTTCTTGAACTTAAATTTGTTGACCCGTCTTTACTGTAGGATGTCATAAAAATGCCAAAAAAGCCCCTTTGGACTCTCCTATCTCATCTAGTTAAGGATATTCGAAAACGTGGAGTTTGAGAATTGCCAATTGTTAAAAGTGTGTTTCTCAGAAATATGCATAGATAATGTTTTAAAAGTTCAGGTTTAGTTAAGTTTTCCTTCTGAAGACATGATGTATCTCTGTTTCAGTCGTGAGTATCACTCGTGGAATGAATTATCTTGTATATTGTATGGTGACGTTTCTTTTGCGGTTTTTACTGTTGAGTGTATAGACAATTAAATCCCGACGAACATCTTGTTTAGTGACTGCGTAAGCTATGTAAGGGAAAGCATGGGAGTAAGTGACACTTGAACACACAGCTGTGCAGATGTTTATCTATAACATAGTCTTCATTTTTTCCAAACATATACATACAAAGAACGAAAGTGTTGCCTTTAGTTCAACCTGGTTACAATACAATAGCAGGTGACATTATATTAAGGGTATACTATTTAACATTACAAGGATCAAACATATCAGTAAAGAAACAATATTCTTGATTACTACCTTGCTAAACCAGATTTGCTGTTATGAAGTGGACCATAAATGCGTGACTTACAGTAAAAACTGGAACTACTGACCTGCCTAATTATGATCAATCAAGCCTCCTAAAAAGCAATCAGTATTTAGCCTGCTGTGATTTATGCAAAATGACAGACAGGAATATAATGTATGCCGATGCAATCGCTAGTTAAAAATTTAATGTATGTTACCTTCCTTTCATGTTGAGACATTTACGTTAAGAATATATTCTTTTCAGAAATAGTTAAAACATCCAAATGAATAAGAAGAAATGTGCTCTAAACTGCTGTTTCATTAAAAGAACAATAATTTTTTCAAACAAAAATTACACATGTTACACAGAATGGAATTAAATGACATACAAATGTAAATGTCTAAAAATAATCTAGCGACACTTCATCGCTGATTACTAACTCATATTATTACAACACACAACATAATTTGAAACATTTTTCGTTAATCAAGGAAAACTTTAAACTTGTAAAGTATGACAATTCAGGTCTGAATGATCTAGTGACAATAAATATACATGTCAAATATTGAAGGCCTATCACTAAAAACCCGATGACCATAGTTACGTTTTTCAGAAAATACATCCTACACCAAGGTCACAAGGTCACAAGGTCAAAGGTTATGACCTCCGTGTGTGTCATCAGAAACAACATTTTCATAGGCCTATCCTGACAAATTAAAACACATTTATCAAGTTTCAAAGACATATCATTGATAAATCAAACGTCTTAGCCAAGCTATAAGTTCAGTTTTAACCCACGGTCTGAAATGAGAAAGTCAAATGCTCTTATCAAGGGTCAATCCTCTAAATACACAGGTCCGATTGGTCCCAAAAAGCACATGCGTAACACCTATGTATATCCAAAGCATGTGTAAATTTAAGTTTCAGAAAGATTGATCAAAAACTGTGGGAGGAGTTGATTTCAGAACACAGGTACATTTTTCAAGACGGGCAGACAGACGGATTCGCGCCACGACATAGACCCCTTTGGGTTTCACCCGGGGGTTATGAACTGTACTTGTGCAACAATGTACAGGTTGAATGTGAGAGTTTGTGTATATGTGTCCATGTTTGTTAACAATTATTTGTGTGTGAAGAAATAATTTCATTGTAAAATCCATAAGTTATGTATGTTGTTAAGGTGATTAGGAAGTGTGAGGTGTGTGGGTGCACGGACAGATGGTGGTTGAATTTAAGAGTGGTTATCTTATTTTATTTTCATTTGTATATTTCATACATAAATTTATGTTTATTTTCATTTGTATATTTCATACATAAATTTATGTTTATCTTATCTCTCTCTCTCTCTCTCTCTCTCTCTCTCTCTCTCTCTCTCTCTCTCTCTCTCTCTCTCTCTCTCTCTCTCTCCTCTCTCTCTCTCTCTCTCCTCTCTCTCTCTCTTCTCTCTCTCTCTCTGTCATTTCCGCATTCCTTCTTGATTACCGGGTAACTAAATTAGGGCTCATTAACAAGATACCAAACAGGTGAAAGTCATAAACTGTCGAATTTGCTCTGGCTCGTTAACAAGGGTGAGAATGACCGACGGTTAAGAAGGCATAAGCCGAATACACAAAAACATTAGAGAATGCACACTTGAGTATTCAGAACCTCTTTAGGTTATAAACGTTGCAAGATTGACGATTGCCTAAACTAAAGGAGTATTTTTGGTGTAATGCATTACGTGAAATAAGGAGCAGATGGTATTTGTTTTTACTGATTTAACAACTTTGCAATAATGAAAGGTACCCGTTGATTTGATTTACCCGCGAGTAATAAACAACATGTACAAGTTTGAGAGCGAGGTATTTCATTTGCAGTTGGTTTCGTATTCCGACATCGATGACATTTATTGAATTGCTTGCTTACATAGGATACATATTGGCTATAATAAATTATTGTTTGTCTGTCTGTCTGTCTGGCTATCCGCTCGTGTAACATACATCTTAGTTTCACAGAATTGCAATATTTACTGGCATATAGCACGGGTATTATTTACAGTATTGGTTAACAAGTGGTTACAGCTATGAATTGTTGGGTTTCCGGTGTACTTATAAGATAAAAAAAAATTCAAAAATTACTATAGGCGTTACATACAATGAGAAAAGGATATTCATATTCAGTGTTACAATTTCTTCAATCCCTTTGACCCATAGGAAACTTATAGTATATTTCTCGTTAGCGCATTATTTCCCCAATAACAACATTACACGCACCCACAGGAGTTGGTCAACTATACAACCCCCCCCCCCCCCCCCCCCCCCCCCCCAAATTAATTAAGGAGACTGCCAAACCGGGGACAACCGTTCCAGCTCGTTAACGAGGTGTGCAATTTGACTGATAAAGATTGAAATACCAAAGGGGTCAAAAATCAAATACACAGAGGTTCAGAATACACCTGTGTATTGAAGATCGCCTTAGTTATTCATGTTGCTTTTATTGCCTGACAAACACATCTTGCTTCTATACAACAATATATTCGGCGTATGGTATAGAACAAAAACAGATGCACTCACCATGAGCAAAGAGTAACAATACAGATGTGAAATTACATGTTGATGTTTATTATAGTGATTTTTTCTGTGTACCATTATAGACTGGAATAGAGTATATTTCATTAAGTCTGATGTGCCAAAATACCATATGTGATAATTTGAGTTCACATAATCTCACTCGACTTGAATATATATCCCAAAAGGCCACATATTTCACAATTACCTAAAGTTGAGTTACGTTTTCACATATGTACATGAAGCCGCATTTGTGCACCCATTTTACGCATCTATAGGACCCACTAGTAAACCAACTGTGTCTTCTTGAGATAATTTTCCAAAATTACATTGATTTACGCGCACTCCTGTCTTGGTGCATTGTAGTTTTTCTCACTATACTGAACGGGGAAAAATAGTTATTTTCAGTAGCTGTCAGTTGTGCTCGATATATATGATCGATGATAACATTTTACATATGGGAACAACAAACTCAATGTAGAGAATCTAGGGAGGTTTAGACATAATAACACATTAATACAACAGCATTTTTTCCAGAGTTGTTGATATATCGACATGAAAATATACCTGACAGAAATCATGGGTACACAGAGGAACAGTAGATGGCGTTTACCACTGCGCTACCCCGCCCGTTATTTAAAAAAAAATAAGTCATTTGTTCAAATCATAAACATTTATAACAAAAAATGTTTTACCTTAGTTTTACTTTTTTACAATATCTGTTTTACTGCCAGAAAATGATTTTATATTTTACATTTTATTAGGATATATGTGTCTCTTTATGTATATACATTTATACTCAAATATATAGCATTAACTTTCCATGTTTTTATATCATCCAGTCTCTCATAACCCTAACATGTGGTTGTATATCTATATATATTTGTTATGTGAGGTGAGACCTTAACCGTCTGTCTGTGTATCTGAACAGACTATCTTAATTAAAGAGTTGTGATCATCACGACCCGTGCACAGCGTGTATTGAGTTGTGTAATGCCAGTGAATCTCCTTTGGCTGCCGCTAATTAGGGGTAATAAATTAATTTCGGTTTAGCTTTGCATTGTCGGACAAAGGCGTTATTTGTGTAACGGCATGTATATTACATTACATTCAAGAACTGAATTTTGATGACATTTTACTTAGGAGAAATAATTGTGTTTTGTCATGATTGAACCATGTTTTAATTATACCCTCCCGCCATCTAGATAATTCCGAATATTTTGTTAGTATCTCACCATAGCATGTGTATTATGCAGCAAATATTTTAAAGAGGGGGACGTGAAGTGATTTGGAGTTTAACGCCCCTCTCAAGAGTATTTCACGGCTGCTAGTATTATGGCAGGGAGAAAGCCCACGAACCATGGTACTACGCTGAAATTCAGTGTAGCATTGCACCCAAACCTCACTGCGTATAGAACAGTTCTCTACTGCAGACAAAGCTGATGTGATCTTGGCGGGGTTTGAACTCCGGATCCGAAGCCGAAGACGTTTACCACCCGCTACCCACCCCTTATTTTTAAAATACAAATTACATGTTGATTTGAACTTGAAATTATGTCATTTGTTCAAATCATTAACATTTATAACAAGAAAGGTTTTACCTTTAGTTTTACTTTTTTACAATATCTGTTTTACTGCCAGAAACTGAGTTTATATTTTGCATTTTATTTGTATAGATATATCTCTTATGTAAGTACATTTATACTCAAATATATAGCATTAACTTTCCATGTTTATATTTTATCCAATCTCTCATAACCCAAAAAGATGGTTGTATATCTATATATATTTGTTATGTGAGGTGAAACCTATGTCTGTGTGTCTGAACAGAATATCTTAATTAAAGAGTTGCGATCATCACGGCCCGTGCACAGCGTGTATTGAGTTGTGTAATGCCAGTGAATCTCATTTGGCTGCCGCTAATTAGGGGTAATAAATTAATTTCGGTTTAGCTTTGCATTGTCAGACAAAGGCGTTATTTGTTCAACGGCATGTATATTCCATTACAGTCAAGAACTGAATTTTGTGATTACATTTTACGCAGGAGAGTTAATTGTGTTTTGTAACCATGTTTTAATTGTACCCTCCCGCCATTTTGTATATATAACGACACCAGACTGGGTGGCGCCAATTTGATTACATAGGGGTATCAAGATTTAATCTACAATTATGACGAACAATACCTATGTCTACGCAGCATGTGATTGTGAAAATTTGCCTTTATCGCGTTTTGTTCTTTTTAGTTGAATGAATTCAAATCACATGTATTCAATGGTAAATGTCAATATTATTACTTCAAACATAATTGATATATTATAATATACAGAGCATCCTGGAAAATATTATTTGTCAATCTAATTCATTAAGAACCTTATATGTTGTTAAATAATGGTCTCTCATAATTAGCTGTGCATACGATTCTGGACGTTTAAAAAGCAGTATTCTAGTCCAATCTGATAGGATTTAAACGCACGCTTAACATTATTTCCGGTTTGTAGCATTAAAAAGTACCTTAGTTGGCTTAAATATTAGGTTTATTTAATGAATAATGACACTAGTTATGATGATACTGAACATTTCTATAAACTCAAGGCTATTTGGCTTGGCTGCTAACAGAGCCTTATAAGGTTAACAAGAATTACATATATTGACAATAGGTGTACAACTTAACACGTGGTGACAGCATATGGATAGTTTGATCTAGGTAGCGATATTTTCTGTTTGAAATAAAGTATTAATATTAAATATTGAAGGCTATACGTTGAACGTTTTTTAATAAAATTGTTTAAGTGTGGTGATGGTATAAACCAAAATATGAGAAAGATATTTGTCAAGATCATATATTTCCCTTTATCATTATTTTAAGCTGAATCAATATAACCCATCATTGTTAACGAGTAATAGTTAAACTACACCGGTATGTAGGTAAGTGAGTTCACAATACATTAAGGTAATATTAATGTCATTGGATATTAGATGCTATACAAATGCATTAGAATGTCTAGCTTCCAAAGACAAGAAAACGGTACGCACCAGTAAACCTGTTTTATACAATCTTGAAAGCAAACAGATTTTGCCTATCATCTTGGAGTATTTTTTATTCCAAAATCGTATAACAAATCAGTTCTCTTTAACACTTAATAGTGTAGATATCGCATTCGGTGTGACACTTACCATGCTAGTACATTGAGTAGTGAAACGTCCTGAGTTAAAGTCCAGTGATGAAGGTGCTGTGATGGGAGGTTACCGGCTGTCATGTATAGCGTTATAGAATTTCATTGAAGTGCGATAAGTAATCAATCGTCATGAGTTTCATAACTACCTGTCGCAAATGGAATAGTATACTCAAATAGTACACTTATATCAACATCTTATTACATTCAATGCAACAGGTACTGAATATGTATTTTAAAATATTTGTTAAAACTTTGTATATGAACTATATGGCAAGTGAATAAACTTCTCTCAAATAAATTGCCACACAATCATGGAATATATATTGAATATCTGTCGCAAGTCGTGTCATACTCAAAAGGACATTAAATCAGCTTGTCACACATCCTTACATCCTATGCATCATGTAAAGAATGTATGCTAAGATCACATCTTTGTTTATGAACTATATGGTATGTGAGTAAACCTAGTATCTTGTGATTATATGTCGCACATGATGTAATACTCATAGAGCACAATTAAATCAACTTTTTATATTTATACTTTCACTTACATGCTATGCCTATATATATGTCGCACATGATGTAATACTCATATAGCACAATTAAATCAACTCTTTATATTAATACTTTCACTTACATGCTATGCCTATATATATGTCGCACATGATGTAATACTCATATAGCACAATTAAATCAACTCTTTATATTAATACTTTCACTTACATGCTATGCCTATATATATGTCGCACATGATGTAATACTCATATAGCACAATTAAATCAACTCTTTATATTAATACTTTCACTTACATGCTATGCCTATATATATGTAGCACATGATGTAATACTCATATAGCACAATTAAATCAACTCTTTATAGTAATATAGTAATATTTTCACTTACATGCTATGCCTATATATATGTCGCACATGATGTAATACTCATATAGCACAATTAAATCAACTCTTTATATTAATACTTTCCCTTACATGCTATGCCTATATATATTTCGCACATGATGTAATACTCATATAGCACAATTAAATCAACTCTTTATATTAATACTTTCACGTACATGCTATGCCTATAAATATATATATATATATATATATATATATATATATATATATATATATATATAGAGACCAAGACCCCACGCCATGAGAGCGTAGATTTTGTAGATTTTGTCAAAATGTGGAAACTGAAGTTCAATTAATTTCAGAATTCCACTTTTACAACGACCTCAGAAGTAATTTAATCAAGATGTTTATAATGTAACGGGGCCTTTAGATCTTTTTATCAAAATGTGAACGGAAAATAGCCCCAAACGCATACAATGCATCTGTACAACCATAAGAAATATGGTTTATAGATGGAAATTATTTTTATCATTCTTATATCTATTTACTTTCTTATTTAATTACTATTATAAACCCGTATCATTGCTATTTTACCTACCTATATTTACGAATATGGTGTACACTGTTTTATCTTGTAAAGTGTCCCATTAGCCAAAACTTGGCTCGTTGTTTAATTTATAGTTTATGTCCTTTATACATGCTTGTATATTTAACTTGTGACATTATGATAAAATATATCTGTCTGTCTGCCTGTCTATATCTATCATAACTGTGTATCTGAACTGCTATATCGATCCATCTATATTCATTTTTATGTAAGTAGATATGTTCATGAGATGAAACTTATAATATCTGTGTAAGTTACTAAATCATGTTAGTCATTATGCCGAATTGGTCATACTTTCATCAAAGGTAATTTTTTCTATTAAAGACATTTGTATCATCAAAGTAATTTTTTTTGTTTACCAAAGTCAATTTCTTCACCAAAGTAAATTTTTCATTAAAGTCATATTATTATCAAAAACAATTTGTTCATCAAATTAAATGTTTAAATTAACAACATTTATGTTATCAAAGTAATTTTTTTCATCAAAGTCAATCTTTTCATCAAAGTCATTTTTATCATCAAAGTTAACTTTTTCATCAGAGTAATTTTTCTCATTAAAATCAATTATTTCATCAAAGTCAAATTCTTCATCAAATTAATTTCTTTTTTTAAAGTAAAATATACCATCAAAGTAACATTTTTCATCAAAGTAAATTTTTTTCATTGAAGTCATTTTTTTTCATCAAAGTAACTTTTTTCATCAAAATGTATTCTCTATTTAGGTAACTTTTGCAATTAATATTAATTAATCCATTAAAGCAAATATTTCCATCAGAATAATTTTTTCATCAAAGTCTTTTTTCCCATCAAAGTCAAAATCTTCATACATATCATTTTTGTCTTCATCAAAGTCATATTCTCCATTCAAGTCACTTTTTCTTTAAAAGCATTTCTTTTCATCAAAATAGTTTTTAATTAGAGTAATGTTTTGTTAGCAATGTTCAAAGCAACTTTTTTCAATAAAGTTACGTTTTGATGAAATTATTTTATTTTTTATTACAACATGGTAAAAAACCTGTCTGAATATTTACAAAACTTTAATCTTATTTAATCACCTTTACAAATATTTAATCTCAGAGTAAATATGGAGTAAATATGGATTAAATGTGATATTTACTCCCCTTTACTCTGTTGTAAATTGTGTCTTTAATCCGGAGTAAAGGGGAGTAAAGGGGATTAAATGACATCTTTAATCCATATTTAATCCGGATTAAATAGGACTTTTTCATCCAGTGACGGCAACCGATTCCAAAAGTGAATGCGTCTATGCGACCGGCAGGATGTGAGCTTCCATAGGAGACCATCAAAAGTTGTCTAGGCCAAAGTGACTTTTGGCCCAAAATTGGGCCTACAGGAAGGACTATAACGGCACGGTTTGCCCATAAGACGGTCACCGATTCCAAAAGTGAACGCGTCTATGCGACCGACAGGATGAGACCTTCCATAGGAGACCATCAAAAGTTGTCTAGGCCAAAGTCACCTTTTGGCCCATTTTTGGGCATGAGCTTAACGGCACGGGTTGCCGATAAGACGGCAACCGATTCCAAAAGTGAATGCGTCTATGCGACCGGCAGGATGTGAGCTTCCATAGGAGACCATCAAAAGTTGTCTAGGCCAAAGTGACTTTTGGCCCAAAATTGGGCCTACAGGAATGACTATAACGGCACGGTTTGCCCATAAGACGGTCACCGATTCCAAAAGTGAACGCGTCTATGCGACCGACAGGATGAGACCTTCCATAGGAGACCATCAAAAGTTGTCTAGGCCAAAGTCACCTTTTGGCCCATTTTTGGGCATGAGCTTAACGGCACGGGTTGCCGATAAGACGGCAACCGATTCCAAAAGTGAATGCGTCTATGCGACCGGCAGGATGTGAGCTTCCATAGGAGACCATCAAAAGTTGTCTAGGCCAAAGTGACTTTTGGCCCAAAATTGGGCCTACAGGAATGACTATAACGGCACGGTTTGCCCATAAGACGGTCACCGATTCCAAAAGTGAACGCGTCTATGCGACCGACAGGATGAGACCTTCCATAGGAGACCATCAAAAGTTGTCTAGGCCAAAGTCACCTTTTGGCCCATTTTTGGGCATGAGCTTAACGGCACGGGTTGCCGATAAGACGGCAACCGATTCCAAAAGTGAATGCGTCTATGCGACCGGCAGGATGTGAGCTTCCATAGGAGACCATCAAAAGTTGTCTAGGCCAAAGTGACTTTTGGCCCAAAATTGGGCCTACAGGAATGACTATAACGGCACGGTTTGCCCATAAGACGGTCACCGATTCCAAAAGTGAACGCGTCTATGCGACCGACAGGATGAGACCTTCCATAGGAGACCATCAAAAGTTGTCTAGGCCAAAGTCACCTTTTGGCCCATTTTTGGGCATGAGCTTAACGGCACGGGTTGCCGATAAGACGGCAACCGATTCCAAAAGTGAATGCGTCTATGCGACCGGCAGGATGTGAGCTTCCATAGGAGACCATCAAAAGTTGTCTAGGCCAAAGTGACTTTTGGCCCAAAATTGGTCCTACAGGAATGACTATAACGGCACGGTTTGCCCATAAGACGGTCACCGATTCCAAAAGTGAACGCGTCTATGCGACCGACAGGATGAGACCTTCCATAGGAGACCATCAAAAGTTGTCTAGGCCAAAGTCACCTTTTGGCCCATTTTTGGGCATGAGCTTAACGGCACGGGTTGCCGATAAGACGGCAACCGATTCCAAAAGTGAATGCGTCTATGCGACCGGCAGGATGTGAGCTTCCATAGGAGACCATCAAAAGTTGTCTAGGCCAAAGTGACTTTTGGCCCAAAATTGGGCCTACAGGAATGACTATAACGGCACGCTTTGCCCATAAGACGGTCACCGATTCCAAAAGTGAACGCGTCTATGCGACCGACAGGATGAGACCTTCCATAGGAGACCATCAAAAGTTGTCTAGGCCAAAGTCACCTTTTGGCCCATTTTTGGGCATGAGCTTAACGGCACGGGTTGCCGATAAGACGGCAACCGATTCCAAAAGTGAATGCGTCTATGCGACCGGCAGGATGTGAGCTTCCATAGGAGACCATCAAAAGTTGTCTAGGCCAAAGTGACTTTTGGCCCAAAATTGGGCCTACAGGAATGACTATAACGGCACGGTTTGCCCATAAGACGGTCACCGATTCCAAAAGTGAACGCGTCTATGCGACCGACAGGATGAGACCTTCCATAGGAGACCATCAAAAGTTGTCTAGGCCAAAGTCACCTTTTGGCCCATTTTTGGGCATGAGCTTAACGGCACGGGTTTCCGATAAGACGGCAACCGATTCCAAAAGTGAATGCGTCTATGCGACCGGCAGGATGTGAGCTTCCATAGGAGACCATCAAAAGTTGTCTAGGCCAAAGTGACTTTTGGCCCAAAATTGGGCCTACAGGAATGACTATAACGGCACGGTTTGCCCATAAGACGGTCACCGATTCCAAAAGTGAACGCGTCTATGCGACCGACAGGATGAGACCTTCCATAGGAGACCATCAAAAGTTGTCTAGTCCAAAATCACCTTTTGGCCCATTTTTGGGCATGAGCTTAACGGCACGGGTTGCCGATAAGACGGCAACCGATTCCAAAAGTGAATGCGTCTATGCGACCGGCAGGATGTGAGCTTCCATAGGAGACCATCAAAAGTTGTCTAGGCCAAAGTGACTTTTGGCCCAAAATTGGGCCTACAGGAATGACTATAACGGCATGGTTGCCGATAAGACGGTCACCGATTCCAAAAGTGAATGCGTCTATGCGACCGGCAGCATGTGAGCTTCCATAGGAGACCATCAAAAGTTGTCTAGGCCAAAGTGACTTTTGGCCCAAAATTGGGCCTACAGGAATGACTATAACGGCATGGTTGCCGATAAGACGGTCACCGATTCCAAAAGTGAATGCGTCTATGCGACCGACAGCATGAGACCTTCCATAGGAGCCTATCAAAAGTTGTCTAGGCCAAAGTCACCTTTTGGCCCATTTTTGGGCATGAGTTTACCGGCATGGTTGCCGATAAGACGGCAACCGATTCCAAAAGTGAATGCGTCTATGCGACCGGCAGCATGTGAGCTTCCATAGGAGACCATCAAAAGTTGTCTAGGCCAAAGTGACTTTTGGCCCAAAATTGGGCCTACAGGAATGACTATAACGGCATGGTTGCCGATAAGACGGTCACCGATTCCAAAAGTGAATGCGTCTATGCGACCGGCAGCATGTGAGCTTCCATAGGAGACCATCAAAAGTTGTCTAGGCCAAAGTGACTTTTGGCCCAAAATTGGGCCTACAGGAAGGACTATAACGGCACGGTTTGCCCATAAGACGGTCACCGATTCCAAAAGTGAACGCGTCTATGCGACCGACAGCATGAGACCTTCCATAGGAGACCATCAAAAGTTGTCTAGGCCAAAGTCACCTTTTGGCCCATTTTTGGACATGAGCTTAACGGCACGGGTTGCCGATAAGACGGCAACCGATTCCAAAAGTGAATGCGTCTATGCGACCGGCAGCATGTGAGCTTCCATAGGAGACCATCAAAAGTTGTCTAGGCCAAAGTGACTTTTGGCCCATTTTTGGGCATGAGTTTACCAGCATGGTTGCCGATAAGACGGTCACCGATTCCAAAAGTGAATGCGTCTATGCGACCGGCAGCATGTGAGCTTCCATAGGAGACCATCAAAAGTTGTCTAGGCCAAAGTGACTTTTGGCCCAAAATTGGGCCTACAGGAATGACTATAACGGCATGGTTGCCGATAAGACGGTCACCGATTCCAAAAGTGAATGCGTCTATGCGACCGGCAGCATGTGAGCTTCCATAGGAGACCATCAAAAGTTGTCTAGGCCAAAGTGACTTTTGGCCCAAAATTGGGCCTACAGGAATGACTATAACGGCATGGTTGCCGATAAGACGGTCACCGATTCCAAAAGTGAATGCGTCTATGCGACCGACAGCATGAGACCTTCCATAGGAGCCTATCAAAAGTTGTCTAGGCCAAAGTCACCTTTTGGCCCATTTTTGGGCATGAGTTTACCGGCATGGTTGCCGATAAGACGGTCACCGATTCCAAAAGTGAATGCGTCTATGCGACCGGCAGCATGTGAGCTTCCATAGGAGACCATCAAAAGTTGTCTAGGCCAAAGTGACTTTTGGCCCAAAATTGGGCCTACAGGAATGACTATAACGGCATGGTTGCCGATAAGACGGTCACCGATTCCAAAAGTGAATGCGTCTATGCGACCGGCAGCATGTGAGCTTCCATAGGAGACCATCAAAAGTTGTCTAGGCCAAAGTGACTTTTGGCCCAAAATTGGGCCTACAGGAAGGACTATAACGGCATGGTTGCCGATAAGACGGTCACCGATTCCAAAAGTGAATGCGTCTATGTGACCGACAGCATGAGACCTTCCATAGGAGCCTATCAAAAGTTGTCTAGGCCAAAGTCACCTTTTGGCCCATTTTTGGGCATGAGTTTACCGGCATGGTTGAAGATAAGACGGTCACCGATTCCAAAAGTGAATGCGTCTATGCGACCGGCAGCATGTGAGCTTCCATAGGAGACCATCAAAAGTTGTCTAGGCCAAAGTGACTTTTGGCCCAAAATTGGGCCTACAGGAATGACTATAACGGCATGGTTGCCGATAAGACGGTCACCGATTCCAAAAGTGAATGCGTCTATGCGACCGGCAGCATGTGAGCTTCCATAGGAGACCATCAAAAGTTGTCTAGGCCAAAGTGACTTTTGGCCCAAAATTGGGCCTACAGGAATGACTATAACGGCATGGTTGCCGATAAGACGGTCACCGATTCCAAAAGTGAATGCGTCTATGCGACCGACAGCATGAGACCTTCCATAGGAGCCTATCAAAAGTTGTCTAGGCCAAAGTCACCTTTTGGCCCATTTTTGGGCATGAGCTTAACGGCACGGGTTGCCGATAAGACGGCAACCGATTCCAAAAGTGAATGCGTCTATGCGACCGGCAGGATGTGAGCTTCCATAGGAGACCATCAAAAGTTGTCTAGGCCAAAGTGACTTTTGGCCCAAAATTGGGCCTACAGGAAGGACTATAACGGCACGGTTTGCCCATAAGACGGTCACCGATTCCAAAAGTGAACGCGTCTATGCGACCGACAGGATGAGACCTTCCATAGGAGACCATCAAAAGTTGTCTAGGCCAAAGTCACCTTTTGGCCCATTTTTGGGCATGAGCTTAACGGCACGGGTTGCCGATAAGACGGCAACCGATTCCAAAAGTGAATGCGTCTATGCGACCGGCAGGATGTGAGCTTCCATAGGAGACCATCAAAAGATGTCTAGGCCAAAGTGACTTTTGGCCCAAAATTGGGCCTACAGGAATGACTATAACGGCACGGTTTGCCCATAAGACGGTCACCGATTCCAAAAGTGAACGCGTCTATGCGACCGACAGGATGAGACCTTCCATAGGAGACCATCAAAAGTTGTCTAGGCCAAAGTCACCTTTTGGCCCATTTTTGGGCATGAGCTTAACGGCACGGGTTGCCGATAAGACGGCAACCGATTCCAAAAGTGAATGCGTCTATGCGACCGGCAGGATGTGAGCTTCCATAGGAGACCATCAAAAGTTGTCTAGGCCAAAGTGACTTTTGGCCCAAAATTGGGCCTACAGGAATGACTATAACGGCACGTTTTGCCCATAAGACGGTCACCGATTCCAAAAGTGAACGCGTCTATGCGACCGACAGGATGAGACCTTCCATAGGAGACCATCAAAAGTTGTCTAGGCCAAAGTCACCTTTTGGCCCATTTTTGGGCATGAGCTTAACGGCACGGGTTGCCGATAAGACGGCAACCGATTCCAAAAGTGAATGCGTCTATGCGACCGGCAGGATGTGAGCTTCCATAGGAGACCATCAAAAGTTGTCTAGGCCAAAGTGACTTTTGGCCCAAAATTGGGCCTACAGGAATGACTATAACGGCACGGTTTGCCCATAAGACGGTCACCGATTCCAAAAGTGAACGCGTCTATGCGACCGACAGGATGAGACCTTCCATAGGAGACCATCAAAAGTTGTCTAGGCCAAAGTCACCTTTTGGCCCATTTTTGGGCATGAGCTTAACGGCACGGGTTGCCGATAAGACGGCAACCGATTCCATAAGTGAATGCGTCTATGCGACCGGCAGGATGTGAGCTTCCATAGGAGACCATCAAAAGTTGTCTAGGCCAAAGTGACTTTTGGCCCAAAATTGGGCCTACAGGAATGACTATAACGGCACGGTTTGCCCATAAGACGGTCACCGATTCCAAAAGTGAACGCGTCTATGCGACCGACAGGATGAGACCTTCCATAGGAGACCATCAAAAGTTGTCTAGGCCAAAGTCACCTTTTGGCCCATTTTTGGGCATGAGCTTAACGGCACGGGTTGCCGATAAGACGGCAACCGATTCCAAATGTGAATGCGTCTATGCGACCGGCAGGATGTGAGCTTCCATAGGAGACCATCAAAAGTTGTCTAGGCCAAAGTGACTTTTGGCCCAAAATTGGGCCTACAGGAATGACTATAACGGCACGCTTTGCCCATAAGACGGTCACCGATTCCAAAAGTGAACGCGTCTATGCGACCGACAGGATGAGACCTTCCATAGGAGACCATCAAAAGTTGTCTAGGCCAAAGTCACCTTTTGGCCCATTTTTGGGCATGAGCTTAACGGCACGGGTTGCCGATAAGACGGCAACCGATTCCAAAAGTGAATGCGTCTATGCGACCGGCAGGATGTGAGCTTCCATAGGAGACCATCAAAAGTTGTCTAGGCCAAAGTGACTTTTGGCCCAAAATTGGGCCTACAGGAATGACTATAACGGCACGGTTTGCCCATAAGACGGTCACCGATTCCAAAAGTGAACGCGTCTATGCGACCGACAGGATGAGACCTTCCATAGGAGACCATCAAAAGTTGTCTAGGCCAAAGTCACCTTTTGGCCCATTTTTGGGCATGAGCTTAACGGCACGGGTTTCCGATAAGACGGCAACCGATTCCAAAAGTGAATGCGTCTATGCGACCGGCAGGATGTGAGCTTCCATAGGAGACCATCAAAAGTTGTCTAGGCCAAAGTGACTTTTGGCCCAAAATTGGGCCTACAGGAATGACTATAACGGCACGGTTTGCCCATAAGACGGTCACCGATTCCAAAAGTGAACGCGTCTATGCGACCGACAGGATGAGACCTTCCATAGGAGACCATCAAAAGTTGTCTAGTCCAAAATCACCTTTTTGCCCATTTTTGGGCATGAGCTTAACGGCACGGGTTGCCGATAAGACGGCAACCGATTCCAAAAGTGAATGCGTCTATGCGACCGGCAGGATGTGAGCTTCCATAGGAGACCATCAAAAGTTGTCTAGGCCAAAGTGACTTTTGGCCCAAAATTGGGCCTACAGGAATGACTATAACGGCACGGTTTGCCCATAAGACGGTCACCGATTCCAAAAGTGAACGCGTCTATGCGACCGACAGGATGAGACCTTCCATAGGAGACCATCAAAAGTTGTCTAGGCCAAAGTCACCTTTTGGCCCATTTTTGGGCATGAGCTTAACGGCACGGGTTGCCGATAAGACGGCAACCGATTCCAAAAGTGAATGCTTCTATGCGACCGGCAGGATGTGAGCTTCCATAGGAGACCATCAAAAGTTGTCTAGGCCAAAGTGACTTTTGGCCCAAAATTGGGCCTACAGGAATGACTATAACGGCACGGTTTGCCCATAAGACGGTCACCAATTCCAAAAGTGAACGCGTCTATGCGACCGACAGGATGAGACCTTCCATAGGAGACCATCAAAAGTTGTCTAGGCCAAAGTCACCTTTTGGCCCATTTTTGGGCATGAGCTTAACGGCACGGGTTGCCGATAAGACGGCAACCGATTCCAAAAGTGAATGCTTCTATGCGACCGGCAGGATGTGAGCTTCCATAGGAGACCATCAAAAGTTGTCTAGGCCAAAGTGACTTTTGGCCCAAAATTGGGCCTACAGGAATGACTATAACGGCACGGTTTGCCCATAAGACGGTCACCAATTCCAAAAGTGAACGCGTCTATGCGACCGACAGGATGAGACCTTCCATAGGAGACCATCAAAAGTTGTCTAGGCCAAAGTCACCTTTTGGCCCATTTTTGGGCATGAGCTTAACGGCACGGGTTGCCGATAAGACGGCAACCGATTCCAAAAGTGAATGCTTCTATGCGACCGGCAGGATGTGAGCTTCCATAGGAGACCATCAAAAATTGTCTAGGCCAAAGTGACTTTTGGCCCAAAATTGGGCCTACAGGAATGACTATAACGGCACGGTTTGCCCATAAGACGGTCACCAATTCCAAAAGTGAACGCGTCTATGCGACCGACAGGATGAGACCTTCCATAGGAGACCATCAAAAGTTGTCTAGGCCAAAGTCACCTTTTGGCCCATTTTTGGGCATGAGCTTAACGGCACGGGTTGCCGATAAGACGGCAACCGATTCCAAAAGTGAATGCGTCTATGCGACCGGCAGGATGTGAGCTTCCATAGGAGACCATCAAAAGTTGTCTAGGCCAAAGTGACTTTTGGCTCAAAATTGGGCCTACAGGAATGACTATAACGGCACGGTTTGCCCATAAGACGGTCACCGATTCCAAAAGTGAACGCGTCTATGCGACCGACAGGATGAGACCTTCCATAGGAGACCATCAAAAGTTGTCTAGGCCAAAGTCACCTTTTGGCCCATTTTTGGGCATGAGCTTAACGGCACGGGTTGCCGATAAGACGGCAACCGATTCCAAAAGTGAATGCGTCTATGCGACCGGCAGGATGTGAGCTTCCATAGGAGACCATCAAAAGTTGTCTAGGCCAAAGTGACTTTTGGCCCAAAATTGGGCCTACAGGAATGACTATAACGGCACGGTTTGCCCATAAGACGGTCACCGATTCCAAAAGTGAACGCGTCTATGCGACTGACAGGATGAGACCTTCCATAGGAGACCATCAAAACTTGTCTAGGCCAAAGTCACCTTTTGGCCCATTTTTGGGCATGAGCTTAACGGCACGGGTTGCCGATAAGACGGCAACCGATTCCAAAAGTGAATGCGTCTATGCGACCGGCAGGATGTGAGCTTCCATAGGAGACCATCAAAAGTTGTCTAGGCCAAAGTGACTTTTGGCCCAAAATTGGGCCTACAGGAATGACTATAACGGCACGGTTTGCCCATAAGACGGTCACCGATTCCAAAAGTGAACGCGTCTATGCGACCGACAGGATGAGACCTTCCATAGGAGACCATCAAAAGTTGTCTAGGCCAAAGTCACCTTTTGGCCCATTTTTGGGCATGAGCTTAACGGCACGGGTTGCCGATAAGACGGCAACCGATTCCAAAAGTGAATGCGTCTATGCGACCGGCAGGATGTGAGCTTCCATAGGAGACCATCAAAAGTTGTCTAGGCCAAAGTGACTTTTGGCCCAAAATTGGGCCTACAGGAATGACTATAACGGCACGGTTTGCCCATAAGACGGTCACCGATTCCAAAAGTGAACGCGTCTATGCGACCGACAGGATGAGACCTTCCATAGGAGACCATCAAAAGTTGTCTAGGCCAAAGTCACCTTTTGGCCCATTTTTGGGCATGAGCTTAACGGCACGGGTTGCCGATAAGACGGCAACCGATTCCAAAAGTGAATGCGTCTATGCGACCGGCAGGATGTGAGCTTCCATAGGAGACCATCAAAAGTTGTCTAGGCCAAAGTGACTTTTGGGCTAAAATTGGGCCTACAGGAATGACTATAACGGCACGGTTTGCCCATAAGACGGTCACCGATTCCAAAAGTGAACGCGTCTATGCGACCGACAGGATGAGACCTTCCATAGGAGACCATCAAAAGTTGTCTAGGCCAAAATCACCTTTTGGCCCATTTTTGGGCATGAGCTTAACGGCACGGGTTGCCGATAAGATGGCAACCGATTCCAAAAGTGAATACGTCTATGCGACCGGCAGGATGTGAGCTTCCATAGGAGACCATCAAAAGTTGTCTAGGCCAAAGTGACTTTTGGCCCAAAATTGGGCCTACAGGAATGACTATAACGGCACGGTTTGCCCATAAGACGGTCACCGATTCCAAAAGTGAACGCGTCTATGCGACCGACAGGATGAGACCTTCCATAGGAGACCATCAAAAGTTGTCTAGGCCAAAGTCACCTTTTGGCCCATTTTTGGGCATGAGCTTAACGGCACGGGTTGCCGATAAGACGGCAACCGATTCCAAAAGTGAATGCGTCTATGCGACCGGCAGGATGTGAGCTTCCATAGGAGACCATCAAAAGTTGTCTAGGCCAAAGTGACTTTTGGCCCAAAATTGGGCCTACAGGAATGACTATAACGGCACGGTTTGCCCATAAGACGGTCACCGATTCCAAAAGTGAACGCGTCTATGCGACCGACAGGATGAGACCTTCCATAGGAGACCATCAAAAGTTGTCTAGGCCAAAGTCACCTTTTGGCCCATTTTTGGGCATGAGCTTAACGGCACGGGTTGCCGATAAGACGGCAACCGATTCCAAAAGTGAATGCGTCTATGCGACCGGCAGGATGTGAGCTTCCATAGGAGACCATCAAAAGTTGTCTAGGCCAAAGTGACTTTTGGCCCAAAATTGGGCCTACAGGAATGACTATAACGGCACGGTTTGCCCATAAGACGGTCACCGATTCCAAAAGTGAACGCGTCTATGCGACCGACAGGATGAGACCTTCCATAGGAGACCATCAAAAGTTGTCTAGGCCAAAGTCACCTTTTGGCCCATTTTTGGGCATGAGCTTAACGGCACGGGTTGCCGATAAGACGGCAACCGATTCCAAAAGTGAATGCGTCTATGCGACCGGCAGGATGTGAGCTTCCATAGGAGACCATCAAAAGTTGTCTAGGCCAAAGTGACTTTTGGGCTAAAATTGGGCCTACAGGAATGACTATAACGGCACGGTTTGCCCATAAGACGGTCACCGATTCCAAAAGTGAACGCGTCTATGCGACCGACAGGATGAGACCTTCCATAGGAGACCATCAAAAGTTGTCTAGGCCAAAATCACCTTTTGGCCCATTTTTGGGCATGAGCTTAACGGCACGGGTTGCCGATAAGATGGCAACCGATTCCAAAAGTGAATACGTCTATGCGACCGGCAGGATGTGAGCTTCCATAGGAGACCATCAAAAGTTGTCTAGGCCAAAGTGACTTTTGGCCCAAAATTGGGCCTACAGGAATGACTATAACGGCACGGTTTGCCCATAAGACGGTCACCGATTCCAAAAGTGAACGCGTCTATGCGACCGACAGGATGAGACCTTCCATAGGAGACCATCAAAAGTTGTCTAGGCCAAAGTCACCTTTTGGCCCATTTTTGGGCATGAGCTTAACGGCACGGGTTGCCGATAAGACGGCAACCGATTCCAAAAGTGAATGCGTCTATGCGACCGGCAGGATGTGAGCTTCCATAGGAGACCATCAAAAGTTGTCTAGGCCAAAGTGACTTTTGGCCCAAAATTGGGCCTACAGGAATGACTATAACGGCACGGTTTGCCCATAAGACGGTCACCGATTCCAAAAGTGAACGCGTCTATGCGACCGACAGGATGAGACCTTCCATAGGAGACCATCAAAAGTTGTCTAGGCCAAAGTCACCTTTTGGCCCATTTTTGGGCATGAGCTTAACGGCACGGGTTGCCGATAAGACGGCAACCGATTCCAAAAGTGAATGCGTCTATGCGACCGGCAGGATGTGAGCTTCCATAGGAGACCATCAAAAGTTGTCTAGGCCAAAGTGACTTTTGGCCCAAAATTGGGCCTACAGGAATGACTATAACGGCACGGTTTGCCCATAAGACGGTCACCGATTCCAAAAGTGAACGCGTCTATGCGACCGACAGGATGAGACCTTCCATAGGAGACCATCAAAAGTTGTCTAGGCCAAAGTCACCTTTTGGCCCATTTTTGGGCATGAGCTTAACGGCACGGGTTGCCGATAAGACGGCAACCGATTCCAAAAGTGAATGCGTCTATGCGACCGGCAGGATGTGAGCTTCCATAGGAGACCATCAAAAGTTGTCTAGGCCAAAGTGACTTTTGGCCCAAAATTGGGCCTACAGGAATGACTATAACGGCACGGTTTGCCCATAAGACGATCACCGATTCCAAAAGTGAACGCGTCTATGCGACCGACAGGATGAGACCTTCCATAGGAGACCATCAAAAGTTGTCTAGGCCAAAGTCACCTTTTGGCCCATTTTTGGGCATGAGCTTAACGGCACGGGTTGCCGATAAGACGGCAACCGATTCCAAAAGTGAATGCGTCTATGCGACCGGCAGGATGTGAGCTTCCATAGGAGACCATCAAAAGTTGTCTAGGCCAAAGTGACTTTTGGCCCAAAATTGGGCCTACAGGAATGACTATAACGGCACGGTTTGCCCATAAGACGGTCACCGATTCCAAAAGTGAACGCGTCTATGCGACCGACAGGATGAGACCTTCCATAGGAGACCATCAAAAGTTGTCTAGGCCAAAGTCACCTTTTGGCCCATTTTTGGGCATGAGCTTAACGGCACGGGTTGCCGATAAGACGGCAACCGATTCCAAAAGTGAATGCGTCTATGCGACCGGCAGGATGTGAGCTTCACTAGGAGACCATCAAAAGTTGTCTAGGCCAAAGTGACTTTTGGCCCAAAATTGGGCCTACAGGAATGACTATAACGGCACGGTTTTCCCATAAGACGGTCATCGATTCCAAAAGTGAACGCGTCTATGCGACCGACAGGATGAGACCTTCCATAGGAGACCATCAAAAGTTGTCTAGGCCAAAGTGACTTTTGGCCCAAAATTGGGCCTACAGGAATGACTATAACGGCACGGTTTGCCCATAAGACGGTCACCGATTCCAAAAGTGAACGCGTCTATGCGACCGACAGGATGAGACCTTCCATAGGAGACCATCAAAAGTTGTCTAGGCCAAAGTCACCTTTTGGCCCATTTTTGGGCATGAGCTTAACGGCACGGGTTGCCGATAAGACGGCAACCGATTCCAAAAGTGAATGCGTCTATGCGACCGGCAGGATGTGAGCTTCCATAGGAGACCATCAAAAGTTGTCTAGGCCAAAGTGACTTTTGGCCCAAAATTGGGCCTACAGGAATGACTATAACGGCACGGTTTGCCCATAAGACGGTCACCGATTCCAAAAGTGAACGCGTCTATGCGACCGACAGGATGAGACCTTCCATAGGAGACCATCAAAAGTTGTCTAGGCCAAAGTCACCTTTTGGCCCATTTTTGGGCATGAGCTTAACGGCACGGGTTGCCGATAAGACGGCAACCGATTCCAAAAGTGAATGCGTCTATGCAACCGGCAGGATGTGAGCTTCCATAGGAGACCATCAAAAGTTGTCTAGGCCAAAGTGACTTTTGGCCCAAAATTGGGCCTACAGGAATGACTATAACGGCACGGTTTGCCCATAAGACGGTCACCGATTCCAAAAGTGAACGCGTCTATGCGACCGACAGGATGAGACCTTCCATAGGAGACCATCAAAAGTTGTCTAGGCCAAAGTCACCTTTTGGCCCATTTTTGGGCATGAGCTTAACGGCACGGGTTGCCGATAAGACGGCAACCGATTCCAAAAGTGAATGCGTCTATGCGACCGGCAGGATGTGAGCTTCACTAGGAGACCATCAAAAGTTGTCTAGGCCAAAGTGACTTTTGGCCCAAAATTGGGCCTACAGGAATGACTATAACGGCACGGTTTGCCCATAAGACGGTCACCGATTCCAAAAGTGAACGCGTCTATGCGACCGACAGGATGAGACCTTCCATAGGAGACCATCAAAAGTTGTCTAGGCCAAAGTCACCTTTTGGCCCATTTTTGGGCATGAGCTTAACGGCACGGGTTGCCGATAAGACGGCAACCGATTCCAAAAGTGAATGCGTCTATGCGACCGGCAGGATGTGAGCTTCCATAGGAGACCATCAAAAGTTGTCTAGGCCAAAGTGACTTTTGGCCCAAAATTGGGCCTACAGGAATGACTATAACGGCACGGTTTGCCCATAAGACGGTCACCGATTCCAAAAGTGAACGCGTCTATGCGACCGACAGGATGAGACCTTCCATAGGAGACCATCAAAAGTTGTCTAGGCCAAAGTCACCTTTTGGCCCATTTTTGGGCATGAGCTTAACGGCACGGGTTGCCGATAAGACGGCAACCGATTCCAAAAGTGAATGCGTCTATGCGACCGGCAGGATGTGAGCTTCCATAGGAGACCATCAAAAGTTGTCTAGGCCAAAGTCACCTTTTGGCCCAAAATTGGGCCTACAGGAATGACTATAACGGCACGGTTTTCCCATAAGACGGTCACCGATTCCAAAAGTGAACGCGTCTATGCGACCGACAGGATGAGACCTTCCATAGGAGACCATCAAAAGTTGTCTAGGCCAAAGTGACTTTTGGCCCAAAATTGGGCCTACAGGAATGACTATAACGGCACGGTTTGCCCATAAGACGGTCACCGATTCCAAAAGTGAACGCGTCTATGCGACCGACAGGATGAGACCTTCCATAGGAGACCATCAAAAGTTGTCTAGGCCAAAGTCACCTTTTGGCCCATTTTTGGGCATGAGCTTAACGGCACGGGTTGCCGATAAGACGGCAACCGATTCCAAAAGTGAATGCGTCTATGCGACCGGCAGGATGTGAGCTTCCATAGGAGACCATCAAAAGTTGTCTAGGCCAAAGTGACTTTTGGCCCAAAATTGGGCCTACAGGAATGACTATAACGGCACGGTTTGCCCATAAGACGGTCACCGATTCCAAAAGTGAACGCGTCTATGCGACCGACAGGATGAGACCTTCCATAGGAGACCATCAAAAGTTGTCTAGGCCAAAGTCACCTTTTGGCCCATTTTTGGGCATGAGCTTAACGGCACGGGTTGCCGATAAGACGGCAACCGATTCCAAAAGTGAATGCGTCTATGCAACCGGCAGGATGTGAGCTTCCATAGGAGACCATCAAAAGTTGTCTAGGCCAAAGTGACTTTTGGCCCAAAATTGGGCCTACAGGAATGACTATAACGGCACGGTTTGCCCATAAGACGGTCACCGATTCCAAAAGTGAACGCGTCTATGCGACCGACAGGATGAGACCTTCCATAGGAGACCATCAAAAGTTGTCTAGGCCAAAGTCACCTTTTGGCCCATTTTTGGGCATGAGCTTAACGGCACGGGTTGCCGATAAGACGGCAACCGATTCCAAAAGTGAATGCGTCTATGCGACCGGCAGGATGTGAGCTTCACTAGGAGACCATCAAAAGTTGTCTAGGCCAAAGTGACTTTTGGCCCAAAATTGGGCCTACAGGAATGACTATAACGGCACGGTTTGCCCATAAGACGGTCACCGATTCCAAAAGTGAACGCGTCTATGCGACCGACAGGATGAGACCTTCCATAGGAGACCATCAAAAGTTGTCTAGGCCAAAGTCACCTTTTGGCCCATTTTTGGGCATGAGCTTAACGGCACGGGTTGCCGATAAGACGGCAACCGATTCCAAAAGTGAATGCGTCTATGCGACCGGCAGGATGTGAGCTTCCATAGGAGACCATCAAAAGTTGTCTAGGCCAAAGTGACTTTTGGCCCAAAATTGGGCCTACAGGAATGACTATAACGGCACGGTTTGCCCATAAGACGGTCACCGATTCCAAAAGTGAACGCGTCTATGCGACCGACAGGATGAGACCTTCCATAGGAGACCATCAAAAGTTGTCTAGGCCAAAGTCACCTTTTGACCCATTTTTGGGCATGAGCTTAACGGCACGGGTTGCCGATAAGACGGCAACCGATTCCAAAAGTGAATGCGTCTATGCGACCGGCAGGATGTGAGCTTCCATAGGAGACCATCAAAAGTTGTCTAGGCCAAAGTGACTTTTGGCCCATTTTTGGGCATGAGCTTAACGGCACGGGTTGCCGATAAGACGGCAACCGATTCCAAAAGTGAATGCGTCTATGCGACCGGCAGGATGTGAGCTTCCATAGGAGACCATCAAAAGTTGTCTAGGCCAAAGTGACTTTTGGCCCAAAATTGGGCCTACAGGAATGACTATAACGGCACGGTTTGCCCATAAGACGGTCACCGATTCCAAAAGTGAACGCGTCTATGCGACCGACAGGATGAGACCTTCCATAGGAGACCATCAAAAGTTGTCTAGGCCAAAGTCACCTTTTGGCCCATTTTTGGGCATGAGCTTAACGGCACGGGTTGCCGATAAGACGGCAACCGATTCCAAAAGTGAATGCGTCTATGCGACCGGCAGGATGTGAGCTTCCATAGGAGACCATCAAAAGTTGTCTAGGCCAAAGTGACTTTTGGCCCAAAATTGGGCCTACAGGAATGACTATAACGGCACGGTTTGCCCATAAGACGGTCACCGATTCCAAAAGTGAAATCGTCTATGCGACCGACAGGATGAGACCTTCCATAGGAGACCATCAAAAGTTGTCTAGGCCAAAGTCACCTTTTGGCCCATTTTTGGGCATGAGCTTAACGGCACGGGTTGCCGATAAGACGGCAACCGATTCCAAAAGTGAATGCGTCTATGCGACCGGCAGGATGTGAGCTTCCATAGGAGACCATCAAAAGTTGTCTAGGCCAAAGTGACTTTTGGCCCAAAATTAGGCCTACAGGAATGACTATAACGGCACGGTTTGCCCATAAGACGGTCACCGATTCCAAAAGTGAACGCGTCTATGCGACCGACAGGATGAGACCTTCCATAGGAGACCATCAAAAGTTGTCTAGGCCAAAGTCACCTTTTGGCCCAAAATTGGGCCTACAGGAATGACTATAACGGCACGGTTTGCCCATAAGACGGTCACCGATTCCAAAAGTGAACGCGTCTATGCGACCGACAGGATGAGACCTTCCATAGGAGACCATCAAAAGTTGTCTAGGCCAAAGTCACCTTTTGGCCCATTTTTGGGCATGAGCTTAACCACACGGGTTGCCGATAAGACGGCAACCGATTCCAAAAGTGAATGCGTCTATGCGACCGGCAGGATGTGAGCTTCACTAGGAGACCATCAAAAGTTGTCTAGGCCAAAGTGACTTTTGGCCCAAAATTGGGCCTACAGGAATGACTATAACGGCACGGTTTGCCCATAAGACGGTCACCGATTCCAAAAGTGAACACGTCTATGCGACCGACAGGATGAGACCTTCCATAGGAGACCATCAAAAGTTGTCTAGGCCAAAGTCACCTTTTGGCCCATTTTTGGGCATGAGCTTAACGGCACGGGTTGCCGATAAGACGGCAACCGATTCCAAAAGTGAATGCGTCTATGCGACCGGCAGGATGTGAGCTTCACTAGGAGACCATCAAAAGTTGTCTAGGCCAAAGTGACTTTTGGCCCAAAATTGGGCCTACAGGAATGACTATAACGGCACGGTTTGCCCATAAGACGGTCACCGATTCCAAAAGTGAACGCGTCTATGCGACCGACAGGATGAGACCTTCCATAGAAGACCATCAAAAGTTGTCTAGGCCAAAGTCACCTTTTGGCCCATTTTTGGGCATGAGCTTAACGGCACGGGTTGCCGATAAGACGGCAACCGATTCCAAAAGTGAATGCGTCTATGCGACCGGCAGGATGTGAGCTTCACTAGGAGACCATCAAAAGTTGTCTAGGCCAAAGTGACTTTTGGCCCAAAATTGGGCCTACAGGAATGACTATAACGGCACGGTTTTCCCATAAGACGGTCACCGATTCCAAAAGTGAACGTGTCTATGCGACCGACAGGATGAGACCTTCCATAGGAGACCATCAAAAGTTGTCTAGGCCAAAGTGACTTTTGGCCCAAAATTGGGCCTACAGGAATGACTATAACGGCACGGTTTGCCCATAAGACGGTCACCGATTCCAAAAGTGAACGCGTCTATGCGACCGACAGGATGAGACCTTCCATAGGAGACCATCAAAAGTTGTCTAGGCCAAAGTCACCTTTTGGCCCATTTTTGGGCATGAGCTTAACGGCACGGGTTGCCGATAAGACGGCAACCGATTCCAAAAGTGAATGCGTCTATGCGACCGGCAGGATGTGAGCTTCCATAGGAGACCATCAAAAGTTGTCTAGGCCAAAGTGACTTTTGGCCCAAAATTGGGCCTACAGGAATGACTATAACGGCACGGTTTGCCCATAAGACGGTCACCGATTCCAAAAGTGAACGCGTCTATGCGACCGACAGGATGAGACCTTCCATAGGAGACCATCAAAAGTTGTCTAGGCCAAAGTCACCTTTTGGCCCATTTTTGGGCATGAGCTTAACGGCACGGGTTGCCGATAAGACGGCAACCGATTCCAAAAGTGAATGCGTCTATGCGACCGGCAGGATGTGAGCTTCCATAGGAGACCATCAAAAGTTGTCTAGGCCAAAGTGACTTTTGGCCCAAAATTGGGCCTACAGGAATGACTATAACGGCACGGTTTGCCCATAAGACGGTCACCGATTCCAAAAGTGAACGCGTCTATGCGACCGACAGGATGAGACCTTCCATAGAAGACCATCAAAAGTTGTCTAGGCCAAAGTCACCTTTTGGCCCATTTTTGGGCATGAGCTTAACGGCACGGGTTGCCGATAAGACGGCAACCGATTCCAAAAGTGAATGCGTCTATGCGACCGGCAGGATGTGAGCTTCACTAGGAGACCATCAAAAGTTGTCTAGGCCAAAGTGACTTTTGGCCCAAAATTGGGCCTACAGGAATGACTATAACGGCACGGTTTTCCCATAAGACGGTCACCGATTCCAAAAGTGAACGCGTCTATGCGACCGACAGGATGAGACCTTCCATAGGAGACCATCAAAAGTTGTCTAGGCCAAAGTGACTTTTGGCCCAAAATTGGGCCTACAGGAATGACTATAACGGCACGGTTTGCCCATAAGACGGTCACCGATTCCAAAAGTGAACGCGTCTATGCGACCGACAGGATGAGACCTTCCATAGGAGACCATCAAAAGTTGTTTAGGCCAAAGTCACCTTTTGGCCCATTTTTGGGCATGAGCTTAACGGCACGGGTTGCCGATAAGACGGCAACCGATTCCAAAAGTGAATGCGTCTATGCGACCGGCAGGATGTGAGCTTCCATAGGAGACCATCAAAAGTTGTCTAGGCCAAAGTGACTTTTGGCCCAAAATTGGGCCTACAGGAATGACTATAACGGCACGGTTTGCCCATAAGACGGTCACCGATTCCAAAAGTGAACGCGTCTATGCGACCGACAGGATGAGACCTTCCATAGGAGACCATCAAAAGTTGTCTAGGCCAAAGTCACCTTTTGGCCCATTTTTGGGCATGAGCTTAACGGCACGGGTTGCCGATAAGACGGCAACCGATTCCAAAAGTGAATGCGTCTATGCAACCGGCAGGATGTGAGCTTCCATAGGAGACCATCAAAAGTTGTCTAGGCCAAAGTGACTTTTGGCCCAAAATTGGGCCTACAGGAATGACTATAACGGCACGGTTTGCCCATAAGACGGTCACCGATTCCAAAAGTGAACGCGTCTATGCGACCGACAGGATGAGACCTTCCATAGGAGACCATCAAAAGTTGTCTAGGCCAAAGTCACCTTTTGGCCCATTTTTGGGCATGAGCTTAACGGCACGGGTTGCCGATAAGACGGCAACCGATTCCAAAAGTGAATGCGTCTATGCGACCGGCAGGATGTGAGCTTCCATAGGAGACCATCAAAAGTTGTCTAGGCCAAAGTGACTTTTGGCCCAAAATTGGGCCTACAGGAATGACTATAACGGCACGGTTTGCCCATAAGACGGTCACCGATTCCAAAAGTGAACGCGTCTATGCGACCGACAGGATGAGACCTTCCATAGGAGACCATCAAAAGTTGTCTAGGCCAAAGTCACCTTTTGGCCCATTTTTGGGCATGAGCTTAACGGCACGTGTTGCCGATAAGACGGCAACCGATTCCAAAAGTGAATGCGTCTATGCGACCGGCAGGATGTGAGCTTCCATAGGAGACCATCAAAAGTTGTCTAGGCCAAAGTGACTTTTGGCCCAAAATTGGGCCTACAGGAATGACTATAACGGCACGGTTTGCCCATAAGACGGTCACCGATTCCAAAAGTGAACGCGTCTATGCGACCGACAGGATGAGACCTTCCATAGGAGACCATCAAAAGTTGTCTAGGCCAAAGTCACCTTTTGGCCCATTTTTGGGCATGAGCTTAACGGCACGGGTTGCCGATAAGACGGCAACCGATTCCAAAAGTGAATGCGTCTATGCAACCGGCAGGATGTGAGCTTCCATAGGAGACCATCAAAAGTTGTCTAGGCCAAAGTGACTTTTGGCCCAAAATTGGGCCTACAGGAATGACTATAACGGCACGGTTTGCCCATAAGACGGTCACCGATTCCAAAAGTGAACGCGTCTATGCGACCGACAGGATGAGACCTTCCATAGGAGACCATCAAAAGTTGTCTAGGCCAAAGTCACCTTTTGGCCCATTTTTGGGCATGAGCTTAACGGCACGGGTTGCCGATAAGACGGCAACCGATTCCAAAAGTGAATGCGTCTATGCGACCGGCAGGATGTGAGCTTCCATAGGAGACCATCAAAAGTTGTCTAGGCCAAAGTGACTTTTGGCCCAAAATTGGGCCTACAGGAATGACTATAACGGCACGGTTTGCCCATAAGACGGTCACCGATTCCAAAAGTGAACGCGTCTATGCGACCGACAGGATGAGACCTTCCATAGGAGACCATCAAAAGTTGTCTAGGCCAAAGTCACCTTTTGGCCCATTTTTGGGCATGAGCTTAACGGCACGGGTTGCCGATAAGACGGCAACCGATTCCAAAAGTGAATGCGTCTATGCGACCGGCAGGATGTGAGCTTCACTAGGAGACCATCAAAAGTTGTCTAGGCCAAAGTGACTTTTGGCCCAAAATTGGGCCTACAGGAATGACTATAACGGCACGGTTTGCCCATAAGACGGTCACCGATTCCAAAAGTGAACGCGTCTATGCGACCGACAGGATGAGACCTTCCATAGGAGACCATCAAAAGTTGTCTAGGCCAAAGTCACCTTTTGGCCCATTTTTGGGCATGAGCTTAACGGCACGGGTTGCCGATAAGACGGCAACCGATTCCAAAAGTGAATGCGTCTATGCGACCGACAGGATGAGACCTTCCATAGGAGACCATCAAAAGTTGTCTAGGCCAAAGTCACCTTTTGGCCCATTTTTGGGCATGAGCTTAACGGCACGGGTTGCCGATAATACGGCAACCGATTCCAAAAGTGAATGCGTCTATGCGACCGGCAGGATGTGAGCTTCCATAGGAGACCATCAAAAGTTGTCTAGGCCAAAGTGACTTTTGGCCCAAAATTGGGCCTACAGGAATGACTATAACGGCACGGTTTGCCCATAAGACGGTCACCGATTCCAAAAGTGAACGCGTCTATGCGACCGACAGGATGAGACCTTCCATAGGAGACCATCAAAAGTTGTCTAGGCCAAAGTCACCTTTTGGCCCAAAATTGGGCCTACAGGAATGACTATAACGGCACGGTTTGCCCATAAGACGGTCACCGATTCCAAAAGTGAACGCGTCTATGCGACCGACAGGATGAGACCTTCCATAGGATACCATCAAAAGTTGTCTAGGCCAAAGTCACCTTTTGGCCCATTTTTGGGCATGAGCTTAACGGCACGGGTTGCCGATAAGACGGCAACCGATTCCAAAAGTGAATGCGTCTATGCGACCGGCAGGATGTGAGCTTCACTAGGAGACCATCAAAAGTTGTCTAGGCCAAAGTGACTTTTGGCCCAAAATTGGGCCTACAGGAATGACTATAACGGCACGGTTTGCCCATAAGACGATCACCGATTCCAAAAGTGAACGCGTCTATGCGACCGACAGGATGAGACCTTCCATAGGAGACCATCAAAAGTTGTCTAGGCCAAAGTCACCTTTTGGCCCATTTTTGGGCATGAGCTTAACGGCACGGGTTGCCGATAAGACGGCAACCGATTCCAAAAGTGAATGCGTCTATGCGACCGGCAGGATGTGAGCTTCCATAGGAGACCATCAAAAGTTGTCTAGGCCAAAGTGACTTTTGGCCCAAAATTGGGCCTACAGGAATGACTATAACGGCACGGTTTGCCCATAAGACGGTCACCGATTCCAAAAGTGAACGCGTCTATGCGACCGACAGGATGAGACCTTCCATAGGAGACCATCAAAAGTTGTCTAGGCCAAAGTCACCTTTTGGCCCATTTTTGGGCATGAGCTTAACGGCACGGGTTGCCGATAAGACGGCAACCGATTCCAAAAGTGAATGCGTCTATGCGACCGGCAGGATGTGAGCTTCAGTAGGAGACCATCAAAAGTTGTCTAGGCCAAAGTGACTTTTGGCCCAAAATTGGGCCTACAGGAATGACTATAACGGCACGGTTTGCCCATAAGACGGTCACCGATTCCAAAAGTGAACGCGTCTATGCGACCGACAGGATGAGACCTTCCATAGGAGACCATCAAAAGTTGTCTAGGCCAAAGTCACCTTTTGGCCCATTTTTGGGCATGAGCTTAACGGCACGGGTTGCCGATAAGACGGCAACCGATTCCAAAAGTGAATGCGTCTATGCGACCGGCAGGATGTGAGCTTCACTAGGAGACCATCAAAAGTTGTCTAGGCCAAAGTGACTTTTGGCCCAAAATTGGGCCTACAGGAATGACTATAACGGCACGGTTTGCCCATAAGACGGTCACCGATTCCAAAAGTGAACGCGTCTATGCGACCGACAGGATGAGACCTTCCATAGGAGACCATCAAAAGTTGTCTAGGCCAAAGTCACCTTTTGGCCCATTTTTGGGCATGAGCTTAACGGCACGGGTTGCCGATAAGACGGCAACCGATTCCAAAAGTGAATGCGTCTATGCGACCGGCAGGATGTGAGCTTCCATAGGAGACCATCAAAAGTTGTCTAGGCCAAAGTGACTTTTGGCCCAAAATTGGGCCTACAGGAATGACTATAACGGCACGGTTTGCCCATAAGACGGTCACCGATTCCAAAAGTGAACGCGTCTATGCGACCGACAGGATGAGACCTTCCATAGGAGACCATCAAAAGTTGTCTAGGCCAAAGTCACCTTTTGGCCCATTTTTGGGCATGAGCTTAACGGCACGGGTTGCCGATAAGACGGCAACCGATTCCAAAAGTGAATGCGTCTATGCGACCGGCAGGATGTGAGCTTCACTAGGAGACCATCAAAAGTTGTCTAGGCCAAAGTGACTTTTGGCCCAAAATTGGGCCTACAGGAATGACTATAACGGCACGGTTTTCCCATAAGACGGTCACCGATTCCAAAAGTGAACGCGTCTATGCGACCGACAGGATGAGACCTTCCATAGGAGACCATCAAAAGTTGTCTAGGCCAAAGTCACCTTTTGGCCCATTTTTGGGCATGAGCTTAACGGCACGGGTTGCCGATAAGACGGCAACCGATTCCAAAAGTGAATGCGTCTATGCGACCGGCAGGATGTGAGCTTCCATAGGAGACCATCAAAAGTTGTCTAGGCCAAAGTGACTTTTGGCCCAAAATTGGGCCTACAGGAATGACTATAACGGCACGGTTTGCCCATAAGACGGTCACCGATTCCAAAAGTGAACGCGTCTATGCGACCGACAGGATGAGACCTTCCATAGGAGACCATCAAAAGTTGTCTAGGCCAAAGTCACCTTTTGGCCCATTTTTGGGCATGAGCTTAACGGCACGGGTTGCCGATAAGACGGCAACCGATTCCAAAAGTGAATGCGTCTATGCGACCGGCAGGATGTGAGCTTCACTAGGAGACCATCAAAAGTTGTCTAGGCCAAAGTGACTTTTGGCCCAAAATTGGGCCTACAGGAATGACTATAACGGCACGGTTTGCCCATAAGACGGTCACCGATTCCAAAAGTGAACGCGTCTATGCGACCGACAGGATGAGACCTTCCATAGGAGACCATCAAAAGTTGTCTAGGCCAAAGTCACCTTTTGGCCCATTTTTGGGCATGAGCTTAACGGCACGGGTTGCCGATAAGACGGCAACCGATTCCAAAAGTGAATGCGTCTATGCGACCGGCAGGATGTGAGCTTCCATAGGAGACCATCAAAAGTTGTCTAGGCCAAAGTGACTTTTGGCCCAAAATTGGGCCTACAGGAATGACTATAACGGCACGGTTTGCCCATAAGACGGTCACCGATTCCAAAAGTGAACGCGTCTATGCGACCGACAGGATGAGACCTTCCATAGGAGACCATCAAAAGTTGTCTAGGCCAAAGTCACCTTTTGGCCCATTTTTGGGCATGAGCTTAACGGCACGGGTTGCCGATAAGACGGCAACCGATTCCAAAAGTGAATGCGTCTATGCGACCGGCAGGATGTGAGCTTCACTAGGAGACCATCAAAAGTTGTCTAGGCCAAAGTGACTTTTGGCCCAAAATTGGGCCTACAGGAATGACTATAACGGCACGGTTTTCCCATAAGACGGTCACCGATTCCAAAAGTGAACGCGTCTATGCGACCGAAAGGATGAGACCTTCCATAGGAGACCATCAAAAGTTGTCTAGGCCAAAGTGACTTTTGGCCCAAAATTGGGCCTACAGGAATGACTATCACGGCACGGTTTTCCCATAAGACGGTCACCGATTCCAAAAGTGAACGCGTCTATGCGACCGACAGGATGAGACCTTCCATAGGAGACCATCAAAAGTTGTCTAGGCCAAAGTCACCTTTTGGCCCATTTTTGGGCATGAGCTTAACGGCACGGGTTGCCGATAAGACGGCAACCGATTCCAAAAGTGAATGCGTCTATGCGACCGGCAGGATGTGAGCTTCACTAGGAGACCATCAAAAGTTGTCTAGGCCAAAGTGACTTTTGGCCCAAAATTGGGCCTACAGGAATGACTATAACGGCACGGTTTGCCCATAAGACGGTCACCGATTCCAAAAGTGAACGCGTCTATGCGACCGACAGGATGAGACCTTCCATAGGAGACCATCAAAAGTTGTCTAGGCCAAAGTCACCTTTTGGCCCATTTTTGGGCATGAGCTTAACGGCACGGGTTGCCGATAAGACGGCAACCGATTCCAAAAGTGAATGCGTCTATGCGACCGACAGGATGAGACCTTCCATAGGAGACCATCAAAAGTTGTCTAGGCCAAAGTCACCTTTTGGCCCATTTTTGGGCATGAGCTTAACGGCACGGGTTGCCGATAAGACGGCAACCGATTCCAAAAGTGAATGCGTCTATGCGACCGGCAGGATGTGAGCTTCCATAGGAGACCATCAAAAGTTGTCTAGGCCAAAGTGACTTTTGGCCCAAAATTGGGCCTACAGGAATGACTATAACGGCACGGTTTGCCCATAAGACGGTCACCGATTCCAAAAGTGAACGCGTCTATGCGACCGACAGGATGAGACCTTCCATAGGAGACCATCAAAAGTTGTCTAGGCCAAAGTCACCTTTTGGCCCAAAATTGGGCCTACAGGAATGACTATAACGGCACGGTTTGCCCATAAGACGGTCACCGATTCCAAAAGTGAACGCGTCTATGCGACCGACAGGATGAGACCTTCCATAGGAGACCATCAAAAGTTGTCTAGGCCAAAGTCACCTTTTGGCCCATTTTTGGGCTAGAGCTTAACGGCACGGGTTGCCGATAAGACGGCAACCGATTCCAAAAGTGAATGCGTCTATGCGACCGGCAGGATGTGAGCTTCACTAGGAGACCATCAAAAGTTGTCTAGGCCAAAGTGACTTTTGGCCCAAAATTGGGCCTACAGGAATGACTATAACGGCACGGTTTGCCCATAAGACGATCACCGATTCCAAAAGTGAACGCGTCTATGCGACCGACAGGATGAGACCTTCCATAGGAGACCATCAAAAGTTGTCTAGGCCAAAGTCACCTTTTGGCCCATTTTTGGGCATGAGCTTAACGGCACGGGTTGCCGATAAGACGGCAACCGATTCCAAAAGTGAATGCGTCTATGCGACCGGCAGGATGTGAGCTTCCATAGGAGACCATCAAAAGTTGTCTAGGCCAAAGTGACTTTTGGCCCAAAATTGGGCCTACAGGAATGACTATAACGGCACGGTTTGCCCATAAGACGGTCACCGATTCCAAAAGTGAACGCGTCTATGCGACCGACAGGATGAGACCTTCCATAGGAGACCATCAAAAGTTGTCTAGGCCAAAGTCACCTTTTGGCCCATTTTTGGGCATGAGCTTAACGGCACGGGTTGCCGATAAGACGGCAACCGATTCCAAAAGTGAATGCGTCTATGCGACCGGCAGGATGTGAGCTTCACTAGGAGACCATCAAAAGTTGTCTAGGCCAAAGTGACTTTTGGCCCAAAATTGGGCCTACAGGAATGACTATAACGGCACGGTTTGCCCATAAGACGGTCACCGATTCCAAAAGTGAACGCGTCTATGCGACCGACAGGATGAGACCTTCCATAGGAGACCATCAAAAGTTGTCTAGGCCAAAGTCACCTTTTGGCCCATTTTTGGGCATGAGCTTAACGGCACGGGTTGCCGATAAGACGGCAACCGATTCCAAAAGTGAATGCGTCTATGCGACCGGCAGGATGTGAGCTTCCATAGGAGACCATCAAAAGTTGTCTAGGCCAAAGTGACTTTTGGCCCAAAATTGGGCCTACAGGAATGACTATAACGGCACGGTTTGCCCATAAGACGGTCACCGATTCCAAAAGTGAACGCGTCTATGCGACCGACAGGATGAGACCTTCCATAGGAGACCATCAAAAGTTGTCTAGGCCAAAGTCACTTTTGGCCCATTTTTGGGCATGAGCTTAACGGCACGGGTTGCCGATAAGACGGCAACCGATTCCAAAAGTGAATGCGTCTATGCGACCGGCAGGATGTGAGCTTCACTAGGAGACCATCAAAAGTTGTCTAGGCCAAAGTGACTTTTGGCCCAAAATTGGGCCTACAGGAATGACTATAACGGCACGGTTTGCCCATAAGACGGTCACCGATTCCAAAAGTGAACGCGTCTATGCGACCGACAGGATGAGACCTTCCATAGGAGACCATCAAAAGTTGTCTAGGCCAAAGTCACCTTTTGGCCCATTTTTGGGCATGAGCTTAACGGCACGGGTTGCCGATAAGACGGCAACCGATTCCAAAAGTGAATGCGTCTATGCGACCGGCAGGATGTGAGCTTCCATAGGAGACCATCAAAAGTTGTCTAGGCCAAAGTGACTTTTGGCCCAAAATTGGGCCTACAGGAATGACTATAACGGCACGGTTTGCCCATAAGACGGTCACCGATTCCAAAAGTGAACGCGTCTATGCGACCGACAGGATGAGACCTTCCATAGGAGACCATCAAAAGTTGTCTAGGCCAAAGTCACCTTTTGGCCCATTTTTGGGCATGAGCTTAACGGCACGGGTTGCCGATAAGACGGCAACCGATTCCAAAAGTGAATGCGTCTATGCGACCGGCAGGATGTGAGCTTCACTAGGAGACCATCAAAAGTTGTCTAGGCCAAAGTGACTTTTGGCCCAAAATTGGGCCTACAGGAATGACTATAACGGCACGGTTTTCCCATAAGACGGTCACCGATTCCAAAAGTGAACGCGTCTATGCGACCGACAGGATGAGACCTTCCATAGGAGACCATCAAAAGTTGTCTAGGCCAAAGTGACTTTTGGCCCAAAATTGGGCCTACAGGAATGACTATAACGGCACGGTTTGCCCATAAGACGGTCACCGATTCCAAAAGTGAACGCGTCTATGCGACCGACAGGATGAGACCTTCCATAGGAGACCATCAAAAGTTGTCTAGGCCAAAGTCACCTTTTGGCCCATTTTTGGGCATGAGCTTAACGGCACGGGTTGCCGATAAGACGGCAACCGATTCCAAAAGTGAATGCGTCTATGCGACCGGCAGGATGTGAGCTTCCATAGGAGACCATCAAAAGTTGTCTAGGCCAAAGTGACTTTTGGCCCAAAATTGGGCCTACAGGAATGACTATAACGGCACGGTTTGCCCATAAGACGGTCACCGATTCCAAAAGTGAACGCGTCTATGCGACCGACAGGATGAGACCTTCCATAGGAGACCATCAAAAGTTGTCTAGGCCAAAGTCACCTTTTGGCCCATTTTTGGGCATGAGCTTAACGGCACGGGTTGCCGATAAGACGGCAACCGATTCCAAAAGTGAATGCGTCTATGCAACCGGCAGGATGTGAGCTTCCATAGGAGACCATCAAAAGTTGTCTAGGCCAAAGTGACTTTTGGCCCAAAATTGGGCCTACAGGAATGACTATAACGGCACGGTTTGCCCATAAGACGGTCACCGATTCCAAAAGTGAACGCGTCTATGCGACCGACAGGATGAGACCTTCGATAGGAGACCATCAAAAGTTGTCTAGGCCAAAGTCACCTTTTGGCCCATTTTTGGGCATGAGCTTAACGGCACGGGTTGCCGATAAGACGGCAACCGATTCCAAAAGTGAATGCGTCTATGCGACCGGCAGGATGTGAGCTTCACTAGGAGACCATCAAAAGTTGTCTAGGCCAAAGTGACTTTTGGCCCAAAATTGGGCCTACAGGAATGACTATAACGGCACGGTTTGCCCATAAGACGGTCACCGATTCCAAAAGTGAACGCGTCTATGCGACCGACAGGATGAGACCTTCCATAGGAGACCATCAAAAGTTGTCTAGGCCAAAGTCACCTTTTGGCCCATTTTTGGGCATGAGCTTAACGGCACGGGTTGCCGATAAGACGGCAACCGATTCCAAAAGTGAATGCGTCTATGCGACCGGCAGGATGTGAGCTTCCATAGGAGACCATCAAAAGTTGTCTAGGCCAAAGTGACTTTTGGCCCAAAATTGGGCCTACAGGAATGACTATAACGGCACGGTTTGCCCATAAGACGGTCACCGATTCCAAAAGTGAACGCGTCTATGCGACCGACAGGATGAGACCTTCCATAGGAGACCATCAAAAGTTGTCTAGGCCAAAGTCACCTTTTGGCCCATTTTTGGGCATGAGCTTAACGGCACGGGTTGCCGATAAGACGGCAACCGATTCCAAAAGTGAATGCGTCTATGCGACCGGCAGGATGTGAGCTTCCATAGGAGACCATCAAAAGTTGTCTAGGCCAAAGTGACTTTTGGCCCAAAATTGGGCCTACAGGAATGACTATAACGGCACGGTTTGCCCATAAGACGGTCACCGATTCCAAAAGTGAACGCGTCTATGCGACCGACAGGATGAGACCTTCCATAGGAGACCATCAAAAGTTGTCTAGGCCAAAGTCACCTTTTGGCCCATTTTTGGGCATGAGCTTAACGGCACGGGTTGCCGATAAGACGGCAACCGATTCCAAAAGTGAATGCGTCTATGCGACCGACAGGATGAGACCTTCCATAGGAGACCATCAAAAGTTGTCTAGGCCAAAGTCACCTTTTGGCCCATTTTTGGGCATGAGCTTAACGGCACGGGTTGCCGATAAGATGGCAACCGATTCCAAAAGTGAATGCGTCTATGCAACCGGCAGGATGTGAGCTTCCATAGGAGACCATCAAAAGTTGTCTAGGCCAAAGTGACTTTTGGCCCAAAATTGGGCCTACAGGAATGACTATAACGGCACGGTTTGCCCATAAGACGGTCACCGATTCCAAAAGTGAACGCGTCTATGCGACCGACAGGATGAGACCTTCCATAGGAGACCATCAAAAGTTGTCTAGGCCAAAGTCACCTTTTGGCCCAAAATTGGGCCTACAGGAATGACTATAACGGCACGGTTTGCCCATAAGACGGTCACCGATTCCAAAAGTGAACGCGTCTATGCGACCGACAGGATGAGACCTTCCATAGGAGACCATCAAAAGTTGTCTAGGCCAAAGTCACCTTTTGGCCCATTTTTGGGCATGAGCTTAACGGCACGGGTTGCCGATAAGACGGCAACCGATTCCAAAAGTGAATGCGTCTATGCAACCGACAGGATGAGACCTTCCATAGGAGACCATCAAAAGTTGTCTAGGCCAAAGTCACCTTTTGGCCCATTTTTGGGCATGAGCTTAACGGCACGGGTTGCCGATAAGACGGCAACCGATTCCAAAAGTGAATGCGTCTATGCGACCGGCAGGATGTGAGCTTCCATAGGAGACCATCAAAAGTTGTCTAGGCCAAAGTGACTTTTGGCCCAAAATTGGGCCTACAGGAATGACTATAACGGCACGGTTTGCCCATAAGACGGTCACCGATTCCAAAAGTGAACGCGTCTATGCGACCGACAGGATGAGACCTTCCATAGGAGACCATCAAAAGTTGTCTAGGCCAAAGTCACCTTTTGGCCCAAAATTGGGCCTACAGGAATGACTATAACGGCACGGTTTGCCCATAAGACGGTTACCGATTCCAAAAGTGAACGCGTCTATGCGACCGACAGGATGAGACCTTCCATAGGAGACCATCAAAAGTTGTCTAGGCCAAAGTCACCTTTTGGCCCATTTTTGGGCATGAGCTTAACGGCACGGGTTGCCGATAAGACGGCAACCGATTCCAAAAGTGAATGCGTCTATGCGACCGGCAGGATGTGAGCTTCACTAGGAGACCATCAAAAGTTGTCTAGGCCAAAGTGACTTTTGGCCCAAAATTGGGCCTACAGGAATGACTATAACGGCACGGTTTGCCCATAAGACGGTCACCGATTCCAAAAGTGAACGCGTCTATGCGACCGACAGGATGAGACCTTCCATAGGAGACCATCAAAAGTTGTCTAGGCCAAAGTCACCTTTTGGCCCATTTTTGGGCATGAACTTAACGGCACGGGTTGCCGATAAGACGGCAACCGATTCCAAAAGTGAATGCGTCTATGCGACCGGCAGGATGTGAGCTTCACTAGGAGACCATCAAAAGTTGTCTAGGCCAAAGTGACTTTTGGCCCAAAATTGGGCCTACAGGAATGACTATAACGGCACGGTTTGCCCATAAGACGGTCACCGATTCCAAAAGTGAACGCGTCTATGCGACCGACAGGATGAGACCTTCCATAGGAGACCATCAAAAGTTGTCTAGGCCAAAGTCACCTTTTGGCCCATTTTTGGGCATGAGCTTAACGGCACGGGTTGCCGATAAGACGGCAACCGATTCCAAAAGTGAATGCGTCTATGCGACCGGCAGGATGTGAGCTTCACTAGGAGACCATCAAAAGTTGTCTAGGCCAAAGTGACTTTTGGCCCAAAATTGGGCCTACAGGAATGACTATAACGGCACGGTTTGCCCATAAGACGGTCACCGATTCCAAAAGTGAACGCGTCTATGCGACCGACAGGATGAGACCTTCCATAGGAGACCATCAAAAGTTGTCTAGGCCAAAGTCACCTTTTGGCCCATTTTTGGGCATGAGCTTAACGGCACGGGTTGCCGATAAGACGGCAACCGATTCCAAAAGTGAATGCGTCTATGCGACCGGCAGGATGTGAGCTTCCATAGGAGACCATCAAAAGTTGTCTAGGCCAAAGTGACTTTTGGCCCAAAATTGGGCCTACAGGAATGACTATAACGGCACGGTTTGCCCATAAGACGGTCACCGATTCCAAAAGTGAACGCGTCTATGCGACCGACAGGATGAGACCTTCCAAAGGAGACCATCAAAAGTTGTCTAGGCCAAAGTCACCTTTTGGCCCATTTTTGGGCATGAGCTTAACGGCACGGGTTGCCGATAAGACGGCAACCGATTCCAAAAGTGAATGCGTCTATGCGACCGGCAGGATGTGAGCTTCACTAGGAGACCATCAAAAGTTGTCTAGGCCAAAGTGACTTTTGGCCCAAAATTGGGCCTACAGGAATGACTATAACGGCACGGTTTTCCCATAAGACGGTCACCGATTCCAAAAGTGAACGCGTCTATGCGACCGACAGGATGAGACCTTCCATAGGAGACCATCAAAAGTTGTCTAGGCCAAAGTCACCTTTTGGCCCATTTTTGGGCATGAGCTTAACGGCACGGGTTGCCGATAAGACGGCAACCGATTCCAAAAGTGAATGTGTCTATGCGACCGGCAGGATGTGAGCTTCCATAGGAGACCATCAAAAGTTGTCTAGGCCAAAGTGACTTTTGGCCCAAAATTGGGCCTACAGGAATGACTATAACGGCACGGTTTGCCCATAAGACGGTCACCGATTCCAAAAGTGAACGCGTCTATGCGACCGACAGGATGAGACCTTCCATAGGAGACCATCAAAAGTTGTCTAGGCCAAAGTCACCTTTTGGCCCATTTTTGGGCATGAGCTTAACGGCACGGGTTGCCGATAAGACGGCAACCGATTCCAAAAGTGAATGCGTCTATGCGACCGACAGGATGAGACCTTCCATAGGAGACCATCAAAAGTTGTCTAGGCCAAAGTCACCTTTTGGCCCATTTTTGGGCATGAGCTTAACGGCACGGGTTGCCGATAAGACGGCAACCGATTCCAAAAGTGAATGCGTCTATGCGACCGGCAGGATGTGAGCTTCCATAGGAGACCATCAAAAGTTGTCTAGGCCAAAGTGACTTTTGGCCCAAAATTGGGCCTACAGGAATGACTATAACGGCACGGTTTGCCCATAAGACGGTCACCGATTCCAAAAGTGAACGCGTCTATGCGACCGACAGGATGAGACCTTCCATAGGAGACCATCAAAAGTTGTCTAGGCCAGAGTCACCTTTTGGCCCAAAATTGGGCCTACAGGAATGACTATAACGGCACGGTTTGCCCATAAGACGGTCACCGATTCCAAAAGTGAACGCGTCTATGCGACCGACAGGATGAGACCTTCCATAGGAGACCATCAAAAGTTGTCTAGGCCAAAGTCACCTTTTGGCCCAAAATTGGGCCTACAGGAATGACTATAACGGCACGGTTTGCCCATAAGACGGTCACCGATTCCAAAAGTGAACGCGTCTATGCGACCGACAGGATGAGACCTTCCATAGGAGACCATCAAAAGTTGTCTAGGCCAAAGTCACCTTTTGGCCCATTTTTGGGCATGAGCTTAACGGCACGGGTTGCCGATAAGACGGCAACCGATTCCAAAAGTGAATGCGTCTATGCGACCGGCAGGATGTGAGCTTCACTAGGAGACCATCAAAAGTTGTCTAGGCCAAAGTGACTTTTGGCCCAAAATTGGGCCTACAGGAATGACTATAACGGCACGGTTTGCCCATAAGACGGTCACCGATTCCAAAAGTGAACGCGTCTATGCGACCGACAGGATGAGACCTTCCATAGGAGACCATCAAAAGTTGTCTAGGCCAAAGTCACCTTTTGGCCCATTTTTGGGCATGAGCTTAACGGCACGGGTTGCCGATAAGACGGCAACCGATTCCAAAAGTGAATGCGTCTATGCGACCGGCAGGATGTGAGCTTCCATAGGAGACCATCAAAAGTTGTCTAGGCCAAAGTGACTTTTGGCCCAAAATTGGGCCTACAGGAATGACTATAACGGCACGGTTTGCCCATAAGACGGTCACCGATTCCAAAAGTGAACGCGTCTATGCGACCGACAGGATGAGACCTTCCATAGGAGACCATCAAAAGTTGTCTAGGCCAAAGTCACCTTTTGGCCCATTTTTGGGCATGAGCTTAACGGCACGGGTTGCCGATAAGACGGCAACCGATTCCAAAAGTGAATGCGTCTATGCGACCGGCAGGATGTGAGCTTCCATAGGAGACCATCAAAAGTTGTCTAGGCCAAAGTGACTTTTGGCCCAAAATTGGGCCTACAGGAATGACTATAACGGCACGGTTTGCCCATAAGACGGTCACCAATTCCAAAAGTGAACGCGTCTATGCGACCGACAGGATGAGACCTTCCATAGGAGACCATCAAAAGTTGTCTAGGCCAAAGTCACCTTTTGGCCCATTTTTGGGCATGAGCTTAACGGCACGGGTTGCCGATAAGACGGCAACCGATTCCAAAAGTGAATGCGTCTATGCGACCGGCAGGATGTGAGCTTCACTAGGAGACCATCAAAAGTTGTCTAGGCCAAAGTGACTTTTGGCCCAAAATTGGGCCTACAGGAATGACTATAACGGCACGGTTTTCCCATAAGACGGTCACCGATTCCAAAAGTGAACGCGTCTATGCGACCGACAGGATGAGACCTTCCATAGGAGACCATCAAAAGTTGTCTAGGCCAAAGTCACCTTTTGGCCCATTTTTGGGCATGAGCTTAACGGCACGGGTTGCCGATAAGACGGCAACCGATTCCAAAAGTGAATGCGTCTATGCGACCGGCAGGATGTGAGCTTCCATAGGAGACCATCAAAAGTTGTCTAGGCCAAAGTGACTTTTGGCCCAAAATTGGGCCTACAGGAATGACTATAACGGCACGGTTTGCCCATAAGACGGTCACCGATTCCAAAAGTGAACGCGTCTATGCGACCGACAGGATGAGACCTTCCATAGGAGACCATCAAAAGTTGTCTAGGCCAAAGTCACCTTTTGGCCCATTTTTGGGCATGAGCTTAACGGCACGGGTTGCCGATAAGACGGCAACCGATTCCAAAAGTGAATGCGTCTATGCGACCGACAGGATGAGACCTTCCATAGGAGACCATCAAAAGTTGTCTAGGCCAAAGTCACCTTTTGGCCCATTTTTGGGCATGAGCTTAACGGCACGGGTTGCCGATAAGACGGCAACCGATTCCAAAAGTGAATGCGTCTATGCGACCAGCAGGATGTGAGCTTCCATAGGAGACCATCAAAAGTTGTCTAGGCCAAAGTGACTTTTGGCCCAAAATTGGGCCTACAGGAATGACTATAACGGCACGGTTTGCCCATAAGACGGTCACCGATTCCAAAAGTGAACGCGTCTATGCGACCGACAGGATGAGACCTTCCATAGGAGACCATCAAAAGTTGTCTAGGCCAAAGTCACCTTTTGGCCCAAAATTGGGCCTACAGGAATGACTATAACGGCACGGTTTGCCCATAAGACGGTTACCGATTCCAAAAGTGAACGCGTCTATGCGACCGACAGGATGAGACCTTCCATAGGAGACCATCAAAAGTTGTCTAGGCCAAAGTCACCTTTTGGCCCATTTTTGGGCATGAGCTTAACGGCACGGGTTGCCGATAAGACGGCAACCGATTCCAAAAGTGAATGCGTCTATGCGACCGGCAGGATGTGAGCTTCACTAGGAGACCATCAAAAGTTGTCTAGGCCAAAGTGACTTTTGGCCCAAAATTGGGCCTACAGGAATGACTATAACGGCACGGTTTGCCCATAAGACGGTCACCGATTCCAAAAGTGAACGCGTCTATGCGACCGACAGGATGAGACCTTCCATAGGAGACCATCAAAAGTTGTCTAGGCCAAAGTCACCTTTTGGCCCATTTTTGGGCATGAACTTAACGGCACGGGTTGCCGATAAGACGGCAACCGATTCCAAAAGTGAATGCGTCTATGCGACCGGCAGGATGTGAGCTTCACTAGGAGACCATCAAAAGTTGTCTAGGCCAAAGTGACTTTTGGCCCAAAATTGGGCCTACAGGAATGACTATAACGGCACGGTTTGCCCATAAGACGGTCACCGATTCCAAAAGTGAACGCGTCTATGCGACCGACAGGATGAGACCTTCCATAGGAGACCATCAAAAGTTGTCTAGGCCAAAGTCACCTTTTGGCCCATTTTTGGGCATGAGCTTAACGGCACGGGTTGCCGATAAGACGGCAACCGATTCCAAAAGTGAATGCGTCTATGCGACCGGCAGGATGTGAGCTTCACTAGGAGACCATCAAAAGTTGTCTAGGCCAAAGTGACTTTTGGCCCAAAATTGGGCCTACAGGAATGACTATAACGGCACGGTTTGCCCATAAGACGGTCACCGATTCCAAAAGTGAACGCGTCTATGCGACCGACAGGATGAGACCTTCCATAGGAGACCATCAAAAGTTGTCTAGGCCAAAGTCACCTTTTGGCCCATTTTTGGGCATGAGCTTAACGGCACGGGTTGCCGATAAGACGGCAACCGATTCCAAAAGTGAATGCGTCTATGCGACCGGCAGGATGTGAGCTTCCATAGGAGACCATCAAAAGTTGTCTAGGCCAAAGTGACTTTTGGCCCAAAATTGGGCCTACAGGAATGACTATAACGGCACGGTTTGCCCATAAGACGGTCACCGATTCCAAAAGTGAACGCGTCTATGCGACCGACAGGATGAGACCTTCCAAAGGAGACCATCAAAAGTTGTCTAGGCCAAAGTCACCTTTTGGCCCATTTTTGGGCATGAGCTTAACGGCACGGGTTGCCGATAAGACGGCAACCGATTCCAAAAGTGAATGCGTCTATGCGACCGGCAGGATGTGAGCTTCACTAGGAGACCATCAAAAGTTGTCTAGGCCAAAGTGACTTTTGGCCCAAAATTGGGCCTACAGGAATGACTATAACGGCACGGTTTTCCCATAAGACGGTCACCGATTCCAAAAGTGAACGCGTCTATGCGACCGACAGGATGAGACCTTCCATAGGAGACCATCAAAAGTTGTCTAGGCCAAAGTCACCTTTTGGCCATTTTTGGGCATGAGCTTAACGGCACGGGTTGCCGATAAGACGGCAACCGATTCCAAAAGTGAATGTGTCTATGCGACCGGCAGGATGTGAGCTTCCATAGGAGACCATCAAAAGTTGTCTAGGCCAAAGTGACTTTTGGCCCAAAATTGGGCCTACAGGAATGACTATAACGGCACGGTTTGCCCATAAGACGGTCACCGATTCCAAAAGTGAACGCGTCTATGCGACCGACAGGATGAGACCTTCCATAGGAGACCATCAAAAGTTGTCTAGGCCAAAGTCACCTTTTGGCCCATTTTTGGGCATGAGCTTAACGGCACGGGTTGCCGATAAGACGGCAACCGATTCCAAAAGTGAATGCGTCTATGCGACCGACAGGATGAGACCTTCCATAGGAGACCATCAAAAGTTGTCTAGGCCAAAGTCACCTTTTGGCCCATTTTTGGGCATGAGCTTAACGGCACGGGTTGCCGATAAGACGGCAACCGATTCCAAAAGTGAATGCGTCTATGCGACCGGCAGGATGTGAGCTTCCATAGGAGACCATCAAAAGTTGTCTAGGCCAAAGTGACTTTTGGCCCAAAATTGGGCCTACAGGAATGACTATAACGGCACGGTTTGCCCATAAGACGGTCACCGATTCCAAAAGTGAACGCGTCTATGCGACCGACAGGATGAGACCTTCCATAGGAGACCATCAAAAGTTGGTCTAGGCCAGAGTCACCTTTTGGCCCAAAATTGGGCCTACAGGAATGACTATAACGGCACGGTTTGCCCATAAGACGGTCACCGATTCCAAAAGTGAACGCGTCTATGCGACCGACAGGATGAGACCTTCCATAGGAGACCATCAAAAGTTGTCTAGGCCAAAGTCACCTTTTGGCCCAAAATTGGGCCTACAGGAATGACTATAACGGCACGGTTTGCCCATAAGACGGTCACCGATTCCAAAAGTGAACGCGTCTATGCGACCGACAGGATGAGACCTTCCATAGGAGACCATCAAAAGTTGTCTAGGCCAAAGTCACCTTTTGGCCCATTTTTGGGCATGAGCTTAACGGCACGGGTTGCCGATAAGACGGCAACCGATTCCAAAAGTGAATGCGTCTATGCGACCGGCAGGATGTGAGCTTCACTAGGAGACCATCAAAAGTTGTCTAGGCCAAAGTGACTTTTGGCCCAAAATTGGGCCTACAGGAATGACTATAACGGCACGGTTTGCCCATAAGACGGTCACCGATTCCAAAAGTGAACGCGTCTATGCGACCGACAGGATGAGACCTTCCATAGGAGACCATCAAAAGTTGTCTAGGCCAAAGTCACCTTTTGGCCCATTTTTGGGCATGAGCTTAACGGCACGGGTTGCCGATAAGACGGCAACCGATTCCAAAAGTGAATGCGTCTATGCGACCGGCAGGATGTGAGCTTCCATAGGAGACCATCAAAAGTTGTCTAGGCCAAAGTGACTTTTGGCCCAAAATTGGGCCTACAGGAATGACTATAACGGCACGGTTTGCCCATAAGACGGTCACCGATTCCAAAAGTGAACGCGTCTATGCGACCGACAGGATGAGACCTTCCATAGGAGACCATCAAAAGTTGTCTAGGCCAAAGTCACCTTTTGGCCCATTTTTGGGCATGAGCTTAACGGCACGGGTTGCCGATAAGACGGCAACCGATTCCAAAAGTGAATGCGTCTATGCGACCGGCAGGATGTGAGCTTCCATAGGAGACCATCAAAAGTTGTCTAGGCCAAAGTGACTTTTGGCCCAAAATTGGGCCTACAGGAATGACTATAACGGCACGGTTTGCCCATAAGACGGTCACCAATTCCAAAAGTGAACGCGTCTATGCGACCGACAGGATGAGACCTTCCATAGGAGACCATCAAAAGTTGTCTAGGCCAAAGTCACCTTTTGGCCCATTTTTGGGCATGAGCTTAACGGCACGGGTTGCCGATAAGACGGCAACCGATTCCAAAAGTGAATGCGTCTATGCGACCGGCAGGATGTGAGCTTCACTAGGAGACCATCAAAAGTTGTCTAGGCCAAAGTGACTTTTGGCCCAAAATTGGGCCTACAGGAATGACTATAACGGCACGGTTTTCCCATAAGACGGTCACCGATTCCAAAAGTGAACGCGTCTATGCGACCGACAGGATGAGACCTTCCATAGGAGACCATCAAAAGTTGTCTAGGCCAAAGTCACCTTTTGGCCCATTTTTGGGCATGAGCTTAACGGCACGGGTTGCCGATAAGACGGCAACCGATTCCAAAAGTGAATGCGTCTATGCGACCGGCAGGATGTGAGCTTCCATAGGAGACCATCAAAAGTTGTCTAGGCCAAAGTGACTTTTGGCCCAAAATTGGGCCTACAGGAATGACTATAACGGCACGGTTTGCCCATAAGACGGTCACCGATTCCAAAAGTGAACGCGTCTATGCGACCGACAGGATGAGACCTTCCATAGGAGACCATCAAAAGTTGTCTAGGCCAAAGTCACCTTTTGGCCCATTTTTGGGCATGAGCTTAACGGCACGGGTTGCCGATAAGACGGCAACCGATTCCAAAAGTGAATGCGTCTATGCGACCGGCAGGATGTGAGCTTCACTAGGAGACCATCAAAAGTTGTCTAGGCCAAAGTGACTTTTGGCCCAAAATTGGGCCTACAGGAATGACTATAACGGCACGGTTTGCCCATAAGACGGTCACCGATTCCAAAAGTGAACGCGTCTATTCGACCGACAGGATGAGACCTTCCATAGGAGACCATCAAAAGTTGTCTAGGCCAAAGTCACCTTTTGGCCCATTTTTGGGCATGAGCTTAACGGCACGGGTTGCCGATAAGACGGCAACCGATTCCAAAAGTGAATGCGTCTATGCGACCGGCAGGATGTGAGCTTCACTAGGAGACCATCAAAAGTTATCTAGGCCAAAGTGACTTTTGGCCCAAAATTGGGCCTACAGGAATGACTATAACGGCACGGTTTGCCCATAAGACGGTCACCGATTCCAAAAGTGAACGCGTCTATGCGACCGACAGGATGAGACCTTCCATAGGAGACCATCAAAAGTTGTCTAGGCCAAAGTCACCTTTTGGCCCATTTTTGGGCATGAGCTTAACGGCACGGGTTGCCGATAAGACGGCAACCGATTCCAAAAGTGAATGCGTCTATGCGACCGGCAGAATGTGAGCTTCACTAGGAGACCATCAAAAGTTGTCTAGGCCAAAGTGACTTTTGGCCCAAAATTGGGCCTACAGGAATGACTATAACGGCACGGTTTGCCCATAAGACGGTCACCGATTCCAAAAGTGAACGCGTCTATGCGACCGACAGGATGAGACCTTCAATAGGAGACCATCAAAAGTTGTCTAGGCCAAAGTCACCTTTTGGCCCATTTTTGGGCATGAGCTTAACGGCACGGGTTGCCGATAAGACGGCAACCGATTCCAAAAGTGAATGCGTCTATGCGACCGGCAGGATGTGAGCTTCCATAGGAGACCATCAAAAGTTGTCTAGGCCAAAGTGACTTTTGGCCCAAAATTGGGCCTACAGGAATGACTATAACGGCACGGTTTGCCCATAAGACGGTCACCGATTCCAAAAGTGAACGCGTCTATGCGACCGACAGGATGAGACCTTCCATAGGAGACCATCAAAAGTTGTCTAGGCCAAAGTCACCTTTTGGCCCATTTTTGGGCATGAGCTTAACGGCACGGGTTGCCGATAAGACGGCAACCGATTCCAAAAGTGAATGCGTCTATGCGACCGGCAGGATGTGAGCTTCACTAGGAGACCATCAAAAGTTGTCTAGGCCAAAGTGACTTTTGGCCCAAAATTGGGCCTACAGGAATGACTATAACGGCACGGTTTTCCCATAAGACGGTCACCGATTCCAAAAGTGAACGCGTCTATGCGACCGACAGGATGAGACCTTCCATAGGAGACCATCAAAAGTTGTCTAGGCCAAAGTGACTTTTGGCCCAAAATTGGGCCTACAGGAATGACTATAACGGCACGGTTTGCCCATAAGACGGTCACCGATTCCAAAAGTGAACGCGTCTATGCGACCGACAGGATGAGACCTTCCATAGGAGACCATCAAAAGTTGTCTAGGCCAAAGTCACCTTTTGGCCCATTTTTGGGCATGAGCTTAACGGCACGGGTTGCCGATAAGACGGCAACCGATTCCAAAAGTGAATGCGTCTATGCGACCGGCAGGATGTGAGCTTCCATAGGAGACCATCAAAAGTTGTCTAGGCCAAAGTGACTTTTGGCCCAAAATTGGGCCTACAGGAATGACTATAACGGCACGGTTTGCCCATAAGACGGTCACCGATTCCAAAAGTGAACGCGTCTATGCGACCGACAGGATGAGACCTTCCATAGGAGACCATCAAAAGTTGTCTAGGCCAAAGTCACCTTTTGGCCCATTTTTGGGCATGAGCTTAACGGCACGGGTTGCCGATAAGACGGCAACCGATTCCAAAAGTGAATGCGTCTATGCAACCGGCAGGATGTGAGCTTCCATAGGAGACCATCAAAAGTTGTCTAGGCCAAAGTGACTTTTGGCCCAAAATTGGGCCTACAGGAATGACTATAACGGCACGGTTTGCCCATAAGACGGTCACCGATTCCAAAAGTGAACGCGTCTATGCGACCGACAGGATGAGACCTTCCATAGGAGACCATCAAAAGTTGTCTAGGCCAAAGTCACCTTTTGGCCCATTTTTGGGCATGAGCTTAACGGCACGGGTTGCCGATAAGACGGCAACCGATTCCAAAAGTGAATGCGTCTATGCGACCGGCAGGATGTGAGCTTCCAAAGGAGACCATCAAAAGTTGTCTAGGCCAAAGTGACTTTTGGCCCAAAATTGGGCCTACAGGAATGACTATAACGGCACGGTTTGCCCATAAGACGGTCACCGATTCCAAAAGTGAACGCGTCTATGCGACCGACAGGATGAGACCTTCCATAGGAGACCATCAAAAGTTGTCTAGGCCAAAGTCACCTTTTGGCCCATTTTTGGGCATGAGCTTAACGGCACGGGTTGCCGATAAGACGGCAACCGATTCCAAAAGTGAATGCGTCTATGCGACCGGCAGGATGTGAGCTTCACTAGGAGACCATCAAAAGTTGTCTAGGCCAAAGTGACTTTTGGCCCAAAATTGGGCCTACAGGAATGACTATAACGGCACGGTTTGCCCATAAGACGGTCACCGATTCCAAAAGTGAACGCGTCTATGCGACCGACAGGATGAGACCTTCCATAGGAGACCATCAAAAGTTGTCTAGGCCAAAGTCACCTTTTGGCCCATTTTTGGGCATGAGCTTAACGGCACGGGTTGCCGATAAGACGGCAACCGATTCCAAAAGTGAATGCGTCTATGCGACCGGCAGGATGTGAGCTTCCATAGGAGACCATCAAAAGTTGTCTAGGCCAAAGTGACTTTTGGCCCAAAATTGGGCCTACAGGAATGACTATAACGGCACGGTTTGCCCATAAGACGGTCACCGATTCCAAAAGTGAACGCGTCTATGCGACCGACAGGATGAGACCTTCCATAGGAGACCATCAAAAGTTGTCTAGGCCAAAGTCACCTTTTGGCCCATTTTTGGGCATGAGCTTAACGGCACGGGTTGCCGATAAGACGGCAACCGATTCCAAAAGTGAATGCGTCTATGCGACCGGCAGGATGTGAGCTTCCATAGGAGACCATCAAAAGTTGTCTAGGCCAAAGTGACTTTTGGCCCAAAATTGGGCCTACAGGAATGACTATAACGGCACGGTTTGCCCATAAGACGGTCACCGATTCCAAAAGTGAAATCGTCTATGCGACCGACAGGATGAGACCTTCCATAGGAGACCATCAAAAGTTGTCTAGGCCAAAGTCACCTTTTGGCCCATTTTTGGGCATGAGCTTAACGGCACGGGTTGCCGATAAGACGGCAACCGATTCCAAAAGTGAATGCGTCTATGCGACCGGCAGGATGTGAGCTTCCATAGGAGACCATCAAAAGTTGTCTAGGCCAAAGTGACTTTTGGCCCAAAATTGGGCCTACAGGAATGACTATAACGGCACGGTTTGCCCATAAGACGGTCACCGATTCCAAAAGTGAACGCGTCTATGCGACCGACAGGATGAGACCTTCCATAGGAGACCATCAAAAGTTGTCTAGGCCAAAGTCACCTTTTGGCCCATTTTTGGGCATGAGCTTAACGGCACGGGTTGCCGATAAGACGGCAACCGATTCCAAAAGTGAATGCGTCTATGCGACCGGCAGGATGTGAGCTTCACTAGGAGACCATCAAAAGTTGTCTAGGCCAAAGTGACTTTTGGCCCAAAATTGGGCCTACAGGAATGACTATAACGGCACGGTTTGCCCATAAGACGGTCACCGATTCCAAAAGTGAACGCGTCTATGCGACCGACAGGATGAGACCTTCCATAGGAGACCATCAAAAGTTGTCTAGGCCAAAGTCACCTTTTGGCCCATTTTTGGGCATGAGCTTAACGGCACGGGTTGCCGATAAGACGGCAACCGATTCCAAAAGTGAATGCGTCTATGCGACCGGCAGGATGTGAGCTTCCATAGGAGACCATCAAAAGTTGTCTAGGCCAAAGTGACTTTTGGCCCAAAATTGGGCCTACAGGAATGACTATAACGGCACGGTTTGCCCATAAGACGGTCACCGATTCCAAAAGTGAACGCGTCTATGCGACCGACAGGATGAGACCTTCCATAGGAGACCATCAAAAGTTGTCTAGGCCAAAGTCACCTTTTGGCCCATTTTTGGGCATGAGCTTAACGGCACGGGTTGCCGATAAGACGGCAACCGATTCCAAAAGTGAATGCGTCTATGCGACCGGCAGGATGTGAGCTTCCATAGGAGACCATCAAAAGTTGTCTAGGCCAAAGTGACTTTTGGCCCAAAATTGGGCCTACAGGAATGACTATAACGGCACGGTTTGCCCATAAGACGGTCACCGATTCCAAAAGTGAACGCGTCTATGCGACCGACAGGATTAGACCTTCCATAGGAGACCATCAAAAGTTGTCTAGGCCAAAGTCACCTTTTGGCCCATTTTTGGGCATGAGCTTAACGGCACGGGTTGCCGATAAGACGGCAACCGATTCCAAAAGTGAATGCGTCTATGCGACCGGCAGGATGTGAGCTTCCATAGGAGACCATCAAAAGTTGTCTAGGCCAAAGTGACTTTTGGCCCAAAATTGGGCCTACAGGAATGACTATAACGGCACGGTTTGCCCATAAGACGGTCACCGATTCCAAAAGTGAACGCGTCTATGCGACCGACAGGATGAGACCTTCCATAGGAGACCATCAAAAGTTGTCTAGGCCAAAGTCACCTTTTGGCCCATTTTTGGGCATGAGCTTAACGGCACGGGTTGCCGATAAGACGGCAACCGATTCCAAAAGTGAATGCGTCTATGCGACCGGCAGGATGTGAGCTTCCATAGGAGACCATCAAAAGTTGTCTAGGCCAAAGTGACTTTTGGCCCAAAATTGGGCCTACAGGAATGACTATAACGGCACGGTTTGCCCATAAGACGGTCACCGATTCCAAAAGTGAACGCGTCTATGCGACCGACAGGATGAGACCTTCCATAGGAGACCATCAAAAGTTGTCTAGGCCAAAGTCACCTTTTGGCCCATTTTTGGGCATGAGCTTAACGGCACGGGTTGCCGATAAGACGGCAACCGATTCCAAAAGTGAATGCGTCTATGCGACCGGCAGGATGTGAGCTTCCATAGGAGACCATCAAAAGTTGTCTAGGCCAAAGTGACTTTTGGCCCAAAATTGGGTCTACAGGAATGACTATAACGGCACGGTTTGCCCATAAGACGGTCACCGATTCCAAAAGTGAACGCGTCTATGCGACCGACAGGATGAGACCTTCCATAGGAGACCATCAAAAATTGTCTAGGCCAAAGTCACCTTTTGGCCCATTTTTGGGCATGAGCTTAACGGCACGGGTTGCCGATAAGACGGCAACCGATTCCAAAAGTGAATGCGTCTATGCGACCGGCAGGATGTGAGCTTCCATAGGAGACCATCAAAAGTTGTCTAGGCCAAAGTGACTTTTGGCCCAAAATTGGGCCTACAGGAATGACTATAACGGCACGGTTTGCCCATAAGACGGTCACCGATTCCAAAAGTGAACGCGTCTATGCGACCGACAGGATGAGACCTTCCATAGGAGACCATCAAAAGTTGTCTAGGCCAAAGTCACCTTTTGGCCCATTTTTGGGCATGAGCCTAACGGCACGGGTTGCCGATAAGACGGCAACCGATTCCAAAAGTGAATGCGTCTATGCGACCGGCAGGATGTGAGCTTCCATAGGAGACCATCAAAAGTTGTCTAGGCCAAAGTGACTTTTGGCCCAAAATTGGGCCTACAGGAATGACTATAACGGCACGGTTTGCCCATAAGACGGTCACCGATTCCAAAAGTGAACGCGTCTATGCGACCGACAGGATGTGAGCTTCCATAGGAGACCATCAAAAGTTGTCTAGGCCAAAGTCACCTTTTGGCCCATTTTTGGGCATGAGCTTAACGGCACGGGTTGCCGATAAGACGGCAACCGATTCCAAAAGTGAATGCGTCTATGCGACCGGCAGGATGTGAGCTTCCATAGGAGACCATCAAAAGTTGTCTAGGCCAAAGTGACTTTTGGCCCAAAATTGGGCCTACCGGAATGACTATAACGGCACGGTTTGCCCATAAGACGGTCACCGATTCCAAAAGTGAACGCGTCTATGCGACCGACAGGATGAGACCTTCCATAGGAGACCATCAAAAGTTGTCTAGGCCAAAGTCACCTTTTGGCCCATTTTTGGGCATGAGCTTTACGGCACGGGTTGCCGATAAGACGGCAACCGATTCCAAAAGTGAATGCGTCTATGCGACCGGCAGCATGTGAGCTTCCATAGGAGACCATCAAAAGTTGTCTAGGCCAAAGTGACTTTTGGCCCAAAATTGGGCCTACAGGAATGACTATAACGGCACGGTTTGCCCATAAGACGGTCACCGATTCCAAAAGTGAACGCGTCTATGCGACCGACAGGATGAGACCTTCCATAGGAGACCATCAAAAGTTGTCTAGGCCAAAGTCACCTTTTGGCCCATTTTTGGGCATGAGCTTAACGGCACGGGTTGCCGATAAGACGGCAACCGATTCCAAAAGTGAATGCGTCTATGCGACCGGCAGGATGTGAGCTTCCATAGGAGACCATCAAAAGTTGTCTAGGCCAAAGTGACTTTTGGCCCAAAATTGGGCCTACAGGAATGACTATAACGGCACGGTTTGCCCATAAGACGGTCACCGATTCCAAAAGTGAACGCGTCTATGCGACCGACAGGATGAGACCTTCCATAGGAGACCATCAAAAGTTGTCTAGGCCAAAGTCACCTTTTGGCCCATTTTTGGGCATGAGCTTTACGGCACGGGTTGCCGATAAGACGGCAACCGATTCCAAAAGTGAATGCGTCTATGCGACCGGCAGCATGTGAGCTTCCATAGGAGACCATCAAAAGTTGTCTAGGCCAAAGTGACTTTTGGCCCAAAATTGGGCCTACAGGAATGACTATAACGGCACGGTTTGCCCATAAGACGGTCACCGATTCCAAAAGTGAACGCGTCTATGCGACCGACAGGATGAGACCTTCCATAGGAGACCATCAAAAGTTGTCTAGGCCAAAGTCACCTTTTGGCCCATTTTTGGGCATGAGCTTAACGGCACGGGTTGCCGATAAGACGGCAACCGATTCCAAAAGTGAATGCGTCTATGCGACCGGCAGGATGTGAGCTTCCATAGGAGACCATCAAAAGTTGTCTAGGCCAAAGTGACTTTTGGCCCAAAATTGGGCCTACAGGAATGACTATAACGGCACGGTTTGCCCATAAGACGGTCACCGATTCCAAAAGTGAGTGCGTCTATGCGACCGACAGGATGAGACCTTCCATAGGAGACCATCAAAAGTTGTCTAGGCCAAAGTCACCTTTTGGCCCATTTTTGGGCATGAGCTTAACGGCACGGGTTGCCGATAAGACGGCAACCGATTCCAAAAGTGAATGCGTCTATGCGACCGGCAGGATGTGAGCTTCCATAGGAGACCATCAAAAGTTGTCTAGGCCAAAGTGACTTTTGGCCCAAAATTGGGCCTACAGGAATGACTATAACGGCACGGTTTGCCCATAAGACGGTCACCGATTCCAAAAGTGAACGCGTCTATGCGACCGACAGGATGAGACCTTCCATAGGAGACCATCAAAAGTTGTCTAGGCCAAAGTCACCTTTTGGCCCATTTTTGGGCATGAGCTTAACGGCACGGGTTGCCGATAAGACGGCAACCGATTCCAAAAGTGAATGCGTCTATGCGACCGGCAGGATGTGAGCTTCCATAGGAGACCATCAAAAGTTGTCTAGGCCAAAGTGACTTTTGGCCCAAAATTGGGCCTACAGGAATGACTATAACGGCACGGTTTGCCCATAAGACGGTCACCGATTCCAAAAGTGAACGCGTCTATGCGACCGACAGGATGAGACCTTCCATAGGAGACCATCAAAAGTTGTCTAGGCCAAAGTCACCTTTTGGCCCATTTTTGGGCATGAGCTTAACGGCACGGGTTGCCGATAAGACGGCAACCGATTCCAACAGTGAATGCGTCTATGCGACCGGCAGGATGTGAGCTTCACTAGGAGACCATCAAAAGTTGTCTAGGCCAAAGTGACTTTTGGCCCAAAATTGGGCCTACAGGAATGACTATAACGGCACGGTTTTCCCATAAGACGGTCACCGATTCCAAAAGTGAACGCGTCTATGCGACCGACAGGATGAGACCTTCCATAGGAGACCATCAAAAGTTGTCTAGGCCAAAGTGACTTTTGGCCCAAAATTGGGCCTACAGGAATGACTATAACGGCACGGTTTGCCCATAAGACGGTCACCGATTCCAAAAGTGAACGCGTCTATGCGACCGACAGGATGAGACCTTCCATAGGAGACCATCAAAAGTTGTCTAGGCCAAAGTCACCTTTTGGCCCATTTTTGGGCATGAGCTTAACGGCACGGTTTGCCCATAAGACGGTCACCGATTCCAAAAGTGAACGCGTCTATGCGACCGACAGGATGTGAGCTTCCATAGGAGACCATCAAAAGTTGTCTAGGCCAAAGTCACCTTTTGGCCCATTTTTGGGCATGAGCTTAACGGCACGGGTTGCCGATAAGACGGCAACCGATTCCAAAAGTGAATGCGTCTATGCGACCGGCAGGATGTGAGCTTCCATAGGAGACCATCAAAAGTTGTCTAGGCCAAAGTGACTTTTGGCCCAAAATTGGGCCTACAGGAATGACTATAACGGCACGGTTTGCCCATAAGACGGTCACCGATTCCAAAAGTGAACGCGTCTATGCGACCGACAGGATGAGACCTTCCATAGGAGACCATCAAAAGTTGTCTAGGCCAAAGTCACCTTTTGGCCCATTTTTGGGCATGAGCTTTACGGCACGGGTTGCCGATAAGACGGCAACCGATTCCAAAAGTGAATGCGTCTATGCGACCGGCAGGATGTGAGCTTCCATAGGAGACCATCAAAAGTTGTCTAGGCCAAAGTGACTTTTGGCCCAAAATTGGGCCTACAGGAATGACTATAACGGCACGGTTTGCCCATAAGACGGTCACCGATTCCAAAAGTGAACGCGTCTATGCGACCGACAGGATGAGACCTTCCATAGGAGACCATCAAAAGTTGTCTAGGCCAAAGTCACCTTTTGGCCCATTTTTGGGCATGAGCTTAACGGCACGGGTTGCCGATAAGACGGCAACCGATTCCAAAAGTGAATGCGTCTATGCGACCGGCAGGATGTGAGCTTCCATAGGAGACCATCAAAAGTTGTCTAGGCCAAAGTGACTTTTGGCCCAAAATTGGGCCTACAGGAATGACTATAACGGCACGGTTTGCCCATAAGACGGTCACCGATTCCAAAAGTGAGTGCGTCTATGCGACCGACAGGATGAGACCTTCCATAGGAGACCATCAAAAGTTGTCTAGGCCAAAGTCACCTTTTGGCCCATTTTTGGGCATGAGCTTAACGGCACGGGTTGCCGATAAGACGGCAACCGATTCCAAAAGTGAATGCGTCTATGCGACCGGCAGGATGTGAGCTTCCATAGGAGACCATCAAAAGTTGTCTAGGCCAAAGTGACTTTTGGCCCAAAATTGGGCCTACAGGAATGACTATAACGGCACGGTTTGCCCATAAGACGGTCACCGATTCCAAAAGTGAACGCGTCTATGCGACCGACAGGATGAGACCTTCCATAGGAGACCATCAAAAGTTGTCTAGGCCAAAGTCACCTTTTGGCCCATTTTTGGGCATGAGCTTAACGGCACGGGTTGCCGATAAGACGGCAACCGATTCCAAAAGTGAATGCGTCTATGCGACCGGCAGGATGTGAGCTTCCATAGGAGACCATCAAAAGTTGTCTAGGCCAAAGTGACTTTTGGCCCAAAATTGGGCCTACAGGAATGACTATAACGGCACGGTTTGCCCATAAGACGGTCACCGATTCCAAAAGTGAACACGTCTATGCGACCGACAGGATGAGACCTTCCATAGGAGACCATCAAAAGTTGTCTAGGCCAAAGTCACCTTTTGGCCCATTTTTGGGCATGAGCTTAACGGCACGGGTTGCCGATAAGACGGCAACCGATTCCAAAAGTGAATGCGTCTATGCGACCGGCAGGATGTGAGCTTCCATAGGAGACCATCAAAAGTTGTCTAGGCCAAAGTGACTTTTGGCCCAAAATTGGGCCTACAGGAATGACTATAACGGCACGGTTTGCCCATAAGACGGTCACCGATTCCAAAAGTGAATGCGTCTATGCGACCGACAGGATGTGAGCTTCCATAGGAGACCATCAAAAGTTGTCTAGGCCAAAGTGACTTTTGGCCCAAAATTGGTCCTACAGGAATGACTATAACGGCACGGTTTGCCCATAAGACGGTCACCGATTCCAAAAGTGAACGCGTCTATGCGACCGACAGGATGAGACCTTCCATAGGAGACCATAAAAAGTTGTCTAGGCCAAAGTCACCTTTTGGCCCATTTTTGGGCATGAGCTTAACGGCACGGGTTGCCGATAAGACGGCAACCGATTCCAAAAGTGAATGCGTCTATGCGACCGGCAGGATGTGAGCTTCCATAGGAGACCATCAAAAGTTGTCTAGGCCAAAGTGACTTTTGGCCCAAAATTGGGCCTACAGGAATGACTATAACGGCACGGTTTGCCCATAAGACGGTCACCGATTCCAAAAGTGAACGCGTCTATGCGACCGACAGGATGAGACCTTCCATAGGAGACCATCAAAAGTTGTCTAGGCCAAAGTCACATTTTGGCCCATTTTTGGGCATGAGCTTAACGGCACGGGTTGCCGATAAGACGGCAACCGATTCCAAAAGTGAATGCGTCTATGCGACCGGCAGGATGTGAGCTTCCATAGGAGACCATCAAAAGTTGTCTAGGCCAAAGTGACTTTTGGCCCAAAATTGGGCCTACAGGAATGACTATAACGGCACGGTTTGCCCATAAGACGGTCACCGATTCCAAAAGTGAATGCGTCTATGCGACCGACAGGATGAGACCTTCCATAGGAGACCATCAAAAGTTGTCTAGGCCAAAGTCACCTTTTGGCCCATTTTTGGGCATGAGCTTAACGGCACGGGTTGCCGATAAGACGGCAACCGATTCCAAAAGTGAATGCGTCTATGCGACCGGCAGGATGTGAGCTTCCATAGGAGACCATCAAAAGTTGTCTAGGTCAAAGTGACTTTTGGCCCAAAATTGGGCCTACAGGAATGACTATAACGGCACGGTTTGCCCATAAGACGGTCACCGATTCCAAAAGTGAACGCGTCTATGCGACCGACAGGATGAGACCTTCCATAGGAGACCATCAAAAGTTGTCTAGGCCAAAGTCACCTTTTGGCCCATTTTTGGGCATGAGCTTAACGGCACGGGTTGCCGATAAGACGGCAACCGATTCCAAAAGTGAATGCGTCTATGCGACCGGCAGGATGTGAGCTTCCATAGGAGACCATCAAAATTTGTCTAGGCCAAAGTGACTTTTGGCCCAAAATTGGGCCTACAGGAATGACTATAACGGCACGGTTTGCCCATAAGACGGTCACCGATTCCAAAAGTGAACGCGTCTATGCGACCGACAGGATGAGACCTTCCATAGGAGACCATCAAAAATTGTCTAGGCCAAAGTCACCTTTTGGCCCATTTTTGGGCATGAGCTTAACGGCACGGGTTGCCGATAAGACGGCAACCGATTCCAAAAGTGAATGCGTCTATGCGACCGGCAGGATGTGAGCTTCCATAGGAGACCATCAAAAGTTGTCTAGGCCAAAGTGACTTTTGGCCCAAAATTGGGCCTACAGGAATGACTATAACGGCACGGTTTGCCCATAAGACGGTCACCGATTCCAAAAGTGAACGCGTCTATGCGACCGACAGGATGAGACCTTCCATAGGAGACCATCAAAAGTTGTCTAGGCCAAAGTCACCTTTTGGCCCATTTTTGGGCATGAGCTTAACGGCACGGGTTGCCGATAAGACGGCAACCGATTCCAAAAGTGAATGCGTCTATGCGACCGGCAGGATGTGAGCTTCCATAGGAGACCATCAAAAGTTGTCTAGGCCAAAGTGACTTTTGGCCCAAAATTGGGCCTACAGGAATGACTATAACGGCACGGTTTGCCCATAAGACGGTCACCGATTCCAAAAGTGAACGCGTCTATGCGACCGACAGGATGAGACCTTCCATAGGAGACCATCAAAAGTTGTCTAGGCCAAAGTCACCTTTTGGCCCATTTTTGGGCATGAGCTTAACGGCACGGGTTGCCGATAAGACGGCAACCGATTCCAAAAGTGAATGCGTCTATGCGACCGGCAGGATGTGAGCTTCCATAGGAGACCATCAAAAGTTGTCTAGGCCAAAGTGACTTTTGGCCCAAAATTGGGCCTACAGGAATGACTATAACGGCACGGTTTGCCCATAAGACGGTCACCGATTCCAAAAGTGAACGCGTCTATGCGACCGACAGGATGAGACCTTCCATAGGAGACCATCAAAAGTTGTCTAGGCCAAAGTCACCTTTTGGCCCATTTTTGGGCATGAGCTTAACGGCACGGGTTGCCGATAAGACGGCAGCCGATTCCAAAAGTGAATGCGTCTATGCAACCGGCAGGATGTGAGCTTCCATAGGAGACCATCAAAAGTTGTCTAGGCCAAAGTGACTTTTGGCCCAAAATTGGGCCTACAGGAATGACTATAACGGCACGGTTTGCCCATAAGACGGTCACCGATTCCAAAAGTGAACGCGTCTATGCGACCGACAGGATGAGACCTTCCATAGGAGACCATCAAAAGTTGTCTAGGCCAAAGTCACCTTTTGGCCCATTTTTGGGCATGAGCTTAACGGCACGGGTTGCCGATAAGACGGCAACCGATTCCAAAAGTGAATGCGTCTATGCGACCGGCAGGATGTGAGCTTCCATAGGAGACCATCAAAAGTTGTCTAGGCCAAAGTGACTTTTGGCCCAAAATTGGGCCTACAGGAATGACTATAACGGCACGGTTTGCCCATAAGACGGTCACCGATTCCAAAAGTGAACGCGTCTATGCGACCGACAGGATGAGACCTTCCATAGGAGACCATCAAAAGTTGTCTAGGCCAAAGTCACCTTTTGGCCCATTTTTGGGCATGAGCTTAACGGCACGGGTTGCCGATAAGACGGCAACCGATTCCAAAAGTGAATGCGTCTATGCGACCGGCAGGATGTGAGCTTCCATAGGAGACCATCAAAAGTTGTCTAGGCCAAAGTGACTTTTGGCCCAAAATTGGGCCTACAGGAATGACTATAACGGCACGGTTTGCCCATAAGACGGTCACCGATTCCAAAAGTGAACGCGTCTATGCGACCGACAGGATGAGACCTTCCATAGGAGACCATCAAAAGTTGTCTAGGCCAAAGTCACCTTTTGGCCCATTTTTGGGCATGAGCTTAACGGCACGGGTTGCCGATAAGACGGCAACCGATTCCAAAAGTGAATGCGTCTATGCGACCGGCAGGATGTGAGCTTACATAGGAGACCATCAAAAGTTGTCTAGGCCAAAGTGACTTTTGGCCCAAAATTGGGCCTACAGGAATGACTATAACGGCACGGTTTGCCCATAAGACGGTCACCGATTCCAAAAGTGAACGCGTCTATGCGACCGACAGGATGAGACCTTCCATAGGAGACCATCAAAAGTTGTCTAGGCCAAAGTCACCTTTTGGCCCATTTTTGGGCATGAGCTTAACGGCACGGGTTGCCGATAAGACGGCAACCGATTCCAAAAGTGAATGCGTCTATGCGACCGGCAGGATGTGAGCTTCCATAGGAGACCATCAAAAGTTGTCTAGGCCAAAGTGACTTTTGGCCCAAAATTGGGCCTACAGGAATGACTATAACGGCACGGTTTGCCCATAAGACGGTCACCGATTCCAAAAGTGAACGCGTCTATGCGACCGACAGGATGAGACCTTCCATAGGAGACCATCAAAAGTTGTCTAGGCCAAAGTCACCTTTTGGCCCATTTTTGGGCATGAGCTTAACGGCACGGGTTGCCGATAAGACGGCAACCGATTCCAAAAGTGAATGCGTCTATGCGACCGGCAGGATGTGAGCTTACATAGGAGACCATCAAAAGTTGTCTAGGCCAAAGTGACTTTTGGCCCAAAATTGGGCCTACAGGAATGACTATAACGGCACGGTTTGCCCATAAGACGGTCACCGATTCCAAAAGTGAACGCGTCTATGCGACCGACAGGATTAGACCTTCCATAGGAGACCATCAAAAGTTGTCTAGGCCAAAGTCACCTTTTGGCCCATTTTTGGGCATGAGCTTAACGGCACGGGTTGCCGATAAGACGGCAACCGATTCCAAAAGTGAATGCGTCTATGCAACCGGCAGGATGTGAGCTTCCATAGGAGACCATCAAAAGTTGTCTAGGCCAAAGTGACTTTTGGCCCAAAATTGGGCCTACAGGAATGACTATAACGGCACGGTTTGCCCATAAGACGGTCACCGATTCCAAAAGTGAACACGTCTATGCGACCGACAGGATGAGACCTTCCATAGGAGACCATCAAAAGTTGTCTAGGCCAAAGTCACCTTTTGGCCCATTTTTGGGCATGAGCTTAACGGCACGGGTTGCCGATAAGACGGCAACCGATTCCAAAAGTGAATGCGTCTATGCGACCGGCAGGATGTGAGCTTCCATAGGAGACCATCAAAAGTTGTCTAGGCCAAAGTGACTTTTGGCCCAAAATTGGGCCTACAGGAATGACTATAACGGCACGGTTTGCCCATAAGACGGTCACCGATTCCAAAAGTGAAATCGTCTATGCGACCGACAGGATGAGACCTTCCATAGGAGACCATCAAAAGTTGTCTAGGCCAAAGTCACCTTTTGGCCCATTTTTGGGCATGAGCTTAACGGCACGGGTTGCCGATAAGACGGCAACCGATTCCAAAAGTGAATGCGTCTATGCGACCGGCAGGATGTGAGCTTCCATAGGAGACCATCAAAAGTTGTCTAGGCCAAAGTGACTTTTGGCCCAAAATTGGGCCTACAGGAATGACTATAACGGCACGGTTTGCCCATAAGACGGTCACCGATTCCAAAAGTGAACGCGTCTATGCGACCGACAGGATGAGACCTTCCATAGGAGACCATCAAAAGTTGTCTAGGCCAAAGTCACCTTTTGGCCCATTTTTGGGCATGAGCTTAACGGCACGGGTTGCCGATAAGACGGCAACCGATTCCAAAAGTGAATGCGTCTATGCGACCGGCAGGATGTGAGCTTCCATAGGAGACCATCAAAAGTTGTCTAGGCCAAAGTGACTTTTGGCCCAAAATTGGGCCTACAGGAATGACTATAACGGCACGGTTTGCCCATAAGACGGTCACCGATTCCAAAAGTGAAATCGTCTATGCGACCGACAGGATGAGACCTTCCATAGGAAACCATCAAAAGTTGTCTAGGCCAAAGTCACCTTTTGGCCCATTTTTGGGCATGAGCTTAACGGCACGGGTTGCCGATAAGACGGCAACCGATTCCAAAAGTGAATGCGTCTATGCGACCGGCAGGATGTGAGCTTCCATAGGAGACCATCAAAAGTTGTCTAGGCCAAAGTGACTTTTGGCCCAAAATTGGGCCTACAGGAATGACTATAACGGCACGGTTTGCCCATAAGACGGTCACCGATTCCAAAAGTGAAATCGTCTATGCGACCGACAGGATGAGACCTTCCATAGGAGACCATCAAAAGTTGTCTAGGCCAAAGTCACCTTTTGGCCCATTTTTGGGCATGAGCTTAACGGCACGGGTTGCTGATAAAACGGCAACCGATTCCAAAAGTGAATGCGTCTATGCGACCGGCAGGATGTGAGCTTCCATAGGAGACCATCAAAAGTTGTCTAGGCCAAAGTGACTTTTGGCCCAAAATTGGGCCTACAGGAATGACTATAACGGCACGGTTTGCCCATAAGACGGTCACCGATTCCAAAAGTGAACGCGTCTATGCGACCGACAGGATGAGACCTTCCATAGGAGACCATCAAAAGTTGTCTAGGCCAAAGTCACCTTTTGGCCCATTTTTGGGCATGAGCTTAACGGCACGGGTTGCCGATAAGACGGCAACCGATTCCAAAAGTGAATGCGTCTATGCGACCGGCAGGATGTGAGCTTCCATAGGAGACCATCAAAAGTTGTCTAGGCCAAAGTGACTTTTGGCCCAAAATTGGGCCTACAGGAATGACTATAACGGCACGGTTTGCCCATAAGACGGTCACCGATTCCAAAAGTGAACGCGTCTATGCGACCGACAGGATGAGACCTTCCATAGGAGACCATCAAAAGTTGTCTAGGCCAAAGTCACCTTTTGGCCCATTTTTGGGCATGAGCTTAACGGCACGGGTTGCCGATAAGACGGCAACCGATTCCAAAAGTGAATGCGTCTATGCGACCGGCAGGATGTGAGCTTCCATAGGAGACCATCAAAAGTTGTCTAGGCCAAAGTGACTTTTGGCCCAAAATTGGGCCTACAGGAATGACTATAACGGCACAGTTTGCCCATAAGACGGTCACCGATTCCAAAAGTGAACGCGTCTATGCGACCGACAGGATGAGACCTTCCATAGGAGACCATCAAAAGTTGTCTAGGCCAAAGTCACCTTTTGGCCCATTTTTGGGCATGAGCTTAACGGCACGGGTTGCCGATAAGACGGCAACCGATTCCAAAAGTGAATGCGTCTATGCAACCGGCAGGATGTGAGCTTCCATAGGAGACCATCAAAAGATGTCTAGGCCAAAGTGACTTTTGGCCCAAAATTGGGCCTACAGGAATGACTATAACGGCACGGTTTGCCCATAAGACGGTCACCGATTCCAAAAGTGAACGCGTCTATGCGACCGACAGGATGAGACCTTCCATAGGAGACCATCAAAAGTTGTCTAGGCCAAAGTCACCTTTTGGCCCATTTTTGGGCATGAGCTTAACGGCACGGGTTGCCGATAAGACGGCAACCGATTCCAAAAGTGAATGCGTCTATGCGACCGGCAGGATGTGAGCTTCCATAGGAGACCATCAAAAGTTGTCTAGGCCAAAGTGACTTTTGGCCCAAAATTGGGCCTACAGGAATGACTATAACGGCACGGTTTGCCCATAAGACGGTCACCGATTCCAAAAGTGAACGCGTCTATGCGACCGACAGGATGAGACCTTCCATAGGAGACCATCAAAAGTTGTCTAGGCCAAAGTCACCTTTTGGCCCATTTTTGGGCATGAGCTTAACGGCACGGGTTGCCGATAAGACGGCAACCGATTCCAAAAGTGAATGCGTCTATGCGACCGGCAGGATGTGAGCTTCCATAGGAGACCATCAAAAGTTGTCTAGGCCAAAGTGACTTTTGGCCCAAAATTGGGCCTACAGGAATGACTATAACGGCACGGTTTGCCCATAAGACGGTCACCGATTCCAAAAGTGAACGCGTCTATGCGACCGACAGGATGAGACCTTCCATAGGAGACCATCAAAAGTTGTCTAGGCCAAAGTCACCTTTTGGCCCATTTTTGGGCATGAGCTTAACGGCACGGGTTGCCGATAAGACGGCAACCGATTCCAAAAGTGAATGAGTCTATGCGACCGGCAGGATGTGAGCTTCCATAGGAGACCATCAAAAGTTGTCTAGGCCAAAGTGACTTTTGGCCCAAAATTGGGCCTACAGGAATGACTATAACGGCACGGTTTGCCCATAAGACGGTCACCGATTCCAAAAGTGAACGCGTCTATGCGACCGACAGGATGAGACCTTCCATAGGAGACCATCAAAAGTTGTCTAGGCCAAAGTCACCTTTTGGCCCAAAATTGGGCCTACAGGAATGACTATAACGGCACGGTTTGCCCATAAGACGGTCACCGATTCCAAAAGTGAACGCGTCTATGCGACCGACAGGATGAGACCTTCCATAGGAGACCATCAAAAGTTGTCTAGGCCAAAGTCACCTTTTGGCCCATTTTTGGGCATGAGCGTAACGGCACGGGTTGCCGATAAGACGGCAACCGATTCCAAAAGTGAATGAGTCTATGCGACCGGCAGGATGTGAGCTTCCATAGGAGACCATCAAAAGTTGTCTAGGCCAAAGTGACTTTTGGCCCAAAATTGGGCCTACAGGAATGACTATAACGGCACGGTTTGCCCATAAGACGGTCACCGATTCCAAAAGTGAACGCGTCTATGCGACCGACAGGATGAGACCTTCCATAGGAGACCATCAAAAGTTGTCTAGACCAAAGTCACCTTTTGGCCCATTTTTGGGCATGAGCTTAACGGCACGGGTTGCCGATAAGACGGCAACCGATTCCAAAAGTGAATGCGTCTATGCGACCGGCAGGATATGAGCTTCCATAGGAGACCATCAAAAGTTGTCTAGGCCAAAGTGACTTTTGGCCCAAAATTGGGCCTACAGGAATGACTATAACGGCACGGTTTGCCCATAAGACGGTCACCGATTCCAAAAGTGAACGCGTCTATGCGACCGACAGGATGAGACCTTCCATAGGAGACCATCAAAAGTTGTCTAGGCCAAAGTCACCTTTTGGCCCAAAATTGGGCCTACAGGAATGACTATAACGGCACGGTTTGCCCATAAGACGGTCACCGATTCCAAAAGTGAACGCGTCTATGCGACCGACAGGATGAGACCTTCCATAGGAGACCATCAAAAGTTGTCTAGGCCAAAGTCACCTTTTGGCCCATTTTTGGGCATGAGCTTAACGGCACGGGTTGCCGATAAGACGGCAACCGATTCCAAAAGTGAATGCGTCTATGCGACCGGCAGGATGTGAGCTTCCATAGGAGACCATCAAAAGTTGTCTAGGCCAAAGTGACTCTCGGCCCAAAATTGGGCCTACAGGAATGACTATAACGGCACGGTTTGCCCATAAGACGGTCACCGATTCCAAAAGTGAACGCGTCTATGCGACCGACAGGATGAGACCTTCCATAGGAGACCATCAAAAGTTGTCTAGGCCAAAGTCACCTTTTGGCCCATTTTTGGGCATGAGCTTAACGGCACGGGTTGCCGATAAGACGGCAACCGATTCCAAAAGTGAATGCGTCTATGCGACCGGCAGGATGTGAGCTTCCATAGGAGACCATCAAAAGTTGTCTAGGCCAAAGTGACTTTTGGCCCAAAATTGGGCCTACAGGAATGACTATAACGGCACGGTTTGCCCATAAGACGGTCACCGATTCCAAAAGTGAACGCGTCTATGCGACCGACAGGATGAGACCTTCCATAGGAGACCATCAAAAGTTGTCTAGGCCAAAGTCACCTTTTGGCCCATTTTTGGGCATGAGCTTAACGGCACGGGTTGCCGATAAGACGGCAACCGATTCCAAAAGTGAATGCGTCTATGCGACCGGCAGGATGTGAGCTTCCATAGGAGACCATCAAAAGTTGTCTAGGCCAAAGTGACTTTTGGCCCAAAATTGGGCCTACAGGAATGACTATAACGGCACGGTTTGCCCATAAGACGGTCACCGATTCCAAAAGTGAACGCGTCTATGCGACCGACAGGATGAGACCTTCCATAGGAGACCATCAAAAGTTGTCTAGGCCAAAGTCACCTTTTGGCCCATTTTTGGGCATGAGCTTAACGGCACGGGTTGCCGATAAGACGGCAACCGATTCCAAAAGTGAATGAGTCTATGCGACCGGCAGGATGTGAGCTTCCATAGGAGACCATCAAAAGTTGTCTAGGCCAAAGTGACTTTTGGCCCAAAATTGGGCCTACAGGAATGACTATAACGGCACGGTTTGCCCATAAGACGGTCACCGATTCCAAAAGTGAACGCGTCTATGCGACCGACAGGATGAGACCTTCCATAGGAGACCATCAAAAGTTGTCTAGGCCAAAGTCACCTTTTGGCCCAAAATTGGGCCTACAGGAATGACTATAACGGCACGGTTTGCCCATAAGACGGTCACCGATTCCAAAAGTGAACGCGTCTATGCGACCGACAGGATGAGACCTTCCATAGGAGACCATCAAAAGTTGTCTAGGCCAAAGTCACCTTTTGGCCCATTTTTGGGCATGAGCGTAACGTCACGGTTTGCCGATAAGACGGCAACCGATTCCAAAAGTGAATGAGTCTATGCGACCGGCAGGATGTGAGCTTCCATAGGAGACCATCAAAAGTTGTCTAGGCCAAAGTGACTTTTGGCCCAAAATTGGGCCTACAGGAATGACTATAACGGCACGGTTTGCCCATAAGACGGTCACCGATTCCAAAAGTGAACGCGTCTATGCGACCGACAGGATGAGACCTTCCATAGGAGACCATCAAAAGTTGTCTAGGCCAAAGTCACCTTTTGGCCCATTTTTGGGCATGAGCTTAACGGCACGGGTTGCCGATAAGACGGCAACCGATTCCAAAAGTGAATGCGTCTATGCGACCGGCAGGATGTGAGCTTCCATAGGAGACCATCAAAAGTTGTCTAGGCCAAAGTGACTTTTGGCCCAAAATTGGGCCTACAGGAATGACTATAACGGCACGGTTTGCCCATAAGACGGTCACCGATTCCAAAAGTGAACGCGTCTATGCGACCGACAGGATGAGACCTTTAATAGGAGACCATCAAAAGTTGTCTAGGCCAAAGTCACCTTTTGGCCCAAAATTGGGCCTACAGGAATGACTATAACGGCACGGTTTGCCCATAAGACGGTCACCGATTCCAAAAGTGAACGCGTCTATGCGACCGACAGGATGAGACCTTCCATAGGAGACCATCAAAAGTTGTCTAGGCCAAAGTCACCTTTTGGCCCATTTTTGGGCATGAGCTTAACGGCACGGGTTGCCGATAAGACGGCAACCGATTCCAAAAGTGAATGCGTCTATGCGACCGGCAGGATGTGAGCTTCCATAGGAGACCATCAAAAGTTGTCTAGGCCAAAGTGACTTTTGGCCCAAAATTGGGCCTACAGGAATGACTATAACGGCACGGTTTGCCCATAAGACGGTCACCGATTCCAAAAGTGAACGCGTCTATGCGACCGACAGGATGAGACCTTCCATAGGAGACCATCAAAAGTTGTCTAGGCCAAAGTCACCTTTTGGCCCATTTTTGGGCATGAGCTTAACGGCACGGGTTGCCGATAAGACGGCAACCGATTCCAAAAGTGAATGCGTCTATGCGACCGGCAGGATGTGAGCATCCATAGGAGACCATCAAAAGTTGTCTAGGCCAAAGTGACTTTTGGCCCAAAATTGGGCCTACAGGAATGACTATAACGGCACGGTTTGCCCATAAGACGGTCACCGATTCCAAAAGTGAACGCGTCTATGCGACCGACAGGATGAGAACTTCCATAGGAGACCATCAAAAGTTGTCTAGGCCAAAGTCACCTTTTGGCCCATTTTTGGGCATGAGCTTAACGGCACGGGTTGCCGATAAGACGGCAACCGATTCCAAAAGTGAATGCGTCTATGCGACCGGCAGGATGTGAGCTTCCATAGGAGACCATCAAAAGTTGTCTAGGCCAAAGTGACTTTTGGCCCAAAATTGGGCCTACAGGAATGACTATAACGGCACGGTTTGCCCATAAGACGGTCACCGATTCCAAAAGTGAACGCGTCTATGCGACCGACAGGATGAGACCTTCCATAGGAGACCATCAAAAGTTGTCTAGGCCAAAGTCACCTTTTGCCCCAAATTGGGCCTACAGGAATGACTATAACGGCACGGTTTGCCCATAAGACGGTCACCGATTCCAAAAGTGAACGCGTCTATGCGACCGACAGGATGAGACCTTCCATAGGAGACCATCAAAAGTTGTCTAGGCCAAAGTGACTTTTGGCCCAAAATTGGGCCTACAGGAATGACTATAACGGCACGGTTTGCCCATAAGACGGTCACCGATTCCAAAAGTGAACGCGTCTATGCGACCGACAGGATGAGACCTTCCATAGGAGACCATCAAAAGTTGTCTAGGCCAAAGTCACCTTTTGGCCCAAAATTGGGCCTACAGGAATGACTATAACGGCACGGTTTGCCCATAAGACGGTCACCGATTCCAAAAGTGAACGCGTCTATGCGACCGACAGGATGAGACCTTCCATAGGAGACCATCAAAAGTTGTCTAGGCCAAAGTCACCTTTTGGCCCATTTTTGGGCATGAGCTTAACGGCACGGGTTGCCGATAAGACGGCAACCGATTCCAAAAGTGAATGCGTCTATGCGACCGGCAGGATGTGAGCATCCATAGGAGACCATCAAAAGTTGTCTAGGCCAAAGTGACTTTTGGCGCAAAATTGGGCCTACAGGAATGACTATAACGGCACGGTTTGCCCATAAGACGGTTACCGATTCCAAAAGTGAACGCGTCTATGCGACCGACAGGATGAGACCTTCCATAGGAGACCATCAAAAGTTGTCTAGGCCAAAGTGACTTTTGGCCCAAAATTGGGCCTACAGGAATGACTATAACGGCACGGTTTGCCCATAAGACGGTCACCGATTCCAAAAGTGAACGCGTCTATGCGACCGACAGGATGAGACCTTCCATAGGAGACCATCAAAAGTTGTCTAGGCCAAAGTCACCTTTTGGCCCAAAATTGGGCCTACAGGAATGACTATAACGGCACGGTTTGCCCATAAGACGGTCACCGATTCCAAAAGTGAACGCGTCTATGCGACCGACAGGATGAGACCTTCCATAGGAGACCATCAAAAGTTGTCTAGGCCAAAGTGACTTTTGGCCCAAAATTGGGCCTACAGGAATGACTATAACGGCACGGTTTGCCCATAAGACGGTCACCGATTCCAAAAGTGAACGCGTCTATGCGACCGACAGGATGAGACCTTCCATAGGAGACCATCAAAAGTTGTCTAGGCCAAAGTGACTTTTGGCCCAAAATTGGGCCTACAGGAATGACTATAACGGCACGGTTTGCCCATAAGACGGTCACCGATTCCAAAAGTGAACGCGTCTATGCGACCGACAGGATGAGACCTTCCATAGGAGACCATCAAAAGTTGTCTAGGCCAAAGTCACCTTTTGGCCCATTTTTGGGCATGAGCTTAACGGCACGGGTTGCCGATAAGACGGCAACCGATTCCAAAAGTGAATGCGTCTATGCGACCGGCAGGATGTGAGCATCCATAGGAGACCATCAAAAGTTGTCTAGGCCAAAGTGACTTTTGGCGCAAAATTGGGCCTACAGGAATGACTATAACGGCACGGTTTGCCCATAAGACGGTTACCGATTCCAAAAGTGAACGCGTCTATGCGACCGACAGGATGAGACCTTCCATAGGAGACCATCAAAAGTTGTCTAGGCCAAAGTCACCTTTTGGCCCATTTTTGGGCATGAGCTTAACGGCACGGGTTGCCGATAAGACGGCAACCGATTCCAAAAGTGAATGCGTCTATGCGACCGGCAGGATGTGAGCTTCCATAGGAGACCATCAAAAGTTGTCTAGGCCAAAGTGACTTTTGGCCCAAAATTGGGCCTACAGGAATGACTATAACTGCACGGTTTGCCCATAAGACGGTCACCGATTCCAAAAGTGAACGCGTCTATGCGACCGACAGGATGAGACCTTCCATAGGAGACCATCAAATGTTGTCTAGGCCAAAGTCACCTTTTGGCCCATTTTTGGGCATGAGCTTAACGGCACGGGTTGCCGATAAGACGGCAACCGATTCCAAAAGTGAATGCGTCTATGCGACCGGCAGGATGTGAGCTTCCATAGGAGACCATCAAAAGTTGTCTAGGCCAAAGTGACTTTTGGCCCAAAATTGGGCCTACAGGAATGACTTTAACGGCACGGTTTGCCCATAAGACGGTCACCGATTCCAAAAGTGAACCATCTATGCGACCCACAGGATGAGACCTTCCATAGGAGACCATCAAAAGTTGTCTAGGCCAAAGTCACCTTTTGGCCCATTTTTGGGCATGAGCTTAACGGCACGGGTTGCCGATAAGACGGCAACCGATTCCAAAAGTGAATGCGTCTATGCGACCGGCAGGATGTGAGCTTCCATAGGAGACCATCAAAAGTTGTCTAGGCCAAAGTGACTTTTGGCCTAAAATTGGGCCTACAGGAATGACTATAACGGCACGGTTTGCCCATAAGACGGTCACCGATTCCAAAAGTGAACGCGTCTATGCGACCGACAGGATGAGACCTTCCATAGGAGACCATCAAAAGTTGTCTAGGCCAAAGTCACCTTTTGGCCCATTTTTGGGCATGAGCTTAACGGCACTGGTTGCCGATAAGACGGCAACCGATTCCAAAAGTGAATGCGTCTATGCGACCGGCAGGATGTGAGCTTCAATAGGAGACCATCAAAAGTTGTCTAGGCCAAAGTGACTTTTGGCCCAAAATTGGGCCTACAGGAATGACTATAACGGCACGGTTTGCCCATAAGACGGTCACCGATTCCAAAAGTGAACGCGTCTATGCGACCGACAGGATGAGACCTTCCATAGGAGACCATCAAAAGTTGTCTAGGCCAAAGTCACCTTTTGGCCCATTTTTGGGCATGAGCTTAACGGCACGGGTTGCCGATAAGACGGCAACCGATTCCAAAAGTGAATGCGTCTATGCGACCGGCAGGATGTGAGCTTCCATAGGAGACCATCAAAAGTTGTCTAGGCCAAAGTGACTTTTGGCCCAAAATTGGGCCTACAGGAATGACTATAACGGCACGGTTTGCCCATAAGACGGTCACCGATTCCAAAAGTGAACGCGTCTATGCGACCGACAGGATGAGACTATCCATAGGAGACCATCAAAAGTTGTCTAGGCCAAAGTCACCTTTTGGCCCATTTTTGGGCATGAGCTTAACGGCACGGGTTGCCGATAAGACGGCAACCGATTCCAAAAGTGAATGCGTCTATGCGACCGGCAGGATGTGAGCTTCCATAGGAGACCATCAAAAGTTGTCTAGGCCAAAGTGACTTTTGGCCCAAAATTGGGCCTACAGGAATGACTATAACGGCACGGTTTGCCCATAAGACGGTCACCGATTCCAAAAGTGAACGCGTCTATGCGACCGACAGGATGAGACCTTCCATAGGAGACCATCAAAAGTTGTCTAGGCCAAAGTCACCTTTTGGCCCATTTTTGGGCATGAGCTTAACGGCACGGGTTGCCGATAAGACGGCAACCGATTCCAAAAGTGAATGCGTCTATGCGACCGGCAGGATGTGAGCTTCCATAGGAGACCATCAAAAGATGTCTAGGCCAAAGTGACTTTTGGCCCAAAATTGGGCCTACAGGAATGACTATAACGGCACGGTTTGCCCATAAGACGGTCACCGATTCCAAAAGTGAACGCGTCTATGCGACCGACAGGATGAGACCTTCCATAGGAGACCATCAAAAGTTGTCTAGGCCAAAGTCACCTTTTGGCCCATTTTTGGGGATGAGCTTAACGGCACGGGTTGCCGATAAGACGGCAACCGATTCCAAAAGTGAATGCGTCTATGCGACCGGCAGGATGTGAGCTTCCATAGGAGACCATCAAAAGTTGTCTAGGCCAAAGTGACTTTTGGCCCAAAATTGGGCCTACAGGAATGACTATAACGGCACGGTTTGCCCATAAGACGGTCACCGATTCCAAAAGTGAACGCGTCTATGCGACCGACAGGATGAGACCTTCCATAGGAGACCATCAAAAGTTGTCTAGGCCAAAGTCACCTTTTGGCCCATTTTTGGGCATGAGCTTAACGGCACGGGTTGCCGATAAGACGGCAACCGATTCCAAAAGTGAATGCGTCTATGCGACCGGCAGGATGTGAGCTTCCATAGGAGACCATCAAAAGTTGTCTAGGCCAAAGTGACTTTTGGCCCAAAATTGGGCCTACAGGACTGACTATAACGGCACGGTTTGCCCATAAGACGGTCACCGATTCCAAAAGTGAACGCGTCTATGCGACCGACAGGATGAGACCTTCCATAGGAGACCATCAAAAGTTGTCTAGGCCAAAGTCACCTTTTGGCCCATTTTTGGGCATGAGCTTAACGGCACGGGTTGCCGATAAGACGGCAACCGATTCCAAAAGTGAATGCGTCTATGCGACCGGCAGGATGTGAGCTTCCATAGGAGACCATCAAAAGTTGTCTAGGCCAAAGTGACCTTTGGCCCAAAATTGGGCCTACAGGAATGACTATAACGGCACGGTTTGCCCATAAGACGGTCACCGATTCCAAAAGTGAACGCGTCTATGCGACCGACAGGATGAGACCTTCCATAGGAGACCATCAAAAGTTGTCTAGGCCAAAGTCACCTTTTGGCCCATTTTTGGGCATGAGCTTAACGGCACGGGTTGCCGACAAGACGGCAACCGATTCCAAAAGTGAATGCGTCTATGCGACCGGCAGGATGTGAGCTTCCATAGGAGACCATCAAAAGTTGTCTAGGCCAAAGTGACTTTTGGCCCAAAATTGGGCCTACAGGAATGACTATAACGGCACGGTTTGCCCATAAGACGGTCACCGATTCCAAAAGTGAACGCGTCTATGCGACCGACAGGATGAGACCTTCCATAGGAGACCATCAAAAGTTGTCTAGGCCAAAGTCACCTTTTGGCCCATTTTTGGGCATGAGCTTAACGGCACGGGTTGCCGATAAGACGGCAACCGATTCCAAAAGTGAATGCGTCTATGCGACCGGCAGGATGTGAGCTTCCATAGGAGACCATCAAAAGTTGTCTAGGCCAAAGTGACTTTTGGCCCAAAATTGGGCCTACAGGAATGACTATAACGGCACGGTTTGCCCATAAGACGGTCACCGATTCCAAAAGTGAACGCGTCTATGCGACCGACAGGATGAGACCTTCCATAGGAGACCATCAAAAGTTGTCTAGGCCAAAGTCACCTTTTGGCCCATTTTTGGGCATGAGCTTAACGGCACGGGTTGCCGATAAGACGGCAACCGATTCCAAAAGTGAATGCGTCTATGCGACCGGCAGGATGTGAGCTTCCATAGGAGACCATCAAAAGTTGTCTAGGCCAAAGTGACTTTTGGCCCAAAATTGGGCCTACAGGAATGACTATAACGGCACGGTTTGCCCATAAGACGGTCACCGATTCCAAAAGTGAACGCGTCTATGCGACCGACAGGATGAGACCTTCCATAGGAGACCATCAAAAGTTGTCTAGGCCAAAGTCACCTTTTGGCCCATTTTTGGTCATGAGCTTAACGGCAAGGGTTGCCGATAAGACGGCAACCGATTCCAAAAGTGAATGCGTCTATGCGACCGGCAGGATGTGAGCTTCCATAGGAGACCATTAAAAGTTGTCTAGGCCAAAGTGACTTTTGGCCCAAAATTGGGCCTACAGGAATGACTATAACGGCACGGTTTGCCCATAAGACGGTCACCGATTCCAAAAGTGAACGCGTCTATGCGACCGACAGGATGAGACCTTCCATAGGAGACCATCAAAAGTTGTCTAGGCCAAAGTCACCTTTTGGCCCATTTTTGGGCATGAGCTTAACGGCACGGGTTGCCGATAAGACGGCAACCGATTCCAAAAGTGAATGCGTCTATGCGACCGGCAGGATGTGAGCTTCCATAGGAGACCATCAAAAGTTGTCTAGGCCAAAGTGACTTTTGGCCCAAAATTGGGCCTACAGGAATGACTATAACGGCACGGTTTGCCCATAAGACGGTCACCGATTCCAAAAGTGAACGCGTCTATGCGACCGACAGGATGAGACCTTCCATAGGAGACCATCAAAAGTTGTCTAGGCCAAAGTCACCTTTTGGCCCATTTTTGGGCATGAGCTTAACGGCACGGGTTGCCGATAAGACGGCAACCGATTCCAAAAGTGAATGCGTCTATGCGACCGGCAGGATGTGAGCTTCCATAGGAGACCATCAAAAGTTGTCTAGGCCAAAGTGACTTTTGGCCCAAAATTGGGCCTACAGGAATGACTATAACGGCACGGTTTGCCCATAAGACGGTCACCGATTCCAAAAGTGAACACGTCTATGCGACAGACAGGATGAGATCTTCCATAGGAGACCATCAAAAGTTGTCTAGGCCAAAGTCACCTTTTGGCCCATTTTTGGGCATGAGCTTAACGGCACGGGTTGCCGATAAGACGGCAACCGATTCCAAAAGTGAATGCGTCTATGCGACCGGCAGGATGTGAGCTTCCATAGGAGACCATCAAAAGTTGTCTAGGCCAAAGTGACTTTTGGCCCAAAATTGGGCCTACAGGAATGACTATAACGGCACGGTTTGCCCATAAGACGGTCACCGATTCCAAAAGTGAACGCGTCTATGCGACCGACAGGATGAGACCTTCCATAGGAGACCATCAAAAGTTGTCTAGGCCAAAGTCACCTTTTGGCCCATTTTTGGGCATGAGCTTAACGGCACGGGTTGCCGATAAGACGGCAACCGATTCCAAAAGTGAATGCGTCTATGCGACCGGCAGGATGTGAGCTTCCATAGGAGACCATCAAAAGTTGTCTAGGCCAAAGTGACTTTTGGCCCAAAATTGGGCCTACAGGAATGACTATAACGGCACGGTTTGCCCATAAGACGGTCACCGATTCCAAAAGTGAACGCGTCTATGCGACCGACAGGATGAGACCTTCCATAGGAGACCATCAAAAGTTGTCTAGGCCAAAGTCACCTTTTGGCCCATTTTTGGGCATGAGCTTAACGGCACGGGTTGCCGATAAGACGGCAACCGTTTCCAAAAGTGAATGCGTCTATGCGACCGGCAGGATGTGAGCTTCCATAGGAGACCATCAAAAGTTGTCTAGGCCAAAGTGACTTTTGGCCCAAAATTGGGCCTACAGGAATGACTATAACGGCACGGTTTGCCCATAAGACGGTCACCGATTCCAAAAGTGAACGCGTCTATGCGACCGACAGGATGAGACCTTCCATAGGAGACCATCAAAAGTTGTCTAGGCCAAAGACACCTTTTGGCCCAAAATTGGGCCTACAGGAATGACTATAACGGCACGGTTTGCCCATAAGACGGTCACCGATTCCAAAAGTGAACGCGTCTATGCGACCGACAGGATGAGACCTTCCATAGGAGACCATCAAAAGTTGTCTAGGCCAAAGTCACCTTTTGGCCCATTTTTGGGCATGAGCTTAACGGCACGGGTTGCCGATAAGACGGCAACCGATTCCAAAAGTGAATGCGTCTATGCGACCGGCAGGATGTGAGCTTCCATAGGAGACCATCAAAAGTTGTCTAGGCCAAAGTGACTTTTGGCCCAAAATTGGGCCTACAGGAATGACTATAACGGCACGGTTTGCCCATAAGACGGTCACCGATTCCAAAAGTGAACACGTCTATGCGACCGACAGGATGAGATCTTCCATAGGAGACCATCAAAAGTTGTCTAGGCCAAAGTCACCTTTTGGCCCATTTTTGGGCATGAGCTTAACGGCACGGGTTGCCGATAAGACGGCAACCGATTCCAAAAGTGAATGCGTCTATGCGACCGGCAGGATGTGAGCTTCCATAGGAGACCATCAAAAGTTGTCTAGGCCAAAGTGACTTTTGGCCCAAAATTGGGCCTACAGGAATGACTATAACGGCACGGTTTGCCCATAAGACGGTCACCGATTCCAAAAGTGAACGCGTCTATGCGACCGACAGGATGAGACCTTCCATAGGAGACCATCAAAAGTTGTCTAGGCCAAAGTCACCTTTTGGCCCATTTTTGGGCATGAGCTTAACGGCACGGGTTGCCGATAAGACGGCAACCGATTCCAAAAGTGAATGCGTCTATGCGACCGGCAGGATGTGAGCTTCCATAGGAGACCATCAAAAGTTGTCTAGGCCAAAGTGACTTTTGGCCCAAAATTGGGCCTACAGGAATGACTATAACGGCACGGTTTGCCCATAAGACGGTCACCGATTCCAAAAGTGAACGCGTCTATGCGACCGACAGGATGAGACCTTCCATAGGAGACCATCAAAAGTTGTCTAGGCCAAAGTCACCTTTTGGCCCATTTTTGGGCATGAGCTTAACGGCACGGGATGCCGATAAGACGGCAACCGATTCCAAAAGTGAATGCGTCTATGCGACCGGCAGGATGTGAGCTTCCATAGGAGACCATCAAAAGTTGTCTAGGCCAAAGTGATTTTTGGCCCAAAATTGGGCCTACAGGAATGACTATAACGGCACGGTTTGCCCATAAGACGGTCACCGATTCCAAAAGTGAACGCGTCTATGCGACCGACAGGATGAGAACTTCCATAGGAGACCATCAAAAGTTGTCTAGGCCAAAGTCACCTTTTGGCCCATTTTTGGGCATGAGCTTAACGGCACGGGTTGCCGATAAGACGGCAACCGATTCCAAAAGTGAATGCGTCTATGCGACCGGCAGGATGTGAGCTTCCATAGGAGACCATCAAAAGGTGTCTAGGCCAAAGTGACTTTTGGCCCAAAATTGGGCCTACAGGAATGACTATAACGGCACGGTTTGCCCATAAGACGGTCACCGATTCCAAAAGTGAACACGTCTATGCGACCAACAGGATGAGATCTTCCATTGGAGACCATCAAAAGTTGTCTAGGCCAAAGTCACCTTTTGGCCCATTTTTGGGCATGAGCTTAACGGCACGGGTTGCCGATAAGACGGCAACCGATTCCAAAAGTGAATGCGTCTATGCGACCGGCAGGATGTGAGCTTCCATAGGAGACCATCAAAAGTTGTCTAGGCCAAAGTGACTTTTGGCCCAAAATTGGGCCTACAGGAATGACTATAACGGCACGGTTTGCCCATAAGACGGTCACCGATTCCAAAAGTGAACGCGTCTATGCGACCGACAGGATGAGACCTTCCATAGGAGACCATCAAAAGTTGTCTAGGCCAAAGTCACCTTTTGGCCCATTTTTGGGCATGAGCTTAACGGCACGGGTTGCCGATAAGACGGCAACCGATTCCAAAAGTGAATGCGTCTATGCGACCGGCAGGATGTGAGCTTCCATAGGAGACCATCAAAAGTTGTCTAGGCCAAAGTGACTTTTGGCCCAAAATTGGGCCTACAGGAATGACTATAACGGCACGGTTTGCCCATAAGACGGTCACCGATTCCAAAAGTGAATGCGTCTATGCGACCGACAGGATGAGACCTTCCATAGGAGACCATCAAAAGTTGTCTAGGCCAAAGTCACCTTTTGGCCCATTTTTGGGCATGAGCTTAACGGCACGGGTTGCCGATAAGACGGCAACCGATTCCAAAAGTGAATGCGTCTATGCGACCGGCAGGATGTGAGCTTCCATAGGAGACCATCAAAAGTTGTCTAGGCCAAAGTGACTTTTGGCCCAAAATTGGGCCTACAGGAATGACTATAACGGCACGGTTTGCCCATAAGACGGTCACCGATTCCAAAAGTGAACGCGTCTATGTGACCGACAGGATGAGACCTTCCATAGGAGACCATCAAAAGTTGTCTAGGCCAAAGTCACCTTTTGGCCCAAAATTGTTTCTACAGGAATGACTATAACGGCACGGTTTGCCCATAAGACGGTCACCGATTCCAAAAGTGAACGCGTCTATGCGACCGACAGGATGAGACCTTCCATAGGAGACCATCAAAAGTTGTCTAGGCCAAAGTCACCTTTTGGCCCATTTTTGGGCATGAGCTTAACGGCACGGGTTGCCGATAAGACGGCAACCGATTCCAAAAGTGAATGCGTCTATGCGACCGGCAGGATGTGAGCTTCCATAGGAGACCATCAAAAGTTGTCTAGGCCAAAGTGACTTTTGGCCCAAAATTGGGCCTACAGGAATGACTATAACGGCACGGTTTGCCCATAAGACGGTCACCGATTCCATAAGTGAATGCGTCTATGCGACCGACAGGATGAGACCTTCCATAGGAGATCATCAAAAGTTGTCTAGGCCAAAGTCACCTTTTGGCCCATTTTTGGGCATGAGCTTAACGGCACGGGTTGCCGATAAGACGGCAACCGATTCCAAAAGTGAATGCGTCTATGCGACCGGCAGGATGTGAGCTTCCATAGGAGACCATCAAAAGTTGTCTAGGCCAAAGTGACTTTTGGCCCAAAATTGGGCCTACAGGAATGACTATAACGGCACGGTTTGCCCATAAGACGGTCACCGATTCCAAAAGTGAACGCGTCTATGCGACCGACAGGATGAGACCTTCCATAGGAGACCATCAAAAGTTGTCTAGGCCAAAGTCACCTTTTGGCCCATTTTTGGACATGAGCTTAACGGCACGGGTTGCCGATAAGACGGCAACCGATTCCAAAAGTGAATGCGTCTATGCGACCGGCAGGATGTGAGCTTCCATAGGAGACCATCAAAAGTTGTCTAGGCCAAAGTGACTTTTGGCCCAAAATTGGGCCTACAGGAATGACTATAACGGCACGGTTTGCCCATAAGACGGTCACCGATTCCAAAAGTGAACGCGTCTATGCGACCGACAGGATGAGACCTTCCATAGGAGACCATCAAAAGTTGTCTAGGCCAAAGTCACCTTTTGGCCCATTTTTGGGCATGAGCTTAACGGCACGGTTTGCCCATAAGACGGTCACCGATTCCTAAAGTGAACGCGTCTATGCGACCGACAGGATGAGACCTTCCATAGGAGACCATCAAAAGTTGTCTAGGCCAAAGTCACCTTTTGGCCCATTTTTGGGCATGAGCTTAACGGCATGGGTTGCCGATAAGACGGCAACCGATTCCAAAAGTGAATGCGTCTATGCGACCGGCAGGATGTGAGCTTCCATAGGAGACCATCAAAAGTTGTCTAGGCCAAAGTGACTTTTGGCCCAAAATTGGGCCTACAGGAATGACTATAACGGCACGGTTTGCCCATAAGACGGTCACCGATTCCAAAAGTGAACGCGTCTATGCGACCGACAGGATGAGACCTTCCATAGGAGACCATCAAAAGTTGTCTAGGCCAAAGTCACCTTTTGGCCCATTTTTGGGCATGAGCTTAACGGCACGGGTTGCCGATAAGACGGCAACCGATTCCAAAAGTGAATGCGTCTATGCGACCGGCAGGATGTGAGCTTCCATAGGAGACCATCAAAAGTTGTCTAGGCCAAAGTGACTTTTGGCCCAAAATTGGGCCTACAGGAATGACTATAACGGCACGGTTTGCCCATAAGACGGTCACCGATTCCAAAAGTGAACGCGTCTATGCGACCGACAGGATGAGACCTTCCATAGGAGACCATCAAAAGTTGTCTAGGCCAAAGTCACCTTTTGGCCCATTTTTGGGCATGAGCTTAACGGCACGGGTTGCCGATAAGACGGCAACCGATTCCAAAAGTGAATGCGTCTATGCGACCGGCAGGATGTGAGCTTCCATAGGAGACCATCAAAAGTTGTCTAGGCCAAAGTGACCTTTGGCCCAAAATTGGGCCTACAGGAATGACTATAACGGCACGGTTTGCCCATAAGACGGTCACCGATTCCAAAAGTGAACGCGTCTATGCGACCGACAGGATGAGACCTTCCATAGGAGACCATCAAAAGTTGTCTAGGCCAAAGTCACCTTTTGGCCCATTTTTGGGCATGAGCTTAACGGCACGGGTTGCCGATAAGACGGCAACCGATTCCAAAAGTGAATGCGTCTATGCGACCGGCAGGATGTGAGCTTCCATAGGAGACCATCAAAAGTTGTCTAGGCCAAAGTGACTTTTGGCCCAAAATTGGGCCTACAGGAATGACTATAACGGCACGGTTTGCCCATAAGACGGTCACCGATTCCAAAAGTGAACGCGTCTATGCGACCGACAGGATGAGACCTTCCATAGGAGACCATCAAAAGTTGTCTAGGCCAAAGTCACCTTTTGGCCCATTTTTGGGCATGAGCTTAACGGCACGGGTTGCCGATAAGACGGCAACCGATTCCAAAAGTGAATGCGTCTATGCGACCGGCAGGATGTGAGCTTCCATAGGAGACCATCAAAAGTTGTCTAGGCCAAAGTGACTTTTGGCCCAAAATTGGGCCTACAGGAATGACTATAACGGCACGGTTTGCCCATAAGACGGTCACCGATTCCAAAAGTGAACGCGTCTATGCGACCGACAGGATGAGACCTTCCATAGGAGACCATCAAAAGTTGTCTAGGCCAAAGTCACCTTTTGGCCCATTTTTGGGCATGAGCTTAACGGCACGGGTTGCCGATAAGACGGCAACCGATTCCAAAAGTGAATGCGTCTATGCGACCGGCAGGATGTGAGCTTCCATAGGAGACCATCAAAAGTTGTCTAGGCCAAAGTGACTTTTGGCCCAAAATTGGGCCTACAGGAATGACTATAACGGCACGGTTTGCCCATAAGACGGTCACCGATTCCAAAAGTGAACGCGTCTATGCGACCGACAGGATGAGACCTTCCATAGGAGACCATCAAAAGTTGTCTAGGCCAAAGTCACCTTTTGGCCCATTTTTGGTCATGAGCTTAACGGCAAGGGTTGCCGATAAGACGGCAACCGATTCCAAAAGTGAATGCGTCTATGCGACCGGCAGGATGTGAGCTTCCATAGGAGACCATTAAAAGTTGTCTAGGCCAAAGTGACTTTTGGCCCAAAATTGGGCCTACAGGAATGACTATAACGGCACGGTTTGCCCATAAGACGGTCACCGATTCCAAAAGTGAACGCGTCTATGCGACCGACAGGATGAGACCTTCCATAGGAGACCATCAAAAGTTGTCTAGGCCAAAGTCACCTTTTGGCCCATTTTTGGGCATGAGCTTAACGGCACGGGTTGCCGATAAGACGGCAACCGATTCCAAAAGTGAATGCGTCTATGCGACCGGCAGGATGTGAGCTTCCATAGGAGACCATCAAAAGTTGTCTAGGCCAAAGTGACTTTTGGCCCAAAATTGGGCCTACAGGAATGACTATAACGGCACGGTTTGCCCATAAGACGGTCACCGATTCCAAAAGTGAACGCGTCTATGCGACCGACAGGATGAGACCTTCCATAGGAGACCATCAAAAGTTGTCTAGGCCAAAGTCACCTTTTGGCCCATTTTTGGGCATGAGCTTAACGGCACGGGTTGCCGATAAGACGGCAACCGATTCCAAAAGTGAATGCGTCTATGCGACCGGCAGGATGTGAGCTTCCATAGGAGACCATCAAAAGTTGTCTAGGCCAAAGTGACTTTTGGCCCAAAATTGGGCCTACAGGAATGACTATAACGGCACGGTTTGCCCATAAGACGGTCACCGATTCCAAAAGTGAACACGTCTATGCGACAGACAGGATGAGATCTTCCATAGGAGACCATCAAAAGTTGTCTAGGCCAAAGTCACCTTTTGGCCCATTTTTGGGCATGAGCTTAACGGCACGGGTTGCCGATAAGACGGCAACCGATTCCAAAAGTGAATGCGTCTATGCGACCGGCAGGATGTGAGCTTCCATAGGAGACCATCAAAAGTTGTCTAGGCCAAAGTGACTTTTGGCCCAAAATTGGGCCTACAGGAATGACTATAACGGCACGGTTTGCCCATAAGACGGTCACCGATTCCAAAAGTGAACGCGTCTATGCGACCGACAGGATGAGACCTTCCATAGGAGACCATCAAAAGTTGTCTAGGCCAAAGTCACCTTTTGGCCCATTTTTGGGCATGAGCTTAACGGCACGGGTTGCCGATAAGACGGCAACCGATTCCAAAAGTGAATGCGTCTATGCGACCGGCAGGATGTGAGCTTCCATAGGAGACCATCAAAAGTTGTCTAGGCCAAAGTGACTTTTGGCCCAAAATTGGGCCTACAGGAATGACTATAACGGCACGGTTTGCCCATAAGACGGTCACCGATTCCAAAAGTGAACGCGTCTATGCGACCGACAGGATGAGACCTTCCATAGGAGACCATCAAAAGTTGTCTAGGCCAAAGTCACCTTTTGGCCCATTTTTGGGCATGAGCTTAACGGCACGGGTTGCCGATAAGACGGCAACCGATTCCAAAAGTGAATGCGTCTATGCGACCGGCAGGATGTGAGCTTCCATAGGAGACCATCAAAAGTTGTCTAGGCCAAAGTGACTTTTGGCCCAAAATTGGGCCTACAGGAATGACTATAACGGCACGGTTTGCCCATAAGACGGTCACCGATTCCAAAAGTGAACGCGTCTATGCGACCGACAGGATGAGACCTTCCATAGGAGACCATCAAAAGTTGTCTAGGCCAAAGTCACCTTTTGGCCCAAAATTGGGCCTACAGGAATGACTATAACGGCACGGTTTGCCCATAAGACGGTCACCGATTCCAAAAGTGAACGCGTCTATGCGACCAACAGGATGAGACCTTCCATAGGAGACCATCAAAAGTTGTCTAGGCCAAAGTCACCTTTTGGCCCATTTTTGGGCATGAGCTTAACGGCACGGGTTGCCGATAAGACGGCAACCGATTCCAAAAGTGAATGCGTCTATGCGACCGGCAGGATGTGAGCTTCCATAGGAGACCATCAAAAGTTGTCTAGGCCAAAGTGACTTTTGGCCCAAAATTGGGCCTACAGGAATGACTATAACGGCACGGTTTGCCCATAAGACGGTCACCGATTCCAAAAGTGAACACGTCTATGCGACCGACAGGATGAGATCTTCCATAGGAGACCATCAAAAGTTGTCTAGGCCAAAGTCACCTTTTGGCCCATTTTTGGGCATGAGCTTAACGGCACGGGTTGCCGATAAGACGGCAACCGATTCCAAAAGTGAATGCGTCTATGCGACCGGCAGGATGTGAGCTTCCATAGGAGACCATCAAAAGTTGTCTAGGCCAAAGTGACTTTTGGCCCAAAATTGGGCCTACAGGAATGACTATAACGGCACGGTTTGCCCATAAGACGGTCACCGATTCCAAAAGTGAACGCGTCTATGCGACCGACAGGATGAGACCTTCCATAGGAGACCATCAAAAGTTGTCTAGGCCAAAGTCACCTTTTGGCCCATTTTTGGGCATGAGCTTAACGGCACGGGTTGCCGATAAGACGGCAACCGATTCCAAAAGTGAATGCGTCTATGCGACCGGCAGGATGTGAGCTTCCATAGGAGACCATCAAAAGTTGTCTAGGCCAAAGTGACTTTTGGCCCAAAATTGGGCCTACAGGAATGACTATAACGGCACGGTTTGCCCATAAGACGGTCACCGATTCCAAAAGTGAACGCGTCTATGCGACCGACAGGATGAGACCTTCCATAGGAGACCATCAAAAGTTGTCTAGGCCAAAGTCACCTTTTGGCCCATTTTTGGGCATGAGCTTAACGGCACGGGATGCCGATAAGACGGCAACCGATTCCAAAAGTGAATGCGTCTATGCGACCGGCAGGATGTGAGCTTCCATAGGAGACCATCAAAAGTTGTCTAGGCCAAAGTGATTTTTGGCCCAAAATTGGGCCTACAGGAATGACTATAACGGCACGGTTTGCCCATAAGACGGTCACCGATTCCAAAAGTGAACGCGTCTATGCGACCGACAGGATGAGACCTTCCATAGGAGACCATCAAAAGTTGTCTAGGCCAAAGTCACCTTTTGGCCCATTTTTGGGCATGAGCTTAACGGCACGGGTTGCCGATAAGACGGCAACCGATTCCAAAAGTGAATGCGTCTATGCGACCGGCAGGATGTGAGCTTCCATAGGAGACCATCAAAAGTTGTCTAGGCCAAAGTGACTTTTGGCCCAAAATTGGGCCTACAGGAATGACTATAACGGCACGGTTTGCCCATAAGACGGTCACCGATTCCAAAAGTGAACACGTCTATGCGACCAACAGGATGAGATCTTCCATAGGAGACCATCAAAAGTTGTCTAGGCCAAAGTCACCTTTTGGCCCATTTTTGGGCATGAGCTTAACGGCACGGGTTGCCGATAAGACGGCAACCGATTCCAAAAGTGAATGCGTCTATGCGACCGGCAGGATGTGAGCTTCCATAGGAGACCATCAAAAGTTGTCTAGGCCAAAGTGACTTTTGGCCCAAAATTGGGCCTACAGGAATGACTATAACGGCACGGTTTGCCCATAAGACGGTCACCGATTCCAAAAGTGAACGCGTCTATGCGACCGACAGGATGAGACCTTCCATAGGAGACCATCAAAAGTTGTCTAGGCCAAAGTCACCTTTTGGCCCATTTTTGGGCATGAGCTTAACGGCACGGGTTGCCGATAAGACGGCAACCGATTCCAAAAGTGAATGCGTCTATGCGACCGGCAGGATGTGAGCTTCCATAGGAGACCATCAAAAGTTGTCTAGGCCAAAGTGACTTTTGGCCCAAAATTGGGCCTACAGGAATGACTATAACGGCACGGTTTGCCCATAAGACGGTCACCGATTCCAAAAGTGAATGCGTCTATGCGACCGACAGGATGAGACCTTCCATAGGAGACCATCAAAAGTTGTCTAGGCCAAAGTCACCTTTTGGCCCATTTTTGGGCATGAGCTTAACGGCACGGGTTGCCGATAAGACGGCAACCGATTCCAAAAGTGAATGCGTCTATGCGACCGGCAGGATGTGAGCTTCCATAGGAGACCATCAAAAGTTGTCTAGGCCAAAGTCACATTTTGCCCAAAATTGGGCCTACAGGAATGACTATAACGGCACGGTTTGCCCATAAGACGGTCACCGATTCCAAAAGTGAACGCGTCTATGTGACCGACAGGATGAGACCTTCCATAGGAGACCATCAAAAGTTGTCTAGGCCAAAGTCACCTTTTGGCCCAAAATTGTTTCTACAGGAATGACTATAACGGCACGGTTTGCCCATAAGACGGTCACCGATTCCAAAAGTGAACGCGTCTATGCGACCGACAGGATGAGACCTTCCATAGGAGACCATCAAAAGTTGTCTAGGCCAAAGTCACCTTTTGGCCCATTTTTGGGCATGAGCTTAACGGCACGGGTTGCCGATAAGACGGCAACCGATTCCAAAAGTGAATGCGTCTATGCGACCGGCAGGATGTGAGCTTCCATAGGAGACCATCAAAAGTTGTCTAGGCCAAAGTGACTTTTGGCCCAAAATTGGGCCTACAGGAATGACTATAACGGCACGGTTTGCCCATAAGACGGTCACCGATTCCATAAGTGAATGCGTCTATGCGACCGACAGGATGAGACCTTCCATAGGAGACCATCAAAAGTTGTCTAGGCCAAAGTCACCTTTTGGCCCATTTTTGGGCATGAGCTTAACGGCACGGGTTGCCGATAAGACGGCAACCGATTCCAAAAGTGAATGCGTCTATGCGACCGGCAGGATGTGAGCTTCCATAGGAGACCATCAAAAGTTGTCTAGGCCAAAGTGACTTTTGGCCCAAAATTGGGCCTACAGGAATGACTATAACGGCACGGTTTGCCCATAAGACGGTCACCGATTCCAAAAGTGAACGCGTCTATGCGACCGACAGGATGAGACCTTCCATAGGAGACCATCAAAAGTTGTCTAGGCCAAAGTCACCTTTTGGCCCATTTTTGGACATGAGCTTAACGGCACGGGTTGCCGATAAGACGGCAACCGATTCCAAAAGTGAATGCGTCTATGCGACCGGCAGGATGTGAGCTTCCATAGGAGACCATCAAAAGTTGTCTAGGCCAAAGTGACTTTTGGCCCAAAATTGGGCCTACAGGAATGACTATAACGGCACGGTTTGCCCATAAGACGGTCACCGATTCCAAAAGTGAACGCGTCTATGCGACCGACAGGATGAGACCTTCCATAGGAGACCATCAAAAGTTGTCTAGGCCAAAGTCACCTTTTGGCCCATTTTTGGGCATGAGCTTAACGGCACGGGTTGCCGATAAGACGGCAACCGATTCCAAAAGTGAATGCGTCTATGCGACCGGCAGGATGAGACCTTCCATAGGAGACCATCAAAAGTTGTCTAGGCCAAAGTGACTTTTGGCCCAAAATTGGGCCTACAGGAATGACTATAACGGCACGGTTTGCCCATAAGACGGTCACCGATTCCAAAAGTGAACGCGTCTATGCGACCGACAGGATGAGACCTTCCATAGGAGACCATCAAAAGTTGTCTAGGCCAAAGTCACCTTTTGGCCCATTTTTGGGCATGAGCTTAACGGCACGGGTTGCCGATAAGACGGCAACCGATTCCAAAAGTGAATGCGTCTATGCGACCGGCAGGATGTGAGCTTCCATAGGAGACCATCAAAAGTTGTCTAGGCCAAAGTGACTTTTGGCCCAAAATTGGGCCTACAGGAATGACTATAACGGCACGGTTTGCCCATAAGACGGTCACCGATTCCAAAAGTGAACGCGTCTATGCGACCGACAGGATGAGACCTTCCATAGGAGACCATCAAAAGTTGTCTAGGCCAAAGTCACCTTTTGGCCCATTTTTGGGCATGAGCTTAACGGCACGGGTTGCCGATAAGACGGCAACCGATTCCAAAAGTGAATGCGTCTATGCGACCGGCAGGATGAGACCTTCCATAGGAGACCATCAAAAGTTGTCTAGGCCAAAGTGACTTTTGGCCCAAAATTGGGCCTACAGGAATGACTATAACGGCACGGTTTGCCCATAAGACGGTCACCGATTCCTAAAGTGAACGCGTCTATGCGACCGACAGGATGAGACCTTCCATAGGAGACCATCAAAAGTTGTCTAGGCCAAAGTCACCTTTTGGCCCATTTTTGGGCATGAGCTTAACGGCATGGGTTGCCGATAAGACGGCAACCGATTCCAAAAGTGAATGCGTCTATGCGACCGGCAGGATGTGAGCTTCCATAGGAGACCATCAAAAGTTGTCTAGGCCAAAGTGACTTTTGGCCCAAAATTGGGCCTACAGGAATGACTATAACGGCACGGTTTGCCCATAAGACGGTCACCGATTCCAAAAGTGAACGCGTCTATGCGACCGACAGGATGAGACCTTCCATAGGAGACCATCAAAAGTTGTCTAGGCCAAAGTCACCTTTTGGCCCATTTTTGGGCATGAGCTTAACGGCACGGGTTGCCGATAAGACGGCAACCGATTCCAAAAGTGAATGTGTCTATGCGACCGGCAGGATGAGACCTTCCATAGGAGACCATCAAAAGTTGTCTAGGCCAAAGTCACCTTTTGGCCCATTTTTGGGCATGAGCTTAACGGCACGGGTTGCCGATAAGACGGCAACCGATTCCAAAAGTGAATGCGTCTATGCGACCGGCAGGATGTGAGCTTCCATAGGAGACCATCAAAAGGTTGTCTAGGCCAAAGTGACTTTTGGCCCAAAATTGGGCCTACAGGAATGACTATAACGGCACGATTTGCCCATAAGACGGTCACCGATTCCAAAAGTGAACGCGTCTATGCGACCGACAGGATGAGACCTTCCATAGGAGACCATCAAAAGTTGTCTAGGCCAAAGTCACCTTTTGGCCCATTTTTGGCCATGAGCTTAACGGCACGGGTTGCCGATAAGACGGCAACCGATTCCAAAAGTGGACGCGTCTATGCGACCGACAGGATGAGACCTTCCATAGGAGACCATCAAAAGTTGTCTAGGCCAAAGTCACCTTTTGGCCCATTTTTGGGCATGAGCTTAACGGCACGGGTTGCCGATAAGACGGCAACCGATTCCAAAAGTGAATGCGTCTATGCGACCGGCAGGATGTGAGCTTCCATAGGAGACCATCAAAAGTTGTCAGGCCAAAGTGACTTTTGGCCCAAAATTGGGCCTACAGGAATGACTATAACGGCACGGTTTGCCCATAAGACGGTCACCGATTCCAAAAGTGAACGCGTCTATGCGACCGACAGGATGAGACCTTCCATAGGAGACCATCAAAAGTTGTCTAGGCCAAAGTCACCTTTTGGCCCATTTTTGGACATGAGCTTAACGGCACGGGTTGCCGATAAGACGGCAACCGATTCCAAAAGTGAATGCGTCTATGCGACCGGCAGGATGTGAGCTTCCATAGGAGACCATCAAAAGTTGTCTAGGCCAAAGTGACTTTTGGCCCAAAATTGGGCCTACAGGAATGACTATAACGGCACGGTTTGCCCATAAGACGGTCACCGATTCCAAAAGTGAACGCGTCTATGCGACCGACAGGATGAGACCTTCCATAGGAGACCATCAAAAGTTGTCTAGGCCAAAGTCACCTTTTGGCCCATTTTTGGGCATGAGCTTAACGGCACGGGTTGCCGATAAGACGGCAACCGATTCCAAAAGTGAATGCGTCTATGCGACCGGCAGGATGTGAGCTTCCATAGGAGACCATCAAAAGTTGTCTAGGCCAAAGTGACTTTTGGCCCAAAATTGGGCCTACAGGAATGACTATAACGGCACGGTTTGCCCATAAGACGGTTACCGATTCCAAAAGTGAACGCGTCTATGCGACCGACAGGATGAGACCTTCCATAGGAGACCATCAAAAGTTGTCTAGGCCAAAGTCACCTTTTGGCCCATTTTTGGGCATGAGCTTAACGGCACGGGTTGCCGATAAGACGGCAACCGATTCCAAAAGTGAATGCGTCTATGCGACCGGCAGGATGTGAGCTTCCATAGGAGACCATCAAAAGTTGTCTAGGCCAAAGTGACTTTTGGCCCAAAATTGGGCCTACAGGAATGACTATAACGGCACGGTTTGCCCATAAGACGGTCACCGATTCCAAAAGTGAACGCGTCTATGCGACCGACAGGATGAGACCTTCCATAGGAGACCATCAAAAGTTGTCTAGGCCAAAGTCACCTTTTGGCCCATTTTTGGGCATGAGCTTAACGGCACTGGTTGCCGATAAGACGGCAACCGATTCCAAAAGTGAATGTGTCTATGCGACCGGCAGGATGTGAGCTTCCATAGGAGACCATCAAAAGTTGTCTAGGCCAAAGTGACTTTTGGCCCAAAATTGGGCCTACAGGAATGACTATAACGGCACGGTTTGCCCATAAGACGGTCACCGATTCCAAAAGTGAACGCGTCTATGCGACCGACAGGATGAGACCTTCCATAGGAGACCATCAAAAGTTGTCTAGGCCAAAGTCACCTTTTGGCCCATTTTTGGGCATGAGCTTAACGGCACGGGTTGCCGATAAGACGGCAACCGATTCCAAAAGTGGACGCGTCTATGCGACCGACAGGATGAGACCTTCCATAGGAGACCATCAAAAGTTGTCTAGGCCAAAGTCACCTTTTGGCCCATTTTTGGGCATGAGCTTAACGGCACGGGTTGCCGATAAGACGGCAACCGATTCCAAAAGTGAATGCGTCTATGCGACCGGCAGGATGTGAGCTTCCATAGGAGACCATCAAAAGTTGTCAGGCCAAAGTGACTTTTGGCCCAAAATTGGGCCTACAGGAATGACTATAACGGCACGGTTTGCCCATAAGACGGTCACCGATTCCTAAAGTGAACGCGTCTATGCGACCGACAGGATGAGACCTTCCATAGGAGACCATCAAAAGTTGTCTAGGCCAAAGTCACCTTTTGGCCCATTTTTGGGCATGAGCTTAACGGCATGGGTTGCCGATAAGACGGCAACCGATTCCAAAAGTGAATGCGTCTATGCGACCGGCAGGATGTGAGCTTCCATAGGAGACCATCAAAAGTTGTCTAGGCCAAAGTGACTTTTGGCCCAAAATTGGGCCTACAGGAATGACTATAACGGCACGGTTTGCCCATAAGACGGTCACCGATTCCAAAAGTGAACGCGTCTATGCGACCGACAGGATGAGACCTTCCATAGGAGACCATCAAAAGTTGTCTAGGCCAAAGTCACCTTTTGGCCCATTTTTGGGCATGAGCTTAACGGCACGGGTTGCCGATAAGACGGCAACCGATTCCAAAAGTGAATGCGTCTATGCGACCGGCAGGATGTGAGCTTCCATAGGAGACCATCAAAAGTTGTCTAGGCCAAAGTGACTTTTGGCCCAAAATTGGGCCTACAGGAATGACTATAACGGCACGGTTTGCCCATAAGACGGTCACCGATTCCAAAAGTGAACGCGTCTATGCGACCGACAGGATGAGACCTTCCATAGGAGACCATCAAAAGTTGTCTAGGCCAAAGTCACCTTTTGGCCCATTTTTGGGCATGAGCTTAACGGCACGGGTTGCCGATAAGACGGCAACCGATTCCAAAAGTGAATGCGTCTATGCGACCGGCAGGATGTGAGCTTCCATAGGAGACCATCAAAAGTTGTCTAGGCCAAAGTGACTTTTGGCCCAAAATTGGGCCTACAGGAATGACTATAACGGCACGGTTTGCCCATAAGACGGTCACCGATTCCAAAAGTGAACCCGTCTATGCGACCGACAGGATGAGACCTTCCATAGGAGACCATCAAAAGTTGTCTAGGCCAAAGTCACCTTTTGGCCCATTTTTGGGCATGAGCTTAACGGCACGGGTTGCCGATAAGACGGCAACCGATTCCAAAAGTGGACGCGTCTATGCGACCGACAGGATGAGACCTTCCATAGGAGACCATCAAAAGTTGTCTAGGCCAAAGTCACCTTTTGGCCCATTTTTGGGCATGAGCTTAACGGCACGGTTTGCCGATAAGACGGCAACCGATTCCAAAAGTGAATGCGTCTATGCGACCGGCAGGATGTGAGCTTCCATAGGAGACCATCAAAAGTTGTCTAGGCCAAAGTGACTTTTGGCCCAAAATTGGGCCTACAGGAATGACTATAACGGCACGGTTTGCCCATAAGACGGTCACCGATTCCTAAAGTGAACGCGTCTATGCGACCGACAGGATGAGACCTTCCATAGGAGACCATCAAAAGTTGTCTAGGCCAAAGTCACCTTTTGGCCCATTTTTGGGCATGAGCTTAACGGCATGGGTTGCCGATAAGACGGCAACCGATTCCAAAAGTGAATGCGTCTATGCGACCGGCAGGATGTGAGCTTCCATAGGAGACCATCAAAAGTTGTCTAGGCCAAAGTGACTTTTGGCCCAAAATTGGGCCTACAGGAATGACTATAACGGCACGGTTTGCCCATAAGACGGTCACCGATTCCAAAAGTGAACGCGTCTATGCGACCGACAGGATGAGACCTTCCATAGGAGACCATCAAAAGTTGTCTAGGCCAAAGTCACCTTTTGGCCCATTTTTGGGCATGAGCTTAACGGCACGGGTTGCCGATAAGACGGCAACCGATTCCAAAAGTGAATGCGTCTATGCGACCGGCAGGATGTGAGCTTCCATAGGAGACCATCAAAAGTTGTCTAGGCCAAAGTGACTTTTGGCCCAAAATTGGGCCTACAGGAATGACTATAACGGCACGGTTTGCCCATAAGACGGTCACCGATTCCAAAAGTGAACGCGTCTATGCGACCGACAGGATGAGACCTTCCATAGGAGACCATCAAAAGTTGTCTAGGCCAAAGTCACCTTTTGGCCCATTTTTGGGCATGAGCTTAACGGCACGGGTTGCCGATAAGACGGCAACCGATTCCAAAAGTGAATGCGTCTATGCGACCGGCAGGATGTGAGCTTCCATAGGAGACCATCAAAAGTTGTCTAGGCCAAAGTTTTTTTTCTCCCAAAATTGGGCCTACAGGAATGACTATAACGGCACGGTTTGCCCATAAGACGGTCACCGATTCCAAAAGTGAACGCGTCTATGCGACCGACAGGATGAGACCTTCCATAGGAGACCATCAAAAGTTGTCTAGGCCAAAGTCACCTTTTGGCCCATTTTTGGGCATGAGCTTAACGGCACGGGTTGCCGATAAGACGGCAACCGATTCCAAAAGTGAATGCGTCTATGCGACCGGCAGGATGTGAGCTTCCATAGGAGACCATCAAAAGTTGTCTAGACCAAAGTGACTTTTGGCCCAAAATTGGGCCTACAGGAATGACTATAACGGCACGATTTGCCCATAAGACGGTCACCGATTCCAAAAGTGAACGCGTCTATGCGACCGACAGGATGAGACCTTCCATAGGAGACCATCAAAAGTTGTCTAGGCCAAAGTCACCTTTTGGCCCATTTTTGGGCATGAGCTTAACGGCACGGGTTGCCGATAAGACGGCAACCGATTCCAAAAGTGGACGCGTCTATGCGACCGACAGGATGAGACCTTCCATAGGAGACCATCAAAAGTTGTCTAGGCCAAAGTCACCTTTTGGCCCATTTTTGGGCATGAGCTTAACGGCACGGTTTGCCGATAAGACGGCAACCGATTCCAAAAGTGAATGCGTCTATGCGACCGGCAGGATGTGAGCTTCCATAGGAGACCATCAAAAGTTGTCTAGGCCAAAGTGACTTTTGGCCCAAAATTGGGCCTACAGGAATAACTATAACGGCACGGTTTGCCCATAAGACGGTCACCGATTCCTAAAGTGAACGCGTCTATGCGACCGACAGGATGAGACCTTCCATAGGAGACCATCAAAAGTTGTCTAGGCCAAAGTCACCTTTTGGCCCATTTTTGGGCATGAGCTTAACGGCATGGGTTGCCGATAAGACGGCAACCGATTCCAAAAGTGAATGCGTCTATGCGACCGGCAGGATGTGAGCTTCCATAGGAGACCATCAAAAGTTGTCTAGGCCAAAGTGACTTTTGGCCCAAAATTGGGCCTACAGGAATGACTATAACGGCACGGTTTGCCCATAAGACGGTCACCGATTCCAAAAGTGAACGCGTCTATGCGACCGACAGGATGAGACCTTCCATAGGAGACCATCAAAAGTTGTCTAGGCCAAAGTCACCTTTTGGCCCATTTTTGGGCATGAGCTTAACGGCACGGTTTGCCGATAAGACGGCAACCGATTCCAAAAGTGAATGCGTCTATGCGACCGGCAGGATGTGAGCTTCCATAGGAGACCATCAAAAGTTGTCTAGGCCAAAGTGACTTTTGGCCCAAAATTGGGCCTACAGGAATGACTATAACGGCACGGTTTGCCCATAAGACGGTCACCGATTCCTAAAGTGAACGCGTCTATGCGACCGACAGGATGAGACCTTCCATAGGAGACCATCAAAAGTTGTCTAGGCCAAAGTCACCTTTTGGCCCATTTTTGGGCATGAGCTTAACGGCATGGGTTGCCGATAAGACGGCAACCGATTCCAAAAGTGAATGCGTCTATGCGACCGGCAGGATGTGAGCTTCCATAGGAGACCATCAAAAGTTGTCTAGGCCAAAGTGACTTTTGGCCCAAAATTGGGCCTACAGGAATGACTATAACGGCACGGTTTGCCCATAAGACGGTCACCGATTCCAAAAGTGAACGCGTCTATGCGACCGACAGGATGAGACCTTCCATAGGAGACCATCAAAAGTTGTCTAGGCCAAAGTCACCTTTTGGCCCATTTTTGGGCATGAGCTTAACGGCACGGGTTGCCGATAAGACGGCAACCGATTCCAAAAGTGAATGCGTCTATGCGACCGGCAGGATGTGAGCTTCCATAGGAGACCATCAAAAGTTGTCTAGGCCAAAGTGACTTTTGGCCCAAAATTGGGCCTACAGGAATGACTATAACGGCACGGTTTGCCCATAAGACGGTCACCGATTCCAAAAGTGAACGCGTCTATGCGACCGACAGGATGAGACCTTCCATAGGAGACCATCAAAAGTTGTCTAGGCCAAAGTCACCTTTTGGCCCATTTTTGGGCATGAGCTTAACGGCACGGGTTGCCGATAAGACGGCAACCGATTCCAAAAGTGAATGCGTCTATGCGACCGGCAGGATGTGAGCTTCCATAGGAGACCATCAAAAGTTGTCTAGGCCAAAGTTTTTTTTCTCCCAAAATTGGGCCTACAGGAATGACTATAACGGCACGGTTTGCCCATAAGACGGTCACCGATTCCAAAAGTGAACGCGTCTATGCGACCGACAGGATGAGACCTTCCATAGGAGACCATCAAAAGTTGTCTAGGCCAAAGTCACCTTTTGGCCCATTTTTGGGCATGAGCTTAACGGCACGGGTTGCCGATAAGACGGCAACCGATTCCAAAAGTGAATGCGTCTATGCGACCGGCAGGATGTGAGCTTCCATAGGAGACCATCAAAAGTTGTCTAGGCCAAAGTGACTTTTGGCCCAAAATTGGGCCTACAGGAATGACTATAACGGCACGGTTTGCCCATAAGACGGTCACCGATTCCAAAAGTGAACGCGTCTATGCGACCGACAGGATGAGACCTTCCATAGGAGACCATCAAAAGTTGTCTAGGCCAAAGTCACCTTTTGGCCCATTTTTGGGCATGAGCTTAACGGCACGGGTTGCCGATAAGACGGCAACCGATTCCAAAAGTGAATGCGTCTATGCGACCGGCAGGATGTGAGCTTCCATAGGAGACCATCAAAAGTTGTCTAGGCCAAAGTGACTTTTGGCCCAAAATTGGGCCTACAGGAATGACTATAACGGCACGGTTTGCCCATAAGACGGTCACCGATTCCAAAAGTGAACGCGTCTATGCGACCGACAGGATGAGACCTTCCATAGGAGACCATCAAAAGTTGTCTAGGCCAAAGTCACATTTTGGCCCATTTTTGGGCATGAGCTTAACGGCATGGTTTGCCGATAAGACGGCAACCGATTCCAAAAGTGAATGCGTCTATGCGACCGGCAGGATGTGAGCTTCCATAGGAGACCATCAAAAGTTGTCTAGGCCAAAGTGACTTTTGGCCCAAAATTGGGCCTACAGGAATGACTATAACGGCACGGTTTGCCCATAAGACGGTCACCGATTCCTAAAGTGAACGCGTCTATGCGACCGACAGGATGAGACCTTCCATAGGAGACCATCAAAAGTTGTCTAGGCCAAAGTCACCTTTTGGCCCATTTTTGGGCATGAGCTTAACGGCATGGGTTGCCGATAAGACGGCAACCGATTCCAAAAGTGAATGCGTCTATGCGACCGGCAGGATGTGAGCTTCCATAGGAGACCATCAAAAGTTGTCTAGGCCAAAGTGACTTTTGGCCCAAAATTGGGCCTACAGGAATGACTATAACGGCACGGTTTGCCCATAAGACGGTCACCGATTCCAAAAGTGAACGCGTCTATGCGACCGACAGGATGAGACCTTCCATAGGAGACCATCAAAAGTTGTCTAGGCCAAAGTCACCTTTTGGCCCATTTTTGGGCATGAGCTTAACGGCACGGGTTGCCGATAAGACGGCAACCGATTCCAAAAGTGAATGCGTCTATGCGACCGGCAGGATGTGAGCTTCCATAGGAGACCATCAAAAGTTGTCTAGGCCAAAGTGACTTTTGGCCCAAAATTGGGCCTACAGGAATGACTATAACGGCACGGTTTGCCCATAAGACGGTCACCGATTCCAAAAGTGAACGCGTCTATGCGACCGACAGGATGAGACCTTCCATAGGAGACCATCAAAAGTTGTCTAGGCCAAAGTCACCTTTTGGCCCATTTTTGGGCATGAGCTTAACGGCACGGGTTGCCGATAAGACGGCAACCGATTCCAAAAGTGAATGCGTCTATGCGACCGGCAGGATGTGAGCTTCCATAGGAGACCATCAAAAGTTGTCTAGGCCAAAGTGACTTTTGGCCCAAAATTGGGCCTACAGGAATGACTATAACGGCACGGTTTGCCCATAAGACGGTCACCGATTCCAAAAGTGAACGCGTCTATGCGACCGACAGGATGAGACCTTCCATAGGAGACCATCAAAAGTTGTCTAGGCCAAAGTCACCTTTTGGCCCATTTTTGGGCATGAGCTTAACGGCACGGGTTGCCGATAAGACGGCAACCGATTCCAAAAGTGAATGCGTCTATGCGACCGGCAGGATGTGAGCTTCCATAGGAGACCATCAAAAGTTGTCTAGGCCAAAGTGACTTTTGGCCCAAAATTGGGCCTACAGGAATGACTATAACGGCACGGTTTGCCCATAAGACGGTCACCGATTCCAAAAGTGAACGCGTCTATGCGACCGACAGGATGAGACCTTCCATAGGAGACCATCAAAAGTTGTCTAGGCCAAAGTCACCTTTTGGCCCATATTTGGGCATGAGCTTAACGGCACGGGTTGCCGATAAGACGGCAACCGATTCCAAAAGTGAATGCGTCTATGCGACCGGCAGGATGTGAGCTTCCATAGGAGACCATCAAAAGTTGTCTAGGCCAAAGTGACTTTTGGCCCAAAATTGGGCCTACAGGAATGACTATAACGGCACGGTTTGCCCATAAGACGGTCACCGATTCCAAAAGTGAACGCGTCTATGCGACCGACAGGATGAGACCTTCCATAGGAGACCATCAAAAGTTGTCTAGGCCAAAGTCACCTTTTGGCCCATTTTTGGGCATGAGCTTAACGGCACGGGTTGCCGATAAGACGGCAACCGATTCCAAAAGTGAATGCGTCTATGCGACCGGCAGGATGTGAGCTTCCATAGGAGACCATCAAAAGTTGTCTAGGCCAAAGTGACTTTTGGCCCAAAATTGGGCCTACAGGAATGACTATAACGGCACGGTTTGCCCATAAGACGGTCACCGATTCCAAAAGTGAACGCGTCTATGCGACCGACAGGATGAGACCTTCCATAGGAGACCATCAAAAGTTGTCTAGGCCAAAGTCACCTTTTGGCCCATTTTTGGGCATGAGCTTAACGGCACGGGTTGCCGATAAGACGGCAACCGATTCCAAAAGTGAATGCGTCTATGCGACCGGCAGGATGTGAGCTTCCATAGGAGACCATCAAAAGTTGTCTAGGCCAAAGTGACTTTTGGCCCAAAATTGGGCCTACAGGAATGACTATAACGGCACGGTTTGCCCATAAGACGGTCACCGATTCCAAAAGTGAACGCGTCTATGCGACCGACAGGATGAGAACTTCCATAGGAGACCATCAAAAGTTGTCTAGGCCAAAGTCACCTTTTGGCCCATTTTTGGGCATGAGCTTAACGGCACGGGTTGCCGATAAGACGGCAACCGATTCCAAAAGTGAATGCGTCTATGCGACCGGCAGGATGTGAGCTTCCATAGGAGACCATCAAAAGTTGTCTAGGCCAAAGTGACTTTTGGCCCAAAATTGGGCCTACAGGAATGACTATAACGGCACGGTTTGCCCATAAGACGGTCACCGATTCCAAAAGTGAACGCGTCTATGCGACCGACAGGATGAGACCTTCCATAGGAGACCATCAAAAGTTGTCTAGGCCAAAGTCACCTTTTGGCCCATTTTTGGGCATGAGCTTAACGGCACGGGTTGCCGATAAGACGGCAACCGATTCCAAAAGTGAATGCGTCTATGCGACCGGCAGGATGTGAGCTTCCATAGGAGACCATCAAAAGTTGTCTAGGCCAAAGTGACTTTTGGCCCAAAATTGGGCCTACAGGAATGACTATAACGGCACGGTTTGCCCATAAGACGGTCACCGATTCCAAAAGTGAACGCGTCTATGCGACCGACAGGATGAGACCTTCCATAGGAGACCATCAAAAGTTGTCTAGGCCAAAGTCACCTTTTGGCCCATTTTTGGGCATGACCTTAACGGCACGGGTTGCCGATAAGACGGCAACCGATTCCAAAAGTGAATGCGTCTATGCGACCGGCAGGATGTGAGCTTCCATAGGAGACCATCAAAAGTTGTCTAGGCCAAAGTGACTTTTGGCCCAAAATTGGGCCTACAGGAATGACTATAACGGCACGGTTTGCCCATAAGACGGTCACCGATTCCAAAAGTGAACGCGTCTATGCGACCGACAGGATGAGACCTTCCATAGGAGACCATCAAAAGTTGTCTAGGCCAAAGTCACCTTTTGGCCCATTTTTGGGCATGAGCTTAACGGCACGGGTTGCCGATAAGACGGCAACCGATTCCAAAAGTGAATGCCTCTATGCGACCGGCAGGATGTGAGCTTCCATAGGAGACCATCAAAAGTTGTCTAGGCCAAAGTGACTTTTGGCCCAAAATTGGGCCTACAGGAATGACTATAACGGCACGGTTTGCCCATAAGACGGTCACCGATTCCAAAAGTGAACGCGTCTATGCGACCGACAGGATGAGACCTTCCATAGGAGACCATCAAAAGTTGTCTAGGCCAAAGTGACTTTTGGCCCAAAATTGGGCCTACAGGAATGACTATAACGGCACGGTTTGCCCATAAGACGGTCACCGATTCCAAAAGTGAATGCGTCTATGCGACCGACAGGATGAGACCTTCCATAGGAGACCATCAAAAGTTGTCTAGGCCAAAGTCACCTTTTGGCCCATTTTTGGGCATGAGCTTAACGGCACGGGTTGCCGATAAGACGGCAACCGATTCCAAAAGTGAATGCGTCTATGCGACCGGCAGGATGTGAGCTTCCATAGGAGACCATCAAAAGTTGTCTAGGCCAAAGTGACTTTTGGCCCAAAATTGGGCCTACAGGAATGACTATAACGGCACGGTTTGCCCATAAGACGGTCACCGATTCCAAAAGTGAACGCGTCTATGCGACCGACAGGATGAGACCTTCCATAGGAGACCATCAAAAGTTGTCTAGGCCAAAGTCACCTTTTGGCCCATTTTTGGGCATGAGCTTAACGGCACGGGTTGCCGATAAGACAGCAACCGATTCCAAAAGTGAATGCGTCTATGCGACCGGCAGGATGTGAGCTTCCATAGGAGACCATCAAAAGTTGTCTAGGCCAAAGTTTTTTTTCTCCCAAAATTGGGCCTACAGGAATGACTATAACGGCACGGTTTGCCCATAAGACGGTCACCGATTCCAAAAGTGAACGCGTCTATGCGACCGACAGGATGAGACCTTCCATAGGAGACCATCAAAAGTTGTCTAGGCCAAAGTCACCTTTTGGCCCATTTTTGGGCATGAGCTTAACGGCACGGGTTGCCGATAAGACGGCAACCGATTCCAAAAGTGAATGCGTCTATGCGACCGGCAGGATGTGAGCTTCCATAGGAGACCATCAAAAGTTGTCTAGGCCAAAGTGACTTTTGGCCCAAAATTGGGCCTACAGGAATGACTATAACGGCACGGTTTGCCCATAAGACGGTCACCGATTCCAAAAGTGAACGCGTCTATGCGACCGACAGGATGAGACCTTCCATAGGAGACCATCAAAAGTTGTCTAGGCCAAAGTCACCTTTTGGCCCATTTTTGGGCATGAGCTTAACGGCACGGGTTGCCGATAAGACGGCAACCGATTCCAAAAGTGAATGCGTCTATGCGACCGGCAGGATGTGAGCTTCCATAGGAGACCATCAAAAGTTGTCTAGGCCAAAGTGACTTTTGGCCCAAAATTGGGCCTACAGGAATGACTATAACGGCACGGTTTGCCCATAAGACGGTCACCGATTCCAAAAGTGAACGCGTCTATGCGACCGACAGGATGAGACCTTCCATAGGAGACCATCAAAAGTTGTCTAGGCCAAAGTCACCTTTTGGCCCATTTTTGGGCATGAGCTTAACGGCACGGGTTGCCGATAAGACGGCAACCGATTCCAAAAGTGAATGCGTCTATGCGACCGGCAGGATGTGAGCTTCCATAGGAGACCATCAAAAGTTGTCTAGGCCAAAGTGACTTTTGGCCCAAAATTGGGCCAACAGGAATGACTATAACGGCACGGTTTGCCCATAAGACGGTCACCGATTCCAAAAGTGAACGCGTCTATGCGACCGACAGGATGAGACCTTCCATAGGAGACCATCAAAAGTTGTCTAGGCCAAAGTCACCTTTTGGCCCATTTTTGGGCATGAGCTTAACGGCACGGGTTGCCGATAAGACGGCAACCGATTCCAAAAGTGAATGCGTCTATGCGACCGGCAGGATGTGAGCTTCCATAGGAGACCATCAAAAGTTGTCTAGGCCAAAGTGACTTTTGGCCCAAAATTGGGCCTACAGGAATGACTATAACGGCACGATTTGCCCATAAGACGGTCACCGATTCCAAAAGTGACGTGTCTATGCGACCGACAGGATGAGACCTTCCATAGGAGACCATCAAAAGTTGTCTAGGCCAAAGTCACCTTTTGGCCCATTTTTGGGCATGAGCTTAACGGCACGGGTTGCCGATAAGACGGCAACCGATTCCAAAAGTGGACGCGTCTATGCGACCGACAGGATGACACCTTCAATAGGAGACCATCAAAAGTTGTCTAGGCCAAAGTCACCTTTTGGCCCATTTTTGGGCATGAGCTTAACGGCACGGTTTGCCGATAAGACGGCAACCGATTCCAAAAGTGAATGCGTCTATGCGACCGGCAGGATGTGAGCTTCCATAGGAGACCATCAAAAGTTGTCTAGGCCAAAGTGACTTTTGGCCCAAAATTGGGCCTACAGGAATGACTATAACGGCACGGTTTGCCCATAAGACGGTCACCGATTCCAAAAGTGAACGCGTCTATGCGACCGACAGGATGAGACCTTCCATAGGAGACCATCAAAAGTTGTCTAGGCCAAAGTCACCTTTTGGCCCATTTTTGGGCATGAGCTTAACGGCACGGGTTGCCGATAAGACGGCAACCGATTCCAAAAGTGAATGCGTCTATGCGACCGGCAGGATGTGAGCTTCCATAGGAGACCATCAAAAGTTGTCTAGGCCAAAGTTTTTTTTCTCCCAAAATTGGGCCTACAGGAATGACTATAACGGCACGGTTTGCCCATAAGACGGTCACCGATTCCAAAAGTGAACGCGTCTATGCGACCGACAGGATGAGACCTTCCATAGGAGACCATCAAAAGTTGTCTAGGCCAAAGTCACCTTTTGGCCCATTTTTGGGCATGAGCTTAACGGCACGGGTTGCCGATAAGACGGCAACCGATTCCAAAAGTGAATGCGTCTATGCGACCGGCAGGATGTGAGCTTCCATAGGAGACCATCAAAAGTTGTCTAGGCCAAAGTGACTTTTGGCCCAAAATTGGGCCTACAGGAATGACTATAACGGCACGGTTTGCCCATAAGACGGTCACCGATTCCAAAAGTGAACGCGTCTATGCGACCGACAGGATGAGACCTTCCATAGGAGACCATCAAAAGTTGTCTAGGCCAAAGTCACCTTTTGGCCCATTTTTGGGCATGAGCTTAGCGGCACGGGTTGCCGATAAGACGGCAACCGATTCCAAAAGTGAATGCGTCTATGCGACCGGCAGGATGTGAGCTTCCATAGGAGACCATCAAAAGTTGTCTAGGCCAAAGTGACTTTTGGCCCAAAATTGGGCCTACAGGAATGACTATAACGGCACGGTTTGCCCATAAGACGGTCACCGATTCCAAAAGTGAACGCGTCTATGCGACCGACAGGATGAGACCTTCCATAGGAGACCATCAAAAGTTGTCTAGGCCAAAGTCACCTTTTGGCCCATTTTTGGGCATGAGCTTAACGGCACGGGTTGCCGATAAGACGGCAACCGATTCCAAAAGTGAATGCGTCTATGCGACCGGCAGGATGTGAGCTTCCATAGGAGACCATCAAAAGTTGTCTAGGCCAAAGTGACTTTTGGCCCAAAATTGGGCCTACAGGAATGACTATAACGGCACGGTTTGCCCATAAGACGGTCACCGATTCCAAAAGTGAACGCGTCTATGCGACCGACAGGATGAGACCTTCCATAGGAGACCATCAAAAGTTGTCTAGGCCAAAGTCACCTTTTGGCCCATTTTTGGGCATGAGCTTAACGGCACGGGTTGCCGATAAGACGGCAACCGATTCCAAAAGTGAATGCGTCTATGCGACCGGCAGGATGTGAGCTTCCATAGGAGACCATCAAAAGTTGTCTAGGCCAAAGTGACTTTTGGCCCAAAATTGGGCCTACAGGAATGACTATAACGGCACGATTTGCCCATAAGACGGTCACCGATTCCAAAAGTGACGTGTCTATGCGACCGACAGGATGAGACCTTCCATAGGAGACCATCAAAAGTTGTCTAGGCCAAAGTCACCTTTTGGCCCATTTTTGGGCATGAGCTTAACGGCACGGGTTGCCGATAAGACGGCAACCGATTCCAAAAGTGGACGCGTCTATGCGACCGACAGGATGACACCTTCAATAGGAGACCATCAAAAGTTGTCTAGGCCAAAGTCACCTTTTGGCCCATTTTTGGGCATGAGCTTAACGGCACGGTTTGCCGATAAGACGGCAACCGATTCCAAAAGTGAATGCGTCTATGCGACCGGCAGGATGTGAGCTTCCATAGGAGACCATCAAAAGTTGTCTAGGCCAAAGTGACTTTTGGCCCAAAATTGGGCCTACAGGAATGACTATAACGGCACGGTTTGCCCATAAGACGGTCACCGATTCCAAAAGTGAACGCGTCTATGCGACCGACAGGATGAGACCTTCCATAGGAGACCATCAAAAGTTGTCTAGGCCAAAGTCACCTTTTGGCCCATTTTTGGGCATGAGCTTAACGGCACGGGTTGCCGATAAGACGGCAACCGATTCCAAAAGTGAATGCGTCTATGCGACCGGCAGGATGTGAGCTTCCATAGGAGACCATCAAAAGTTGTCTAGGCCAAAGTGACTTTTGGCCCAAAATTGGGCCTACAGGAATGACTATAACGGCACGGTTTGCCCATAAGACGGTCACCGATTCCAAAAGTGAACGCGTCTATGCGACCGACAGGATGAGACCTTCCATAGGAGACCATCAAAAGTTGTCTAGGCCAAAGTCACCTTTTGGCCCATTTTTGGGCATGAGCTTAACGGCACGGGTTGCCGATAAGACGGCAACCGATTCCAAAAGTGAATGCGTCTATGCGACCGGCAGGATGTGAGCTTCCATAGGAGACCATCAAAAGTTGTCTAGGCCAAAGTGACTTTTGGCCCAAAATTGGGCCTACAGGAATGACTATAACGGCACGGTTTGCCCATAAGACGGTCACCGATTCCAAAAGTGAACGCGTCTATGCGACCGACAGGATGAGACCTTCCATAGGAGACCATCAAAAGTTGTCTAGGCCAAAGTCACCTTTTGGCCCATTTTTGGGCATGAGCTTAACGGCACGGGTTGCCGATAAGACGGCAACCGATTCCAAAAGTGAATGCGTCTATGCGACCGGCAGGATGTGAGCTTCCATAGGAGACCATCAAAAGTTGTCTAGGCCAAAGTGACTTTTGGCCCAAAATTGGGCCTACAGGAATGACTATAACGGCACGGTTTGCCCATAAGACGGTCACCGATTCCAAAAGTGAACGCGTCTATGCGACCGACAGGATGAGACCTTCCATAGGAGACCATCAAAAGTTGTCTAGGCCAAAGTCACCTTTTGGCCCATTTTTGGGCATGAGCTTAACGGCACGGGTTGCCGATAAGACGGCAACCGATTCCAAAAGTGAATGCGTCTATGCGACCGGCAGGATGTGAGCTTCCATAGGAGACCATCAAAAGTTGTCTGACCAAAGTGACTTTTGGCCCAAAATTGGGCCTACAGGAATGCCTATAACGGCACGGTTTGCCCATAAGACGGTCACCGATTCCAAAAGTGAACGCGTCTATGCGACCGACAGGATGAGACCTTCCATAGGAGACCATCAAAAGTTGTCTAGGCCAAAGTCACCTTTTGGCCCATTTTTGGGCATGAGCTTAACGGCACGGGTTGCCGATAAGACGGCAACCGATTCCAAAAGTGAATGCGTCTATGCGACCGGCAGGATGTGAGCTTCCATAGGAGACCATCAAAAGTTGTCTAGGCCAAAGTGACTTTTGGCCCAAAATTGGGCCTACAGGAATGACTATAACGGCACGGTTTGCCCATAAGACGGTCACCGATTCCAAAAGTGAACGCGTCTATGCGACCGACAGGATGAGACCTTCCATAGGAGACCATCAAAAGTTGTCTAGGCCAAAGTCACCTTTTGGCCCATTTTTGGGCATGAGCTTAAAGGCACGGGTTGCCGATAAGACGGCAACCGATTCCAAAAGTGAATGCGTCTATGCGACCGGCAGGATGTGAGCTTCCATAGGAGACCATCAAAAGTTGTCTAGGCCAAAGTGACTTTTGGCCCAAAATTGGGCCTACAGGAATGACTATAACGGCACGGTTTGCCCATAAGACGGTCACCGATTCCAAAAGTGAACGCGTCTATGCGACCGACAGGATGAGAACTTCCATAGGAGACCATCAAAAGTTGTCTAGGCCAAAGTCACCTTTTGGCCCATTTTTGGGCATGAGCTTAACGGCACGGGTTGCCGATAAGACGGCAAACGATTCCAAAAGTGAATGCGTCTATGCGACCGGCAGGATGTGAGCTTCCATAGGAGACCATCAAAAGTTGTCTAGGCCAAAGTGACTTTTGGCCCAAAATTGGGCCTACAGGAATGACTATAACGGCACGGTTTGCCCATAAGACGGTCACCGATTCCAAAAGTGAACGCGTCTATGCGACCGACAGGATGAGACCTTCCATAGGAGACCATCAAAAGTTGTCTTGGCCAAAGTCACCTTTTGGCCCATTTTTGGGCATGAGCTTAACGGCACGGGTTGCCGATAAGACGGCAACCGATTCCAAAAGTGAATGCGTCTATGCGACCGGCAGGATGTGAGCTTCCATAGGAGACCATCAAAAGTTGTCTAGGCCAAAGTGACTTTTGGCCCAAAATTGGGCCTACAGGAATGACTATAACGGCACGGTTTGCCCATAAGACGGTCACCGATTCCAAAAGTGAACGCGTCTATGCGACCGACAGGATGAGACCTTCCATAGGAGACCATCAAAAGTTGTCTAGGCCAAAGTCACCTTTTGGCCCATTTTTGGGCATGACCTTAACGGCACGGGTTGCCGATAAGACGGCAACCGATTCCAAAAGTGAATGCGTCTATGCGACCGGCAGGATGTGAGCTTCCATAGGAGACCATCAAAAGTTGTCTAGGCCAAAGTGACTTTTGGCCCAAAATTGGGCCTACAGAAATGACTATAACGGCACGGTTTGCCCATAAGACGGTCACCGATTCCAAAAGTGAACGCGTCTATGCGACCGACAGGATGAGACCTTCCATAGGAGACCATCAAAAGTTGTCTAGGCCAAAGTCACCTTTTGGCCCATTTTTGGGCATGAGCTTAACGGCACGGGTTGCCGATAAGACGGCAACCGATTCCAAAAGTGAATGCGTCTATGCGACCGGCAGGATGTGAGCTTCCATAGGAGACCATCAAAAGTTGTCTAGGCCAAAGTGACTTTTGGCCCAAAATTGGGCCTACAGGAATGACTATAACGGCACGGTTTGCCCATAAGACGGTCACCGATTCCAAAAGTGAACGCGTCTATGCGACCGACAGGATGAGACCTTCCATAGGAGACCATCAAAAGTTGTCTAGGCCAAAGTGACTTTTGGCCCAAAATTGGGCCTACAGGAATGACTATAACGGCACGGTTTGCCCATAAGACGGTCACCGATTCCAAAAGTGAATGCGTCTATGCGACCGACAGGATGAGACCTTCCATAGGAGACCATCAAAAGTTGTCTAGGCCAAAGTCACCTTTTGGCCCATTTTTGGGCATGAGCTTAACGGGTTGCCGATAAGACGGCAACCGATTCCAAAAGTGAATGCGTCTATGCGACCGGCAGGATGTGAGCTTCCATAGGAGACCATCAAAAGTTGTCTAGGCCAAAGTGACTTTTGGCCCAAAATTGGGCCTACAGGAATGACTATAACGGCACGGTTTGCCCATAAGACGGTCACCGATTCCAAAAGTGAACGCGTCTATGCGACCGACAGGATGAGACATTCCATAGGAGACCATCAAAAATTGTCTAGGCCAAAGTCACCTTTTGGCCCATTTTTGGGCATGAGCTTAACGGCACGGGTTGCCGATAAGACGGCAACCGATTCCAAAAGTGAATGCGTCTATGCGACCGGCAGGATGTGAGCTTCCATAGGAGACCATCAAAAGTTGTCTAGGCCAAAGTGACTTTTGGCCCAAAATTGGGCCTACAGGAATGACTATAACGGCACGGTTTGCCCATAAGACGGTCACCGATTCCAAAAGTGAACCCGTCTATGCGACCGACAGGATGAGACCTTCCATAGGAGACCATCAAAAGTTGTCTAGGCCAAAGTCACCTTTTGGCCCATTTTATGGCATGAGCTTAACGGCACGGGTTGCCGATAAGACGGCAACCGATTCCAAAAGTGAATGCGTCTATGCGACCGGCAGGATGTGAGCTTCCATAGGAGACCATCAAAAGTTGTCTAGGCCAAAGTGACTTTTGGCCCAAAATTGGGCCTACAGGAATGACTATAACGGCACGGTTTGCCCATAAGACGGTCACCGATTCCAAAAGTGAATGCGTCTATGCGACCGACAGGATGAGACCTTCCATAGGAGACCATCAAAAGTTGTCTAGGCCAAAGTCACCTTTTGGCCCATTTTTGGGCATGAGCTTAACGGCACGGGTTGCCGATAAGACGGCAACCGATTCCAAAAGTGAATGCGTCTATGCGACCGGCAGGATGTGAGCTTCCATAGGAGACCATCAAAAGTTGTCTAGGCCAAAGTGACTTTTGGCCCAAAATTGGGCCTACAGGAATGACTATAACGGCACGGTTTGCCCATAAGACGGTCACCGATTCCAAAAGTGAACGCGTCTATGCGACCGACAGGATGAGACCTTCCATAGGAGACCATCAAAAGTTGTCTAGGCCAAAGTCACCTTTTGGCCCATTTTTGGGCATGAGCTTAACGGCACGGGTTGCCGATAAGACAGCAACCGATTCCAAAAGTGAATGCGTCTATGCGACCGGCAGGATGTGAGCTTCCATAGGAGACCATCAAAAGTTGTCTAGGCCAAAGTGACTTTTGGCCCAAAATTGGGCCTACAGGAATGACTATAACGGCACGGTTTGCCCATAAGACGGTCACCGATTCCAAAAGTGAACGCGTCTATGCGACCGACAGGATGAGACCTTCCATAGGAGACCATCAAAAGTTGTCTAGGCCAAAGTCACCTTTTGGCCCATTTTATGGCATGATCATAACGGCACGGGTTGCCGATAAGACGGCAACCGATTCCAAAAGTGAATGCGTCTATGCGACCGGCAGGATGTGAGCTTCCATAGGAGACCATCAAAAGTTGTCTAGGCCAAAGTGACTTTTGGCCCAAAATTGGGCCTACAGGAATGACTATAACGGCACGGTTTGCCCATAAGACGGTCACCGATTCCAAAAGTGAACGCGTCTATGCGACCGACAGGATGAGACCTTCCATAGGAGACCATCAAAAGTTGTCTAGGCCAAAGTCACCTTTTGGCCCATTTTTGGGCATGAGCTTAACGGCACGGGTTGCCGATAAGACAGCAACCGATTCCAAAAGTGAATGCGTCTATGCGACCGGCAGGATGTGAGCTTCCATAGGAGACCATCAAAAGTTGTCTAGGCCAAAGTGACTTTTGGCCCAAAATTGGGCCTACAGGAATGACTATAACGGCACGGTTTGCCCATAAGACGGCAACCGATTCCAAAAGTGAATGCGTCTATGCGACCGGCAGGATGTGAGCTTCCATAGGAGACCATCAAAAGTTGTCTAGGCCAAAGTGACTTTTGGCCCAAAATTGGGCCTACAGGAATGACTATAACGGCACGGTTTGCCCATAAGACGGTCACCGATTCCAAAAGTGAACGCGTCTATGCGACCGACAGGATGAGACCTTCCATAGGAGACCATCAAAAGTTGTCTAGGCCAAAGTCACCTTTTGGCCCATTTTATGGCATGAGCTTAACGGCACGGGTTGCCGATAAGACGGCAACCGATTCCAAAAGTGAATGCGTCTATGCGACCGGCAGGATGTGAGCTTCCATAGGAGACCATCAAAAGTTGTCTAGGCCAAAGTGACTTTTGGCCCAAAATTGGGCCTACAGGAATGACTATAACGGCACGGTTTGCCCATAAGACGGTCACCGATTCCAAAAGTGAACGCGTCTATGCGACCGACAGGATGAGACCTTCCATAGGAGACCATCAAAAGTTGTCTAGGCCAAAGTCACCTTTTGGCCCATTTTTGGGCATGAGCTTAACGGCACGGGTTGCCGATAAGACAGCAACCGATTCCAAAAGTGAATGCGTCTATGCGACCGGCAGGATGTGAGCTTCCATAGGAGACCATCAAAAGTTGTCTAGGCCAAAGTGACTTTTGGCCCAAAATTGGGCCTACAGGAATGACTATAACGGCACGGTTTGCCCATAAGACGGTCACCGATTCCAAAAGTGAACGCGTCTATGCGACCGACAGGATGAGACCTTCCATAGGAGACCATCAAAAGTTGTCTAGGCCAAAGTCACCTTTTGGCCCATTTTATGGCATGAGCTTAACGGCACGGGTTGCCGATAAGACGGCAATCGATTCCAAAAGTGAATGCGTCTATGCGACCGGCAGGATGTGAGCTTCCATAGGAGACCATCAAAAGTTGTCTAGGCCAAAGTGACTTTTGGCCCAAAATTGGGCCTACAGGAATGACTATAACGGCACGGTTTGCCCATAAGACGGTCACCGATTCCAAAAGTGAACGCGTCTATGCGACCGACAGGATGAGACCTTCCATAGGAGACCATCAAAAGTTGTCTAGGCCAAAGTCACCTTTTGGCCCATTTTTGGGCATGAGCTTAACGGCACGGGTTGCCGATAAGACAGCAACCGATTCCAAAAGTGAATGCGTCTATGCGACCGGCAGGATGTGAGCTTCCATAGGAGACCATCAAAAGTTGTCTAGGCCAAAGTGACTTTTGGCCCAAAATTGGGCCTACAGGAATGACTATAACGGCACGGTTTGCCCATAAGACGGCAACCGATTCCAAAAGTGAATGCGTCTATGCGACCGGCAGGATGTGAGCTTCCATAGGAGACCATCAAAAGTTGTCTAGGCCAAAGTGACTTTTGGCCCAAAATTGGGCCTACAGGAATGACTATAACGGCACGGTTTGCCCATAAGACGGTCACCGATTCCAAAAGTGAACGCGTCTATGCGACCGACAGGATGAGACCTTCCATAGGAGACCATCAAAAGTTGTCTAGGCCAAAGTCACCTTTTGGCCCATTTTATGGCATGAGCTTAACGGCACGGGTTGCCGATAAGACGGCAACCGATTCCAAAAGTGAATGCGTCTATGCGACCGGCAGGATGTGAGCTTCCATAGGAGACCATCAAAAGTTGTCTAGGCCAAAGTGACTTTTGGCCCAAAATTGGGCCTACAGGAATGACTATAACGGCACGGTTTGCCCATAAGACGGTCACCGATTCCAAAAGTGAACGCGTCTATGCGACCGACAGGATGAGACCTTCCATAGGAGACCATCAAAAGTTGTCTAGGCCAAAGTCACCTTTTGGCCCATTTTTGGGCATGAGCTTAACGGCACGGGTTGCCGATAAGACAGCAACCGATTCCAAAAGTGAATGCGTCTATGCGACCGGCAGGATGTGAGCTTCCATAGGAGACCATCAAAAGTTGTCTAGGCCAAAGTGACTTTTGGCCCAAAATTGGGCCTACAGGAATGACTATAACGGCACGGTTTGCCCATAAGACGGTCACCGATTCCAAAAGTGAACGCGTCTATGCGACCGACAGGATGAGACCTTCCATAGGAGACCATCAAAAGTTGTCTAGGCCAAAGTCACCTTTTGGCCCATTTTATGGCATGAGCTTAACGGCACGGGTTGCCGATAAGACGGCAACCGATTCCAAAAGTGAATGCGTCTATGCGACCGGCAGGATGTGTGCTTCCATAGGAGACCATCAAAAGTTGTCTAGGCCAAAGTGACTTTTGGCCCAAAATTGGGCCTACAGGAATGACTATAACGGCACGGTTTGCCCATAAGACGGTCACCGATTCCAAAAGTGAACGCGTCTATGCGACCGACAGGATGAGACCTTCCATAGGAGACCATCAAAAGTTGTCTAGGCCAAAGTCACCTTTTGGCCCATTTTTGGGCATGAGCTTAACGGCACGGGTTGCCGATAAGACGGCAACCGATTCCAAAAGTGAATGCGTCTATGCAACCGGCAGGATGTGAGCTTCCATAGGAGACCATCAAAAGTTGTCTAGGCCAAAGTGACTTTTGGCCCAAAATAGGCCTACAGGAATGACTATAACGGCACGGTTTGCCCATAAGACGGTCACCGATTCCAAAAGTGAACGCGTCTATGCGACCGACAGGATGAGACCTTCCATAGGAGACCATCAAAAGTTGTCTAGGCCAAAGTCACCTTTTGGCCCATTTTTGGGCATGAGCTTAACGGCACGGGTTGCCGATAAGACGGCAACCGATTCCAAAAGTGAATGCGTCTATGCGACCGGCAGGATGTGAGCTTCCATAGGAGACCATCAAAAGTTGTCTAGGCCAAAGTGACTTTTGGCCCAAAATTGGGCCTACAGGAATGACTATAACGGCACGGTTTGCCCATAAGACGGTCACCGATTCCAAAAGTGAACGCGTCTATGCGACCGACAGGATGAGACCTTCCATAGGAGACCATCAAAAGTTGTCTAGGCCAAAGTCACCTTTTGGCCCATTTTTGGACATGAGCTTAACGGCACGGGTTGCCGATAAGACGGCAACCGATTCCAAAAGTGAATGCGTCTATGCGACCGGCAGGATGTGAGCTTCCATAGGAGACCATCAAAAGTTGTCTAGGCCAAAGTGACTTTTGGCCCAAAATTGGGCCTACAGGAATGACTATAACGGCACGGTTTGCCCATAAGACGGTCACCGATTCCAAAAGTGAACGCGTCTATGCGACCGACAGGATGAGACCTTCCATAGGAGACCATCAAAAGTTGTCTAGGCCAAAGTCACCTTTTGGCCCATTTTTGGGCATGAGCTTAACGGCACGGGTTGCCGATAAGACGGCAACCGATTCCAAAAGTGAATGCGTCTATGCGACCGGCAGGATGTGAGCTTCCATAGGAGACCACCAAAAGTTGTCTAGGCCAAAGTGACTTTTGGCCCAAAATTGGGCCTACAGGAATGACTATAACGGCACGGTTTGCCCATAAGACGGTCACCGATTCCAAAAGTGAACGCGTCTATGCGACCGACAGGATGAGACCTTCCATAGGAGACCATCAAAAGTTGTCTAGGCCAAAGTCACCTTTTGGCCCATTTTTGGGCATGAGCTTAACGGCACGGGTTGCCGTTTCCAAAAGTGAATGCGTCTATGCGACCGGCAGGATGTGAGCTTCCATAGGAGACCATCAAAAGTTGTCTAGGCCAAAGTGACTTTTGGCCCAAAATTGGGCCTACAGGAATGACTATAACGGCACGGTTTGCCCATAAGACGGTCACCGATTCCAAAAGTGAACGCGTCTATGCGACCGACAGGATGAGACCTTCCATAGGAGACCATCAAAAGTTGTCTAGGCCAAAGTCACCTTTTGGCCCATTTTTGGGCATGAGCCGATAAGACGGCAACCGATTCCAAAAGTGAATGCGTCTATGCGACCGGCAGGATGTGAGCTTCCATAGGAGACCATCAAAAGTTGTCTAGGCCAAAGTGACTTTTGGCCCAAAATTGGGCCTACAGGAATGACTATAACGGCACGGTTTGCCCATAAGACGGTCACCGATTCCAAAAGTGAACGCGTCTATGCGACCGACAGGATGAGACCTTCCATAGGAGACCATCAAAAGTTGTCTAGGCCAAAGTCACCTTTTGGCCCATTTTTGGGCATGAGCTTAACGGCACGGGTTGCCGATAAGACGGCAACCGATTCCAAAAGTGAATGCGTCTATGCGACCGGCAGGATGTGAGCTTCCATAGGAGACCATCAAAAGTTGTCTAGGCCAAAGTGACTTTTGGCCCAAAATTGGGCCTACAGGAATGACTATAACGGCACGGTTTGCCCATAAGACGGTCACCGATTCCAAAAGTGAACGCGTCTATGCGACCGACAGGATGAGACCTTCCATAGGAGACCATCAAAAGTTGTCTAGGCCAAAGTCACCTTTTGGCCCATTTTTGGGCATGAGCTTAACGGCACGGGTTGCCGATAAGACGGCAACCGATTCCAAAAGTGAATGCGTCTATGCGACCGGCAGGATGTGAGCTTCCATAGGAGACCATCAAAAGTTGTCTAGGCCAAAGTGACTTTTGGCCCAAAATTGGGCCTACAGGAATGACTATAACGGCACGGTTTGCCCATAAGACGGTCACCGATTCCAAAAGTGAACGCGTCTATGCGACCGACAGGATGAGACCTTCCATAGGAGACCATCAAAAGTTGTCTAGGCCAAAGTCACCTTTTGGCCCATTTTTGGGCATGAGCTTAACGGCACGGGTTGCCGATAAGACGGCAACCGATTCCAAAAGTGAATGTGTCTATGCGACCGGCAGGATGTGAGCTTCCATAGGAGACCATCAAAAGTTGTCTAGGCCAAAGTGACTTTTGGCCCAAAATTGGGCCTACAGGAATGACTATAACGGCACGGTTTGCCCATAAGACGGTCACCGATTCCAAAAGTGAACGCGTCTATGCGACCGACAGGATGAGACCTTCCATAGGAGACCATCAAAAGTTGTCTAGGCCAAAGTCACCTTTTGGCCCATTTTTGGGCATGAGCTTAACGGCACGGGTTGCCGATAAGACGGCAACCGATTCCAAAAGTGAATGCGTCTATGCGACCGGCAGGATGTGAGCTTCCATAGGAGACCATCAAAAGTTGTCTAGGCCAAAGTGACTTTTGGCCCAAAATTGGGCCTACAGGAATGACTATAACGGCACGGTTTGCCCATAAGACGGTCACCGATTCCAAAAGTGAACGCGTCTATGCGACCGACAGGATGAGACCTTCCATAGGAGACCATCAAAAGTTGTCTAGGCCAAAGTCACCTTTTGGCCCATTTTTGGGCATGAGCTTAACGGCACGGGTTGCCGATAAGACGGCAACCGATTCCAAAAGTGAATGCGTCTATGCGACCGGCAGGATGTGAGCTTCCATAGGAGACCATCAAAAGTTGTCTAGGCCAAAGTGACTTTTGGCCCAAAATTGGGCCTACAGGAATGATTATAACGGCACGGTTTGCCCATAAGACGGTCACCGATTCCAAAAGTGAACGCGTCTATGCGACCGACAGGATGAGACCTTCCATAGGAGACCATCAAAAGTTGTCTAGGCCAAAGTCACCTTTTGGCCCATTTTTGGGCATGAGCTTAACGGCACGGGTTGCCGATAAGACGGCAACCGATTCCAAAAGTGAATGCGTCTATGCGACCGGCAGGATGTGAGCTTCCATAGGGGACCATCAAAAGTTGTCTAGGCCAAAGTGACTTTTGGCCCAAAATTGGGCCTACAGGAATGACTATAACGGCACGGTTTGCCCATAAGACGGTCACCGATTCCAAAAGTGAACGCGTCTATGCGACCGACAGGATGAGACCTTCCATAGGAGACCATCAAAAGTTGTCTAGGCCAAAGTCACCTTTTGGCCCATTTTTGGGCATGAGCTTAACGGCACGGGTTGCCGATAAGACGGCAACCGATTCCAAAAGTGAATGCGTCTATGCGACCGGCAGGATGTGAGCTTCCATAGGAGACCATCAAAAGTTGTCTAGGCCAAAGTGACTTTTGGCCCAAAATTGGGCCTACAGGAATGACTATAACGGCACGGTTTGCCCATAAGACAGTCACCGATTCCAAAAGTGAACGCGTCTATGCGACCGACAGGATGAGACCTTCCATAGGAGACCATCAAAAGTTGTCTAGGCCAAAGTCACCTTTTGGCCCATTTTTGGGCATGAGCTTAACGGCACGGGTTGCCGATAAGACGGCAACCGATTCCCAAAATGGGGATGCGTCTATGCGACCGGCAGGATGTGAGCTTCCATAGGAGACCATCAAAAGTTGTCTAGGCCAAAGTGACTTTTGGCCCAAAATTGGGCCTACAGGAATGACTATAACGGCACGGTTTGCCCATAAGACGGTCACCGATTCCAAAAGTGAACGCGTCTATGCGACCGACAGGATGAGACCTTCCATAGGAGACCATCAAAAGTTGTCTAGGCCAAAGTCACCTTTTGGCCCATTTTTGGGCATGAGCTTAACGGCACGGGTTGCCGATAAGACGGCAACCGATTCCAAAAGTGAATGCGTCTATGCGACCGGCAGGATGTGAGCTTCCATAGGAGACCATCAAAAGTTGTCTAGGCCAAAGTGACTTTTGGCCCAAAATTGGGCCTACTGGAATGACTATAACGGCACGGTTTGCCCATAAGACGGTCACCGATTCCAAAAGTGAACGCGTCTATGCGACCGACAGGATGAGACCTTCCATAGGAGACCATCAAAAGTTGTCTAGGCCAAAGTCACCTTTTGGCCCATTTTTGGGCATGAGCTTAACGGCACGGGTTGCCGATAAGACGGCAACCGATTCCAAAAGTGAATGCGTCTATGCGACCGGCAGGATGTGAGCTTCCATAGGAGACCATCAAAAGTTGTCTAGGCCAAAGTGACTTTTGGCCCAAAATTGGGCCTACAGGAATGACTATAACGGCACGGTTTGCCTATAAGACGGTCACCGATTCCAAAAGTGAACGCGTCTATGCGACCGACAGGATGAGACCTTCAATAGGAGACCATCAAAAGTTGTCTAGGCCAAAGTCACCTTTTGGCCCATTTTTGGGCATGAGCTTAACGGCACGGGTTGCCGATAAGACGGCAACCGATTCCAAAAGTGAATGCGTCTATGCGACCGGCAGGATGTGAGCTTCCATAGGAGACCATCAAAAGTTGTCTAGGCCAAAGTGACTTTTGGCCCAAAATTGGGCCTACAGGAATGACTATAACGGCACGGTTTGCCCATAAGGCGGTCACCGATTCCAAAAGTGAACGCGTCTATGCGACCGACAGGATGAGACCTTCCATAGGAGACCATCAAAAGTTGTCTAGGCCAAAGTCACCTTTTGGCCCATTTTTGGGCATGAGCTTAACGGCACGGGTTGCCGATAAGACGGCAACCGATTCCAAAAGTGAATGCGTCTATGCGACCGGCAGGATGTGAGCTTCCATAGGAGACCATCAAAAGTTGTCTAGGCCAAAGTGACTTTTGGCCCAAAATTGGGCCTACAGGAATGACTATAACGCCACGGTTTGCCCATAAGACGGTCACCGATTCCAAAAGTGAACGCGTCTATGCGACCGACAGGATGAGACCTTCCATAGGAGACCATCAAAAGTTGTCTAGGCCAAAGTCACCTTTTGGCCCATTTTTGGGCATGAGCTTAACGGCACGGGTTGCCGATAAGACGGCAACCGATTCCAAAAGTGAATGCGTCTATGCGACCGGCAGGATGTGAGCTTCCATAGGAGACCATCAAAAGTTGTCTAGGCCAAAGTGACTTTTGGCCAAAAATTGGGCCTACAGGAATGACTATAACGGCACGGTTTGCCCATAAGACGGTCACCGATTCCAAAAGTGAACGCGTCTATGCGACCGACAGGATGAGACCTTCCATAGGAGACCATCAAAAGTTGTCTAGGCCAAAGTCACCTTTTGGCCCATTTTTGGGCATGAGCTTAACGGCACGGGTTGCCGATAAGACGGCAACCGATTCCAAAAGTGAATGCGTCTATGCGACCGGCAGGATGTGAGCTTCCATAGGAGACCATCAAAAGTTGTCTAGGCCAAAGTGACTTTTGGCCCAAAATTGGGCCTACAGGAATGACTATAACGGCACGGTTTGCCCATAAGACGGTCACCGATTCCAAAAGTGAACGCGTCTATGCGACCGACAGGATGAGACCTTCCATAGGAGACCATCAAAAGTTGTCTAGGCCAAAGTCACCTTTTGGCCCATTTTTGGGCATGAGCTTACCGGCACGGGTTGCCGATAAGACGGCAACCGATTCCAAAAGTGAATGCGTCTATGCGACCGGCAGGATGTGAGCTTCCATAGGAGACCATCAAAAGTTGTCTAGGCCAAAGTGACTTTTGGCCCAAAATTGGGCCTACAGGAATGACTATAACGGCACAGTTTGCCCATAAGACGGTCACCGATTCCAAAAGTGAACGCGTCTATGCGACCGACAGGATGAGACCTTCCATAGGAGACCATCAAAAGTTGTCTAGGCCAAAGTCACCTTTTGGCCCATTTTTGGGCATGAGCTTAACGGCACGGGTTGCCGATAAGACGGCAACCGATTCCAAAAGTGAATGCGTCTATGCGACCGGCAGGATGTGAGCTTCCATAGGAGACCATCAAAAGTTGTCTAGGCCAAAGTGACTTTTGGCCCAAAATTGGGCCTACAGGAATGACTATAACGGCACGGTTTGCCCATAAGACGGTCACCGATTCCAAAAGTGAACGCGTCTATGCGACCGACAGGATGAGACCTTCCATAGGAGACCATCAAAAGTTGTCTAGGCCAAAGTCACCTTTTGGCCCATTTTTGGGCATGAGCTTAACGGCACGGGTTGCCGATAAGACGGCAACCGATTCGAAAAGTGAATGCGTCTATGCGACCGGCAGGATGTGAGCTTCCATAGGAGACCATCAAAAGTTGTCTAGGCCAAAGTGACTTTTGGCCCAAAATTGGACCTACAGGAATGACTATAACGGCCACGGTTTGCCCATAAGACGGTCACCGATTCCAAAAGTGAACGCGTCTATGCGACCGACAGGATGAGACCTTCCATAGGAGACCATCAAAAGTTGTCTAGGCCAAAGTCACCTTTTGGCCCATTTTTGGGCATGAGCTTAACGGCACGGGTTGCCGATAAGACGGCAACCGATTCCAAAAGTGAATGCGTCTATGCGACCGGCAGGATGTGAGCTTCCATAGGAGACCATCAAAAGTTGTCTAGGCCAAAGTGACTTTTGGCCCAAAATTGGGCCTACAGGAATGACTATAACGGCACGGTTTGCCCATAAGACGGTCACCGATTCCAAAAGTGAACGCGTCTATGCGACCGACAGGATGAGACCTTCCATAGGAGACCATCAAAAGTTGTCTAGGCCAAAGTCACCTTTTGGCCCATTTTTGGGCATGAGCTTAACGGCACGGGTTGCCGATAAGACGGCAACCGATTCCAAAAGTGAATGCGTCTATGCGACCGGCAGGATGTGAGCTTCCATAGGAGACCATCAAAAGTTGTCTAGGCCAAAGTGACTTTTGGCCCAAAATTGGGCCTACAGGAATGACTATAACGGCACGGTTTGCCCATAAGACGGTCACCGATTCCAAAAGTGAACGCGTCTATGCGACCGACAGGATGAGACCTTCCATAGGAGACCATCAAAAGTTGTCTAGGCCAAAGTCACCTTTTGGCCCATTTTTGGGCATGAGCTTAACGGCACGGGTTGCCGATAAGACGGCAACCGATTCCAAAAGTGAATGCGTCTATGCGACCGGCAGGATGTGAGCTTCCATAGGAGACCATCAAAAGTTGTCTAGGCCAAAGTGACTTTTGGCCCAAAATTGGGCCTACAGGAATGACTATAACGCCACGGTTTGCCCATAAGACGGTCACCGATTCCAAAAGTGAACGCGTCTATGCGACCGACAGGATGAGACCTTCCATAGGAGACCATCAAAAGTTGTCTAGGCCAAAGTCACCTTTTGGCCCATTTTTGGGCATGAGCTTAACGGCACGGGTTGCCGATAAGACGGCAACCGATTCCAAAAGTGAATGCGTCTATGCGACCGGCAGGATGTGAGCTTCCATAGGAGACCATCAAAAGTTGTCTAGGCCAAAGTGACTTTTGGCCCAAAATTGGGCCTACAGGAATGACTATAACGGCACGGTTTGCCCATAAGACGGTCACCGATTCCAAAAGTGAACGCGTCTATGCGACCGACAGGATGAGACCTTCCATAGGAGACCATCAAAAGTTGTCTAGGCCAAAGTCACCTTTTGGCCCATTTTTGGGCATGAGCTTAACGGCACGGGTTGCCGATAAGACGGCAACCGATTCCAAAAGTAAATGCGTCTATGCGACCGGCAGGATGTGAGCTTCCATAGGAGACCATCAAAAGTTGTCTAGGCCAAAGTGACTTTTGGCCCAAAATTGGGCCTACAGGAATGACTATAACGGCACGGTTTGCCCATAAGACGGTCACCGATTCCAAAAGTGAACGCGTCTATGCGACCGACAGGATGAGACCTTCCATAGGAGACCATCAAAAGTTGTCTAGGCCAAAGTCACCTTTTGGCCCATTTTTGGGCATGAGCTTAACGGCACGGGTTGCCGATAAGACGGCAACCGATTCCAAAAGTGAATGCGTCTATGCGACCGGCAGGATGTGAGCTTCCATAGGAGACCATCAAAAGTTGTCTAGGCCAAAGTGACTTTTGGCCCAAAATTGGGCCTACAGGAATGACTATAACGGCACGGTTTGCCCATAAGACGGTCACCGATTCCAAAAGTGAACGCGTCTATGCGACCGACAGGATGAGACCTTCCATAGGAGACCATCAAAAGTTGTCTAGGCCAAAGTCACCTTTTGGCCCATTTTTGGGCATGAGCTTAACGGCACGGGTTGCCGATAAGACGGCAACCGATTCCAAAAGTGAATGCGTCTATGCGACCGGCAGGATGTGAGCTTCCATAGGAGACCATCAAAAGTTGTCTAGGCCAAAGTGACTTTTGGCCCAAAATTGGGCCTACAGGAATGACTATAACGGCACGGTTTGCCCATAAGACGGTCACCGATTCCAAAAGTGAACGCGTCTATGCGACCGACAGGATGAGACCTTCCATAGGAGACCATCAAAAGTTGTCTAGGCCAAAGTCACCTTTTGGCCCATTTTTGGGCATGAGCTTAACGGCACGGGTTGCCGATAAGACGGCAACCGATTCCAAAAGTAAATGCGTCTATGCGACCGGCAGGATGTGAGCTTCCATAGGAGACCATCAAAAGTTGTCTAGGCCAAAGTGACTTTTGGCCCAAAATTGGGCCTACAGGAATGACTATAACGGCACGGTTTGCCCATAAGACGGTCACCGATTCCAAAAGTGAACGCGTCTATGCGACCGACAGGATGAGACCTTCCATAGGAGACCATCAAAAGTTGTCTAGGCCAAAGTCACCTTTTGGCCCATTTTTGGGCATGAGCTTAACGGCACGGGTTGCCGATAAGACGGCAACCGATTCCAAAAGTGAATGCGTCTATGCGACCGGCAGGATGTGAGCTTCCATAGGAGACCATCAAAAGTTGTCTAGGCCAAAGTGACTTTTGGCCCAAAATTGGGCCAACAGGAATGACTATAACGGCACGGTTTGCCCATAAGACGGTCACCGATTCCAAAAGTGAACGCGTCTATGCGACCGACAGGATGAGACCTTCCATAGGAGACCATCAAAAGTTGTCTAGGCCAAAGTCACCTTTTGGCCCATTTTTGGGCATGAGCTTAACGGCACGGGTTGCCGATAAGACGGCAACCGATTCCAAAAGTGAATGCGTCTATGCGACCGGCAGGATGTGAGCTTCCATAGGAGACCATCAAAAGTTGTCTAGGCCAAAGTGACTTTTGGCCCAAAATTGGGCCTACAGGAATGACTATAACGGCACGGTTTGCCCATAAGACGGTCACCGATTCCAAAAGTGAACACGTCTATGCGACCGACAGGATGAGACCTTCCATAGGAGACCATCAAAAGTTGTCTAGGCCAAAGTCACCTTTTGGCCCATTTTTGGGCATGAGCTTAACGGCACGGGTTGCCGATAAGACGGCAACCGATTCCAAAAGTGAATGCGTCTATGCGACCGGCAGGATGTGAGCTTCCATAGGAGACCATCAAAAGTTGTCTAGGCCAAAGTGACTTTTGGCCCAAAATTGGGCCTACAGGAAAGACTATAACGGCACGGTTTGCCCATAAGACGGTCACCGATTCCAAAAGTGAAAGCGTCTATGCGACCGACAGGATGAGACCTTCAATAGGAGACCATCAAAAGTTGTCTAGGCCAAATTCACCTTTTGGCCCATTTTTGGGCATGAGCTTAACGGCACGGGTTGCTGATAAGACGGCAACCGATTCCAAAAGTGAATGCGTCTATGCGACCGGCAGGATGTGAGCTTCCATAGGAGACCATCGAAAGTTGTCTAGGCCAAAGTCACCTTTTGGCCCATTTTTGGGCATGAGCTTAACGGCACGGGTTGCCGATAAGACGGCAACCGATTCCAAAAGTGAATGCGTCTATGCGACCGGCAGGATGTGAGCTTCCATAGGAGACCATCAAAAGTTGTCTAGGCCAAAGTGACTTTTGGCCCAAAATTGGGCCTACAGGAATGACTATAACGGCACGGTTTGCCCATAACACTGGGAAAACACAAGCTATTTATTACCTTTACAAATATTTATTATTTTGTAAATATCATCTTTAATAGATATTTAATCTTTGTAAATATCATCTTTAATCTGTATTAAATATTTGTAAATGTTTGTAAATGTTTGTAAATATTATTAAACATTTGTAAATATCATCTTTAATCTGTATTAAATATTTGTAAATATCATCTTTAATCTGTTTTAATTATTTGTATATATCATCTTTAATAATGTTGTAAAAGTTTGTAAATATCATCTCTAATCATGCTGTAAGTTTGTTGATAGCATCTTAATGTATGTAGTAATTAGTGAAGGTGACAGATACCATGGGGGATGGGTGAGTGGGGAGAGTCTGCGCGGGGGTAGGGGGAAGGATGGAGGTGCGGGTTTGGATTTTGTCTTTTTGGGTCAGGTTCTTTTTGGGTCGGGGTCGAGGTTGGTGGACTGCAGGGATTGGAGGGGAGAGGGGTGTCTGTTGGTTAGGGGTTGGAGGTTTGGGGTGACTGATATGGACTGAATAGAGATTGAGGGTTAGAAGAGGTAGTGTATGTTGGAAGTGAGGGTGGTTAAGTTGTGAAGTAGGGTGACTGGGGTTTCGTTTTGGTTGGCGTTTGTTTGTGGGGTGGTGTAGGGTATACCATTTTTCTGTGTTGAGCTGGAAGGCGAGAGGCATGAGTGCGCGTGTGTCTGTAGGGATGGGGTTGGGCGGCAGGCGTTGCCTGTGTTGAGTTGGGGGTTATAGGCGAGTGCATTTGTATGTATGTTTGAGGGGGTAAAACTGGCGAGGTGGGTGTCTGCCGAGTTGGGGATTGCGGGTGTTGACTGTGTATAACTGGAGGGTGATGGGAGGTAGCTTTGGGTTAGAGTTAGTTGTGGCGGGCGTTGCCTGTGTTGAGTTGGAAGGTTGGAGGGGAGTGCATGTGTATGTAAGTTTGCGAATGTTGACTGTATAACTGGAGGATTAGCCAGGATAGTAGTCGTTGATTGTGGGTCAATTGGGGTTGTGGTATATGGTACTTGACAGGTTTAGGAGTGCGTATTTGAACAGTGGTTGAATTTCATTGTAGATGTACATGTAGAGGCACAGTTTGTAATCTGCCCTAATTTTAGGAGTTGTGAAGAGGTCGATCTAGGGTGGGTGATAAAATGATAGGTAAAGATGGAAGCTGGGGATAGTCAGTAATGAATATAGTGAGTGACTGGGGTTTGGGAGAATGGATCGACTCGGCCTATGGTGCAGATGAGGATGTAAGATGACTAAGGCAGGTTGGATATGGGGAATTTGATGTAGGGAGAATGCCAGTCACGGGATATACTGGGAGCTGGGGATACATGTGCCTAGCGGTAGACAAAGGGGTGAGAGCTTAAATGTCTATGCTGAGAACATAGACAATGACTAAGACATAAAATGTAACACATAAATGGTTTGTTTAGCGTATAGTTGTATTCAGTGAAATTTATAGTTGATTATCGGTGTGACATGTGATTCAACAGTTATATAAGGGTCAAAATACAGTAAAACATAGTCATAGTCAAGATGTATCATAGATTTAGCGATCAATGTTTGGGTTTCAAACATCATTTTAATTTCGAAGTGCTACATTGCATTCTTGTATAATTTCAAAGATTACAGACGCATGCTAGATTTATTATACAAATACGTATAAAAGCTTGATGTATAGTAAATGTGATTAGTCTTAACATAGGAAGATTAATAATTATCATTATTAACCATATAAATGGTCTTTTCATACTATTTCCCTCGTTTTATGCGTGAGTAGTTGTATAGTATATGTCATTCCAATGTCATTCTGTTCTCAAATACAAAGCTGTACTACCATATTGTAAATGTACCAAGTATCGTTAAGGATAACAGTATTTAACGAACCCTATTGGAATTGTGAACTTCATAGATTATGTAGATCCTTTTGAAGAGCGAGTTTATTGGGGCAATAAATTAATTAGGGAATAGTTGTTTGTACCGATAACAGTGATTAACGATCTGTAACGGAAATGTGAACTGCCTAGATTCTAAACATCCTTTTGGATAGCTTGTTTATTGTGGCAATAAATTAATTACAGAATTAGTGCTAGCTTCATTGCCAAATTAATTGTTGCTTATTCATATTAGTAAAGTTTGTGCAGAAATTAAAAATGTCAGTGTTTCAGTGTTGAAAATCTATATTAGCTATATAACATAAGAACCATTTGTAAAATGCATGTGTTCAAATACTTGAACTCGATATACTGTCTCAATCAAAATGTGTACTTCCTTAAGATTTAGTTTATTTCATTTTGGGAGCATATTCCTCATATAAACATTAGAATAACGACTTTGCTTTTACCAATGTGTTACTTTTCAAACATGAACTCTTTTGATGTTAAGTCATGTGTAGCCTTGTTTAGAGATATCTTAATTTTATGTTTGCATATAACATTTATAACTGTACATAAACGAATTTAAATATGTGAGCGAATACAGACAGAGTCAACAAACAGGCAAAATGATAATCAAGGGAGAGTTAAATGCGTTTAATATTCCCTCTAATTATAAAATAAGATAAGCATATAACGATGTGATTCATATGGAGCTGAGTCCAACCCAAAAACTATATTTCACATTAACAATATTTGTCTACTGCGGTTTAATTCACTTTCATTATATGTTCCTGTAAATGGTCAGGTAAATCTAGTTTCTAATTAGCATAATGTATTAACTAGTAATTGTAGGAACACCCTTGTATTTTTTCTTATTACATACGAGAAGCGTTTGCGCAAAGAAAATATGTCAATTCATAGTAATTAATTAATGTATTTGTAAAATGTTATTGTTTACTCAACAAAATTGTAATGTTTAGATGCATTGTACATGGGCCGAGGACCTATAAAATAATTGAACTTTAATATACCATATAACAGAAACAGAACACTATTTATAGACAGGCAAGTAAATAAACATTTGTTTGGTGTCATTATAATTGTGTCATTTTTTAATGATATTCTTTATCTTAGAGATTTCTTTTAATCTCTCATTTTAAACAAATGTCGGGCTGACAGAAAGATAATGTAAAAACCTAAAACTTGTTACACAATGCCATTATGTTCTCTCTCTCTCTCTCTCTCTCTCTCTCTCTCTCTCTCTCTCTCTCTCTCTCTCTCTCTCTCTCTCTCTCTCTCTCTCTCTCTCTCTCTCTCTCTCTCTCTCTCTCTCCAATATAAAGACATCAGTTCAGTTTAAAAGAGTACGTCTTTTTTTAGTAAGTTTTGGCAATGGTTGAATACCAGAGCGACCACACTGCAATCAGTACCGGTAAATATATATGCAACCCACGCTAACGTTATCACTACCCTATTACTATGCACATAATGTAGAAGGCGAAGAACAAACTCATTTACTATAAAAGGGTAGGGTCACTGAACATAATTATAACATACAAACGGATATGAATAAACATACAACATGTGCTAACCCGTCAGGTTTGACCTATGAGACACTTAATTACTAACTACGTGATTAACATTAATATTATTTTAATAAATGTCCATCCGCATATCATTACAGTACAACAAGAATGATTGAATAATTTTTTATCTATAGGTATTGAGTCATGCACAGATAATAGGTAGACAACGTTAAATGTGTGATGACTATTTTGTAAAACAGTAAGATATGAAAAAGGAAATTTCATAATGTTAGATAAAGTGCCATATGACACATACGAGCCCAAAACACTCATAAAATTACAAATAACATAAAACCATATTTTTTACAAATATGAGATAGTGTTACTACAGTTAGTAAGAACAGATTACATTTTTCAATTACTAACCATTCTCGTGTATTGCACAGGATGTTTTATGACCCTCAATTGCTATCTTTAGATGGGCTCAACAGCGTGCATGTATTCGCGACTTCGCATACATGTATATTCGGTTGTGTATTTGTGAACTCTGATGAGAGTAGTCTCTTCTTTGACCAATACGCATTCACGTATACACTGTATATGGGACAAGCATTCATTCTTCAACAAATTAAATTGTATTATCAAGATAGCTAACATAGGTTTTCTGTTTTATTGTTGTCCCGTATGTATATACTGTCTGTTTTGCAATTGTGTCGGGGTGTGATTTGTAAGTATTTTAATATTTTCAATAAAAATAATAAAATATGTCATCTTCTGTCCATCGTTCCACGTTTTCGGATCACAAATTAAAACTGGTGGAATCAATCAAATATTTACGTGTACATAACGCAAGAGTATGTCTACTGATTTTAGATATTTAGAATTATTATAAAAAAACGGAAAATAACGATGATATGTATCGTTTGTGGAAATAAATTGAAACCGACTGAAGATGTGACAGAAATTATGAATTTGTATTTGTAAATGATAAAATGTATAAATGTATGCTTTGTTTATGAAGCATATTACATTAAAACTGAATGCGTGTGCTATGTAGTACGTTCGCAGCAAACGGCCTACTAATAGCTTTAATATATATATCATACTGATGCAAATAAACACAGCTGGCAAGTTCGTATGAAATGTCACATGCAGAACATTAAAGTTTATCATGTTTGTTTTCATATTGTTGCAGACAAATCCAAAAAGCTCACAGTTGTCATGTATACAGCTTTGATTTCTTAAAATTAGTTTAAAGATACATTTTCAATAACGAGTACGCATCCTTAAATATGTCCCGTTAACGCGCATTAGTTAGCTGATATGAGAAATATGTATTGTCAAGTGGATTGTCTTATATTTGGTTGAATCAAAATGTTGGTGACAGGTAAATATATTTGTTTATGTTTAAAGGATATGTTTATACAAATTGGTCCGAAACAATTAATTCATCAAGTTATTTAAGTCATTACATCATTTCAAATCAGGGCTTTGGCCAGACTAGTATTTAAGTTTTCTTAGCGATAAGTCACTCTTACGAAATCTATGAAAATTTAGAATCGCATTACACTCCTTAAAAATACAACATTTTAGGAAGGACTATTACATACTGGATGATCTATGATGTTCTAATGATTCTTCTGATCGTGCAATCCATAAAGGATGTATAATCTACTAATTTATAATGTATCTGAAAATACGTTGCCATGATTTGATGAAAACTCCGGGGGAAATAATTATCGAAGTAACGTCATCTCAAGCCGTCATGCTGAAACGTGAATTGTACTTTGGGCCAGATTGTTTGGGCCTTATATATTGAATAAACCTGTCTGTAGGTGCTCCTTTCACAAATAGCTAGTGCATAAATGTACACCAATAAAACATGCATTAATTTAACCGTCCGTCTGTCCTACCAGACATTTTATAAATGACATTACAAACATATCAACAGTATCGATTCAGGGTAATGAACCGAGAAGACCTTTTTACAAGTTTTAAAACAACTAGTATGAATGGATACATTGTTTACATATCACGCATACCACTACAGGGTATACACGTTTAAGTTCCAAAGATTAAATTGATAAACCAAAGCTTCGAAGGAAGAAGAATCTGTAGTAAAATGTAAATAATATAAGTGATTATAAGATACAGATATAGCATTACAGTATTAACGGACAGCTAATACACGCAAAATTTAAGATAATTGTCATTGTTCATTTAAGGTAACATAAGAACAGGATTATTTTCGGGATAACAACTTCTATAGTGTGAAAATACAGGACGTTTCGGAGTACCTACTCACTCCTTCATCAGGTGGAATGTAAGGAAATAACAAAATACTAAAGAAGTTGTTATCCAGAAAATCTACCTGTTCTTATGAATACAACATCTAAATGCTCTCAAAGACCTAAGGTAACATACATAGCGATTTTTTAATTACGAAATATTCAATGTATTACGCGTAATTTCTCGCCTGGTTTATGACCGGCAATTAAGCTAACATTGTCTGGGTGACTGGGCGACTAGCTGTGGTTGTGTATTCGGATGTATATTCGTCAACTCTGACATACACAAAGAATTGTCATTGACATAAGCAGAGGAAAATGAAATATCTAGATATATCTAGCGTAGGTATTCGAGTCTGCAATTATGACCATGTATATATAAATCGCCATCCATGAATTTATTTGAGCAGGATAATATGAAACATCACCCCATCCAAACTGTTTTAAACCGGAACACGAGACTTTGGCACATGTGTGCTTATTTTATGTTTTCATTTGATTTTATGATTTGTAGTAATACATGTTCAACTTCTATACATACCTTATAGTATCGTTGTTTACACAACTGTGGACAGTTATCTAGGTCTATATTGTTTATATATTTTATTTAATAATTTTATTTGTAGTTTAGAAAATAGTCATACCTTTCACATCTATAACATGTAATTGTCATTGCAATTTTACAATTCGACATTCAAATTTTGTTTTAACAGATAATGAAACATTCATGGGCTAGTGTACAGCAATAAATTACCTAATCAAGTCAAATTGCAAAGCTATTTGATGTTCAAGCAATGAACGTTGATACAAAGGCGCATACTGGTACCTCTTTTTCATCATAACAATTAGTTTAGATACCCATATGAAAGTGTCTATAGCGATTGATGATAGATGAATAGCTGAATATGGCTGCAGTACAAGATAACCGAATCAAGTGTAACAGTCCACCAGGAGACCCGTTAGAATACAGCGAATACACATGTTACATAACACCGACCGGAACGCATCGTTTAACAAGTTGTTCTGATAGGCATTTACACGTGACGCTTGCTCCTGCATATAGCCAGGTACTCCCCTCTGATTACAGAGTCCCTGGTTGACCGCCGTCAGTGAAGCTCAGCAAAAAGGAGATTGACAAAAAGAGTCATTGCAAAATGAAATACAGATGTATATAATGTTACAACTTGACAGCATTATCATCATGATCACCGCTGCATTAGCTTGCGACATAACAATACAAAATTTAATTTGTATTATGGCAGTATGAAACTTCCTCCAATAACAGAAACTCTTCCGCATACAATCTTAAAAATAAAGAACAGCCGGAACAACAAGTATTAGTATTTTAATTTAATACACTTAAACAACATGTGTTGAATTTCTATCATTAATCATTAACATTCAAACGTATACACTTTAATAAGAGTTAGTAGTGTGATAGTTGTTATGAGCCTATCGGCCTATGATAAATTACAATCGTGATACCATTTCATCTATTCATTAAATATAAGACTGTGAAGTGATTATGTCAAAATAATCGGATGAAACATCATGGAAATAGCTAATTTCGTAAGTGAAAGTTTTAAATAAAACTTTTGTTATAAAGAACAAGTGTAAAGGTATTAACATTTAAAGCTTTAACTTAACGTAAACCACAATCTTTGTTGGCCATTCTTGTAGATGCTATCTGTGTTTGAATTTGTCATAAAAAATAGTGCCGAGATACTTATACTCTGGGACAACTTCTATGATGGAATTGTCAATGAGAACAGGCTTATAGTTGTCTTTCTTTACTGTTTAATCTATATTTAATCTCATTGCCTTTATTTTCCGGGTATTAGAACTATAAGGTTGTCTCAGCACCATATACAAAGACGTTATTTGGCCTTATGGCAAGTGAAGTATACATTTATTTAAAATCGTAACCAAAAAATATTTAAGAATGAGAAAGTCAGCAATTAAAATGTTTTAATTATAGATTTTAATATAACATACTTCAAATTGGTAGTTAGTTTCTTTTCTCTCTGTGTTAATGAGCGTAAGCACGAACAATGACCTTGAAAGGCTTTGCAGCGTGATATCTGGGGGCGCGGCCGCGCCCGCCTTTGATGAAACTATTACGTAATTCATTGGGACACATCGTGTGTGCAGACGGCATAATGCCGACATATGATCGCTAATTGGTTTATAACCCTCGTACTGTTTATATCAAAGACGACGATCGTTTTCAAGTGTCACAGGTATGAAACCATCCATCTAAAATTGATCTAGTCAGATACTAAACGTCACTATGGAACATTCTATACATAAAAATACAGTATGACTGCAAGTTACCCATTGCTGTGAATGTCGATGTGAACAGTTGAGAACAGCTTTGACATAACTGACATATGTTAATGTACATGATCGTATATCTCTTCTTCATCACCTTAACTTAAAGAATGCCAGTCAAAGAAATGTACATGCTCTTTGAATATTTCTTCTTTAAAATGTACACCTGGTCAATACGATCGTTTTTGCAAAGCTTTTAGTGAAAAAGAAATTGTTAGTAGTAAAGAAACCGATATTACCCCACATAACAATAACATGAATAATTAAGAGGTTAAGTGAACAATCTATTGTGATTGATAATATGTAAATTGATGTAGGATAATTGAAAGGCAGTCCTATGATAAACACTTAGACATATTTCTAAAATCTACCAGTCATTGAACTTAATTGATTATCAAATGTGGAAGTTAAGAAGCAGTAGTGGAGCAGTAAACATACTGTAAGATAGGTTATCATCAAGTTGACACAACTTACTTTGTCAATAAAAGTTGTTTTAAGCTTGCTCTAGTTCTTAATGTAACTCATCATTTCACAGGTGTTATGCTATGTATTTTTGTGATTCAGGCCGAATGAATATAAGATTATCTTTCGGGATATGTCTGTTATACTTATGATAATTTAGATCACTACTGCTTGGGTGAACATGCCAATCTTTCATTCATTCTCTCTGTCGTTCCATCATTCAGTCAAACACTATGTATGAAGGACCTACTTTTTAAGTTATTAACTTATTAACTTATGGTTAGCTAATGAAATTAAGGAATGAAATAAACATTGTATCACCTTACCCTGTTCTATCAGTGATTAGTTACATTTCAAAGATAACCACATTACGCCCGGAGTATTGGTAATCCCCTGTAGGATCATGTAGTGTTTAGACATGGTTATAGTGATAATATTATACATGGTTATCTTTTCTTATGATAGCATCAGGCTGGTCGGTTATTTATTTTATCTTTGAACACACCTGTGCTCTTTTTGTACATGCATATAGTTCCAAAATATAATATGTAAAGGTATTGAGATGTTGGATACTTAGAAATGAAACGTTACCTGTCAATGTGGTCATAAGCAAACGTATTCTTTTAAAGATGCATAATCAATTTTGCATGATACTTTATATGGTTCTAAAATGTACATATTATAGTAGGTGCTGGGTTACGTTATATCATCTTACTCGACTTTCTATCAACTATATATATATATATTTCAATGGAAACTAAGGAACAGTCACATGCACATGTAGTATCCGACATATACAGTATCTACTCGTTATCAGACCTATTAAAAGCTATAAGAGCAAATCTGTCTTCCTATCCATTTCATGAAAGTTTCCAAATATATATTTGACTTAATGGCTGCAGCATGCCAGGGTTCTATGTCCTGTTTTCGATCATGACCACGACTTTGAATAATTGTATTTTCTTTATAATTAACTGACTGACCTTAAACTGGTTATTTTCGGTTAAAGTTGATCAATCTCAATTAAATAACACAAATTTTAACATTTGACATACATGTGACCTCAACAACATGATTTAGTCGCTTTACATGATATGTAATCAAATTGGAGACCCAGTTTGAGTATATTAGCGTTAGTGACTTTGAAATACATAAAATATTCTTGCTCGAACCACATAAAAAATAAGTGAGCAAAATTGATTAATGACAAATAAATTAATACTTCAATTTATCAAGGTCTTTTTCATTAAATACATTTTTGTCATCAAAGACATTTTTGTCATCAAAGGCCATTTTTTAAAATTCAAAGTCATGCTATCATCAAAGTTTTTACCATCACAGTCGGTTTTTCAATCAAAATCATTAATTAATGAAAATAATTTTGTTTCATTAAATTCATTTTTCTCATTTAAGTCATGTTTTCATCAAAGTCATTTTGGATTATCAAAGTCATTTTGAAAATCAAAGTAATTTAAAAAAAATTAAAGTCGGGTTTTTAATCAAATTCAAATCAAAATGAAATTCATTTTCTCATTAAAATTATTGTTTTTCATCAAATTATTGTTTCATCATATTCATTTTTTAATCAAATTTATTTTTCCATCAAAGTTTTCTTTTCATCAAAAGCCTTTTTTTATTATTCAAAGTCATTTTCTTCATCAAAGTCATTTTTTTACATCAAAATATTTTTTTTTATTAAAGTCATTTATCTTATCAAAGTAATTTTTCTTATCAAAGTCTTTTTTAATCAAATTAACTTTTTCATCAAAAGTAATTTTTCTTAATTCAAAGTCATGTTTTCATCAAAGTCAATCTTTTCATCAAAGATATTTTTTCTTCATCAAAGTCATTGTTTTTTTCCATCAAAGTCGTTTTTCTCATTAAAGTCTTCTCTTTTTTTATTCAAAGTCATGTTGTTATCAAAGTCATTTTTTTCATAAAAGATATTTTTTCTTCATCAAAGTCATTTTTTTCCATCAAAGTCGTTTTTTCTCACCAACGTCATTTTTTCATTAAAATTAGTATTTCATTATAGTCATTTTATTAATCAAATTCATTTTTTTTCATCGAACTTATTTTTTAATCGAAATTAAGTTTTTTTCGGTCATTGAAGTCATGTTTTCATCAATATAAATTTTTTTCATCAAAGATATTTGTTATTCATCAAAGTCAGTTTCTTCCATCAAAGTCGGTTTTTAATCAAAATCAGTTTTTTTCATTAAAATAATTGTTCTCATTAAAGTCTGATTTTCAATCAAAATCATTTTTCCATCAAATTCATTTTTTCTCATTCAAAGTCATTTTCTTTATCAAAGTCAGTTTTCTCACCAAAGTCATTTTTTAATCAAATACATTTTTTCAACAATTTCTTTTTTTCATCAAAAGTCATTGTTCCTTATTCAAAGTCATGTTTTCATCAAAGTAAATTTTTTTCATAAAAGATATTTTTTCTTCATCAAAGTCATATTTTTCCATCTCACCAAAGTAAGTTTTCCATTAAAATCATTTTTTTCATTAAAGTTAATTTTCTCATCAAATCATTTTTTAAATCAAATTCATGTTTTTTTTATTCAGAGTCAAGTCTTTATCAATATCAATTTTTTTCATCAAAGATATTCTTTATTCATCAAAGTCTCTTCCATCAAAGTCGGTTTTTAATCAAAATCATTTTTTTCATTAAATTAATTTTTCTCATTCAAGTCTGATTTTTATTCAAAATAATTTTTCCATCAAATTTATTTTTCCCATTAAAGAAGTCATGTTTTCATCAAAGTCAATTTTTTCATCAAACATATTTTTCCTTCATCAAAGTCATTTTTTCATTAAAGTTATTTTTTTCATTCAAGTCATTTTTCTCATCAAAGTTATTATTTTTCATTAAATTCTCTTTTTTTAATCAAAGTTAGCTGTTTTCATCAAAAGTCATATTTTTTTTATTCAAAGTCAAAGATGATATTTACAAAACTTTTCAACGATATTAAAGATGATATTTACAAAGCTTTACAAAGCTTTACAAAGCTTTACAAATGTTTACAAAATAATAAATATCTTGTAAATACCATCTTTAATAGATATTTATTACCTTTATTATTTTTGTAAAGAAGTATTTTAATATTTGTAAATAGCTTGTAAATACCATCTTTAATAGATATTTAATCCTTTGTAAATATCATTATTTCATGTAGTGTAAGACGGTCACCGATTCCAAAAGTGAACGCGTCTATGCGACAGACAGGATGAGACCTTCCATAGGAGACCATCAAAAGTTGTCTAGGCCAAAGTCACCTTTTGGCCCATTTTTGGGCATGAGCTTAACGGCACGGGTTGCCGATAAGACGGCAACCGATTCCAAAAGTGAATGCGTCTATGCGACCGGCAGGATGTGAGCTTCCATAGGAGACCATCAAAAGTTGTCTAGGCCAAAGTGACTTTTGGCCCAAAATTGGACCTACAGGAATGACTATAACGGCACGGTTTGCCCATAAGACGGTCACCGATTCCAAAAGTGAACGCGTCTATGCGACCGACAGGATGAGACCTTCCATAGGAGACCATCAAAAGTTGTCTAGGCCAAAGTCACCTTTTGGCCCATTTTTGGGCATGAGCTTAACGGCACGGGTTGCCGATAAGACGGCAACCGATTCCAAAAGTGAATGCGTCTATGCGACCGGCAGGATGTGAGCTTCCATAGGAGACCATTAAAAGTTGTCTAGGCCAAAGTGACTTTTGGCCCAAAATTGGGCCTACAGGAATGACTATAACGGCACGGTTTGCCCATAAGACGGTCACCGATTCCAAAAGTGAACGCGTCTATGCGACCGACAGGATGAGACCTTCCATAGGAGACCATCAAAAGTTGTCTAGGCCAAAGTCACCTTTTGGCCCATTTTTGGGCATGAGCTTAACGGCACGGGTTGCCGATAAGACGGCAACCGATTCCAAAAGTGAATGCGTCTATGCGACCGGCAGGATGTGAGCTTCCATAGGAGACCATCAAAAGTTGTCTAGGCCAAAGTGACTTTTGGCCCAAAATTGGGCCTACAGGAATGACTATAACGGCACGGTTTGCCCATAAGACGGTCACCGATTCCAAAAGTGAACGCGTCTATGCGACCGACAGGATGAGACCTTCCATAGGAGACCATCAAAAGTTGTCTAGGCCAAAGTCACCTTTTGGCCCATTTTTGGGCATGAGCTTAACGGCACGGGTTGCCGATAAGACGGCAACCGATTCCAAAAGTGAATGCGTCTATGCGACCGGCAGGATGTGAGCTTCCATAGGAGACCATCAAAAGTTGTCTAGGCCAAAGTGACTTTTGGCCCAAAATTGGGCCTACAGGAATGACTATAACGGCACGGTTTGCCCATAAGACGGTCACCGATTCCAAAAGTGAACGCGTCTATGCGACCGACAGGATGAGACCTTCCATAGGAGACCATCAAAAGTTGTCTAGGCCAAAGTCACCTTTTGGCCCATTTTTGGGCATGAGCTTAACGGCACGGGTTGCCGATAAGACGGCAACCGATTCCAAAAGTGAATGCGTCTATGCGACCGGCAGGATGTGAGCTTCCATAGGAGACCATCAAAAGTTGTCTAGGCCAAAGTGACTTTTGGCCCAAAATTGGGCCTACAGGAATGACTATAACGGCACGGTTTGCCCATAAGACGGTCACCGATTCCAAAAGTGAACGCGTCTATGCGACCGACAGGATGAGACCTTCCATAGGAGACCATCAAAAGTTGTCTAGGCCAAAGTCACCTTTTGGCCCATTTTTGGGCATGAGCTTAACGGCACGGGTTGCCGATAAGACGGCAACCGATTCCAAAAGTGAATGCGTCTATGCGACCGGCAGGATGTGAGCTTCCATAGGAGACCATCAAAAGTTGTCTAGGCCAAAGTGACTTTTGGCCCAAAATTGGGCCTACAGGAATGACTATAACGGCACGGTTTGCCCATAAGACGGTCACCGATTCCAAAAGTGAACGCGTCTATGCGACCGACAGGATGAGACCTTCCATAGGAGACCATCAAAAGTTGTCTAGGCCAAAGTCACCTTTTGGCCCATTTTTGGGCATGAGCTTAACGGCACGGGTTGCCGATAAGACGGCAACCGATTCCAAAAGTGAATGCGTCTATGCGACCGGCAGGATGTGAGCTTCCATAGGAGACCATCAAAAGTTGTCTAGGCCAAAGTGACTTTTGGCCCAAAATTGGACCTACAGGAATGACTATAACGGCACGGTTTGCCCATAAGACGGTCACCGATTCCAAAAGTGAACGCGTCTATGCGACCGACAGGATGAGACCTTCCATAGGAGACCATCAAAAGTTGTCTAGGCCAAAGTCACCTTTTGGCCCATTTTTGGGCATGAGCTTAACGGCACGGGTTGCCGATAAGACGGCAACCGATTCCAAAAGTGAATGCGTCTATGCGACCGGCAGGATGTGAGCTTCCATAGGAGACCATCAAAAGTTGTCTAGGCCAAAGTGACTTTTGGCCCAAAATTGGGCCTACAGGAATGACTATAACGGCACGGTTTGCCCATAAGACGGTCACCGATTCCAAAAGTGAACGCGTCTATGCGACCGACAGGATGAGACCTTCCATAGGAGACCATCAAAAGTTGTCTAGGCCAAAGTCACCTTTTGGCCCATTTTTGGGCATGAGCTTAACGGCACGGGTTGCCGATAAGACGGCAACCGATTCCAAAAGTGAATGCGTCTATGCGACCGGCAGGATGTGAGCTTCCATAGGAGACCATCAAAAGTTGTCTAGGCCAAAGTGACTTTTGGCCCAAAATTGGGCCTACAGGAATGACTATAACGGCACGGTTTGCCCATAAGACGGTCACCGATTCCAAAAGTGAACGCGTCTATGCGACCGACAGGATGAGACCTTCCATAGGAGACCATCAAAAGTTGTCTAGGCCAAAGTCACCTTTTGGCCCATTTTTGGGCATGAGCTTAACGGCACGGGTTGCCGATAAGACGGCAACCGATTCCAAAAGTGAATGCGTCTATGCGACCGGCAGGATGTGAGCTTCCATAGGAGACCATCAAAAGTTGTCTAGGCCAAAGTGACTTTTGGCCCAAAATTGGGCCTACAGGAATGACTATAACGGCACGGTTTGCCCATAAGACGGTCACCGATTCCAAAAGTGAACGCGTCTATGCGACCGACAGGATGAGACCTTCCATAGGAGACCATCAAAAGTTGTCTAGGCCAAAGTCACCTTTTGGCCCATTTTTGGGCATGAGCTTAACGGCACGGGTTGCCGATAAGACGGCAACCGATTCCAAAAGTGAATGCGTCTATGCGACCGGCAGGATGTGAGCTTCCATAGGAGACCATCAAAAGTTGTCTAGGCCAAAGTGACTTTTGGCCCAAAATTGGGCCTACAGGAATGACTATAACGGCACGGTTTGCCCATAAGACGGTCACCGATTCCAAAAGTGAACGCGTCTATGCGACCGACAGGATGAGACCTTCCATAGGAGACCATCAAAAGTTGTCTAGGCCAAAGTCACCTTTTGGCCCATTTTTGGGCATGAGCTTAACGGCACAGGTTGCCGATAAGACGGCAACCGATTCCAAAAGTGAATGCGTCTATGCGACCGGCAGGATGTGAGCTTCCATAGGAGACCATCAAAAGTTGTCTAGGCCAAAGTGACTTTTGGCCCAAAATTGGGCCTACAGGAATGACTATAACGGCACGGTTTGCCCATAAGACGGTCACCGATTCCAAAAGTGAACGCGTCTATGCGACCGACAGGATGAGACCTTCCATAGGAGACCATCAAAAGTTGTCTAGGCCAAAGTCACCTTTTGGCCCATTTTTGGGCATGAGCTTAACGGCACGGGTTGCCGATAAGACGGCAACCGATTCCAAAAGTGAATGCGTCTATGCGACCGGCAGGATGTGAGCTTCCATAGGAGACCATCAAAAGTTGTCTAGGCCAAAGTGACTTTTGGCCCAAAATTGGGCCTACAGGAATGACTATAACGGCACGGTTTGCCCATAAGACGGTCACCGATTCCAAAAGTGAACGCGTCTATGCGACCGACAGGATGAGACCTTCCATAGGAGACCATCAAAAGTTGTCTAGGCCAAATTCACCTTTTGGCCCATTTTTGGGCATGAGCTTAACGGCACGGGTTGCCGATAAGACGGCAACCGATTCCAAAAGTGAATGCGTCTATGCGACCGGCAGGATGTGAGCTTCCATAGGAGACCATCAAAAGTTGTCTAGGCCAAAGTCACCTTTTGGCCCATTTTTGGGCATGAGCTTAACGGCACGGGTTGCCGATAAGACGGCAACCGATTCCAAAAGTGAATGCGTCTATGCGACCGGCGGGATGTGAGCTTCCATAGGAGACCATCAAAAGTTGTCTAGGCCAAAGTGACTTTTGGCCCAAAATTGGCCCTACAGGAATGACTATAACGGCACGGTTTGCCCATAAGACGGTCACCGATTCCAAAAGTGAACGCGTCTATGCGACCGACAGGATGAGACCTTCCATAGGAGACCATCAAAAGTTGTCTAGGCCAAAGTCACCTTTTGGCCCATTTTTGGGCATGAGCTTAACGGCACGGGTTGCCGATAAGACGGCAACCGATTCCAAAAGTGAATGCGTCTATGCGACCGGCAGGATGTGAGCTTCCATAGGAGACCATCAAAAGTTGTCTAGGCCAAAGTGACTTTTGGCCCAAAATTGGGCCTACAGGAATGACTATAACGGCACGGTTTGCCCATAAGACGGTCACCGATTCCAAAAGTGAACGCGTCTATGCGACCGACAGGATGAGACCTTCCATAGGAGACCATCAAAAGTTGTCTAGGCCAAAGTCACCTTTTGGCCCATTTTTGGGCATGAGCTTAACGGCACGGGTTGCCGATAAGACGGCAACCGATTCCAAAAGTGAATGCGTCTATGCGACCGGCAGGATGTGAGCTTCCATAGGAGACCATCAAAAGTTGTCTAGGCCAAAGTGACTTTTGGCCCAAAATTGGGCCTACAGGAATGACTATAACGGCACGGTTTGCCCATAAGACGGTCACCGATTCCAAAAGTGAACGCGTCTATGCGACCGACAGGATGAGACCTTCCATAGGAGACCATCAAAAGTTGTCTAGGCCAAAGTCACCTTTTGGCCCATTTTTGGGCATGAGCTTAACGGCACGGGTTGCCGATAAGACGGCAACCGATTCCAAAAGTGAATGCGTCTATGCGACCGGCAGGATGTGAGCTTCCATAGGAGACCATCAAAAGTTGTCTAGGCCAAAGTGACTTTTGGCCCAAAATTGGGCCTACAGGAATGACTATAACGGCACGGTTTGCCCATAAGACGGTCACCGATTCCAAAAGTGAACGCGTCTATGCGACCGACAGGATGAGACCTTCCATAGGAGACCATCAAAAGTTGTCTAGGCCAAAGTCACCTTTTGGCCCATTTTTGGGCATGAGCTTAACGGCACGGGTTGCCGATAAGACGGCAACCGATTCCAAAAGTGAATGCGTCTATGCGACCGGCAGGATGTGAGCTTCCATAGGAGACCATCAAAAGTTGTCTAGGCCAAAGTCACCTTTTGGCCCATTTTTGGGCATGAGCTTAACGGCACGGGTTGCCGATAAGACGGCAACCGATTCCAAAAGTGAATGCGTCTGTGCGACCGGCAGGATGTGAGCTTCCATAGGAGACCATCAAAAGTTGTCTAGGCCAAAGTGACTTTTGGCCCAAAATTGGGCCTACAGGAATGACTATAACGGCACGGTTTGCCCATAAGAGGGTCACCGATTCCAAAAGTGAACGCGTCTATGCGACCGACAGGATGAGACCTTCCATAGGAGACCATCAAAAGTTGTCTAGGCCAAAGTCACCTTTTGGCCCATTTTTTGGCATGAGCTTAACGGCACGGGTTGCCGATAAGACGGCAACCGATTCCAAAAGTGAATGCGTCTATGCGACCGGCAGGATGTGAGCTTCCATAGGAGACCATCAAAAGTTGTCTAGGCCAAAGTGACTTTTGGCCCAAAATTGGGCCTACAGGAATGACTATAACGGCACGGTTTGCCCATAAGACGGTCACCGATTCCAAAAGTGAACGCGTCTATGCGACCGACAGGATGAGACCTTCCATAGGAGACCATCAAAAGTTGTCTAGGCCAAAGTCACCTTTTGGCCCATTTTTGGGCATGAGCTTAACGACACGGGTTGCCGATAAGACGGCAACCGATTCCAAAAGTGAATGCGTCTATGCGACCGGCAGGATGTAAGCTTCCATAGGAGACCATCAAAAGTTGTCTAGGCCAAAGTCACCTTTTGGCCCATTTTTGGGCATGAGCTTAACGGCACGGGTTGCCGATAAGACGGCAACCGATTCCAAAAGTGAATGCGTCTATGCGACCGGCAGGATGTAAGCTTCCATAGGAGACCATCAAAAGTTGTCTAGGCCAAAGTCACCTTTTGGCCCATTTTTGGGCATGAGCTTAACGGCACGGGTTGCCGATAAGACGGCAACCGATTCCAAAAGTGAATGCGTCTATGCGACCGGCAGGATGTGAGCTTCCATAGGAGACCATCAAAAGTTGTCTAGGCCAAAGTGACTTTTGGCCCAAAATTGGGCCTACAGGAATGACTATAACGGCACGGTTTGCCCATAAGACGGTCACCGATTCCAAAAGTGAACGCGTCTATGCGACCGACAGGATGAGACCTTCCATAGGAGACCATCAAAAGTTGTCTAGGCCAAAGTCACCTTTTGGCCCATTTTTGGGCATTAGCTTAACGGCACGGGTTGCCGATAAGACGGCAACCGATTCCAAAAGTGAATGCGTCTATGCGACCGGCAGGATGTGAGCTTCCATAGGAGACCATCAAAAGTTGTCTAGGCCAAAGTGACTTTTGGCCCAAAATTGGGCCTACAGGAATGACTATAACGGCACGGTTTGCCCATAAGACGGTCACCGATTCCAAAAGTGAACGCGTCTATGTGACCGACAGGATGAGAGCTTCCATAGGAGACCATCAAAAGTTGTCTAGGCCAAAGTCACCTTTTGGCCCATTTTTGGGCATGAGCTTAACGGCACGGGTTGCCGATAAGACGGCAACCGATTCCAAAAGTGAATGCGTCTATGCGACCGGCAGGATGTGAGCTTCCATAGGAGACCATCAAAAGTTGTCTAGGCCAAAGTGACTTTTGGCCCAAAATTGGGCCTACAGGAATGACTATAACGGCACGGTTTGCCCATAAGACGGTCACCGATTCCAAAAGTGAATGCGTCTATACGACCGACAGGATGAGACCTTCCATAGGAGACCATCAAAAGTTGTTTAGGCCAAAGTCACCTTTTGGCCCATTTTTGGGCATGAGCTTAACGGCACGGGTTGCCGATAAGACGGCAACCGATTCCAAAAGTGAATGCGTCTATGCGACCGGCAGGATGTGAGCTTCCATAGGAGACCATCAAAAGTTGTCTAGGCCAAAGTGACTTTTGGCCCAAAATTGGGCCTACAGGAATGACTATAACGGCACGGTTTGCCCATAAGACGGTCACCGATTCCAAAAGTGAACGCGTCTATGCGACCGACAGGATGAGACCTTCCATAGGAGACCATCAAAAGTTGTCTAGGCCAAAGTCACCTTTTGGCCCATTTTTGGGCATGAGCTTAACGGCACGGGTTGCCGATAAGACGGCAACCGATTCCAAAAGTGAATGCGTCTATGCGACCGGCAGGATGTGAGCTTCCATAGGAGACCATCAAAAGTTGTCTAGGCCAAAGTGACTTTTGGCCCAAAATTGGGCCTACAGGAATGACTATAACGGCACGGTTTGCCCATAAGACGGTCACCGATTCCAAAAGTGAACGCGTCTATGCGACCGACAGGATGAGACCTTCCATAGGAGACCATCAAAAGTTGTCTAGGCCAAAGTCACCTTTTAGCCCATTTTTGGGCATGAGCTTAACGGCACGGGTTGCCGATAAGACGGCAACCGATTCCAAAAGTGAATGCGTCTATGCGACCGGCAGGATGTGAGCTTCCATAGGAGACCATCAAAAGTTGTCTAGGCCAAAGTGACTTTTGGCCCAAAATTGGGCCTACAGGAATGACTATAACGGCACGGTTTGCCCATAAGACGGTCACCGATTCCAAAAGTGAACGCGTCTATGCGACCGACAGGATGAGACCTTCCATAGGAGACCATCAAAAGTTGTCTAGGCCAAAGTCACCTTTTGGCCCATTTTTGGGCATGAGCTTAACGGCACGGGTTGCCGATAAGACGGCAACCGATTCCAAAAGTGAATGCGTCTATGCGACCGGCAGGATGTGAGCTTCCATAGGAGACCATCAAAAGTTGTCCAGGCCAAAGTGACTTTTGGCCCAAAATTGGGCCTACAGGAATGACTATAACGGCACGGTTTGCCCATAAGACGGTCACCGATTCCAAAAGTGAACGCGTCTATGCGACCGACAGGATGAGACCTTCCATAGGAGACCATCAAAAGTTGTCTAGGCCAAAGTCACCTTTTGGCCCATTTTTGGGCATGAGCTTAACGGCACGGGTTGCCGATAAGACGGCAACCGATTCCAAAAGTGAATGCGTCTATGCGACCGGCAGGATGTGAGCTTCCATAGGAGACCATCAAAAGTTGTCTAGGCCAAAGTGACTTTTGGCCCAAAATTGGGCCTACAGGAATGACTATAACGGCACGGTTTGCCCATAAGACGGTCACCGATTCCAAAAGTGAACGCGTCTATGCGACCGACAGGATGAGACCTTCCATAGGAGACCATCAAAAGTTGTCTAGGCCAAAGTCACCTTTTGGCCCATTTTTGGGCATGAGCTTAACGGCACGGGTTGCCGATAAGACGGCAACCGATTCCAAAAGTGAATGCGTCTATGCGACCGGCAGGATGTGAGCTTCCATAGGAGACCATCAAAAGTTGTCTAGGCCAAAGTGACTTTTGGCCCAAAATTGGGCCTACAGGAATGACTATAACGGCACGGTTTGCCCATAAGACGGTCACCGATTCCAAAAGTGAACGCGTCTATGCGACCGACAGGATGAGACCTTCCATAGGAGACCATCAAAAGTTGTCTAGGCCAAAGTCACCTTTTGGCCCATTTTTGGGCATGAGCTTAACGGCACGGGTTGCCGATAAGACGGCAACCGATTCCAAAAGTGAATGCGTCTATGCGACCGGCAGGATGTGAGCTTCCATAGGAGACCATCAAAAGTTGTCTAGGCCAAAGTGACTTTTGGCCCAAAATTGGGCCTACAGGAATGACTATAACGGCACGGTTTGCCCATAAGACGGTCACCGATTCCAAAAGTGAACGCGTCTATGCGACCGACAGGATGAGACCTTCCATAGGAGACCATCAAAAGTTGTCTAGGCCAAAGTCACCTTTTGGCCCATTTTTGGGCATGAGCTTAACGGCACGGGTTGCCGATAAGACGGCAACCGATTCCAAAAGTGAATGCGTCTATGCGACCGGCAGGATGTGAGCTTCCATAGGAGACCATCAAAAGTTGTCTAGGCCAAAGTGACTTTTGGCCCAAAATTGGGCCTACAGGAATGACTATAACGGCACGGTTTGCCCATAAGACGGTCACCGATTCCAAAAGTGAACGCGTCTATGCGACCGACAGGATGAGACCTTCCATAGGAGACCATCAAAAGTTGTCTAGGCCAAAGTCACCTTTTGGCCCATTTTTGGGCATGAGCTTAACGGCACGGGTTGCCGATAAGACGGCAACCGATTCCAAAAGTGAATGCGTCTATGCGACCGGCAGGATGTGAGCTTCCATAGGAGACCATCAAAAGTTGTCTAGGCCAAAGTGACTTTTGGCCCAAAATTGGGCCTACAGGAATGACTATAACGGCACGGTTTGCCCATAAGACGGTCACCGATTCCAAAAGTGAACGCGTCTATGCGACCGACAGGATGAGACCTTCCATAGGAGACCATCAAAAGTTGTCTAGGCCAAAGTCACCTTTTGGCCCATTTTTGGGCATGAGCTTAACGGCACGGGTTGCCGATAAGACGGCAACCGATTCCAAAAGTGAATGCGTCTATGCGACCGGCAGGATGTGAGCTTCCATAGGAGACCATCAAAAGTTGTCTAGGCCAAAGTGACTTTTGGCCCAAAATTGGGCCTACAGGAATGACTATAACGGCACGGTTTGCCCATAAGACGGTCACCGATTCCAAAAGTGAACGCGTCTATGCGACCGACAGGATGAGACCTTCCATAGGAGACCATCAAAAGTTGTCTAGGCCAAAGTTACCTTTTGGCCCATTTTTGGGCATGAGCTTAACGGCACGGGTTGCCGATAAGACGGCAACCGATTCCAAAAGTGAATGCGTCTATGCGACCGGCAGGATGTGAGCTTCCATAGGAGACCATCAAAAGTTGTCTAGGCCAAAGTGACTTTTGGCCCAAAATTGGGCCTACAGGAATGACTATAACGGCACGGTTTGCCCATAAGACGGTCACCGATTCCAAAAGTGAACGCGTCTATGCGACCGACAGGATGAGACCTTCCATAGGAGACCATCAAAAGTTGTCTAGGCCAAAGTCACCTTTTGGCCCATTTTTGGGCATGAGCTTAACGGCACGGGTTGCCGATAAGACGGCAACCGATTCCAAAAGTGAATGCGTCTATGCGACCGGCAGGATGTGAGCTTCCATAGGAGACCATCAAAAGTTGTCTAGGCCAAAGTGACTTTTGGCCCAAAATTGGGGCTACAGGAATGACTATAACGGCACGGTTTGCCCATAAGACGGTCACCGATTCCAAAAGTGAACGCGTCTATGCGACCGACAGGATGAGACCTTCCATAGGAGACCATCAAAAGTTGTCTAGGCCAAAGTCACCTTTTGGCCCATTTTTGGGCATGAGCTTAACGGCACGGGTTGCCGATAAGACGGCAACCGATTCCAAAAGTGAATGCGTCTATGCGACCGGCAGGATGTGAGCTTCCATAGGAGACCATCAAAAGTTGTCTAGGCCAAAGTGACTTTTGGCCCAAAATTGGGCCTACAGGAATGACTATAACGGCACGGTTTGCCCATAAGACGGTCACCGATTCCAAAAGTGAACGCGTCTATGCGACCGACAGGATGAGACCTTCCATAGGAGACCATCAAAAGTTGTCTAGGCCAAAGTCACCTTTTGGCCCATTTTTGGGAATGAGCTTAACGGCACGGGTTGCCGATAAGACGGCAACCGATTCCAAAAGTGAATGCGTCTATGCGACCGGCAGGATGTGAGCTTCCATAGGAGACCATCAAAAGTTGTCTAGGCCAAAGTGACTTTTGGCCCAAAATTGGGCCTACAGGAATGACTATAACGGCACGGTTTGCCCATAAGACGGTCACCGATTCCAAAAGTGAACGCGTCTATGCGACCGACAGGATGAGACCTTCCATAGGAGACCATCAAAAGTTGTCTAGGCCAAAGTCACCTTTTGGCCCATTTTTGGGCATGAGCTTAACGGCACGGGTTGCCGATAAGACGGCAACCGATTCCAAAAGTGAATGCGTCTATGCGACCGGCAGGATGTGAGCTTCCATAGGAGACCATCAAAAGTTGTCTAGGCCAAAGTGACTTTTGGCCCAAAATTGGGCCTACAGGAATGACTATAACGGCACGGTTTGCCCATAAGACGGTCACCGATTCCAAAAGTGAACGCGTCTATGCGACCGACAGGATGAGACCTTCCATAGGAGACCATCAAAAGTTGTCTAGGCCAAAGTCACCTTTTGGCCCATTTTTGGGCATGAGCTTAACTGCACGGGTTGCCGATAAGACGGCAACCGATTCCAAAAGTGAATGCGTCTATGCGACCGGCAGGATGTGAGCTTCCATAGGAGACCATCAAAAGTTGTCTAGGCCAAAGTGACTTTTGGCCCAAAATTGGGCCTACAGGAATGACTATAACGGCACGGTTTGCCCATAAGACGGTCACCGATTCCAAAAGTGAACGCGTCTATGCGACCGACAGGATGAGACCTTCCATAGGAGACCATCAAAAGTTGTCTAGGCCAAAGTCACCTTTTGGCCCATTTTTGGGCATGAGCTTAACTGCACGGGTTGCCGATAAGACGGCAACCGATTCCAAAAGTGAATGCGTCTATGCGACCGGCAGGATGTGAGCTTCCATAGGAGACCATCAAAAGTTGTCTAGGCCAAAGTGACTTTTGGCCCAAAATTGGGCCTACAGGAATGACTATAACGGCACGGTTTGCCCATAAGACGGTCACCGATTCCAAAAGTGAACGCGTCTATGCGACCGACAGGATGAGACCTTCCATAGGAGACCATCAAAAGTTGTCTAGGCCAAAGTCACCTTTTGGCCCATTTTTGGGCATGAGCTTAACGGCACGGGTTGCCGATAAGACGGCAACCGATTCCAAAAGTGAATGCGTCTATGCGACCGGCAGGATGTGAGCTTCCATAGGAGACCATCAAAAGTTGTCTAGGCCAAAGTGACTTTTGGCCCAAAATTGGGCCTACAGGAATGACTATAACGGCACGGTTTGCCCATAAGACGGTCACCGATTCCAAAAGTGAACGCGTCTATGCGACCGACAGGATGAGACCTTCCATAGGAGACCATCAAAAGTTGTCTAGGCCAAAGTCACCTTTTGGCCCATTTTTGGGCATGAGCTTAACGGCACGGGTTGCCGATAAGACGGCAACCGATTCCAAAAGTGAATGCGTCTATGCGACCGGCAGGATGTGAGCTTCCATAGGAGACCATCAAAAGTTGTCTAGGCCAAAGTGACTTTTGGCCCAAAATTGGGCCTACAGGAATGACTATAACGGCACGGTTTGCCCATAAGACGGTCACCGATTCCAAAAGTGAACGCGTCTATGCGACCGACAGGATGAGACCTTCCATAGGAGACCATCAAAAGTTGTCTAGGCCAAAGTCACCTTTTGGCCCATTTTTGGGCATGAGCTTAACGGCACGGGTTGCCGATAAGACGGCAACCGATTCCAAAAGTGAATGCGTCTATGCGACCGGCAGGATGTGAGCTTCCATAGGAGACCATCAAAAGTTGTCTAGGCCAAAGTGACTTTTGGCCCAAAATTGGGCCTACAGGAATGACTATAACGGCACGGTTTGCCCATAAGACGGTCACCGATTCCAAAAGTGAACGCGTCTATGCGACCGACAGGATGAGACCTTCCATAGGAGACCATCAAAAGTTGTCTAGGCCAAAGTCACCTTTTGGCCCATTTTTGGGCATGAGCTTAACGGCACGGGTTGCCGATAAGACGGCAACCGATTCCAAAAGTGAATGCGTCTATGCGACCGGCAGGATGTGAGCTTCCATAGGAGACCATCAAAAGTTGTCTAGGCCAAAGTGACTTTTGGCCCAAAATTGGGCCTACAGGAATGACTATAACGGCACGGTTTGCCCATAAGACAGTCACCGATTCCAAAAGTGAACGCGTCTGTGCGACCGACAGGATGAGACCTTCCATAGGAGACCATCAAAAGTTGTCTAGGCCAAAGTCACCTTTTGGCCCATTTTTGGGCATGAGCTTAGCGGCACGGGTTGCCGATAAGACGGCAACCGATTCCAAAAGTGAATGCGTCTATGCGACCGGCAGGATGTGAGCTTCCATAGGAGACCATCAAAAGTTGTCTAGGCCAAAGTGACTTTTGGCCCAAAATTGGGCCTACAGGAATGACTATAACGGCACGGTTTGCCCATAAGACGGTCACCGATTCCAAAAGTGAACGCGTCTATGCGACCGACAGGATGAGACCTTCCATAGGAGACCATCAAAAGTTGTCTAGGCCAAAGTCACCTTTTGGCCCATTTTTGGGCATGAGCTTAACGGCACGGGTTGCCGATAAGACGGCAACCGATTCCAAAAGTGAATGCGTCTATGCGACCGGCAGGATGTGAGCTTCCATAGGAGACCATCAAAAGTTGTCTAGGCCAAAGTGACTTTTGGCCCAAAATTGGGCCTACAGGAATGACTATAATGGCACGGTTTGCCCATAAGACGGTCACCGATTCCAAAAGTGAACGCGTCTATGCGACCGGCAGGATGTGAGCTTCCATAGGAGACCATCAAAAGTTGTCTAGGCCAAAGTGACTTTTGGCCCAAAATTGGGCCTACAGGAATGACTATAATGGCACGGTTTGCCCATAAGACGGTCACCGATTCCAAAAGTGAACGCGTCTATGCGACCGACAGGATGAGACCTTCCATAGGAGACCATCAAAAGTTGTCTAGGCCAAAGTCACCTTTTGGCCCATTTTTGGGCATGAGCTTAACGGCACGGGTTGCCGATAAGACGGCAACCGATTCCAAAAGTGAATACGTCTATGCGACCGGCAGGATGTGAGCTTCCATAGGAGACCATCAAAAGTTGTCTAGGCCAAAGTGACTTTTGGCCCAAAATTGGGCCTACAGGAATGACTATAACGGCACGGTTTGCCCATAAGACGGTCACCGATTCCAAAAGTGAACGCGTCTATGCGACCGACAGGATGAGACCTTCCATAGGAGACCATCAAAAGTTGTCTAGGCCAAAGTCACCTTTTGGCCCATTTTTGGGCATGAGCTTAACGGCACGGGTTGCCGATAAGACGGCAACCGATTCCAAAAGTGAATGCGTCTATGCGACCGGCAGGATGTGAGCTTCCATAGGAGACCATCAAAAGTTGTCTAGGCCAAAGTGACTTTTGGCCCAAAATTGGGCCTACAGGAATGACTATAACGGCACGGTTTGCCCATAAGACGGTCACCGATTCCAAAAGTGAACGCGTCTATGCGACCGACAGGATGAGACCTTCCATAGGAGACCATCAAAAGTTGTCTAGGCCAAAGTCACCTTTTGGCCCATTTTTGGGCATGAGCTTAACGGCACGGGTTGCCGATAAGACGGCAACCGATTCCAAAAGTGAATGCGTCTATGCGACCGGCAGGATGTGAGCTTCCATAGGAGACCATCAAAAGTTGTCTAGGCCAAAGTGACTTTTGGCCCAAAATTGGGCCTACAGGAATGACTATAACGGCACGGTTTGCCCATAAGACGGTCACCGATTCCAAAAGTGAACGCGTCTATGCGACCGACAGGATGAGACCTTCCATAGGAGACCATCAAAAGTTGTCTAGGCCAAAGTCACCTTTTGGCCCATTTTTGGGCATGAGCTTAACGGCACGGGTTGCCGATAAGACGGCAACCGATTCCAAAAGTGAATGCGTCTATGCGACCGGCAGGATGTGAGCTTCCATAGGAGACCATCAAAAGTTGTCTAGGCCAAAGTGACTTTTGGCCCAAAATTGGGCCAACAGGAATGACTATAACGGCACGGTTTGCCCATAAGACGGTCACCGATTCCAAAAGTGAACGCGTCTATGCGACCGACAGGATGAGACCTTCCATAGGAGACCATCAAAAGTTGTCTAGGCCAAAGTCACCTTTTGGCCCATTTTTGGGCATGAGCTTAACGGCACGGGTTGCCGATAAGACGGCAACCGATTCCAAAAGTGAATGCGTCTATGCGACCGGCAGGATGTGAGCTTCCATAGGAGACCATCAAAAGTTGTCTAGGCCAAAGTGACTTTTGGCCCAAAATTGGGCCTACAGGAATGACTATAACGGCACGGTTTGCCCATAAGACGGTCACCGATTCCAAAAGTGAACGCGTCTATGCAACCGACAGGATGAGACCTTCCATAGGAGACCATCAAAAGTTGTCTAGGCCAAAGTCACCTTTTGGCCCATTTTTGGGCATGAGCTTAACGGCACGGGTTGCCGATAAGACGGCAACCGATTCCAAAAGTGAATGCGTCTATGCGACCGGCAGGATGTGAGCTTCCATAGGAGACCATCAAAAGTTGTCTAGGCCAAAGTGACTTTTGGCCCAAAATTGGGCCTACAGGAATGACTATAACGGCACGGTTTGCCCATAAGACGGTCACCGATTCCAAAAGTGAACGCGTCTATGCGACCGACAGGATGAGACCTTCCATAGGAGACCATCAAAAGTTGTCTAGGCCAAAGTCACCTTTTGGCCCATTTTTGGGCATGAGCTTAACGGCACGGGTTGCCGATAAGACGGCAACCGATTCCAAAAGTGAATGCGTCTATGCGACCGGCAGGATGAGAGCTTCCATAGGAGACCATCAAAAGTTGTCTAGGCCAAAGTGACTTTTGGCCCAAAATTGGGCCTACAGGAATGACTATAACGGCACGGTTTGCCCATAAGACAGTCACCGATTCCAAAAGTGAACGCGTCTATGCGACCGACAGGATGAGACCTTCCATAGGAGACCATCAAAAGTTGTCTAGGACAAAGTCACCTTTTGGCCCATTTTTGGGCATGAGCTTAACGGCACGGGTTGCCGATAAGACGGCAACCGATTCCAAAAGTGAATGCGTCTATGCGACCGGCAGGATGTGAGCTTCCATAGGAGACCATCAAAAGTTGTCTAGGCCAAAGTGACTTTTGGCCCAAAATTGGGCCTACAGGAATGACTATAACGGCACGGTTTGCCCATAAGACGGTCACCGATTCCAAAAGTGAACGCGTCTATGCGACCGACAGGATGAGACCTTCCATAGGAGACCATCAAAAGTTGTCTAGGCCAAAGTCACCTTTTGGCCCATTTTTGGGCATGAGCTTAACGGCACGGGTTGCCGATAAGACGGCAACCGATTCCAAAAGTGAATGCGTCTATGCGACCGGCAGGATGTGAGCTTCCATAGGAGACCATCAAAAGTTGTCTAGGCCAAAGTGACTTTTGGCCCAAAATTGGGCCTACAGGAATGACTATAACGGCACGGTTTGCCCATAAGACGGTCACCGATTCCAAAAGTGAACGCGTCTATGCAACCGACAGGATGAGACCTTCCATAGGAGACCATCAAAAGTTGTCTAGGCCAAAGTCACCTTTTGGCCCATTTTTGGGCATGAGCTTATCGGCACGGGTTGCCGATAAGACGGCAACCGATTCCAAAAGTGAATGCGTCTATGCGACCGGCAGGATGTGAGCTTCCATAGGAGACCATCAAAAGTTGTCTAGGCCAAAGTGACTTTTGGCCCAAAATTGGGCCTACAGGAATGACTATAACGGCACGGTTTGCCCATAAGACGGTCACCGATTCCAAAAGTGAACGCGTCTATGCGACCGACAGGATGAGACCTTCCATAGGAGACCATCAAAAGTTGTCTAGGCCAAAGTCACCTTTTGGCCCATTTTTGGGCATGAGCTTAACGGCACGGGTTGCCGATAAGACGGCAACCGATTCCAAAAGTGAATGCGTCTATGCGACCGGCAGGATGTGAGCTTCCATAGGAGACCATCAAATTAAAGTTGTCTAGGCCAAAGTGACTTTTGGCCCAAAATTGGGCCTACAGGAATGACTATAACGGCACGGTTTGCCCATAAGACGGTCACCGATTCCAAAAGTGAACGCCTCTATGCGACCGACAGGATGAGACCTTCCATAGGAGACCATCAAAAGTTGTCTAGGCCAAAGTCACCTTTTGGCCCATTTTTGGGCATGAGCTTAACGGCACGGGTTGCCGATAAGACGGCAACCGATTCCAAAAGTGAATGCGTCTATGCGACCGGCAGGATGTGAGCTTCCATAGGAGACCATCAAAAGTTGTCTAGGCCAAAGTGACTTTTGGCCCAAAATTGGGCCTACAGGAATGACTATAACGGCACGGTTTGCCCATAAGACTGTCACCGATTCCAAAAGTGAACGCGTCTATGCGACCGACAGGATGAGACCTTCCATAGGAGACCATCAAAAGTTGTCTAGGCCAAAGTCACCTTTTGGCCCATTTTTGGGCATGAGCTTAACGGCACGGGTTGCCGATAAGACGGCAACCGATTCCAAAAGTGAATGCGTCTATGCGACCGGCAGGATGTGAGCTTCCATAGGAGATCATCAAAAGTTGTCTAGGCCAAAGTGACTTTTGGCCCAAAATTGGGCCTACAGGAATGACTATAACGGCACGGTTTGCCCATAAGACGGTCACAAATTCCAAAAGTGAACGCGTCTATGCGACCGACAGGATGAGACCTTCCATAGGAGACCATCAAAAGTTGTCTAGGCCAAAGTCACCTTTTGGCCCATTTTTGGGCATGAGCTTAACGGCACGGGTTGCCGATAAGACGGCAACCGATTCCAAAAGTGAATGCGTCTATGCGACCGGCAGGATGTGAGCTTCCATAGGAGACCATCAAAAGTTGTCTAGGCCAAAGTGACTTTTGGCCCAAAATTGGGCCTACAGGAATGACTATAACGGCACGGTTTGCCCATAAGACGGTCACCGATTCCAAAAGTGAACGCGTCTATGCGACCGACAGGATGAGACCTTCCATAGGAGACCATCAAAAGTTGTCTAGGCCAAAGTCACCTTTTGGCCCATTTTTGGGCATGAGCTTAACGGCACGGGTTGCCGATAAGACGGCAACCGATTCCAAAAGTGAATGCGTCTATGCGACCGGCAGGATGTGAGCTTCCATAGGAGACCATCAAAAGTTGTCTAGGCCAAAGTGACTTTTGGCCCAAAATTGGGCCTACAGGAATGACTATAACGGCACGGTTTGCCCATAAGACGGTCACAAATTCCAAAAGTGAACGCGTCTATGCGACCGACAGGATGAGACCTTCCATAGGAGACCATCAAAAGTTGTCTAGGCCAAAGTCACCTTTTGGCCCATTTTTGGGCATGAGCTTAACGGCACGGGTTGCCGATAAGACGGCAACCGATTCCAAAAGTGAATGCGTCTATGCGACCGGCAGGATGTGAGCTTCCATAGGAGACCATCAAAAGTTGTCTAGGCCAAAGTGACTTTTGGCCCAAAATTGGGCCTACAGGAATGACTATAACGGCACGGTTTGCCCATAAGACGGTCACCGATTCCAAAAGTGAACGCGTCTATGCGACCGACAGGATGAGACCTTCCATAGGAGACCATCAAAAGTTGTCTAGGCCAAAGTCACCTTTTGGCCCATTTTTGGGCATGAGCTTAACGGCACGGGTTGCCGATAAGACGGCAACCGATTCCAAAAGTGAATGCGTCTATGCGACCGGCAGGATGTGAGCTTCCATAGGAGACCATCAAAAGTTGTCTAGGCCAAAGTGACTTTTGGCCCAAAATTGGGCCTACAGGAATGACTATAACGGCACGGTTTGCCCATAAGACGGTCACAAATTCCAAAAGTGAACGCGTCTATGCGACCGACAGGATGAGACCTTCCATAGGAGACCATCAAAAGTTGTCTAGGCCAAAGTCACCTTTTGGCCCATTTTTGGGCATGAGCTTAACGGCACGGGTTGCCGATAAGACGGCAACCGATTCCAAAAGTGAATGCGTCTATGCGACCGGCAGGATGTGAGCTTCCATAGGAGACCATCAAAAGTTGTCTAGGCCAAAGTGACTTTTGGCCCAAAATTGGGCCTACAGGAATGACTATAACGGCACGGTTTGCCCATAAGACGGTCACCGATTCCAAAAGTGAACGCGTCTATGCGACCGACAGGATGAGACCTTCCATAGGAGACCATCAAAAGTTGTCTAGGCCAAAGTCACCTTTTGGCCCATTTTTGGGCATGAGCTTAACGGCAAGGGTTGCCGATAAGACGGCAACCGATTCCAAAAGTGAATGCGTCTATGCGACCGGCAGGATGTGAGCTTCCATAGGAGACCATCAAAAGTTGTCTAGGCCAAAGTGACTTTTGGCCCAAAATTGGGCCTACAGGAATGACTATAACGGCACGGTTTGCCCATAAGACGGTCACCGATTCCAAAAGTGAACGCGTCTATGCGACCGACAGGATGAGACCTTCCATAGGAGACCATCAAAAGTTGTCTAGGCCAAAGTCACCTTTTGGCCCATTTTTGGGCATGAGCTTAACGGCACGGGTTGCCGATAAGACGGCAACCGATTCCAAAAGTGAATGCGTCTATGCGACCGGCAGGATGTGAGCTTCCATAGGAGACCATCAAAAGTTGTCTAGGCCAAAGTGACTTTTGGCCCAAAATTGGGCCTACAGGAATGACTATAACGGCACGGTTTGCCCATAAGACGGTCACCGATTCCAAAAGTGAACGCGTCTATGCGACCGACAGGATGAGACCTTCCATAGGAGACCATCAAAAGTTGTCTAGGCCAAAGTCACCTTTTGGCCGATTTTTGGGCATGAGCTTAACGGCACGGGTTGCCGATAAGACGGCAACCGATTCCAAAAGTGAATGCGTCTATGCGACCGGCAGGATGTGAGCTTCCATAGGAGACCATCAAAAGTTGTCTAGGCCAAAGTGACTTTTGGCCCAAAATTGGGCCTACAGGAATGACTATAACGGCACGGTTTGCCCATAAGACGGTCACCGATTCCAAAAGTGAACGCGTCTATGCGACCGACAGGATGAGACCTTCCATAGGAGACCATCAAAAGTTGTCTAGGCCAAAGTCACCTTTTGGCCCATTTTTGGGCATGAGCTTAACGGCACGGGTTGCCGATAAGACGGCAACCGATTCCAAAAGTGAATGCGTCTATGCGACCGGCAGGATGTGAGCTTCCATAGGAGACCATCAAAAGTTGTCTAGGCCAAAGTGACTTTTGGCCCAAAATTGGGCCTACAGGAATGACTATAACGGCACGGTTTGCCCATAAGACGGTCACAAATTCCAAAAGTGAACGCGTCTATGCGACCGACAGGATGAGACCTTCCATAGGAGACCATCAAAAGTTGTCTAGGCCAAAGTCACCTTTTGGCCCATTTTTGGGCATGAGCTTAACGGCACGGGTTGCCGATAAGACGGCAACCGATTCCAAAAGTGAATGCGTCTATGCGACCGGCAGGATGTGAGCTTACATAGGAGACCATCAAAAGTTGTCTAGGCCAAAGTGACTTTTGGCCCAAAATTGGGCCTACAGGAATGACTATAACGGCACGGTTTGCCCATAAGACGGTCACCGATTCCAAAAGTGAACGCGTCTATGCGACCGACAGGATGAGACCTTCCATAGGAGACCATCAAAAGTTGTCTAGGCCAAAGTCACCTTTTGGCCCATTTTTGGGCATGAGCTTAACGGCACGGGTTGCCGATAAGACGGCAACCGATTCCAAAAGTGAATGCGTCTATGCGACCGGCAGGATGTGAGCTTCCATAGGAGACCATCAAAAGTTGTCTAGGCCAAAGTGACTTTTGGCCCAAAATTGGGCCTACAGGAATGACTATAACGGCACGGTTTGCCCATAAGACGGTCACCGATTCCAAAAGTGAACGCGTCTATGCGACCGACAGGATGAGACCTTCCATAGGAGACCATCAAAAGTTGTCTAGGCCAAAGTCACCTTTTGGCCGATTTTTGGGCATGAGCTTAACGGCACGGGTTGCCGATAAGACGGCAACCGATTCCAAAAGTGAATGCGTCTATGCAACCGGCAGGATGTGAGCTTCCATAGGAGACCATCAAAAGTTGTCTAGGCCAAAGTGACTTTTGGCCCAAAATTGGGCCTACAGGAATGACTATAACGGCACGGTTTGCCCATAAGACGGTCACCGATTCCAAAAGTGAACGCGTCTATGCGACCGACAGGATGAGACCTTCCATAGGAGACCATCAAAAGTTGTCTAGGCCAAAGTCACCTTTTGGCCCATTTTTGGTCATGAGCTTAACGGCACGGGTTGCCGATAAGACGGCAACCGATTCTAAAAGTGAATGCGTCTATGCGACCGGCAGGATGTGAGCTTCCATAGGAGACCATCAAAAGTTGTCTAGGCCAAAGTGACTTTTGGCCCAAAATTGGGCCTACAGGAATGACTATAACGGCACGGTTTGCCCATAAGACGGTCACCGATTCCAAAAGTGAACGCGTCTATGCGACCGACAGGATGAGACCTTCCATAGGAGACCATCAAAAGTTGTCTAGGCCAAAGTCACCTTTTGGCCCATTTTTGGGCATGAGCTTAACGGCACGGGTTGCCGATAAGACGGCAACCGATTCCAAAAGTGAATGCGTCTATGCGACCGGCAGGATGTGAGCTTACATAGGAGACCATCAAAAGTTGTCTAGGCCAAAGTGACTTTTGGCCCAAAATTGGGCCTACAGGAATGACTATAACGGCACGGTTTGCCCATAAGACGGTCACCGATTCCAAAAGTGAACGCGTCTATGCGACCGACAGGATGAGACCTTCCATAGGAGACCATCAAAAGTTGTCTAGGCCAAAGTCACCTTTTGGCCCATTTTTGGGCATGAGCTTAACGGCACGGGTTGCCGATAAGACGGCAACCGATTCCAAAAGTGAATGCGTCTATGCGACCGGCAGGATGTGAGCTTCCATAGGAGACCATCAAAAGTTGTCTAGGCCAAAGTGACTTTTGGCCCAAAATTGGGCCTACAGGAATGACTATAACGGCACGGTTTGCCCATAAGACGGTCACCGATTCCAAAAGTGAACGCGTCTATGCGACCGACAGGATGAGACCTTCCATAGGAGACCATCAAAAGTTGTCTAGGCCAAAGTCACCTTTTGGCCGATTTTTGGGCATGAGCTTAACGGCACGGGTTGCCGATAAGACGGCAACCGATTCCAAAAGTGAATGCGTCTATGCGACCGGCAGGATGTGAGCTTCCATAGGAGACCATCAAAAGTTGTCTAGGCCAAAGTGACTTTTGGCCCAAAATTGGGCCTACAGGAATGACTATAACGGCACGGTTTGCCCATAAGACGGTCACCGATTCCAAAAGTGAACGCGTCTATGCGACCGACAGGATGAGACCTTCCATAGGAGACCATCAAAAGTTGTCTAGGCCAAAGTCACCTTTTGGCCCATTTTTGGTCATGAGCTTAACGGCACGGGTTGCCGATAAGACGGCAACCGATTCTAAAAGTGAATGCGTCTATGCGACCGGCAGGATGTGAGCTTCCATAGGAGACCATCAAAAGTTGTCTAGGCCAAAGTGACTTTTGGCCCAAAATTGGGCCTACAGGAATGACTATAACGGCACGGTTTGCCCATAAGACGGTCACCGATTCCAAAAGTGAACGCGTCTATGCGACCGACAGGATGAGACCTTCCATAGGAGACCATCAAAAGTTGTCTAGGCCAAAGTCACCTTTTGGCCCATTTTTGGGCATGAGCTTAACGGCACGGGTTGCCGATAAGACGGCAACCGATTCCAAAAGTGAATGCGTCTATGCGACCGGCAGGATGTGAGCTTCCATAGGAGACCATCAAAAGTTGTCTAGGCCAAAGTGACTTTTGGCCCAAAATTGGGCCTACAGGAATGACTATAACGGCACGGTTTGCCCATAAGACGGTCACCGATTCCAAAAGTGAACGCGTCTATGCGACCGACAGGATGAGACCTTCCATAGGAGACCATCAAAAGTTGTCTAGGCCAAAGTCACCTTTTGGCCCATTTTTGGGCATGAGCTTAACGGCACGGGTTGCCGATAAGACGGCAACCGATTCCAAAAGTGAATGCGTCTATGCGACCGGCAGCATGTGAGCTTCCATAGGAGACCATCAAAAGTTGTCTAGGCCAAAGTGACTTTTGGCCCAAAATTGGGCCTACAGGAATGACTATAACGGCACGGTTTGCCCATAAGACGGTCACCGATTCCAAAAGTGAACGCGTCTATGCGACCGACAGGATGAGACCTTCCATAGGAGACCATCAAAAGTTGTCTAGGCCAAAGTCACCTTTTGGCCCATTTTTGGGCATGAGCTTAACGGCACGGGTTGCCGATAAGACGGCAACAGATTCCAAAAGTGAATGCGTCTATGCGACCGGCAGGATGTGAGCTTCCATAGGAGACCATCAAAAGTTGTCTAGGCCAAAGTGACTTTTGGCCCAAAATTGGGCCTACAGGAATGACTATAACGGCACGGTTTGCCCATAAGACGGTCACCGATTCCAAAAGTGAACGCGTCTATGCGACCGACAGGATGAGACCTTCCATAGGAGACCATTAAAAGTTGTCTAGGCCAAAGTCACCTTTTGGCCCATTTTTGGGCATGAGCTTAACGGCACGGGTTGTCGATAAGACGGCAACCGATTCCAAAAGTGAATGCGTCTATGCGACCGGCAGGATGTGAGCTTCCATAGGAGACCATCAAAAGTTGTCTAGGCCAAAGTGACTTTTGGCCCAAAATTGGGCCTACAGGAATGACTATAACGGCACGGTTTGCCCATAAGACGGTCACCGATTCCAAAAGTGAACGCGTCTATGCGACCGACAGGATGAGACCTTCCATAGGAGACCATCAAAAGTTGTCTAGGCCAAAGTCACCTTTTGGCCCATTTTTGGGCATGAGCTTAACGGCACGGGTTGCCGATAAGACGGCAACCGATTCCAAAAGTGAATGCGTCTATGCGACCGGCAGGATGTGAGCTTCCATAGGAGACCATCAAAAGTTGTCTAGGCCAAAGTGACTTTTGGCCCAAAATTGGGCCTACAGGAATGACTATAACGGCACGGTTTGCCCATAAGACGGTCACCGATTCCAAAAGTGAACGCGTCTATGCGACCGACAGGATGAGACCTTCCATAGGAGACCATCAAAAGTTGTCTAGGCCAAAGTCACCTTTTGGCCCATTTTTGGGCATGAGCTTAACGGCACGGGTTGCCGATAAGACGGCAACCGATTCCAAAAGTGAATGCGTCTATGCGACCGGCAGGATGTGAGCTTCCATAGGAGACCATCAAAAGTTGTCTAGGCCAAAGTGACTTTTGGCCCAAAATTGGGCCAACAGGAATGACTATAACGGCACGGTTTGCCCATAAGACGGTCACCGATTCCAAAAGTGAACGCGTCTATGCGACCGACAGGATGAGACCTTCCATAGGAGACCATCAAAAGTTGTCTAGGCCAAAGTCACCTTTTGGCCCATTTTTGGGCATGAGCTTAACGGCACGGGTTGCCGATAAGACGGCAACCGATTCCAAAAGTGAATGCGTCTATGCGACCGGCAGGATGTGAGCTTCCATAGGAGACCATCAAAAGTTGTCTAGGCCAAAGTGACTTTTGGCCCAAAATTGGGCCTACAGGAATGACTATAACGGCACGGTTTGCCCATAAGACGGTCACCGATTCCAAAAGTGAACGCGTCTATGCGACCGACAGGATGAGACCTTCCATAGGAGACCATCAAAAGTTGTCTAGGCCAAAGTCACCTTTTGGCCCATTTTTGGGCATGAGCTTAACGGCACGGGTTGCCGATAAGACGGCAACCGATTCCAAAAGTGAATGCGTCTATGCGACCGGCAGGATGTGAGCTTCCATAGGAGACCATCAAAAGTTGTCTAGGCCAAAGTGACTTTTGGCCCAAAATTGGGCCTACAGGAATGACTATAACGGCACGGTTTGCCCATAAGACGGTCACCGATTCCAAAAGTGAACGCGTCTATGCGACCGACAGGATGAGACCTTCCATAGGAGACCATCAAAAGTTGTCTAGGCCAAAGTCACCTTTTGGCCCATTTTTGGGCATGAGCTTAACGGCACGGGTTGCCGATAAGACGGCAACCGATTCCAAAAGTGAATGCGTCTATGCGACCGGCAGGATGTGAGCTTCCATAGGAGACCATCAAAAGTTGTCTAGGCCAAAGTGACTTTTGGCCCAAAATTGGGCCTACAGGAATGACTATAACGGCACGGTTTGCCCATAAGACGGTCACCGATTCCAAAAGTGAACGCGTCTATGCGACCGACAGGATGAGACCTTCCATAGGAGACCATCAAAAGTTGTCTAGGCCAAAGTCACCTTTTGGCCCATTTTTGGGCATGAGCTTAACGGCACGGGTTGCCGATAAGACGGCAACCGATTCCAAAAGTGAATGCGTCTATGCGACCGGCAGGATGTGAGCTTCCATAGGAGACCATCAAAAGTTGTCTAGGCCAAAGTGACTTTTGGCCCAAAATTGGGCCTACAGGAATGACTATAACGGCACGGTTTGCCCATAAGACGGTCACCGATTCCAAAAGTGAACGCGTCTATGCGACCGACAGGATGAGACCTTCCATAGGAGACCATCAAAAGTTGTCTAGGCCAAAGTCACCTTTTGGCCCATTTTTGGGCATAAGCTTAACGGCACGGGTTGCCGATAAGACGGCAACCGATTCCAAAAGTGAATGCGTCTATGCGCCCGTCAGGATGTGAGCTTCCATAGGAGACCATCAAAAGTTGTCTAGGCCAAAGTGACTTTTGGCCCAAAATTGGGCCTACAGGAATGACTATAACGGCACGGTTTGCCCATAAGACGGTCACCGATTCCAAAAGTGAACGCGTCTATGCGACCGACAGGATGAGACCTTCCATAGGAGACCATCAAAAGTTGTCTAGGCCAAAGTCACCTTTTGGCCCATTTTTGGGCATGAGCTTAACGGCACGGGTTGCCGATAAGACGGCAACCGATTCCAAAAGTGAATGCGTCTATGCGACCGGCAGGATGTGAGCTTCCATAGGAGACCATCAAAAGTTGTCTAGGCCAAAGTGACTTTTGGCCCAAAATTGGGCCTACAGGAATGACTATAACGGCACGGTTTGCCCATAAGACGGTCACCGATTCCAAAAGTGAACGCGTCTATGCGACCGACAGGATGAGACCTTCCATAGGAGACCATCAAAAGTTGTCTAGGCCAAAGTCACCTTTTGGCCCATTTTTGGGCATGAGCTTAACGGCACGGGTTGCCGATAAGACGGCAACCGATTCCAAAAGTGAATGCGTCTATGCGACCGGCAGGATGTGAGCTTCCATAGGAGACCATCAAAAGTTGTCTAGGCCAAAGTGACTTTTGGCCCAAAATTGGGCCTACAGGAATGACTATAACGGCACGGTTTGCCCATAAGACGGTCACCGATTCCAAAAGTGAACGCGTCTATGCGACCGACAGGATGAGACCTTCCATAGGAGACCATCAAAAGTTGTCCAGGCCAAAGTCACCTTTTGGCCCATTTTTGGGCATGAGCTTAACGGCACGGGTTGCCGATAAGACGGCAACCGATTCCAAAAGTGAATGCGTCTATGCGACCGGCAGGATGTGAGCTTCCATAGGAGACCATCAAAAGTTGTCTAGGCCAAAGTGACTTTTGGCCCAAAATTGGGCCTACAGGAATGACTATAACGGCACGGTTTGCCCATAAGACGGTCACCGATTCCAAAAGTGAACGCGTCTATGCGACCGACAGGATGAGACCTTCCATAGGAGACCATCAAAAGTTGTCTAGGCCAAAGTCACCTTTTGGCCCATTTTTGGGCATGAGCTTATCGGCACGGGTTGCCGATAAGACGGCAACCGATTCCAAAAGTGAATGCGTCTATGCGACCGGCAGGATGTGAGCTTCCATAGGAGACCATCAAAAGTTGTCTAGGCCAAAGTGACTTTTGGCCCAAAATTGGGCCTACAGGAATGACTATAACGGCACGGTTTGCCCATAAGACGGTCACCGATTCCAAAAGTGAACGCGTCTATGCGACCGACAGGATGAGACCTTCCATAGGAGACCATCAAAAGTTGTCTAGGCCAAAGTCACCTTTTGGCCCATTTTTGGGCATGAGCTTAACGGCACGGGTTGCCGATAAGACGGCAACCGATTCCAAAAGTGAATGCGTCTATGCGACCGGCAGGATGTGAGCTTCCATAGGAGACCATCAAAAGTTGTCTAGGCCAAAGTGACTTTTGGCCCAAAATTGGGCCTACAGGAATGACTATAACGGCACGGTTTGCCCATAAGACGGTCACCGATTCCAAAAGTGAACGCGTCTATGCGACCGACAGGATGAGACCTTCCATAGGAGACCATCAAAAGTTGTCCAGGCCAAAGTCACCTTTTGGCCCATTTTTGGGCATGAGCTTAACGGCACGGGTTGCCGATAAGACGGCAACCGATTCCAAAAGTGAATGCGTCTATGCGACCGGCAGGATGTGAGCTTCCATAGGAGACCATCAAAAGTTGTCTAGGCCAAAGTGACTTTTGGCCCAAAATTGGGCCTACAGGAATGACTATAACGGCACGGTTTGCCCATAAGACGGTCACCGATTCCAAAAGTGAACGCGTCTATGCGACCGACAGGATGAGACCTTCCATAGGAGACCATCAAAAGTTGTCTAGGCCAAAGTCACCTTTTGGCCCATTTTTGGGCATGAGCTTAACGGCACGGGTTGCCGATAAGACGGCAACCGATTCCAAAAGTGAATGCGTCTATGCGATCGGCAGGATGTGAGCTTCCATAGGAGACCATCAAAAGTTGTCTAGGCCAAAGTGACTTTTGGCCCAAAATTGGGCCTACAGGAATGACTATAACGGCACGGTTTGCCCATAAGACGGTCACCGATTCCAAAAGTGAACGCGTCTATGCGACCGACAGGATGAGACCTTCCATAGGAGACCATCAAAAGTTGTCTAGGCCAAAGTCACCTTTTGGCCCATTTTTGGGCATGAGCTTAACGGCACGGGTTGCCGATAAGACGGCAACCGATTCCAAAAGTGAATGCGTCTATGCGACCGGCAGGATGTGAGCTTCCATAGGAGACCATCAAAAGTTGTCTAGGCCAAAGTGACTTTTGGCCCAAAATTGGGCCTACAGGAATGACTATAACGGCACGGTTTGCCCATAAGACGGTCACCGATTCCAAAAGTGAACGCGTCTATGCGACCGACAGGATGAGACCTTCCATAGGAGACCATCAAAAGTTGTCTAGGCCAAAGTCACCTTTTGGCCCATTTTTGGGCATGAGCTTAACGGCACGGGTTGCCGATAAGACGGCAACCGATTCCAAAAGTGAATGCGTCTATGCGACCGGCAGGATGTGAGCTTCCATAGGAGACCATCAAAAGTTGTCTAGGCCAAAGTGACTTTTGGCCCAAAATTGGGCCTACAGGAATGACTATAACGGCACGGTTTGCCCATAAGACGGTCACCGATTCCAAAAGTGAACGCGTCTATGCGACCGACAGGATGAGACCTTCCATAGGAGACCATCAAAAGTTGTCTAGGCCAAAGTCACCTTTTGGCCCATTTTTGGGCATGAGCTTAACGGCACGGGTTGCCGATAAGACGGCAACCGATTCCAAAAGTGAATGCGTCTATGCGACCGGCAGGATGTGAGCTTCCATAGGAGACCATCAAAAGTTGTCTAGGCCAAAGTGACTTTTGGCCCAAAATTGGGCCTACAGGAATGACTATAACGGCACGGTTTGCCCATAAGACGGTCACCGATTCCAAAAGTGAACGCGTCTATGCGACCGACAGGATGAGACCTTCCATAGGAGACCATCAAAAGTTGTCCAGGCCAAAGTCACCTTTTGGCCCATTTTTGGGCATGAGCTTAACGGCACGGGTTGCCGATAAGACGGCAACCGATTCCAAAAGTGAATGCGTCTATGCGACCGGCAGGATGTGAGCTTCCATAGGAGACCATCAAAAGTTGTCTAGGCCAAAGTGACTTTTGGCCCAAAATTGGGCCTACAGGAATGACTATAACGGCACGGTTTGCCCATAAGACGGTCACCGATTCCAAAAGTGAACGCGTCTATGCGACCGACAGGATGAGACCTTCAATAGGAGACCATCAAAAGTTGTCTAGGCCAAAGTCACCTTTTGGCCCATTTTTGGGCATGAGCTTAACGGCACGGGTTGCCGATAAGACGGCAACCGATTCCAAAAGTGAATGCGTCTATGCGATCGGCAGGATGTGAGCTTCCATAGGAGACCATCAAAAGTTGTCTAGGCCAAAGTGACTTTTGGCCCAAAATTGGGCCTACAGGAATGACTATAACGGCACGGTTTGCCCATAAGACGGTCACCGATTCCAAAAGTGAACGCGTCTATGCGACCGACAGGATGAGACCTTCCATAGGAGACCATCAAAAGTTGTCTAGGCCAAAGTCACCTTTTGGCCCATTTTTGGGCATGAGCTTAACGGCACGGGTTGCCGATAAGACGGCAACCGATTCCAAAAGTGAATGCGTCTATGCGACCGGCAGGATGTGAGCTTCCATAGGAGACCATCAAAAGTTGTCTAGGCCAAAGTGACTTTTGGCCCAAAATTGGGCCTACAGGAATGACTATAACGGCACGGTTTGCCCATAAGACGGTCACCGATTCCAAAAGTGAATGCGTCTATGCGACCGACAGGATGAGACCTTCCATAGGAGACCATCAAAAGTTGTCTAGGCCAAAGTCACCTTTTGGCCCATTTTTGGGCATGAGCTTAACGGCACGGGTTGCCGATAAGACGGCAACCGATTCCAAAAGTGAATGCGTCTATGCGACCGGCAGGATGTGAGCTTCCATAGGAGACCATCAAAAGTTGTCTAGGCCAAAGTGACTTTTGGCCCAAAATTGGGCCTACAGGAATGACTATAACGGCACGGTTTGCCCATAAGACGGTCACCGATTCCAAAAGTGAACGCGTCTATGCGACCGACAGGATGAGACCTTCCATAGGAGACCATCAAAAGGTGTCTAGGCCAAAGTCACCTTTTGGCCCATTTTTGGGCATGAGCTTAACGGCACGGGTTGCCGATAAGACGGCAACCGATTCCAAAAGTGAATGCGTCTATGCGACCGGCAGGATGTGAGCTTCCATAGGAGACCATCAAAAGTTGTCTAGGCCAAAGTGACTTTTGGCCCAAAATTGGGCCTACAGGAATGACTATAACGGCACGGTTTGCCCATAAGACGGTCACCGATTCCAAAAGTGAACGCGTCTATGCAACCGACAGGATGAGACCTTCCATAGGAGACCATCAAAAGTTGTCTAGGCCAAAGTCACCTTTTGGCCCATTTTTGGGCATGAGCTTAACGGCACGGGTTGCCGATAAGACGGCAACCGATTCCAAAAGTGAATGCGTCTATGCGACCGGCAGGATGTGAGCTTTCATAGGAGACCATCAAAAGTTGTCTAGGCCAAAGTGACTTTTGGCCCAAAATTGGGCCTACAGGAATGACTATAACGGCACGGTTTGCCCATAAGACGGTCACCGATTCCAAAAGTGAACGCGTCTATGCGACCGACAGGATGAGACCTTCCATAGGAGACCATCAAAAGTTGTCTAGGCCAAAGTCACCTTTTGGCCCATTTTTGGGCATGAGCTTAACGGCACGGGTTGCCGATAAGACGGCAACCGATTCCAAAAGTGAATGCGTCTATGCGACCGGCAGGATGTGAGCTTCCATAGGAGACCATCAAAAGTTGTCTAGGCCAAAGTGACTTTTGGCCCAAAATTGGGCCTACAGGAATGACTATAACGGCACGGTTTGCCCATAAGACGGTCACCGATTCCAAAAGTGAACGCGTCTATGCGACCGACAGGATGAGACCTTCCATAGGAGACCATCAAAAGTTGTCTAGGCCAAAGTCACCTTTTGGCCCATTTTTGGCCATGAGCTTAACGGCACGGGTTGCCGATAAGACGGCAACCGATTCCAAAAGTGAATGCGTCTATGCGACCGGCAGGATGTGAGCTTCCATAGGAGACCATCAAAAGTTGTCTAGGCCAAAGTGACTTTTGGCCCAAAATTGGGCCTACAGGAATGACTATAACGGCACGGTTTGCCCATAAGACGGTCACCGATTCCAAAAGTGAACGCGTCTATGCGACCGACAGGATGAGACCTTCCATAGGAGACCATCAAAAGTTGTCTAGGCCAAAGTCACCTTTTGGCCCATTTTTGGGCATGAGCTTAACGGCACGGGTTGCCGATAAGACGGCAACCGATTCCAAAAGTGAATGCGTCTATGCGACCGGCAGGATGTGAGCTTCCATAGGAGACCATCAAAAGTTGTCTAGGCCAAAGTGACTTTTGGCCCAAATTGGGCCTACAGGAATGACTATAACGGCACGGTTTGCCCATAAGACGGTCACCGATTCCAAAAGTGAACGCGTCTATGCGACCGACAGGATGAGACCTTCCATAGGAGACCATCAAAAGTTGTCTAGGCCAAAGTCACCTTTTGGCCCATTTTTGGGCATGAGCTTAACGGCACGGGTTGCCGATAAGACGGCAACCGATTCCAAAAGTGAATGCGTCTATGCGACCGGCAGGATGTGAGCTTCCATAGGAGACCATCAAAAGTTGTCTAGGCCAAAGTGACTTTTGGCCCAAAATTGGGCCTACAGGAATGACTATAACGGCACGGTTTGCCCATAAGACGGTCACCGATTCCAAAAGTGAATGCGTCTATGCGACCGACAGGATGAGACCTCCCATAGGAGACCATCAAAAGTTGTCTAGGCCAAAGTCACCTTTTGGCCCATTTTTGGGCATGAGCTTAACGGCACGGGTTGCCGATAAGACGGCAACCGATTCCAAAAGTGAATGCGTCTATGCGACCGGCAGGATGTGAGCTTCCATAGGAGACCATCAAAAGTTGTCTAGGCCAAAGTGACTTTTGCCCTAAAATTGGGCCTACAGGAATGACTATAACGGCACGGTTTGCCCATAAGACGGTCACCGATTCCAAAAGTGAACGCGTCTATGCGACCGACAGGATGAGACCTTCCATAGGAGACCATCAAAAGTTGTCTAGGCCAAAGTCACCTTTTGGCCCATTTTTGGGCATGAGCTTAACGGCACGGGTTGCTGATAAGACGGCAACCGATTCCAAAAGTGAATGCGTCTATGCGACCGGCAGGATGTGAGCTTCCATAGGAGACCATCAAAAGTTGTCTAGGCCAAAGTGACTTTTGGCCCAAAATTGGGCCTACAGGAATGACTATAACGGCACGGTTTGCCCATAAGACGGTCACCGATTCCAAAAGTGAATGCGTCTATGCGACCGACAGGATGAGACCTTCCATAGGAGACCATCAAAAGTTGTCTAGGCCAAAGTCACCTTTTGGCCCATTTTTGGGCATGAGCTTAACGGCACGGGTTGCCGATAAGACGGCAACCGATTCCAAAAGTGAATGCGTCTATGCGACCGGCAGGATGTGAGCTTCCATAGGAGACCATCAAAAGTTGTCTAGGCCAAAGTGACTTTTGGCCCAAAATTGGGCCTACAGGAATGACTATAACGGCACGGTTTGCCCATAAGACGGTCACCGATTCCAATAGTGAACTCGTCTATGCGACCGACAGGATGAGACCTTCCATAGGAGACCATCAAAAGTTGTCTAGGCCAAAGTCACCTTTTGGCCTATTTTTGGGCATGAGCTTAACGGCACGGGTTGCCGATAAGACGGCAACCGATTCCAAAAGTGAATGCGTCTATGCGACCGGCAGGATGTGAGCTTCCATAGGAGACCATCAAAAGTTGTCTAGGCCAAAGTGACTTTTGGCCCAAAATTGGGCCTACAGGAATGACTATAACGGCACGGTTTGCCCATAAGACGGTCACCGATTCCAAAAGTGAACGCGTCTATGCGACCGACAGGATGAGACCTTCCATAGGAGACCATCAAAAGTTGTCTAGGCCAAAGTCACCTTTTGGCCCATTTTTGGGCATGAGCTTAACGGCACGGGTTGCCGATAAGACGGCAACCGATTCCAAAAGTGAATGCGTCTATGCGACCGGCAGGATGTGAGCTTCCATAGGAGACCATCAAAAGTTGTCTAGGCCAAAGTGACTTTTGGCCCAAAATTGGGCCAACAGGAATGACTATAACGGCACGGTTTGCCCATAAGACGGTCACCGATTCCAAAAGTGAACGCGTCTATGCGACCGACAGGATGAGACCTTCCATAGGAGACCATCAAAAGTTGTCTAGGCCAAAGTCACCTTTTGGCCCATTTTTGGGCATGAGCTTAACGGCACGGGTTGCCGATAAGACGGCAACCGATTCCAAAAGTGAATGCGTCTATGCGACCGGCAGGATGTGAGCTTCCATAGGAGACCATCAAAAGTTGTCTAGGCCAAAGTGACTTTTGGCCCAAAATTGGGCCTACAGGAATGACTATAACGGCACGGTTTGCCCATAAGACGGTCACCGATTCCAAAAGTGAATGCGTCTATGCGACCGACAGGATGAGACCTCCCATAGGAGACCATCAAAAGTTGTCTAGGCCAAAGTCACCTTTTGGCCCATTTTTGGGCATGAGCTTAACGGCACGGGTTGCCGATAAGACGGCAACCGATTCCAAAAGTGAATGCGTCTATGCGACCGGCAGGATGTGAGCTTCCATAGGAGACCATCAAAAGTTGTCTAGGCCAAAGTGACTTTTGCCCTAAAATTGGGCCTACAGGAATGACTATAACGGCACGGTTTGCCCATAAGACGGTCACCGATTCCAAAAGTGAACGCGTCTATGCGACCGACAGGATGAGACCTTCCATAGGAGACCATCAAAAGTTGTCTAGGCCAAAGTCACCTTTTGGCCCATTTTTGGGCATGAGCTTAACGGCACGGGTTGCTGATAAGACGGCAACCGATTCCAAAAGTGAATGCGTCTATGCGACCGGCAGGATGTGAGCTTCCATAGGAGACCATCAAAAGTTGTCTAGGCCAAAGTGACTTTTGGCCCAAAATTGGGCCTACAGGAATGACTATAACGGCACGGTTTGCCCATAAGACGGTCACCGATTCCAAAAGTGAACGCGTCTATGCGACCGACAGGATGAGACCTCCCATAGGAGACCATCAAAAGTTGTCTAGGCCAAAGTCACCTTTTGGCCCATTTTTGGGCATGAGCTTAACGGCACGGGTTGCCGATAAGACGGCAACCGATTCCAAAAGTGAATGCGTCTATGCGACCGGCAGGATGTGAGCTTCCATAGGAGACCATCAAAAGTTGTCTAGGCCAAAGTGACTTTTGGCCCAAAATTGGGCCTACAGGAATGACTATAACGGCACGGTTTGCCCATAAGACGGTCACCGATTCCAAAAGTGAACTCGTCTATGCGACCGACAGGATGAGACCTTCCATAGGAGACCATCAAAAGTTGTCTAGGCCAAAGTCACCTTTTGGCCTATTTTTGGGCATGAGCTTAACGGCACGGGTTGCCGATAAGACGGCAACCGATTCCAAAAGTGAATGCGTCTATGCGACCGGCAGGATGTGAGCTTCCATAGGAGACCATCAAAAGTTGTCTAGGCCAAAGTGACTTTTGGCCGAAAATTGGGCCTACAGGAATGACTATAACGGCACGGTTTGCCCATAAGACGGTCACCGATTCCAAAAGTGAACGCGTCTATGCGACCGACAGGATGAGACCTTCCATAGGAGACCATCAAAAGTTGTCTAGGCCAAAGTCACCTTTTGGCCCATTTTTGGGCATGAGCTTAACGGCACGGGTTGCCGATAAGACGGCAACCGATTCCAAAAGTGAATGCGTCTATGCGACCGGCAGGATGTGAGCTTCCATAGGAGACCATCAAAAGTTGTCTAGGCCAAAGTGACTTTTGGCCCAAAATTGGGCCTACAGGAATGACTATAACGGCACGGTTTGCCCATAAGACGGTCACCGATTCCAAAAGTGAACGCGTCTATGCGACCGACAGGATGAGACCTTCCATAGGAGACCATCAAAAGTTGTCTAGGCCAAAGTCACCTTTTGGCCCATTTTTGGGCATGAGCTTAACGGCACGGGTTGCCGATAAGACGGCAACCGATTCCAAAAGTGAATGCGTCTATGCGACCGGCAGGATGTGAGCTTCCATAGGAGACCATCAAAAGTTGTCTAGGCCAAAGTGACTTTTGGCCCAAAATTGGGCCTACAGGAATGACTATAACGGCACGGTTTGCCCATAAGACGGTCACCGATTCCAAAAGTGAACGCGTCTATGCGACCGACAGGATGAGACCTTCCATAGGAGACCATCAAAAGTTGTCTAGGCCAAAGTCACCTTTTGGCCCATTTTTGGGCATGAGCTTAACGGCACGGGTTGCCGATAAGACGGCAACCGATTCCAAAAGTGAATGCGTCTATGCGACCGGCAGGATGTGAGCTTCCATAGGAGACCATCAAAAGTTGTCTAGGCCAAAGTGACTTTTGGCCCAAAATTGGGCCTACAGGAATGACTATAACGGCACGGTTTGCCCATAAGACGGTCACCGATTCCAAAAGTGAACGCGTCTATGCGACCGACAGGATGAGACCTTCCATAGGAGACCATCAAAAGTTGTCTAGGCCAAAGTCACCTTTTGGCCCATTTTTGGGCATGAGCTTAACGGCACGGGTTGCCGATAAGACGGCAACCGATTCCAAAAGTGAATGCGTCTATGCGACCGGCAGGATGTGAGCTTCCATAGGAGACCATCAAAAGTTGTCTAGGCCAAAGTGACTTTTGGCCCAAAATTGGGCCTACAGGAATGACTATAACGGCACGGTTTGCCCATAAGACGGTCACCGATTCCAAAATTGAACGCGTCTATGCGACCGACAGGATGAGACCTTCCATAGGAGACCATCAAAAGTTGTCTAGGCCAAAGTCACCTTTTGGCCCATTTTTGGGCATGAGCTTAACGGCACGGGTTGCCGATAAGACGGCAACCGATTCCAAAAGTGAATGCGTCTATGCGACCGGCAGGATGTGAGCTTCCATAGGAGACCATCAAAAGTTGTCTCACCTTTTGGCCCATTTTTGGGCATGAGCTTAACGGCACGGGTTGCCGATAAGACGGCAACCGATTCCAAAAGTGAATGCGTCTATGCGACCGGCAGGATGTGAGCTTCCATAGGAGACCATCAAAAGTTGTCTAGGCCAAAGTGACTTTTGGCCCAAAATTGGGCCTACAGGAATGACTATAACGGCACGGTTTGCCCATAAGACGGTCACCGATTCCAAAAGTGAACGCGTCTATGCGACCGACAGGATGAGACCTTCCATAGGAGACCATCAAAAGTTGTCTAGGCCAAAGTCACCTTTTGGCCTATTTTTGGGCATGAGCTTAACGGCACGGGTTGCCGATAAGACGGCAACCGATTCCAAAAGTGAATGCGTCTATGCGACCGGCAGGATGTGAGCTTCCATAGGAGACCATCAAAAGTTGTCTAGGCCAAAGTGACTTTTGGCCCAAAATTGGGCCTACAGGAATGACTATAACGGCACGGTTTGCCCATAAGACGGTCACCGATTCCAAAAGTGAACGCGTCTATGCGACCGACAGGATAAGACCTTCCATAGGAGACCATCAAAAGTTGTCTAGGCCAAAGTCACCTTTTGGCCCATTTTTGGGCATGAGCTTAACGGCACGGGTTGCCGATAAGACGGCAACCGATTCCAAAAGTGAATGCGTCTATGCGACCGGCAGGATGTGAGCTTCCATAGGAGACCATCAAAAGTTGTCTAGGCCAAAGTGACTTTTGGCCCAAAATTGGGCCTACAGGAATGACTATAACGGCACGGTTTGCCCATAAGACGGTCACCGATTCCAAAAGTGAACGCGTCTATGCGACCGACAGGATGAGACCTTCCATAGGAGACCATCAAAAGTTGTCTAGGCCAAAGTCACCTTTTGGCCCATTTTTGGGCATGAGCTTAACGGCACGGGTTGCCGATAAGACGGCAACCGATTCCAAAAGTGAATGCGTCTATGCGACCGGCAGGATGTGAGCTTCCATAGGAGACCATCAAAAGTTGTCTAGGCCAAAGTGACTTTTGGCCCAAAATTGGGCCTACAGGAATGACTATAACGGCACGGTTTGCCCATAAGACGGTCACCGATTCCAAAAGTGAACGCGTCTATGCGACCGACAGGATGAGACCTTCCATAGGAGACCATCAAAAGTTGTCTAGGCCAAAGTCACCTTTTGGCCCATTTTTGGGCATGAGCTTAACGGCACGGGTTGCCGATAAGACGGCAACCGATTCCAAAAGTGAATGCGTCTATGCGACCGGCAGGATGTGAGCTTCCATAGGAGACCATCAAAAGTTGTCTAGGCCAAAGTGACTTTTGGCCCAAAATTGGGCCTACAGGAATGACTATAACGGCACGGTTTGCCCATAAGACGGTCACCGATTCCAAAAGTGAATGCGTCTATGCGACCGACAGGATGAGACCTTCCATAGGAGACCATCAAAAGTTGTCTAGGCCAAAGTCACCTTTTGGCCCATTTTTGGGCATGAGCTTAACGGCACGGGTTGCCGATAAGACGGCAACCGATTCCAAAAGTGAATGCGTCTATGCGACCGGCAGGATGTGAGCTTCCATAGGAGACCATCAAAAGTTGTCTAGGCCAAAGTGACTTTTGGCCCAAAATTGGGCCTACAGGAATGACTATAACGGCACGGTTTGCCCATAAGACGGTCACCGATTCCAAAATTGAACGCGTCTATGCGACCGACAGGATGAGACCTTCCATAGGAGACCATCAAAAGTTGTCTAGGCCAAAGTCACCTTTTGGCCCATTTTTGGGCATGAGCTTAACGGCACGGGTTGCCGATAAGACGGCAACCGATTCCAAAAGTGAATGCGTCTATGCGACCGGCAGGATGTGAGCTTCCATAGGAGACCATCAAAAGTTGTCTCACCTTTTGGCCCATTTTTGGGCATGAGCTTAACGGCACGGGTTGCCGATAAGACGGCAACCGATTCCAAAAGTGAATGCGTCTATGCGACCGGCAGGATGTGAGCTTCCATAGGAGACCATCAAAAGTTGTCTAGGCCAAAGTGACTTTTGGCCCAAAATTGGGCCTACAGGAATGACTATAACGGCACGGTTTGCCCATAAGACGGTCACCGATTCCAAAAGTGAACGCGTCTATGCGACCGACAGGATGAGACCTTCCATAGGAGACCATCAAAAGTTGTCTAGGCCAAAGTCACCTTTTGGCCTATTTTTGGGCATGAGCTTAACGGCACGGGTTGCCGATAAGACGGCAACCGATTCCAAAAGTGAATGCGTCTATGCGACCGGCAGGATGTGAGCTTCCATAGGAGACCATCAAAAGTTGTCTAGGCCAAAGTGACTTTTGGCCCAAAATTGGGCCTACAGGAATGACTATAACGGCACGGTTTGCCCATAAGACGGTCACCGATTCCAAAAGTGAACGCGTCTATGCGACCGACAGGATGAGACCTTCCATAGGAGACCATCAAAAGTTGTCTAGGCCAAAGTCACCTTTTGGCCCATTTTTGGGCATGAGCTTAACGGCACGGGTTGCCGATAAGACGGCAACCGATTCCAAAAGTGAATGCGTCTATGCGACCGGCAGGATGTGAGCTTCCATAGGAGACCATCAAAAGTTGTCTAGGCCAAAGTGACTTTTGGCCCAAAATTGGGCCTACAGGAATGACCATAACGGCACGGTTTGCCCATAAGACGGTCACCGATTCCAAAAGTGAACGCGTCTATGCGACCGACAGGATGAGACCTTCCATAGGAGACCATCAAAAGTTGTCTAGGCCAAAGTCACCTTTTGGCCCATTTTTGGGCATGAGCTTAACGGCACGGGTTGCCGATAAGACGGCAACCGATTCCAAAAGTGAATGCGTCTATGCGACCGGCAGGATGTGAGCTTCCATAGGAGACCATCAAAAGTTGTCTAGGCCAAAGTGACTTTTCGCCTAAAATTGGGCCTACAGGAATGACTATAACGGCACGGTTTGCCCATAAGACGGTCACCGATTCCAAAAGTGAACGCGTCTATGCGACCGACAGGATGAGACCTTCCATAGGAGACCATCAAAAGTTGTCTAGGCCAAAGTCACCTTTTGGCCCATTTTTGGGCATGAGCTTAACGGCACGGGTTGCCGATAAGACGGCAACCGATTCCAAAAGTGAATGCGTCTATGCGACCGGCAGGATGTGAGCTTCCATAGGAGACCATCAAAAGTTGTCTAGGCCAAAGTGACTTTTGGCCCAAAATTGGGCCTACAGGAATGACTATAACGGCACGGTTTGCCCATAAGACGGTCACCGATTCCAAAAGTGAACGCGTCTATGCGACCGACAGGATGAGACCTTCCATAGGAGACCATCAAAAGTTGTCTAGGCCAAAGTCACCTTTTGGCCCATTTTTGGGCATGAGCTTAACGGCACGGGTTGCCGATAAGACGGCAACCGATTCCAAAAGTGAATGCGTCTATGCGACCGGCAGGATGTGAGCTTCCATAGGAGACCATCAAAAGTTGTCTAGGCCAAAGTGACTTTTGGCCCAAAATTGGGCCTACAGGAATGACTATAACGGCACGGTTTGCCCATAAGACGGTCACCGATTCCAAAAGTGAACGCGTCTATGCGACCGACAGGATGAGACCTTCCATAGGAGACCATCAAAAGTTGTCTAGGCCAAAGTCACCTTTTGGCCCATTTTTGGGCATGAGCTTAACGGCACGGGTTGCCGATAAGACGGCAACCGATTCCAAAAGTGAATGCGTCTATGCGACCGGCAGGATGTGAGCTTCCATAGGAGACCATCAAAAGTTGTCTAGGCCAAAGTGACTTTTGGCCCAAAATTGGGCCTACAGGAATGACTATAACGGCACGGTTTGCCCATAAGACGGTCACCGATTCCAAAAGTGAACGCGTCTATGCGACCGACAGGATGAGACCTTCCATAGGAGACCATCAAAAGTTGTCTAGGCCAAAGTCACCTTTTGGCCCATTTTTGGGCATGAGCTTAACGGCACGGGTTGCCGATAAGACGGCAACCGATTCCAAAAGTGAATGCGTCTATGCGACCGGCAGGATGTGAGCTTCCATAGGAGACCATCAAAAGTTGTCTAGGCCAAAGTGACTTTTGGCCTAAAATTGGGCCTACAGGAATGACTATAACGGCACGGTTTGCCCATAAGACGGTCACCGATTCCAAAAGTGAACGCGTCTATGCGACCGACAGGATGAGACCTTCCATAGGAGACCATCAAAAGTTGTCTAGGCCAAAGTCACCTTTTGGCCCATTTTTGGGCATGAGCTTAACGGCACGGGTTGCCGATAAGACGGCAACCGATTCCAAAAGTGAATGCGTCTATGCGACCGGCAGGATGTGAGCTTCCATAGGAGACCATCAAAAGTTGTCTAGGCCAAAGTGACTTTTGGCCCAAAATTGGGCCTACAGGAATGACTATAACGGCACGGTTTGCCCATAAGACGGTCACCGATTCCAAAAGTGAACGCGTCTATGCGACCGACAGGATGAGACCTTCCATAGGAGACCATCAAAAGTTGTCTAGGCCAAAGTCACCTTTTGGCCCATTTTTGGGCATGAGCTTAACGGCACGGGTTGCCGATAAGACGGCAACCGATTCCAAAAGTGAATGCGTCTATGCGACCGGCAGGATGTGAGCTTCCATAGGAGACCATCAAAAGTTGTCTAGGCCAAAGTGACTTTTGGCCCAAAATTGGGCCTACAGGAATGACTATAACGGCACGGTTTGCCCATAAGACGGTCACCGATTCCAAAAGTGAACGCGTCTATGCGACCGACAGGATGAGACCTTCCATAGGAGACCATCAAAAGTTGTCTAGGCCAAAGTCACCTTTTGGCCCATTTTTGGGCATGAGCTTAACGGCACGGGTTGCCGATAAGACGGCAACCGATTCCAAAAGTGAATGCGTCTATGCGACCGGCAGGATGTGAGCTTCCATAGGAGACCATCAAAAGTTGTCTAGGCCAAAGTGACTTTTGGCCCAAAATTGGGCCTACAGGAATGACTATAACGGCACGGTTTGCCCATATGACGGTCACCGATTCCAAAAGTGAACGCGTCTATGCGACCGACAGGATGAGACCTTCCATAGGAGACCATCAAAAGTTGTCTAGGCCAAAGTCACCTTTTGGCCCATTTTTGGGCATGAGCTTAACGGCACGGGTTGCCGATAAGACGGCAACCGATTCCAAAAGTGAATGCGTCTATGCGACCGACAGGATGAGACCTTCCATAGGAGACCATCAAAAGTTGTCTAGGCCAAAGTCACCTTTTGGCCCATTTTTGGGCATGAGCTTAACGGCACGGGTTGCCGATAAGACGGCAACCGATTCCAAAAGTGAATGCGTCTATGCGACCGGCAGGATGTGAGCTTCCATAGGAGACCATCAAAAGTTGTCTAGGCCAAAGTGACTTTTGGCCCAAAATTGGGCCTACAGGAATGACTATAACGGCACGGTTTGCCCATAAGACGGTCACCGATTCCAAAAGTGAACGCGTCTATGCGACCGACAGGATGAGACCTTCCATAGGAGACCATCAAAAGTTGTCTAGGCCAAAGTCACCTTTTGGCCCATTTTTGGGCATGAGCTTAACGGCACGGGTTGCCGATAAGACGGCAACCGATTCCAAAAGTGAATGCGTCTATGCGACCGGCAGGATGTGAGCTTCCATAGGAGACCATCAAAAGTTGTCTCACCTTTTGGCCCATTTTTGGGCATGAGCTTAACGGCACGGGTTGCCGATAAGACGGCAACCGATTCCAAAAGTGAATGCGTCTATGCGACCGGCAGGATTTGAGCTTCCATAGGAGACCATCAAAAGTTGTCTAGGCCAAAGTGACTTTTGGCCCAAAATTGGGCCTACAGGAATGACTATAACGGCACGGTTTGCCCATAAGACGGTCACCGATTCCAAAAGTGAACGCGTCTATGCGACCGACAGGATGAGACCTTCCATAGGAGACCATCAAAAGTTGTCTAGGCCAAAGTCACCTTTTGGCCCATTTTTGGGCATGAGCTTAACGGCACGGGTTGCCGATAAGACGGCAACCGATTCCAAAAGTGAATGCGCCTATGCGACCGGCAGGATGTGAGCTTCCATAGGAGACCATCAAAAGTTGTCTAGGCCAAAGTGACTTTTGGCCCAAAATTGGGCCTACAGGAATGACTATAACGGCACGGTTTGCCCATAAGACGGTCACCGATTCCAAAAGTGAACGCGTCTATGCGACCGACAGGATGAGACCTTCCATAGGAGACCATCAAAAGTTGTCTAGGCCAAAGTCACCTTTTGGCCCATTTTTGGGCATGAGCTTAACGGCACGGGTTGCTGATAAGACGGCAACCGATTCCAAAAGTGAATGCGTCTATGCGACCGGCAGGATGTGAGCTTCCATAGGAGACCATCAAAAGTTGTCTAGGCCAAAGTGACTTTTGGCCCAAAATTGGGCCTACAGGAATGACTATAACGGCACGGTTTGCCCATAAGACGGTCACCGATTCCAAAAGTGAACACGTCTATGCGACCGACAGGATGAGACCTTCCATAGGAGACCATCAAAAGTTGTCTAGGCCAAAGTCACCTTTTGGCCCATTTTTGGCCATGAGCTTAACGGCACGGGTTGCCGATAAGACGGCAACCGATTCCAAAAGTGAATGCGTCTATGCGACCGGCAGGATGTGAGCTTCCATAGGAGACCATCAAAAGTTGTCTAGGCCAAAGTGACTTTTGGCCCAAAATTGGGCCTACAGGAATGACTATAACGGCACGGTTTGCCCATAAGACGGCAACCGATTCCAAAAGTGAATGCGTCTATGCGACCGGCAGGATGTGAGCTTCCATAGGAGACCATCAAAAGTTGTCTAGGCCAAAGTGACTTTTGGCCCAAAATTGGGCCTACAGGAATGACTATAACGGCACGGTTTGCCCATAAGACGGTCACCGATTCCAAAAGTGAACGCGTCTATGCGACCGACAGGATGAGACCTTCCATAGGAGACCATCAAAAGTTGTCTAGGCCAAAGTCACCTTTTGGCCCATTTTTGGGCATGAGCTTAACGGCACGGGTTGCCGATAAGACGGCAACCGATTCCAAAAGTGAATGCGTCTATGCGACCGGCAGGATGTGAGCTTCCATAGGAGACCATCAAAAGTTGTCTAGGCCAAAGTGACTTTTGGCCCAAAATTGGGCCTACAGGAATGACTATAACGGCACGGTTTGCCCATAAGACGGTCACCGATTCCAAAAGTGAACGCGTCTATGCGACCGACAGGATGAGACCTTCCATAGGAGACCATCAAAAGTTGTCTAGGCCAAAGTCACCTTTTGGCCCATTTTTGGCCATGAGCTTAACGGCCGGGTTGCCGATAAGACGGCAACCGATTCCAAAAGTGAATGCGTCTATGCGACCGGCAGGATGTGAGCTTCCATAGGAGACCATCAAAAGTTGTCTAGGCCAAAGTGACTTTTGGCCCAAAATTGGGCCTACAGGAATGACTATAACAGCACGGTTTGCCCATAAGACGGCAACCGATTCCAAAAGTGAATGCGTCTATGCGACCGGCAGGATGTGAGCTTCCATAGGAGACCATCAAAAGTTGTCTAGGCCAAAGTGACTTTTGGCCCAAAATTGGGCCTACAGGAATGACTATAACGGCACGGTTTGCCCATAAGACGGTCACCGATTCCAAAAGTGAACGCGTCTATGCGACCGACAGGATGAGACCTTCCATAGGAGACCATCAAAAGTTGTCTAGGCCAAAGTCACCTTTTGGCCCATTTTTGGGCATGAGCTTAACGGCACGGGTTGCCGATAAGACGGCAACCGATTCCAAAAGTGAATGCGTCTATGCGACCGGCAGGATGTGAGCTTCCATAGGAGACCATCAAAAGTTGTCTAGGCCAAAGTGACTTTTGGCCCAAAATTGGGCCTACAGGAATGACTATAACGGCACGGTTTGCCCATAAGACGGCAACCGATTCCAAAAGTGAATGCGTCTATGCGACCGGCAGGATGTGAGCTTCCATAGGAGACCATCAAAAGTTGTCTAGGCCAAAGTGACTTTTGGCCCAAAATTGGGCCTACAGGAATGACTATAACGGCACGGTTTGCCCATAAGACGGTCACCGATTCCAAAAGTGAACGCGTCTATGCGACCGACAGGATGAGACCTTCCATAGGAGACCATCAAAAGTTGTCTAGGCCAAAGTCACCTTTTGGCCCATTTTTGGGCATGAGCTTAACGGCACGGGTTGCCGATAAGACGGCAACCGATTCCAAAAGTGAATGCGTCTATGCGACCGGCAGGATGTGAGCTTCCATAGGAGACCATCAAAAGTTGTCTAGGCCAAAGTGACTTTTGGCCCAAAATTGGGCCTACAGGAATGACTATAACGGCACGGTTTGCCCATAAGACGGTCACCGATTCCAAAAGTGAACGCGTCTATGCGACCGACAGGATGAGACCTTCCATAGGAGACCATCAAAAGTTGTCTAGGCCAAAGTCACCTTTTGGCCCATTTTTGGGCATGAGCTTAACGGCACGGGTTGCCGATAAGACGGCACCCGATTCCAAAAGTGAATGCGTCTATGCGACCGGCAGGATGTGAGCTTCCATAGGAGACCATCAAAAGTTGTCTAGGCCAAAGTGACTTTTGGCCCAAAATTGGGCCTACAGGAATGACTATAACGGCACGGTTTGCCCATAAGACGGTCACCGATTCCAAAAGTGAACGCATCTATGCGACCGACAGGATGAGACCTTCCATAGGAGACCATCAAAAGTTGTCTAGGCCAAAGTCACCTTTTGGCCAATTTTTGGGCATGAGCTTAACGGCACGGGTTGCCGATAAGACGGCAACCGATTCCAAAAGTGAATGCGTCTATGCGACCGGCAGGATGTGAGCTTCCATAGGAGACCATCAAAAGTTGTCTAGGCCAAAGTGACTTTTGGCCCAAAATTGGGCCTACAGGAATGACTATAACGGCACGGTTTGCCCATAAGACGGCAACCGATTCCAAAAGTGAATGCGTCTATGCGACCGGCAGGATGTGAGCTTCCATAGGAGACCATCAAAAGTTGTCTAGGCCAAAGTGACTTTTGGCCCAAAATTGGGCCTACAGGAATGACTATAACGGCACGGTTTGCCCATAAGACGGTCACCGATTCCAAAAGTGAATGCGTCTATGCGACCGACAGGATGAGACCTTCCATAGGAGACCATCAAAAGTTGTCTAGGCCAAAGTCACCTTTTGGCCAATTTTTGGGCATGAGCTTAACGGCACGGGTTGCCGATAAGACGGCAACCGATTCCAAAAGTGAATGCGTCTATGCGACCGGCAGGATGTGAGCTTCCATAGGAGACCATCAAAAAATGTCTAGGCCAAAGTGACTTTTGGCCCAAAATTGGGCCTACAGGAATGACTATAACTACACGGTTTGCCCATAAGACGGCAACCGATTCCAAAAGTGAATGCGTCTATGCGACCGGCAGGATGTGAGCTTCCATAGGAGACCATCAAAAGTTGTCTAGGCCAAAGTGACTTTTGGCCCAAAATTGGGCCTACAGGAATGACTATAACGGCACGGTTTGCCCATAAGACGGTCACCGATTCCAAAAGTGAACGCGTCTATGCGACCGACAGGATGAGACCTTCCATAGGAGACCATCAAAAGTTGTCTAGGCCAAAGTCACCTTTTGGCCCATTTTTGGGCATGAGCTTAACGGCACGGGTTGCCGATAAGACGGCAACCGATTCCAAAAGTGAATGCGTCTATGCGACCGGCAGGATGTGAGCTTCCATAGGAGACCATCAAAAGTTGTCTAGGCCAAAGTGACTTTTGGCCCAAAATTGGGCCTACAGGAATGACTATAACGGCACGGTTTGCCCATAAGATGGTCACCGATTCCAAAAGTGAACGCGTCTATGCGACCGACAGGATGAGACCTTCCATAGGAGACCATCAAAAGTTGTCTAGGCCAAAGTCACCTTTTGGCCCATTTTTGGGCATGAGCTTAACGGCACGGGTTGCCGATAAGACGGCAACCGATTCCAAAAGTGAATGCGTCTATGCGACCGGCAGGATGTGAGCTTCCATAGGAGACCATCAAAAGTTGTCTAGGCCAAAGTGACTTTTGGCCCAAAATTGGGCCTACAGGAATGACTATAACGGCACGGTTTGCCCATAAGACGGTCACCGATTCCAAAAGTGAACGCGTCTATGCGACCGACAGGATGAGACCTTCCATAGGAGACCATCAAAAGTTGTCTAGGCCAAAGTCACCTTTTGGCCCATTTTTGGCCATGAGCTTAACGGCACGGGTTGCCGATAAGACGGCAACCGATTCCAAAAGTGAATGCGTCTATGCGACCGGCAGGATGTGAGCTTCCATAGGAGACCATCAAAAGTTGTCTAGGCCAAAGTGACTTTTGGCCCAAAATTGGGCCTACAGGAATGACTATAACGGCACGGTTTGCCCATAAGACGGTCACCGATTCCAAAAGTGAACGCGTCTATGCGACCGACAGGATGTGACCTTCCATAGGAGACCATCAAAAGTTGTCTAGGCCAAAGTCACCTTTTGGCCCATTTTTGGGCATGAGCTTAACGGCACGGGTTGCCGATAAGACGGCAACCGATTCCAAAAGTGAATGCGTCTATGTGACCGGCAGGATGTGAGCTTCCATAGGAGACCATCAAAAGTTGTCTAGGCCAAAGTGACTTTTGGCCCAAAATTGGGCCTACAGGAATGACTATAACGGCACGGTTTGGCCATAAGACGGTCACCGATTCCAAAAGTGAACGCGTCTATGCGACCGACAGGATGAGACCTTCCATAGGAGACCATCAAAAGTTGTCTAGGCCAAAGTCACCTTTTGGCCCATTTTTGGGCATGAGCTTAACGGCACAGGGTTGCCGATAAGTCGGCAACCGATTCCAAAAGTGAATGCGTCTATGCGACCGGCAGGATGTGAGCTTCCATAGGAGACCATCAAAAGTTGTCTAGGCCAAAGTGACTTTTGGCCCAAAATTGGGCCTACAGGAATGACTATAACGGCACGGTTTGCCCATAAGACGGTCACCGATTCCAAAAGTGAACGCGTCTATGCGACCGACAGGATGAGACCTTCCATAGGAGACCATCAAAAGTTGTCTAGGCCAAAGTCACCTTTTGGCCCATTTTTGGGCATGAGCTTAACGGCACGGGTTGCCGATAAGACGGCAACCGATTCCAAAAGTGAATGCGTCTATGCGACCGGCAGGATGTGAGCTTCCATAGGAGACCATCAAAAGTTGTCTAGGCCAAAGTGACTTTTGGCCCAAAATTGGGCCTACAGGAATGACTATAACGGCACGGTTTGCCCATAAGACGGTCACCGATTCCAAAAGTGAACGCGTCTATGCGACCGACAGGATGAGACCTTCCATAGGAGACCATCAAAAGTTGTCTAGGCCAAAGTCACCTTTTGGCCCATTTTTGGGCATGAGCTTAACGGCACGGGTTGCCGATAAGACGGCAACCGATTCAAAAAGTGAATGCGTCTATGCGACCGGCAGGATGTGAGCTTCCATAGGAGACCATCAATGGTTGTCTAGGCCAAAGTGACTTTTGGCCCAAAATTGGGCCTACAGGAATGACTATAACGGCACGGTTTGCCCATAAGACGGTCACCGATTCCAAAAGTGAACGCGTCTATGCGACCGACAGGATGAGACCTTCCATAGGAGACCATCAAAAGTTGTCTAGGCCAAAGTCACCTTTTGGCCCATTTTTGGGCATGAGCTTAACGGCACGGGTTGCCGATAAGACGGCAACCGATTCCAAAAGTGAATGCGTCTATGCGACCGGCAGGATGTGAGCTTCCATAGGAGACCATCAAAAGTTGTCTAGGCCAAAGTGACTTTTGGCCCAAAATTGGGCCTACAGGAATGACTATAACGGCACGGTTTGCCCATAAGACGGTCACCGATTCCAAAAGTGAACGCGTCTATGCGACCGACAGGATGAGACCTTCCATAGGAGACCATCAAAAGTTGTCTAGGCCAAAGTCACCTTTTGGCCCATTTTTGGGCATGAGCTTAACGGCACGGGTTGCCGTTTCCAAAAGTGAATGCGTCTATGCGACCGGCAGGATGTGAGCTTCCATAGGAAACCATCAAAAGTTGTCTAGGCCAAAGTGACTTTTGGCCCAAAATTGGGCCTACAGGAATGACTATAACGGCACGGTTTGCCCATAAGACGGTCACCGATTCCAAAAGTGAACGCGTCTATGCGACCGACAGGATGAGACCTTCCATAGGAGACCATCAAAAGTTGTCTAGGCCAAAGTCACCTTTTGGCCCATTTTTGGGCATGAGCTTAACGGCACGGGTTGCCGATAAGACGGCAACCGATTCCAAAAGTGAATGCGTCTATGCGACCGGCAGGATGTGAGCTTCCATAGGAGACCATCAAAAGTTGTCTAGGCCAAAGTGACTTTTGGCCCAAAATTGGGCCTACAGGAATGACTATAACGGCACGGTTTGCCCATAAGACGGTCACCGATTCCAAAAGTGAACACGTCTATGCGACCGACAGGATGAGACCTTCCATAGGAGACCATCAAAAGTTGTCTAGGCCAAAGTCACCTTTTGGCCCATTTTTGGGCATGAGCTTAACGGCACGGGTTGCCGATAAGACGGCAACCGATTCCAAAAGTGAATGCGTCTATGCGACCGGCAGGATGTGAGCTTCCATAGGAGACCATCAAAAGTTGTCTAGGCCAAAGTGACTTTTGGCCCAAAATTGGGCCTACAGGAATGACTATAACGGCACGGTTTGCCCATAAGACGGTCACCGATTCCAAAAGTGAACGCGTCTATGCGACCGACAGGATGAGACCTTCCATAGGAGACCATCAAAAGTTGTCTAGGCCAAAGTCACCTTTTGGCCCATTTTTGGGCATGAGCTTAACGGCACGGGTTGCCGATAAGACGGCAACCGATTCCAAAAGTGAATGCGTCTATGCGACCGGCAGGATGTGAGCTTCCATAGGAGACCATCAAAAGTTGTCTAGGCCAAAGTGACTTTTGGCCCAAAATTGGGCCTACAGGAATGACTATAACGGCACGGTTTGCCCATAAGACGGTCACCGATTCCAAAAGTGAACGGCGTCTATGCGACCGACAGGATGAGACCTTCCATAGGAGACCATCAAAAGTTGTCTAGGCCAAAGTCACCTTTTGGCCCATTTTTGGGCATGAGCTTAACGGCACGGGTTGCCGATAAGACGGCAACCGATTCCAAAAGTGAATGCGTCTATGCGACCGGCAGGATGTGAGCTTCCATAGGAGACCATCAAAAGTTGTCTAGGCCAAAGTGACTTTTGGCCCAAAATTGGGCCTACAGGAATGACTATAACGGCACGGTTTGCCCATAAGACGGTCACCGATTCCAAAAGTGAACGCGTCTATGCGACCGACAGGATGAGACCTTCCATAGGAGACCATCAAAAGTTGTCTAGGCCAAAGTCACCTTTTGGCCCATTTTTGGGCATGAGCTTAACGGCACGGGTTTGCCGATAAGACGGCAACCGATTCCAAAAGTGAATGCGTCTATGCGACCGGCAGGATGTGAGCTTCCATAGGAGACCATCAAAAGTTGTCTAGGCCAAAGTGACTTTTGGCCCAAAATTGGGCTACAGGAATGACTATAACGGCACGGTTTGCCCATAAGACGGTCACCGATTCCAAAAGTGAACGCGTCTATGCGACCGACAGGATGAGACCTTCCATAGGAGACCATCAAAAGTTGTCTAGGCCAAAGTCACCTTTTGGCCCATTTTGGCCATGAGCTTAACGGCACGGGTTGCCGATAAGACGGCAACCGATTCCAAAAGTGAATGCGTCTATGCGACCGGCAGGATGTGAGCTTCCATAGGAGACCATCAAAAGTTGTCTAGGCCAAAGTGACTTTTGGCCCAAAATTGAGCCTACAGGAATGACTATAACGGCACGGTTTGCCCATAAGACGGTCACCGATTCCAAAAGTGAACGCGTCTATGCGACCGACAGGATGAGACCTTCCATAGGAGACCATCAAAAGTTGTCTAGGGCCAAAGTCACCTTTTGGCCCATTTTTGGGCATGAGCTTAACGGCACGGGTTGCCGATAAGACGGCAACCGATTCAAAAGTGAATGCGTCTATGCGACCGGCAGGATGTGAGCTTCCATAGGAGACCATCAAAAGTTGTCTAGGCCAAAGTGACTTTTGGCCCAAAATTGGGCCTACAGGAATGACTATAACGGCACGGTTTGCCCATAAGACGGTCACCGATTCCAAAAGTGAACGCGTCTATGCGACCGACAGGATGAGACCTTCCATAGGAGACCATCAAAATGTTGTCTAGGCCAAAGTCACCTTTTGGCCCATTTTTGGGCATGAGCTTAACGGCACGGGTTGCCGATAAGACGGCAACCGATTCCAAAAGTGAATGCGTCTATGCGACCGGCAGGATGTGAGCTTCCATAGGAGACCATCAAAAGTTGTCTAGGCCAAAGTGACTTTTGGCCCAAAATTGGGCCTACAGGAATGACTATAACGGCACGGTTTGCCCATAAGACGGTCACCGATTCCAAAAGTGAACGCGTCTATGCGACCGACAGGATGAGACCTTCCATAGGAGACCATCAAAAGTTGTCTAGGCCAAAGTCACCTTTTGGCCCATTTTTGGGCATGAGCTTAACGGCACGGGTTGCCGATAAGACGGCAACCGATTCCAAAGTGAATGCGTCTATGCGACCGGCAGGATGTGAGCTTCCATAGGAGACCATCAAAAGTTGTCTAGGCCAAAGTGACTTTTGGCCCAAAATTGGGCCTACAGGAATGACTATAACGGCACGGTTTGCCCATAAGACGGTCACCGATTCCAAAAGTGAACGCGTCTATGCGACCGACAGGATGAGACCTTCCATAGGAGACCATCAAAAGTTGTCTAGGCCAAAGTCACCTTTTGGCCCATTTTTGGGCATGAGCTTAACGGCACGGGTTGCCGATAAGACGGCAACCGATTCCAAAAGTGAATGCGTCTATGCGACCGGCAGGATGTGAGCTTCCATAGGAGACCATCAAAAGTTGTCTAGGCCAAAGTGACTTTTGGCCCAAAATTGGGCCTACAGGAATGACTATAACGGCACGGTTTGCCCATAAGACGGTCACCGATTCCAAAAGTGAACGCGTCTATGCGACCGACAGGATGAGACCTTCCATAGGAGACCATCAAAAGTTGTCTAGGCCAAAGTCACCTTTTGGCCCATTTTTGGCCATGAGCTTAACGGCACGGGTTGCCGATAAGACGGCAACCGATTCCAAAAGTGAATGCGTCTATGCGACCGGCAGGATGTGAGCTTCCATAGGAGACCATCAAAAGTTGTCTAGGCCAAAGTGACTTTTGGCCCAAAATTGAGCCTACAGGAATGACTATAACGGCACGGTTTGCCCATAAGACGGTCACCGATTCAAAAGTGAACGCGTCTATGCGACCGACAGGATGAGACCTTCCATAGGAGACCATCAAAAGTTGTCTAGGCCAAAGTCACCTTTTGGCCAATTTTTGGGCATGAGCTTAACGGCACGGGTTGCCGATAAGACGGCAACCGATTCCAAAAGTGAATGCGTCTATGCGACCGGCAGGATGTGAGCTTCCATAGGAGACCATCAAAAGTTGTCTAGGCCAAAGTGACTTTTGGCCCAAAATTGGGCCTACAGGAATGACTATAACGGCACGGTTTGCCCATAAGACGGTCACCGATTCCAAAAGTGAACGCGTCTATGCGACCGACAGGATGAGACCTTCCATAGGAGACCATCAAAAGTTGTCTAGGCCAAAGTCACCTTTTGGCCCATTTTTGGGCATGAGCTTAACGGCACGGGTTGCCGATAAGACGGCAACCGATTCCAAAAGTGAATGCGTCTATGCGACCGGCAGGATGTGAGCTTCCATAGGAGACCATCAAAAGTTGTCTAGGCCAAAGTGACTTTTGGCCCAAAATTGGGCCTACAGGAATGACTATAACGGCACGGTTTGCCCATAAGACGGTCACCGATTCCAAAAGTGAACGCGTCTATGCGACCGACAGGATGAGACCTTCCATAGGAGACCATCAAAAGTTGTCTAGGCCAAAGTCACCTTTTGGCCATTTTTGGCCAGAGCTTAACGGCACGGGTTGCCGATAAGACGGCAACCGATTCCAAAAGTGAATGCGTCTATGCGACCGGCAGGATGTGAGCTTCCATAGGAGACCATCAAAAGTTGTCTAGGCCAAAGTGACTTTTGGCCCAAAATTGGGCCTACAGGAATGACTATAACGGCACGGTTTGCCCATAAGACGGTCACCGATTCCAAAAGTGAACGCGTCTATGCGACCGACAGGATGAGACCTTCCATAGGAGACCATCAAAAGTTGTCTAGGCCAAAGTCACCTTTTGGCCCATTTTTGGGCCATGAGCTTAACGGCACGGGTTGCCGATAAGACGGCAACCGATTCCAAAAGTGAATGCGTCTATGCGACCGGCAGGATGTGAGCTTCCATAGGAGACCATCAAAAGTTGTCTAGGCCAAAGTGACTTTTGGCCCAAAATTGGGGCCTACAGGAATGACTATAACGGCACGGTTTGCCCATAAGACGGTCACCGATTCCAAAAGTGAACGCGTCTATGCGACCGACAGGATGAGACCTTCCATAGGAGACCATCAAAAGTTGTCTAGGCCAAAGTCACCTTTTGGCCCATTTTTGGGCATGAGCTTAACGGCACGGGTTGCCGATAAGACGGCAACCGATTCCAAAAGTGAATGCGTCTATGCGACCGGCAGGATGTGAGCTTCCATAGGAGACCATCAAAAGTTGTCTAGGCCAAAGTGACTTTTGGCCCAAAATTGGGCCTACAGGAATGACTATAACGGCACGGTTTGCCATAAGACGGTCACCGATTCCAAAAGTGAACGCGTCTATGCGACCGACAGGATGAGACCTTCCATAGGAGACCATCAAAAAGTTGTCTAGGCCAAAGTCACCTTTTGGCCCATTTTTGGGCATGAGCTTAACGGCACGGGTTGCCGATAAGACGGCAACCGATTCCAAAAGTGAATGCGTCTATGCGACCGGCAGGATGTGAGCTTCCATAGGAGACCATCAAAAGTTGTCTAGGCCAAAGTGACTTTTGGCCCAAAATTGGGCCTACAGGAATGACTATAACGGCACGGTTTGCCCATAAGACGGTCACCGATTCCAAAAGTGAACGCGTCTATGCGACCGACAGGATGAGACCTTCCATAGGAGACCATCAAAAGTTGTCTAGGCCAAAGTCACCTTTTGGCCCATTTTTGGGCATGAGCTTAACGGCACGGGTTGCCGATAAGACGGCAACCGATTCCAAAAGTGAATGCGTCTATGCGACCGCAGGATGTGAGCTTCCATAGGAGACCATCAAAAGTTGTCTAGGCCAAAGTGACTTTTGGCCCAAAATTGGGCCTACAGGAATGACTATAACGGCACGGTTTGCCCATAAGACGGTCACCGATTCCAAAAGTGAACGCGTCTATGCGACCGACAGGATGAGACCTTCCATAGGAGACCATCAAAAGTTGTCTAGGCCAAAGTCACCTTTTGGCCCATTTTTGGGCATGAGCTTAACGGCACGGGTTGCCGATAAGACGGCAACCGATTCCAAAAGTGAATGCGTCTATGCGACCGGCAGGATGTGAGCTTCCATAGGAGACCATCAAAAGTTGTCTAGGCCAAAGTGACTTTTGGCCCAAAAATTGAGCCTACAGGAATGACTATAACGGCACGGTTTGCCCATAAGACGGTCACCGATTCCAAAAGTGAACGCGTCTATGCGACCGACAGGATGAGACCTTCCATAGGAGACCATCAAAAGTTGTCTAGGCCAAAAGTCACTTTGGCCTATTTTTGGGCATGAGCTTAACGGCACGGGTTGCCGATAAGACGGGCAACCCGATTCCAAAAGTGAATGCGTCTATGCGACCGGACAGGATGTGAGCTTCCATA